>OZ023323.1:31460573-31660573 GCA_964007375.1 Ophion obscuratus
AAAAAATATCGTTAAACTGGAAGGTATTTCCTGTACAACGATGTAGAATTTTCGAAAAATATCAAAATCTAACAAAATGGCGTAATTATGAAAACAAGTCTGTTTTCTTGCCTGCAAAATTGTCGCTTTTTCAATGCCAAATCGTCAATTTTCATCCAATGAAAAATATCCTACGTCATTGTAGAGTAAATATATTCAAGAGTACATAGTTCAAATGTCACGTCAATCGGATAATTGCTCTTTGAGTTACAATCTCAGCAAATTTGAAAAATCTCATTTCGAGACAAACGCGTTCAAAGATTTAACTGTCGAATTTTGCAAGATAAAATGATATTGATATAAATGATATAAATGATAATGATATTCTTGAAAGTATAATCTGTCGAAAAAGGCAACGAAAAAATCGATTTTTTTTAAGTGTCACACTGGTATAGTCCCTTAATATAAAGACTGCTACTGTGTGTATATATATATATATATATATATATATATATATATATATATATATATATATATATATATATATATATATATATTTGTATCTATTTACGTACATAAAAATGCGTATATATATATATATATATATATATATATATATATATATATTCTCAGTAGATAATATGCACATAAAATATATCAATGTAAAATATATATTCTATAGTGGCGGGTTATATATATTATATATACATTTAAAAATAATGAATGGAAATAGAAATGAGAGCCTATATTAATATATATATATATATATATATATATATATATATATATATATATATATGTGTGTATATATATATATATTAGACTGATTCAAAAAAAAAAAAATTTTCTGGATTCTCGTGCTATTGTTGGGCACTGATAAAACAAAATTTCTCTAAAAAGATGGGCGCGGTCACTCAATTTTTAGAGGTGGCTATCTCGACTTTTTTGTATTTGAATTTTTTTTAACAAACGTATTGCATTTAAGCATAGTCATGGCTTCGGATTACGGATAAAAATCACATCCAGCAGCTGTTTCGTAACAAAAATAAACTCTAACAATTTGAAAAGGGTGCAATATTCACAATTCAAATCCAGGTAGATCAATAATGGCGTCTATACTACTCTCGTTATTCATGTAGATTTATTTATCCGCATTAACATTTCGCACTTTTTACGAAAAATTAAATTATAAGCTTTTATTCATAAATCGTATATTTACATTTTCAAAATGCTACGCTTATATTATCTTCAAACTCATTTAAATTTCTTCCCAGCCATTCTCAAGTTCGTTAACATTTTGGGCAGAACGAAAATGTGCAACGTTGAACAGTTTGTCCAAATCTCTCTTAAATTTACGCTCCTTCGATATTTGTGACGGCAAATTCTTTTTAACTCGATTTTTTAAAAGTTGTTTCCAGACTAGATGGAGTTTTATTGATTTCAAGATTGCGTTATTCAATCGACGCGTTGGAATTTCAGCACATTTCCATTGTTCGAAAATTTCTTTCATTGTTTCGTGTGCACTTCGACGTATGGTCAGTTTTTCTCTGTTATGCTTGTAAAAGAACAAACTCAAAACTTTTCCGATTTTTATCCGTAATCCGAAGCCATGACTATCTTTAAATGCAATACGTTCGTTAAAAAAAATTCAAATACAAAAAAGTCTAGATAGCCACCTCTAAAAATTGAGTGACCGCGCCCATCTTTTTAGAGAAATTTTGTTTTATCAGTGCCCAACAATAGCACGAGAATCCAGAAATTTTTTTTTTTTTGAATCAGTCTAATATATATATATATATATATATATATATATATATATATATATATATATATATATATATATATATATACATATACACATACATATAACAGGCAACTTCGATGTATTTATCATTAAAGTCGCGGCACATTAGCCCCGACGTTTCGTCGTAAAATTCAAGCTCTCGTTGAAATTTCGTATTAGCATGTAATGAAAAGGTGGAGGTAGTATTATCCTTGAATAGCAGCGATATCAGCGTTATGCTTACGATATTCCTACTCATATATATGTATATATCTCACTAGCTAACAAAGGGCCCGCATAACCTCACTTTGCATGCATCCCATGAAGCTTACTCCGCCATTTTGTCTTGGAGGAGTCGGGGCCGAGTGCGTTGAGGGGCTGGTAAGGCCGAACAATGGCGTCGAAAGCTCCGGCAGGACTTGCCCCCCTTTATAAGCCGTTAAATTGGACGCTTGAATTGAGATTGTCTTCTGGTCTCGAAGAGGCTCGGGGTGCAGCAGCCTCAAGGCATTAATGACTTTTCTCATGGCGAATCTCGCGGCCATTTTGCACAGTGTAGTCTTAAGCTCTTAGCCTCAGGGAGATTTTACAATGGGCTGTATCATAGGATCTGGGAAAAACTGGCCCAATTGGTTTCCGGCGAATTTGATGGTCTCTCTCTCTCTCTCTCTCTTTCTCTCTCTCTCTCTCTTCGTCTCTCAGTGCAATAAACACACGGTTCATTTTCTCGTTTTCTTCCCGCTCTGTTTCTAGTTCAATTTCGTCGGGAAGCTCCTCGGGCCCAAAGGAAACTCGTTGAAACGACTGCAGGAGGAGACCGGCTGCAAAATGGCGGTCCTTGGTCGCGGATCCATGAAGGATCGACAAAAGGTGAGAGGATTAAAATTTATTAGGCGTCCGCATGTCCGATCGTCGAATTATGAAATGAGGGCATAAAAGCAAAAAAGAGGATCAAGGGAGAGCAGTCGTTGAAATGTTGCATTTTTGTTTGGTTTTGTTTGGGTGAAGGGAATAAAAACAAATACGAAAATTGAAACGAGAGCGGACATTGAGAAAAACAAATTATACCAAAATACAGATCGTAAAGTAGAATATACAGAAAATTAATAGTTGAAGTGAAAACAAAAGTCAAATACGGAATATAAAAAATAGAGCAGGGATAAATGAAAAAAAAAAACTTAATTAATTCGACTTTGGTAGATTAAAAAAATTGAATTTCAAATACATTTTCAAAAATTTAATTTAGACGTAAAACAATGTATATACATTTTAAAAGTGTCAGTTTACACAGGGTGTTAGGATGATCGATGTAAAGCCTTAAGGGGGTGTTAGGTCACCTCGTTAGGAACATATGTAATCTAGGTTAACTTAGTCCAAAGTCTAAGGGTTTCGAGTTATCATGGTATCATTTTTGGAAAATTTCCCAAAATTTGGTACTAACTCGTTTACCACTTATGTTAATGCTATTTTTAAAAAAATAACATTAACATAATAGGTATCTTTATTTTTTGACAAGTTTTGTCAAATGAACGAGTTAGTACCTAATTTTGGTAAAGTTTCCAAAAATCATACTTACCATGATAACTCGACTTTGGACTAACAAGGAAAGGTTGCGAAATCGATCTCTCCGATTTAATTGACATTTCGCATGCTTGTAGAATGGGTAAAAATAGGCAACACGTATTTTTTTATATTCGCGGAACTCGATTTTTACGAGGTGAAACGCACCCTCGAAGATAGGGGTGTTTTTCGTTTTTCGTCGATAACGTTGTCGTTCTCATCTCCAATGTGACGAAAAAATGAACATTGTTGCAATTTGAATTTTTTCCATATCTCGTACCGTTAAAACGTTATCGACGAAAAACACCCCAATTTTCGAGGGTAGGTTTCAACCCTTAAAAATAGGGTTCCACAGATATAAAAAAAAATACGTGTCGCCTGTTTTTGCCCATTCTACAAGCATGCCAAATTTCATCGAAATTGGAGAGATCGACCTTGCAACCTTTCCTTGTAAGGTAATCTAGGTTAGATATGTTCCTAACGAGGTGACCTATCGCCTCCTTAAGACTTTGCATCGATCTTCCCAACACCCTGTAAAAGTTTACAAAATTCCAATTCATATAATTTTTGTTCTAAATTGATTTTTATGAATTTAACATTTTTTAATTCATATACATTTAATGAATTTAAATTTATATGAAGTTGATCAATGTAATTTTTTTCAATTTCTACGATTTTCTTTTCTTAAAAATCATTTCGCGAAAACGAAAAACAAATACAAATTGCTCAACCAATATAGTACAGTCGTGCTGTATATTAGAATCGGAAAAAATTAGAAGAAGGCTAGTTCTTTGTAGGTGCCGTGGGTGCTAAATCCAAGTTTGCCTAAAAATCAGGGTGTAGCTTTTTTTTAGGGGATGAAAAGGGATGAAAGGGGACGGGAGTGGATTAATGCCAAACTACAACCCCCACAAGGTCGGCGCCGGGAGACAAAATGTTCAGAAAAATCCGGGTTTTATTTTTGTCCACAGCGCCGAAGTCGTCGAAGTTCATTTTGGGGGTGAAATTTTGAAAAATCAGTTTTCATCCGATAATTCTTTAGGAATAATGCATACAATTTTTGTTCAAATGGGAATGTTGTAGCCCTTGAAAAGACGCGTCGATCGAGTATTTCATCATCCCTCTCAAATAATATCTTCAGCCCCAAAAGAAATGTTGGAGTATAAACAAAAAAATGGATTATTGAATAACCCAAAAACAATCGATTTTTCGGGGACGCTTTAAATGTACGAAATATAGAGAATAATTTTCTCTTCATTTTCGTTCCTATGGACCACCCTTGAATATTGCTTTTTCGCACCCCTCTCAGGGGTTGAAAATTCAAAATTAAATTCTGGGAAAACTATTATCCGAAAATAAAGAGATACGAGTTTTGCGCTGTGGACAAAAATGTAGCTGAGGGTTCAAGCTACAAATTCTTCCACGGCGACGAATTCGTGCGGTCAATAATTTCGAATTTTCAACCCCCGAGAGGGGTTGGAAAATCAAAATTCAAGGGTGGTGCATAGCAACGAAAATATCGATAAAATTATTCTCTACATTTTGTACATTTGAACCATACCCGAAAAATCGATTGTTTTTTTAATTAGTCAATAAAAAAAAAATTTGTTGGTATTTTAACCATTTTTTTGGGGGGTGAAGATATTATCGGAGAGTGATGATCAAATACTCGATCGACGCGTCTTTTCAAGGGCTACAACGTTCCCATTTGAACAAAAATGTACGATTTTTTTCTAAAGAGTTATTGAATTAAAACTGATTTTCAAAATTTCATGCCACTTTTTCACCCCCAAAATGAACTCCGACGACTTCGGCGCTGTGGACAAAACTAAAGTCTGGATTTTTCTGCACATTTTGCCTCACGGCGCCGACCTCGTAGGGATTGTAGTTTGGCACTAATCCACCCCCATCTCCTTTCATTCCCTAAAAGAACCCTACGATTTGTAGGCAAACTTGGATTTAGCACCTGGGCACCTACAAAATCACCTGTCAAAAAACGAACCGTTTTCTAATTTTCTCCGATTCCGGGGTTTTTCAGCGACAGCACGACTGTACCAATAGCCGATTTATGATCATTTTGTGACTCGATATTTTGGTGAAATTGTTAAATCGTTAAAAAAAACGAAAAACGACGGTGAAAGGGTAAACCTGCGATATTTTACGGTTCCGAAGGAGGAAGAGCTCCGAGTTAGCGGGGATCCGAAGTTCTCGCATCTCATGGAAGATTTACACGTCGAGATATCCGCGTACGCAACACCGGCGGAAGCTCACGCCCGGATCGCGTGGGCTCTGGCGGAAGTCGGTCGGTTCCTCGTCCCGGTAAGCGCAACTAACATTAAATACATATCCGTACACGCGAATTTATTTATACCGCCTGTTTTTTTTTTTTTTTTTTCGTCACGTTTGTACACCCGAACTCGCCGCGTATATTTCATACACGGGAAGTTTCCGACACGCGCAAACGCGAAATTTTCTTATCGTTGCACTGTGGAGTTGAAAACACCATTTCCGGTGAGCACGTCTCTCGCCTTCCTCAACCCCCTTAATTTCCACGCCGAGATGTTATTTGCCGCTGCACGGCCGGAAATTTTGAAACGATATTGCGCATAAAAGAACCATGTATTATTGTTACTATTAATATTGTTGCTGCTGTTGATATTGGTGCCGTTGTTGTTCTGATTATTTGTTTCTATTATCGTCGTTATAATTTCTCATTGTTGTTGTTGTTATTACGATTATTGCTAATTGGTATTATTATTAATAATTAATATCTCGCACCGTCATTATTTCTTCGCCAATGACCAAGGCGTTAGGACTGGAAATTATTTTTGAATAATGCTGCAAATTGCATTTATTCTATTTATTTTACATAGCGCGTTTCATTATTTTCGAAATTGCATTCTTTTAAATTTTCTTTTCCTTGTATTTCGTTTAGTTGAATGTATTTTTTTTTTGACAAATTTGTGGTGATTAAAAATAAATATTTTTCTCTTCTGATTGGAGAATTTTTTCTTTTGAATTTTACAAAAATAATCGCCTTGCATGTATTTTATTTATTTTGCAAAGCGCATTTATTTATATTCCCAATTGCATTTTTCAAACTTTATTTTCTCGGTGTTTCATTTTATTCAATTTTCTTTCGGCAAAGTCGTGGTAATTTTTTTAATTCGACATATTTTGGCTTTTGATTAATTGGCTCAGATTAGAAGGAATTGGTGTAAAAAATGTTACAATCATAATCGTCTTTATAAATAATAATAATGTATATTAGACTGGCCCAAAAAAAATTCAATTGAAATTTTGGTTGAAAATATTGTTGAGAATGACAAAAAATAAGTGCTGACCAAATTGTAGCCCTTTATATCAATATTTAGAGATCCCTCTTCGCGGTTTACTATTTCCCATTCATTTAACATGGTAAAAGTTTTGTTTGCCGCTTCTCAGCTTTATAACTCGCCTACGGGTAAACACACGGAAATGTTTGAAACATTGTTTTATAGGAAACTTAATGCTCTACAAAAAAAAGTCCTTAGCCTTCATACGATAAATTCACTCGTTCGAATTTTATTCAACATCAAAGTTGAATCTATGATAAATTTCATGATTTTGTGAGATTTTTGGACTTTTACAACTAAATTGTTGATTTTCTTTGTTTTCTTTTCTGATTCGTCTCAAAAAGTATTGTATCCTTTTCAAATTATTCCCCAGATAGTTTCTAAAATTCCTAATAGATTTAAATTTATTGTTATTTAAAAGTACATTAGTACAATAATCTATTCTTAAACCGAATTCAATTCCCATAGCATGATAAATAAATATCTAGGGAATAATATCACAAGGATACAATACTTTTCAAGATGAATCAGAAAAAACAACAAAAAAATCAATAATTTTGTCGAAAATGTCTAAAACTCTCACAAAATCATGAAATTTATCATCAATTCAACTTTAATGTTGAATAAAATTTGAACTAGTGAATTTGTCGTATAAAGGCTAAGAACCTTTTTTGTAGAGCGTTAAATTTTCTATAAACAATATTTTTGGGCGTTTTCGTGTGTTTACCCGTAGGCGAGTTATAAAGCTTACAAACGGCAAACAAAACTTTCACCGTGTTAAGGGGTGAGATGCAGTCAGAGGCGTGAAAAAACGAGAATTTTCAATAAACTTTTAAAAATAGTAACGAAGTTTGTTTTACAAAAGTGGTTACACAGACTTTTTATGTTATATTTCAACTTGTACAAATTTTCAAAGAAAATTATTGATTATTTATACAAATATCGCCATCTTTCTCGGATCCCCTTCGGCATGTAGTACTTTGCGTCATAAAATTTTACTCGATCATCTGAAATAAAAAAACCACAAAAAAATAATTAGTTTAATAATAAATCTAATCCTCAATCGAAGTTTTTTTTTTAAATTAACAAAATGGGGGCTTCCGACAGATAACTTTCGATTTTCGACCAAAAAATCACTCGTTTATTATTGAAAAAAATATACATTTCCAACAAAAATGAAAATCCTTCGATTAAGGACTAGTTTTTAATGTTATCAATAAGCACACCAAATTTAATCGAAATCCATCGAGTGGTTTTTGAATCATAGTGGTCACCGACTTGAAAAACATAGTTTCGAGAAAAATGAGTTTAAAGTTTTTCGATGTGGATACGGTATTATATGTTCGATTCGCAAAATTTTGAGCTCGATGGATGAAGCTAAACTTTTTTATGTATTTTGATCCGCTTAATCCGAATATCACATATTTTTGGCGAAAAGTCGAGCATTCAATCATTTATAGCCAATAGTTGAATCAATTTTTAAAAAAATCAAGTTTTTTCGGGATAAATTATTATTTTTAAAACATTTTGGGCAATTTTGAGACGAAAGTATGGGTTAGAAAATTTTTATTAAAGTTTTTGAGTAATAAATTTTTGAAAATTTCTGAAAGAGTTTTCCAATTTAACACTTGATTTATGTATAGAAATACCAATTAATAAATTACATCGAATCATCAATTCCCGGCCCATACAATAGGGCTGCCGATGTGGAAGCTTCCAAAATATCAATTTGTTGTTTTCGAAGCATTCTGCCTTCCCGGGTATTATTTTTTGCGCGGGTATATTGTTTGTCAGCCACGTCTATACTCGCAGCTCTTCACTAATTGTGGGATATCCCGCAAACTATTCATCGGATTGACTTGAAATTTTCAGGGAATATTTTCGAAACATCATACTTCGAGAAAATGTTAAAAAAATCGATTTTTTGAAAATTCTTACTGCATCTCACCCCTTGAATGGATGGGAAATAGAAAATCGCGATGAGGGACCTCTGAATATTAATATAAAGGGCTAAAGTTTGGTCGGCACTCATTTTTTGTTATTCTCAACAACATTTTCAATAAAATTTTAAAAAAATAAACTTTCAATTTCTTTTCGGCCAGTCTAATATATTTACATATATATATGTAGCATTAGTATAACTATATAAAACGCACTGTAGGGAAAACATTTTTTCTCGTACAAAAAATGTACTGTGGGTTTATGGACCGAGAGCCAGGACAAAAAGCTCGAACAACGAAACTGACGAGTGTTCAAAAACCTGGCTGTTTATATATATATATATATTTGTGTGTGTGTGTGTGTGTGTGTGTGTGTGTGTGTTTGTGTTTGTGTCCGCGTGTGTGTATATATGCGTGGGTGGGGATCAACAAAACAATGAACTGTTTGCATTCATTGAGGGAAACTCACTCGGTTCGCTCGAACTTGAAACACAACCCAAGGGAAAGCTCCGTTTTTCCTGCTACGCCCGCATTAATATATCCCTATTATGCTAACACAAAGGCATGGCACACTTACACAGAGATACTTGCACATTTATACGAAGACCCGTACAATTTGTGCGAAAACGAGCCCATAATTTCCCAGCAGCTGTAAATTCGTTATCAACATAACTGGCGTTTCAATTAATGACCACAATGTTCCTCGCAATTCATTGATTCGTCGCGATTTATTTGATTTTATCGGGAATATTTCATTGCCGATAATTGATACTCGGCTGGATTAGTTGATTTTTCATTTACTTCGTAAAATAATTATTGATGATCGCTCTGTGTCGAATGCGCGCTAGTAATTGAAGCATTTTATTTCTTGATTTGAGCCGTCGCACTAATTGGACAGGGGAGAAGGCCTCGTTTATCCGAGAGATTGACGTTGAACGGAGGGAAAAATATATCCTCGGGTAGTATTGGAATTTGGTGGTGGAGGATAATTCGGATGAATGATTTTGCGAAAAGTTGGATATGCTTTTTGGTCTTGCTGTAGGGATGCATTATCGGCTTGTTTTTTATTTAATGTAAGTCTGTGGGCGCAGTGAAAAAATCGTACGGCAAGATTGGGATTTTTCCCGTGGCTAATTCGTGTAGGAGAGAAATTATTTGGAAAATTTTACAATCGTTTGCCACGTATGAAAGTAACGAGTCTCCTTGGGAGGGGGCAAAGAACATTTTTCAATTTTTTTCCCGATGAGAGTTTTGGAATGACGAGGTCGGGATTTTACACACATTTGATACATAGTCGTGTCAAGTTTGAGTTTTCTTTTCATTGAAAAATATTGATAAACAATGCAGTTATTATTATTTAAAGAACGCTGAATATTTGGATGATTTTCGGGATTTTTTTTTTGAAGAAAAGTACTCAATTAAATGTTTCGGGAAATTAAGAATATATTTGGCTATATTTCACCTATATTACATAATTTTTTCATAGAAGAAAATTGAGATCCAAGCGACTTATGCGCGGCCTTCGGAGGCGCCAAAAAAAAAGTTCCTCCCCTGCTGACATGATTCCGGCCGATTGAGTAGCTGAAACCGAAAAAGGAAAAAATATCGTTATACTGGAAGGTATTTCCTGTACAATGACGTAGGATTTTCGAAAAGTATCAAAATCTAACAAAATGGCGTAGTTATGAAAAAAGTCTGTTTTCTTGCCTATAAAATGGTCATGTTTTTCAATGCTAAATCGTCAATTTTCAACCAATCAAAAATATCCTACGTCATTGTAGAGTAAATATATTCAAGAGTACTCAGCTCAAATTTCAAGCCAATCGGATAATTGCTCTTTGAGTTACAATGTCAGCAAATTTGAAAAATCTCATTTCGAGAAAAACGTCTTTAAAGATTTAACTATCGATTTTTGGAAGATAAAATGATTAGAGATACGACCTTGAAATTTTTACAGGATATTCGTGAAAGTATCAACTGTCGAAAAAGGAAACAAAAATCGATTATTTTAAGTGTTTTAACCCGTCGTCACCACACTAGTGCGAATTCGCACCACCCCAAACTTAAACCCGTCGATATTTTCTAGAAAAGTCTCTATAGAAAGGAATCCCCACTACGACAAATATCCCTGTAGGGCTCTCTTTCGGTCCTAATACCTGCCTACCTCAGTTCGACTGTAGTAACGGTACAAGGCAGCTGTAAAGTTCGGTGAGGTGCACATTTGCACTACAGTGGTAGCGGACGCTGTCCGATCGTTGCGTGGCGTGACGCGCCGACTAAAGAAAATTATTTATTATTTTAACATTTCCAGCACGGCAAGTTATTTTTAACTCACTTTTTGCATAATTATAAATTGTTATGGCAAATTTATTGTTATTAACAAACAAATTTCAATTTTTTTCCAATAATTCGGATTTTTTGTGTAAAATAATTAACAAAATTGTTATTTAATGAACTGTTCTTTTAATTTATCCATGAACGATGAAAAAATTATAATTCTAATTTTTTTTAGAATGGCTGACGGTGATACAAATCGTTATAATTTGAATGCATTCATAATGAATAAACTAAGTTTCCCAAATCGATTTGTAAGTTTTTTCAAGTATTTTGTGGAATACTGAACAAATATTACTCAAAAAAATTGAATGATGTGTAAAAAAATAACCTTTGAATATACCCTAATTTCCCACTCCACTAAAAAATATTTAAAACTATTTTATCACTTTATATACGTGAAAATCTTAAAATATGAACTTTAATTAATAATTATGCACAATAAAAAGTAGACTTCATGCATAAAATATATGTAAAATTTGTTAATGAAAAAAAAATACAATCTTGAACATTTTTTTTAATTATCTCTATTTTTAATTAACAAAATGAATTTTTTCATAAAAATAAATATCACCACGCGATTCTACATAAAATTTCCCATAAGAAAGATGTGTTGTGTATTAATAACTTTATAATTCAATCAAAGTTATACGCCGTTGAAATTTGAGTATCCCGATTCGCACTAGTATGGTAGCCCCGGGTGGTCAAGTGAAGTGTGGTGACGACGGGTTAATAGCCCCTTAAAGAAAAAAACTCTGCCAACTAGGCTGATCTGGAATGAAAAATAAAAAAATGTGCTTTTGGTATAATAATAAATGCTTCGACTGACCGAGTACTTTTTTGAAATTTTCACAATAACGAAAACGCCAAAGTGTAGGAAAAACTACGATTTTCGAGAGAAACAAATAACTAAAATAATTTTTCATTGGCAAAGGGATGAAGAAATGTAAAAAAAAATGATCCGGTCATACGATAGAAAATGTAATAACCTATGCTCCTCCCGAATTTCAAGTGAATCGGACGAATACACATTGACTTGCGTCGTATCGTAAAATAGTTTCGAGAAAAAGGCAAAAAGGGCAATTTCGGAGATCTGAACCGTCGCCTGCACGAAACAATAATAAAAAAAAAAACTGAAAAAAAAGGTATCATTGCACTTTAGACTGATTTGACATAAAATCCAGGTACATCAGAGAATAACGAATTTCGGCTCGTCTCGCCTGGGTTCCCATCTCCGCACATTCTCAATTCCATTGTGTTTTTTTTTCATCCTTTCCTTTTCTTCTTTTGTCTCGCTCGTAAAACATTGTGGATGGTTTTTCTTTTGAATTTTTCACGAGTCTTTGAGTTATTTCTGAACAATGGCCGCGCTACTCCAACTCGTTCGCGGAGTTTTCTGATGGCAAGACGAGACTGAAGTTTATT
This sequence comes from Ophion obscuratus, assembly GCA_964007375.1. Taxonomy (NCBI): domain Eukaryota; kingdom Metazoa; phylum Arthropoda; class Insecta; order Hymenoptera; family Ichneumonidae; genus Ophion; species Ophion obscuratus. Next base: position 31,472,930 of record OZ023323.1, read on the forward strand.
AAAGGTCCGTCGCTGCTGCTGCTGCTGCTGGTCGCTCCATTCCGCTTCTCGACGTAGCTTCACTTCTCGTCCAATCGTATATTTTCATTGGGATCGCGGTAATTGCCTCGTATCAATTAACTCGGCTCTGTCTCGAAGCTTAACGAGGGAACTACGAGGAAACAGTGTGAGCAAGAGAGAGAGAGAGAAAGAGAGAGAGAGAGAGAGAGAGAGAGAGAGAGAGAGAGAGAGAGCGCAGTTGATGGTTGATAAGGACAGTGTAAAATATTTTCTTCCTTTTTCTGGAACGACAGATGGAAGTGGATCTCTTATATAATTGGTGTAGCGTGTACGGGACGATTCACTTTCTGTCCCGTTGGCTATACCCGATCCCAAGATGCAATTATCGCGCGCGCAATCACTGGCTCCTCCGAGTGCCAGGATAAGAGCAATCGAAAGTTCCAGGAAATTCAGCAATTATCCAACATTTATCTGGCATCTTCGACCTCGTTGCGTCACTTCGACAGCCTTCGGAGACGCTCCAGCGTAACGATAAATTTATCGGAAAATATATCATGGCATCTGCGGGATCGAGGGAAAAAATATTTCATTCACAACGAACGGAAATTCGATTGATGATAAACACTGGCCCGGGACAGTGATCGCGAATTTATTCACCAACTTGTAGATCGGAAATTTCTTTATAAATTATTCATTCCTAATATTTTAAATTTAATATCTTATCAATATATATATATATTGATAAGATATTATATATATTTATATAATATCTTATCGATATAAAATTATAAATATATATTTATATATATTTATTATTATTTGATAAGAGAAATCCCACGACAAGAATTATAAACAATTTTTGTTAACACAGATTTTGATACATATATGCATTTTTCACAACCATTGAACAATTTACAAAATTTGACTGTTACACAAATAATCATCAGGGTGAAATAGCATTTTCATCCCCCCCCCCCCCCCCCCGACCCTCCTAAGTACCATTCAAGGGGTTAGGCCACAGCAACGGGTATAAAATCGTGTGCGAATTTAACAATTTTTTTTGTATGAAAAAGTGATTCGCTCATAAAATTAATTACACATCTATTTAGCACGAATATCAAGCTGTTAGAATTTTGTTTCGTACAACATGGCCGACTACTAATATTTTCTTTTGTTATCTTTTTTTAGGCGCTCCGCGGTGTGACATTTAGCGTCTACAATTTTTGACCTAGAACAAAAAACAAAAATTCTCGTCAATCTAGATTAGAATACCTAGAGAAGTACGTGCGGAATTTAAGAAATATTGTTTCATTCAAAAGTTGTAGGTATTTGAATGAATTTTCAGTGGAAAATTTCGTACAAAACATCTCCTGAAATTAAAAGTTTTCGATTAATCAGGAATTCCGTGCGTACTTCTCTGCGAAATGCAATCAGGATCATAACTTTTAAATTTGAAGTAATTCGAGTGAAAATTGTTGAAGTTATTTGTCACGCCAATTGGAAAAAAGCTGTCTCGAGAAAAAACGCGCTTAAGGGGTAAGGCCACTGTAACGGCCAAAAAAAAAGGTTTTTTCACTAATTTTTTGCTCCCGAAATTGAAGGTATTTGAAAAAAAACTTTTAATGGTGTTATCGGGCATACATTAAACTTTATTATAAAATTTTTTTACAGTAAAAAAAAACAAAATGGCGGTTCCACAGCTATCTTCCCGGGACATGTTTTGCTTCCAGGGCTCCGCGGCACGCAGCACCACTGGTGCACTTTTGAATCTAGAACAAAAAAAAACCATTAATCTAGAGGGCTATAGCTAGAGAATGTCGATCGGATTTTAAAAAGTATCAATTTTTGTGGATTTGGCGTGCGTTTGAAAAAAAAATTGATTTTTGACGAAAAAAACGGCAAGTTTTTTGTTAATAAAAAATCAATAAATAAAGTTCTTGAAAATTCCGATCGACATTCTCAAGATAATGTAAATGTTCACATCTGGTTAAAATTTCAAGTAAAAAAATGAAAATTGTTCGAGTTATGCTGCGTGCCATTTTGAAAAACCATGTTTCGAGAAAAACGCGTTTAAAGTTTTGCGAATAGTTTTTTATTGGAAAAAATTTTAAAAAGAAGAAGCACAGGACCCTTTTTTTTCTTATTCTAGAGGGTTTAAACTATTTTTTAAGCCAATAAAAAAAAATTGATTTTTCAAAAAATTTACAGTGGCCTTACCCCTTAAGATTTTAGGTACTCTATGGCCGTACCAGAGGTGGGCACACGTTATACGCTCAAAGTCGGCGAAAAAAAAATTCTTGCTATAAATCGAATAGTAACTTATTCTTACGATGATAAAGCACCGTTTTAGCGAGAAAAAAAACGATTTTTTGAAAATTCTACTGTAGCCTTGCCCCTTAATAGATAATTGTCTAATCAGGAATTTTCCTTATTCCCATTATTTGATTTTATATTTTAGAAGCAAGGAATGCAAAAAAAATGTTTTTCCACAACTAAGAAAATCGATTATTTTCGCACGAACTAAAAATGAATATTTTTTTTATAAAGGAATGAAAAAAATCATTTTTCCCTAACACGAATTAACTAAAATATTTTTTCAACCAACGATTCAAATACACATACATATATTCGATATTCATTATATTCGATATTCAAATGAATGTTTGAAAAATATTCCATGTGATTCTTACCCAAAAGAAAACTATATATTCTTCCATTGGCACTAATTGAACAATTGAGTATAATTTTTTACGTCCGCCCCACTATAATTAAACGGGGTTAAAATGTATTTTTATGCCCTCTATCCGTCCCTCGCGTACACGTATAAACATTGTGAGCCATAACTGTAAAATCCAAAGTGTCTGTTCCCGGTGTTCCATTAAAAGAGCCCCGTAAAACGAGAGCCTCGTTCAGCCAGGTGTGACGCCAAGTTGGGCAAAGTTTACGCGAGAATTTGAGGGGTAGGTTTAGTTTTAAGAGGAAAGCCGAGTTAAAGGAGAAACGCGTCGTACGACCGTAAATTTCAGGATTACAACGACGACATAAGGCAGGAACAAATGTGGGAGATGCAAATACTGAGTACACAACAGGGACGCGAGGGCTCGTATCAGACTACGGAGGCGCCTTCGAGTCCTGAGACAGGCTCCGAGGCTGCGAGTTCACCAACATCGAGTATCACGGCTAACTCACTCGAGGTACAAGAATCTACAGCACCGAGGCCGAGTCCCTCGCCCCCGCATCCTACAGCCCTCAAGGCTCAGGGTGGTGCGCCACTTCAGGCTGTGACGCCGAGCCTAGGTGAGCATCTGCGGAGATTGCAAGTTTCCAAGTGCGCCACTTTAGACCATCCACCCTACGAAACACTTCCTCGTTCACCTTTGTCCTCTTTCGGCTTACAAATTTCGCGTAGGACTTTGAGAGACTCCTCGTAAAAACAACCCCCTGTGACAATGAATTGCCCGAACCGGGGGCCAGGTGGGTCTCAGCGGTGGCAAGACGGGACGGTAAGCAGGCTCGAGCTGACTTGCACTTGGTCAAGGAAGATTTTCAAATTTGGAACATGTTGATTCTTCTCTTGCACTGAGACAGGTTTTTCTTGAATGCGTTTCGAAATTTCGGAGCTGCACAGACTTCCGTTCCTTTATTACAGATATCTTAAGGCGTTATCCCCAATTGTAGCGCAAAAAAGGCCTTTTTCATGCATTTTTTTAAAGAAAACTACAAAACTTTTTTAATCGATCAATATACCATCTTAAAGAACACATCTTGAAGAACTTTCAGTAATTTTTTTATTGAAAAATATTACATTGTTTAGTGGCAAATGGCCGTCAATGAAATAATGTTTTTATATACACGGTTTGCGGTGACCAACATTGCGGCGAAGTGGATCATCTGAAAAAAAAATATGCGGATGGATTTAGTCAAATATAAGTATAAACTAGTCTTTAATCGAAGAATTTTAAAAAATATTCATTTTTCACAAAATGGCGGACAGTCAAAGTTAATGGTTCGATTTTAACGGAAAAAACGGCCGTTTTTTGGCTATAAAACGGCCATTTTTTTTCGAAAAAAAAAATCGAATGATTGAAGACTACATTTTTATGTATTAAATAAGCCTGCAAAATTTCAAGAAGATCGGTTCATTAGTGTTCGAGTAATCTTGGTCACCGACTTCAGAAATGCCATTTTGAGAAAAACGCATTTAAAGTTTCAATTTCCGGTCGTTTACACAACGGATTCTTCTCTTTCAACGCTCATATCTCAGTCAATTTTGTTCGGATCGACTTGTAATTTTCAGGACATATTCTCAGATACTTATACTTCAAAAAAAATGCAATAAAAAAAAATCGATTTTTTTCAAAATCGCAAGTGGGGGTAAACCCTTAATGTGTCAAGAAGAGAAAAAAACTTGCTATGGGGATTAAATCCAGTTTAACGGGTTTTCGTAATTTTTGCTATTTTTTCAAGCCTTCTTAAATAAGAAGGCTCCAAGTGGAGGGTTGATGGAAATATAGGGGTTGCTTTGGTCCCGAATGCAGGATGTAGTGCTAAAAATCAATTAGCCCACTGGCAATGTCGATTCAGCTCTAAGGAGTAAAATATAAGCGTCTAAGGACGCCAAGGAATCGAAAGTCACCCAAAACCAGCTAGTTAGAGATCCTAGAAAATCTTACAGCTTATCCATCAGTGCTGCATGTCATTGCGGGAAGTCGCATTGGGAAGTCGTGTTGGAAAGACGGGACGACAAGCAAGATTGAGCTGACTTGCACTTGGTCAAGAATGATTTTTAAAGGCCACAGCCGGGTAAGTAGGGAAAAATCGCCCCCGCATTTTCTCCAGCGAAATTTGGAGTATATTCTGAGGTATAAAAAAAAAAATTCTGAAAATTTCATCCCCATTAACGCAATGGTTTCAGAAAAATGAATTTTTTAAAAAATAAAACAACAACAAAAAATCCGGAAACGCTTCAGTGGATCGATTCGATTTTTTTCGTATTTGTTACGATCAAACGTGTTACGAAATAAAATTATACATCTTGCGAAGATTAAGGTTAAAAAAATAATGTTCCTTGTTTTATTTTTTATTTTTTTACTATAATCCACTTGGGGTACAATAACGAAATTTTTTTCATATAATCTTTGGGCACCTTATTAGATTATATCATTTTTTTAACATGATCGGTTTGGTACGCCACAGTGAAAAAAAAGAAACAGACTTTATTGATATATTTTAGTTATATATCTATATAACTAAAATATATCAATAAAGTGTGTTTCTTTTTTTTTCACTGTGGCGTACCAAGCCGATCATTTAGTCACATATCAGACTTTATTGATATATTTTTGTTATATATCTATATAACTAAAATATATCAATAAAGTGCGTTTCTTTTTTTCCACTGTGGCGTACCAAACCGATCATTTTGAAAAAAAATATCTAATCTAATAAGGTGCCCAAAGATCATATGAACAAATTTTCTTTATTGTCCCCCAAGTGGATTACAGTAAAAAATAATAAAACAAGGAACATTATTTTTTTGAAACCTTAATCTTTCGCAAGATGTTCTATAATTTTATTTCAGAACACGTTTGATCCGAACATGTACGAAAAAAATAAATTAAATCGATCCACTGTACCGTTTCCGGATTTGTTCTTTTTTTCCATATTTAAAAAAAAATCATTTTTCTAAAACCATTGCGTTGACGGGGATGAAATTTTCAGAAAATTTGTTTTTTTTACATCTCAGAATATACTCCAAATTTCGCTGGTGACACCCTCCGATTTTGTTGAAATTTGGATATGTTATAAAGCATCGAAAAGTAAGCGATACGTATTTTTTTTTATCAGCGGAAAAACTGTTCAATGGGTGAAACCACCCCTCGAAAAAAGGCATCTCGAGGGGTAATATAGCAGTTTCACATACAAGGAGTTTACCGATTTTAATTAAACTAAAACGAAAATTCTTCTAATCCGAAGCAATGAAAAATCCACTATAGTGACATTGTGAAAAAAATTAAGGGCTCTACCACCCCTATATTAATGGGTGGTTTCACCCCTTAAAACCATTATTCCGCCGGTAAAAAAAATTCGTATCGCTTACTTTTCGGTGCTTTGCAACATATCCAAATTTCAACAAAATCGAAGGGTGTCACCTGAGGGATGTTCCTTGTTAGACTGGTTTTTATTAAATGCGTTTCGAAATTTCGGAGCTGCACAGACTTCCGTTCCTTCATCAGAGATATTTTAATGTGTCAAGAAGAGAAAAAACTTACTATGTGGGCTAAATCCAGTTTTATGGATTGTCGCAAGTTTTGCTATTTTTCAAGTCTTCTTATTTGGAGGGTCGATGAAAATATAAAGGTTGCTTTGGCCCTGGATGCAGGATGTAGTACTAAAAACCAATGAGCCCGGTGGCAATGTCGATTTAACGATTGTGAGGATGAGAAAGAATCAATACTTACCCAAAACCGCCTAGTTCCAGATCCTAGAAAATCGTCCAGCTTTTCCATAAGTGTTCCATGTCGTTACCCCCATATAACTCATTGACGTCCATTCGTTGACCCGCCGTTCCTTTCTTTCCGGGCAAACTGTCCATTTCCTTCTCGTTCGATCTTGCAACGACGTCTCCCTCCGAGGCAGGTTTTCATCGGGCTTGTGTGTTGCACGTTAGGGGGTCGAAAGCGACCACTGTTGCCGGGAGCGAGGCCAGCGATGTCACCGACGAAACGTACCGTTATGTCGCTGCTCGCACGTGCCCGCGCAGCCCAGAACAAAGAGCCGCTCCAACCGCCACCGTCGATCGTCGGCGGATCCAATCATCCCCAGTCCCCAACGTCGATCATCCAGGCGAGCATGCAAATGCCGACAGCCGCTGGTGGTGGTGGTGGCGGTTGCTTGCAGCCCGGGACGCAGCAGGTCTCGCAGCAGCAAGTGGTTCCCGGTGGTGGTATTGGACAACAGGTGGCGCCTCAACAGATTCAGCTCCTCGGGCAGTCAGTCCCACCACAGACGGCCCAACACACCACCGCTCAGCAGCAACGCCAGACCATCATACCACAACACTCCCAGCACCAAGTCTTACCACCAGCGTTACATGGCCTGATACACGCACAGTAAGTATCTTAGCTGCTCTTTTACTGTCCCTGGCAGGACTGAGATTCGGATGGGATGTAGGAGTGAGCTGTAGATCGAAGATGAAGTATTAGGAAGTTGAATAAGTTCTCGCTGGTTTCCAATTCAACATCCCAATAGATAAGTTCGTTTGGCATCCAGTCTGGGCCTGCTGCTCTGGGAGATTAGCATGGACTTCAGACTGGAAAACCACCTAAAGGGCAATCTAGAGCAGTCTATTCAATGTCCTAACAGTCTGGACCAGCTGATCCCTCCTCTGGAGAGACCAGAGAAGATTGGCATGGAGCTTAGGCTGAGATGGCAGCTGGAGGCCAATCTATAGAAGTCCATTCAGTGTCAAAACAGTCTGAGCCAGTTAATCCCTCCTCTGGAGAGACCAGAGGAGATTGGCATGGATCACAGACTGATGTGGCAGCTGGAGGGTAACCTATAGAAGGCCATTCAGTGTCCAAAAAGTCTGGACCAGTTGATCGTTCCTCTGGAGAGACCAGAGGAGATTGGCATGGATCACAAACTGATGTGGCAGCTGGAGGGTAACCTATAGAAGGCCATTCAGTGTCCAAACAGTCTGGACCAACTGATCCTACATCTGGAGAGACCAGATGACATTGGCATGGGGTTCAGACTGAAGTGGCAGCTGGAGGGCAATCTAGAGAAGTCCATTCACTGTTCACACAGTCTGAGTGAGCTGTTTCTCTGAAGTGGCCTCATGCGATCGGCATTGACTTTTGCGATACAGCTAGTAAGAAGAGCTAGTAGAAAAAAAAAAGAAACACCGAATAAATAGAGACAGCCCAAGTTCCCCAAAGTAAAGTTCCAGCCGCGCTCTCTTGAATAAATTCCTCGAGAAGGATTCTTAAGAAGGTTTTCCCGGGAAAATTGTCTCGAATACATAAAATCCCGGAGGTTTCTCGCGAGCCTCGCGCAGGCACTTCGTAAATCTTTTCGTCGCGACCCTTGCCACTTTTTCTTCTCACACCACGCGACGCCTACGTGGTGTCGTCTAATTTTCTATAGAGCTCGTAGCGTGTAGGAAAGCCACCGACTGTGAGAGCTATACGGCTTATTGCCCCGTTCTCGAGCCAACGTGAAATGTGCACAGAGGCGATGTGTCTTCCTTTCGGACCAGGGGACGGGGGGGGGGGGGGCGGGGGTTGGTGTGCACTACTCCTCTGTGACACGATACTCGTTAGTATGCGCGGACTACATGATCGAATTAACTTTGACGCGTGAGAAGCCTTCGCTCTCGTCTGCTTCTCTCCTACCTCATCCCCTAGACTCACCTCTAAATTCAATCAATTATCTGTCGTAAAGTGATTACAAAAAAAAAACCCCGAGAAAAAAAACCAATTGAAAAATCTATATCCATCGGGGTGAGATTGCCGAGTGGTCGCGTGTGTAAAATCGAAGTAGGAAATAAACCGCCAGTAGTTCGAGTCCCCGTGTGGTCAGGCGGCAATTGGAAATCGTGCACCGAGCCGTTTTTTTTTTTTTTTTTTTTTAATATGCCATCGGTTACCCTCATTTTTCATCCGATCACACAGATCCTTCAGCCCACTCGTTAACCGCGAAAAAAAAACACATAACCACGGAAAATAATAAATCTAATTAAAGCATCGCTCTTCGAAAAACTGTTTCAGGAGGGCTGCCGGTGGGCCGACGGTGGTACCGATGCTACGAGAAGATTTCATGGCAGGGGTGAACCTCGTTTAAATTTTTACGCGCACCAAGTCCAAATATTTCCACATAGCATGAATTTCGTATGAATATACATATATATATATATATATATATATATATATATATATGCGTACACATACACACATATATATGAATAGTAATAATAATTGACAATTGAAAGAGAAAAGTATGAATAAAGAATTATTTACGACGTTGTCGATCGTGCGCGAGTGTCGAAAATTGCTATTCGAGGAAGACGAAGAAAACGAAAAGTAACGATTTCATAATTATTCAACCGAGGACGACTTGAGTAGGAAAAAGTAACGTTAAAAAACGCACAGAAGTTACGAGGAAACGAAAAACGTATTATGGGTGTTGTTAAGGCTTTGAATAATTTATACACAGGATGGAAGTTATAAGGTGGCCAAGTGTTTTTTTAAGGGCCTTGCGTGGCCATTTTCGTACTGAGGAAAATAGTATGTTCAATGGTTTTTTATCGTCCTCTGCGAAAAAAATTTAGCGTTTTTTTGCTATCAGAAGTATTTGCCATAAAAAAATGGAGCATTTTGGGAAAAAATAAAACTTCCATTTTGAGCATAGAAGAATAACGGTATTTAAATACCGCATAGGAAAGACTCATGAAACACTTTTTTTGTGTATCCCACCATCGGGGAAAAAAGTATTGACGGTGCAATTTTGAAGTGTACGAATGGAATTTAATTCCATTTTGAAAAAGTTTTTGTTCAACGTTTCGTGTTTGGAATTTAAATGGAAAATTGGACAAAATTCAAATGGCATTTGTGAAGAACCGAAACAACGTACATACATTTTTTCGCAACGTTTTTATTAGATTTTTGGCTATTGAATTCGGTGATTGAGATTTCAAATATAAAAAATATTCAAGGGAGATGTGGGCGGGTAAAGAAAACCACGCGTCTCATGCGCTGCTCCCTCATTGCCACGATTCCGAGTGGTCGGTTGACGTTTTCTGCAATTCCCAAATGCCAAAATTTTTGACAAAACAAAATTTAAAAAATGGCGTCTAAAATTTAAAAAACATCGAAAAACGGATGACATTTGTTGTAACAACAATAATAATTAATTAATTGCACAGACGTCGGTTCATTTTGTAGAGAAAGTTGACATCTTCATTTTTTTTTTAAACCACGACGATATCTTCAATCGTTCTTGAGTTATCGCGGAGAAACTAGTACAAAATGCTGTTTCGAGAAAAACGCGTTTGAGTTCTCGCGCAGTCTCGAGTTCACCTTTATCTGCGACAACAATCGCGGAACGTCGATTTTCTTCCACCCCAGGTTCTTTTGTCGATGCTTGAGATCTCTTGTCTGCATCCGACAAGCGTCCCTTGTTACGCGACTTGCACATTTTAACGTTTTGTTGCTCTCCTGAGCTTAATTTTGCGAATTTTTCAGTTTTCCTTTGCGCCAAAATGTTTGGAAAAGACAGTAGTAACAGGATACAAAAAAAAACGAAAATATTCGACATTTTTCTATGCCCGATCCCCTCAATTATCATCGTTCCGCTAAACTCAAAATGGATTTTTGATTTTTTTTTCACAATCGTCAATCTTTTCTGTCAAATACTATTCGTCAGAAATATACCCTACCTCTTTTTTTCGAAGAGGCCTTTAAAAACCAGAAAATTAAATATCATATTTTCCTCGGTTAAAATATCGCCGCGGCCAAGCATAAAAAAACATCAAACCACATGATAATTATCACCCTTTGTATACAGGGTGTCCCTCTTATCTCTAACACCCGAAATAAATCGGTGATTATCGACGTCACAAAAAAATGTTCCAGACAAAAGTTGTACGGTGTGAAGGGGGCAATCGAATGCGACCACTTTTTTTCATTTCGGTGGATGCGCTGACGCACAGTGAAGGTCGCCTCCGCTTTTTTTAATGGAATGGTACATTTTTGTCAACCATCTTGTGGAGCATCTCAAGCCGCATAAAAAACATTAGGGGGTCAAAGTCGTTCAAGGTCATTCAAGGTCGTTCAAGGTCGTTCAAGGTCATTCAAGGTCATTCAAGGTCAGTATCAATAATACAAATCGAAATATCTCGGATTACTATCAAATATTTGGTAGTGATCCCAGATATTTAGGTTTGTATTTCATTTTAATAGGTGACCTTGAATGACCTTGAACGACTTTGACCCCCTAATGTTTTTTATGCGGCTTGAGGTGCTCCACAAGATGTTTGAAAAGAAATGTACCATTCTGTTTTAATAAGTGGAGGCGACCTTCGCTGTGCGTCAGCGCCTCGGCGGAAGTAAACAAAAATTGGTCGCATTTGATGGCCCCCTTCACGCCGTACAACTTTTGTCTGAAAGATTTTTTTTAGAAGTCGTTAATTACCGAGTTATTTCGGGTGGCAGAGATAAGAGGGACACCCTGTTTATATATATATGTATAAATAAAGCCCGCTAAACCTGCGAAAGTATTACGAATATACATATATACGCGCATATATATGTTCGCCATTTTCGTTACGACACTTACCACACACAGACACACATACGAATATTCTAACGTTTGAAACAGTTGTTTTTCATCAATAATGAAGTATTAGTGATTGTATCGATCGACCAATCGATCGTTCAGCGTGTATTCAAGAGAATCATCGACAAAGATCGCGTTGTCATGCAACGCGGAGCGAGTGATAATTGTGTCGAAAATAAAACAACAGCAACAACAAATAGGCCGTAATATCGTGAAATTCTGTTTTACGTGTACGATAGAAAATTTTATTAGCTTTTAAGTAGGATCGCGGAGTCCGAAAAAAAATCGAAAAAAAAAATACAAACAGCAACAAACTGAAGTGGAGAAAAAATGATTTCGGGCCTAACTCTCGATAGCGAGCAGAGCGAAGCTGCGAGTATTACGTAAGTGCGTGCTCGTCTCGGCGAAATTTCTCATCGAATCTTCGGGAAATGGAGGCGAATATTGATAAAAGAAAAACCAAAGAAAAAACGAGCGAGAGAAATGCATTCGGAGAAAAAAAAAAGTAATTGCCACGACAAACACCAAAACAAATGGCAAGAAAAAACAAAGGGGAAGAAGAAAAATGAAAAATAATTTAACATATCATTGTCCCGGTATTTTCTCCCTCGAACTCGTTCGGGGATCGTCCATCGAGGCCTCGTCGCAGGCGCGAAGCTTGAAACAGCGGTGACAAATATTAAAGAAAAAAAAATATATAAAACATTTAAAAAAAAGATAATGAAAACACACATTTTTCACGATACAAATTATTATTGTCTATTCATTGCCTATGGATATGATATGTATATGTAATGTCGAAGCATGCTTGCTAAGCGTTCGTTCGAAAATACTACACACACACACACACCCACACACGCACACACACTTTCATGTATGGGGCATTCCCTGGAAAATCGACAGTTGCGTGAATATTGTAATTTAAAAAAAAATGCGTACCATTTTTTCCATTAACGAATTGTACATAAATATTATTTATACTACATTGAAGCGTGGGGAAAGTACTGTAGGTCAATTTAAAAAGAAAATAGTATTTTATTTTGTCTTTTTTCTAAAAATTCGAATGAATTATTTAGTTTCCTTCAAATAAATTATTTGCGACAATGGAAATAATTACTTTAATTTATATATATATATATATATATATATTTCACTTTACTTTTCAGTAAATTAAAGTAAAAAAAGTCTAGTAACTTTTTAGTAAAGTAAAGCAACATTTTTTTACTTTACTTTACTTTTTATGGAAAGAATTTATATTAGGGTGTGCGGAAAAAAATCGATACTTTTTTTTCGGTTGCATCCACCAAAAAAAGGTGAAATAAGGTAAAAAATGAAGAATCCTCGAAGGAGAGCTCAAAAAAAATTATTTCGAATGGCGCATTGCATTTGAATATTTTCCATAAGCATAACCCAGGAAAATATTGGGATTTCTAAATGTGGTAGTGCAACTCGTCAGGAAAAAATCACACAAAGATGTCATTAACATATTCTCATGGAGAATCGAATTGCCAACAAAAAAGTTTTTACGGAAAATTAGCTCAGAACAACCGTTCAAGTGGAATCGCTGTCTGAAATTGAATTGATAGAAAAAATAATTCGAAAGGCTGTAAAAATCGAATTTTTCGCTTTACGAAAAAACTTCGTGGGTTTTTTTTTGTAGAGAATGTTCTGCTCTAATATACAATTTGCATGGAATTAAAATATTTCTCTGATACAAAAAAGAATCAAGTACAACAAGAAATATAAAAGAAACGACGTCCATCATTGATCGTGTTTCGAAAAGTTTTATTCAATTAATTTGGTTTAATAAGATAAAATAATTTGTTTTTACATTATAATGCTTGATAATCATCGTTGCTTGTTTTAAAGAGTCTGTTTGTTGCAATTAGGGTATTTATGTCGATGATTTTGCACTACGCCCAATAAATAGTGTAGCTGCTCTTCGTTTTTTGTTAATGAAACGTTACATGCTTCTATCAAAGTGACACCACGTTCGGCTACGTTATTAACGACTTTTGGATTAAAAAAAATATAAACAACTCAAATAAGTGGCATTTTCCGGCCATAATTCAATATTTACTCTCAAAAAATTATGAGGTAAATTGAATTGCTGGAAAAGAAATGAGGATTCTTGAGTAACGAAATCGCTTATGGCTTTTTTCAGCGCCATTTCCCAATCATTTTTTTAACAATTACTCACTCGGAAGGATTTTTCGATTTTTTTCGAGATTGCAGAGCTTGCAGATTGAAGGCATTTTTGCCTTCACACTTATCGGCACAGCATTTTCAAAAAACGACAAAGCAACAATTTTCTCGTTAAAGTACCACAAGTGACTAGCTATTTTTTTTCGTGGTAGCCTCCCCTGCTACAGGATTCACTTCGCAATAACGAATGAAATTTTGTAGCAGTGACAGATCTTGATTTGAGGCCAAAATGGGGGATAAATGTCGCGGTTTCCCGTTCGTGGCGCTAGTGTGAAGCTTGTAATATTGCACTACGAGCTACCGCATGCTGCCGCCAGGTGGCAGCGTGTGCGATGGCGCGCACGTCGCTTAAATAAAAAATTTAATTTCAGACAGCGATACCACTTGAACGGTTGTTCTAAGCTAATTGTTCGTAGGAACTTTTTTTGTAAGGAATTTAATTCTCTATCAAAATATCTTAATTACATTTTTGTGAGATTTTTTTCTGAAGAGTTTTACTACGACGTTCAGAAGTGCCAATATTTTCCTGTGTTATTCTTATGGAAAGTATTCAAATGCAATGCGCCGTTCGAAATAATTTTTTTTGAGCTCTCCTTCGAGGATTCTTCATTTTTTACCTTAATTCACCTTTTTTTGGTGGACGCAACCGAAAAAAATATCGATTTTTTTCCGCACACCCTAATATATATATATATATATATATATATATATATTAGACTGATTCAAAAAAAAAATTTCCTTCTGGATTCTCGTGCTATCGTTGGGCACTGATAAAACAAAATTTCTCTAAAAAGATGGGCGCGGTCACTCAATTTTTAGAGGTGGCTATCTCGACTTTTTTGTATTTGAATTTTTTTAACGAACGTATTGCATTTAAGCATAGTCATGGCTTCGGATTACGGATAAAAATCACATCCGGCAGCTTTTTCGTAACAAAAATAAACTCTAACAATTTGAAAAGGGTGCAATATTCACAATTCAAATCCAGGTAGATCAATAATGGCGTCTATACTACTCTCGTTATTCATGTAGATTTATTTATACGCATTAACATTTCGCACTTTTTACGAAAAATTAAATTATAAGCTTTTATTCATAAATCGTATATTTACATTTTCAAAATGCTACGCTTATATTATCTTCAAACTCATTTACATTTCTTCCCAGCCATTCTCAAGTTCGTTAACATTTTGGGCAGAACGAAAATGTGCAACGTTGAACAGTTTGTCCAAATCTCTCTTAAATTTACGCTCCTTCGATATATGTGACGGCAAATTCTTTTTAACTCGATTTTTTAAAAGTTGTTTCCAGACTAGATGGAGTTTTATCGATTTCAAGATTGCGTTATTCAATCGACGCGTTGGAATTTCAGCACATTTCCATTGTTCGAAAATTTCTTTCATCGTTTCGTGTGCACTTCGACGTATGGTCAGTTTTTCTCTGTTATGTTTGTAGAAGAACAAACTCAAAACTTTTCCGATTTTTATCCGTAATCCGAAGCCATGACTATGTTTAAATGCAATACGTTCGTTAAAAAAAATTCAAATACAAAAAAGTCGAGATAGCCACCTCTAAAAATTGAGTGACCGCGCCCATCTTTTTAGATAAATTTTGTTTTATCAGTGCCCAACAATAGCACGAGAATCCAGAAGGAATTTTTTTTTTTTGAATCAGTCTAATATATATATATAGTAAAGTAGTTATATTATATTTATATGTATATACAGGGTGTTCTGTTATGAATGAATAATCATGCAACTGTCGATAGGTCAAATCATGTCCTACTATATGATAGAATTTCAGTTTAGCAAAAGTCCCACGATTTTCGGGATAAAAATCATCTGCTTTTGGTTTTTCGCATGCCATTTCTACAAATGATTAATTTTTTACCCAGTCTTTTTAAAAATACACTTGATTAGTTTTGTCTATAAAAGTCTTCTTTTTAACCTTAAATGTTACAGAAATTTTATTAAAAAAAAAGATCTTATGCACAATTTTCATACAAACCAAATCGAACTTCTGCCTTTGATGGTCTGCGGTATAAAAAAAATGTACTACGCATAGTGAGCTAATTACTTTAAAAAGTTGCTCAGTTATTGTTGCTTCATATCATTTGTAGAAATGGCATGCGAAAAACCAAAAGCAGATGATTTTTTCCAAAAATAATATAAAACCCAAATCCACGAAAACCGTGGGACTTTTACTAAACTGAAATTCCAGCATATAGTAAGAAATGATCCGACCTATCGACAGTTGCGGGATTATTTATTCATAACAGAACACCCTCCACATAATACATACATATGACCGCCAAATGATCGTCATATGAGAACGAATAAAATAAAAGTAAATTGAATTGCGAACGTTTTTTGATTTCGAGTAATCCATTTTTGTGACGACATCGAATCTGCCGAAGTGGGGAATGTCCCATACGTGCGCATAAAAATGACGATTTGGGCGTGAGGCGTCCAAGGCACACGAACAAAATGTTGCGGTAACCGAGGGAGAGAAGGAGAGAGAGAGAGAGAGAGAGAGAGAGAGAGAGAGAGAGAGAGAGAGAGAGAGAGAGAGAGGGAGGGAGGGAGGGAGGGAGGGAGGGGAAGGGAGGAAAGAGAGCGTGAGATTGTGGTAAGAGGATTTAAAAAAGAGGTACTAAAAAAGGGAATAAAAAAACAAAAAGACCGAGTATGAATTTTTTTTTGGAAGAATACAAAAAATACGAAGCCAATTATTGTAAATACGTAAGAAGCAAAAAACGAAAAAAAAAAAAACAAAACGTTGAGTATCGTACGAAAAAATGGCGTATTTGCACGGACCAATAAGCTTACGTTTTAGAACTCCCCTGGAATCCCCCCCACCCTATCTCCCTGCCTTCCTTAACCCTGTGCCCCTTTGTTTTCGTTTCGCTCAACAATTTTCAAACGCTTCGTCGTGATAACGATATTCAAATATGTGTCGTTTAATATTGTAGATAATAACTTATAGACACGGAAGATGAGACTTGTCTAGATTAAGTGCAAAGCTAAGAAACATTATTAATAAACAAAACAACAACAAACAAAAAAAGGAACGAGCCATCCGATTCTCTCTGTTTTCTATCTGAAATTCAATTGCCCAATATTGTCAACTACTTCTCGAAACAATACGAGAAAAACAAATTTTTTCGATGTTATTTGGATGTGGGAAGAATTGAAAAAGGAAACATTTCTCTTAAAGACGTTTCTAATGAAAAGTGGGGAATTTGATGAAAGATCTTGATGAGCAAATAGAATTTTAAAGAAAAAAAATCGCAATTAAGAATTACGAGTTGAAAAAATTATGAATTGAGGATTCAAAAAAAAATTTAATTAGGAATTGAGAATACAAAAAAATCCTGTTTAGGGATTGGGCGTAAACAAAGCCTAATCAATAATTAGGAATAAAAAATTCAGTAATCACACGATTGATATGAAAAAATGTTTAAAAAAATAGAATGCAATTTTGCGAATATTCCAACGAGAACAACATTACTTTTGTCCTTTCATTAATGGGGCATAAACGCAAACGCATGCACTAATCAATGGTTATTAATCGAATTAGAATATTCGTGTATTATCCCCACAAATTTCCATTTATTTAGGCCCTTAAAGTTAAGGCTACTCTCGCAATGGACGAAGTTTTGCGAGCGTTTTTTTGCGAGACAAAAAACAGACCGAAAAAAGAGAAGAAATCCAAAAAAAGGATGAGATTAAAAGAAAGAAAAAAAAATTAAAAATTGTAACCTTAATATAGACATATGTGTCGTAGAAGCCCTTCGACCTTGACCCACCGCCGCCCCCGCTCCCTTCCCTTCCTGCTCCGCCAACGAAATTACGCTGTCATGAAACTCAAATTCTAAAGGTATGTGTAATCTAGTCGAATGCACGGGTACGAAGAGACGACGAGGCGAGAAAAAAAACGAGCGAGAGAGAGAGAAAGAGAATAATGGTGTGATATTTTTTGAACTATGATTACGCCTATTAATAATGAGAATGTTTTTCTTTAAAGAAATACATTACTACTATTGATATATTAAAATAAATAAATATCTATATATATATATATACGAATTATAAATATATGTATATATCTATTGACACTACCGGCGAAAAGTGTGGAATAACTTTTCACGCTTTTTCGATCAGAAGCGACCACAACAATAAAATTTAACACTTATGCGCACCAATCTGTTAATTATTTTTTCTTAAGGAACCATCACAGTGGAACGGGTCGAAAAATAGCTGATTTTCGCGATTTTTTTTCGATGATTAGAATACGCCGATCAGTTCGATTTTTTCATGTCAAATCAAAGCACTCGTGAAGAACAGGAAATAATTTTTTTAACGTTTCTTTTTATTTTTATTACATTTTTTTTAACGGTTGATAATGTCTTCGAAAAAAAACCGCATGGAGGTTTTTTAAAACCAATATTGACATTTTGGCTGCGGGTTGAAAAAAAAGTATCGAATTTCGCCTATTTTTTCAACAGTTTGTGGTTAAAAAAATATGAAGATTTAAAAAAAAGCTTCCATAGCAAGACAAAAATTGTGTGAAAATTTGGCAGAATTTTCATATAAATTGTCTACTTACGGTCAATCGGTAATGCCAGGTCCATGTTTGTACCGTCTGTACTATCGGAAGATGGAAAAAAATCGATTTTTTGAAAATGTTACATTGTGATGATCCCTCAATCGCGCTTTTTCCATCTGGATATCTTATTTTTTTCAATAACGACTTGGGCTATTTATATTATTTTCAATAACGATTTCTAACTATTTATATTATTTTTTCAATTTTTCAGAATTTTTTTTTTCAATTTTCATTTGTTTCTATACGTTATTGTAGAATTTTTTATTCGTATTGATAATTTTTTCATTACTATTGATTTTTCAAATTTTAGAAAAGAAAAACCTTGTGACAAAGGGGAACAAAAATCGAGGAAAATTGACTATAAATCTCGGGGTTTCTGAGACCCTTTGAGAAAAATATTCTTACGCCGTTTCCCAAAAAATGACAACGATGGTAGGGACATGGCCTAGGGGAAAAAAGTAGGGAATAAAAAAAAAGAAAAGCATAATCAGGCATGTTTTTTATAATCTTTCAATTACTACCTCGAACTTCCCTTTGGGCCCTTTTTCCGTACGAGAATCCCTAACTTTTCATCCCGATCGAAAATTCGAAAAGTTTGCACAACCTTATCGCCGGCGGTATACACATAAATATAACACGATGTTAATAAATCTATATGGATTTTTCGCGTATGCGTCTGACTTTAATAAAAAGTAATAATTCCGCAGAAGGGAAGCGAGCGAGGGATGGGTCGGTCACCTTTCGAAACACACACACAAAAACAGCAAAAGCCTCAAAAATTGAGGGGATAAAATAAGAATAAAAGATATGCGTTGGTGAATTTTTGGAACATTGAAAGTCCGTGAAAAAAAAAAATTCCTCGCGATGCTGACCCAACTCCTCAACGATCGCTAATAACACATTAATGTTAAATAAAGAAAGAATGAAAAATAAATACACGCACACGCACACACGGACACACACACATAGACAGATTAATTAATTGATAAATGAATAACGCCGTAAAAATGTATTCGTTTTCCGTTCGCGCGCTAAGCGCGATCGGACTATCGATATATAAGAATTGTCATAACACGATGTTAAATAATAATTCAATTATCTAGTCGATGTAATAATAAAAGTGAGAAAAAACAAAAGCAATGCGATAAAAACGGCCAAATCGTCGATGTCCTTTGAGCGAGTTGCGCCAACGCTAATTTTTCCCCTGTGTGTGAAAAAAAAAACAATATTTCTAATTAAAGCGATGGGTAAGAATGTCGGAGGAGAACCGCTCCAGAGCCGCGAAATTCTTTTGCAGACCTTGTGGACCCGCGGAAATAAGAAGGTTCGTACTTTGGAATAATTTTTGTTGTTGTTTTTTTAAGTATATTTGAAAATGTTACGAAATTTTACTCAGATATTATGAGACAACAATGGCACAGAATTTTAAAGACAACTTATCTCATTTGGCCACATTTTACCATACTTTGAATTTTTTCAGGGATTAAGAAGCGAAAATAGGCCGAAAATGGGATAAAATTCAAATGGCATTTGTGAAGAACCGAAAAGACATACATACATTTTCTTTTTTGGAACGTTTTTATTGGAGTTATGGCTATTAAGGGGCTATACCAGTGTGAACGCTGAACATTTTGGTGATTTTCGGGAATTTTTTTGGACGACAAGTACTCAATTAAATGTTTCGGAAAATTAAGAATATATTTGGCTACATTTGACCTATATTACATAATTTTTTCATAGAAAAATATTGAGATCCAAGCGACGTATGCGCTGCCTTCGGAGGCGCCAAAAAAAAATTCCTCCACTGCTGACATGATTCCGGCCGATTGAGTAGCTGAAACCGAAAAAGAAAAAAATGTCGTTAAACTGGAAGGTATTTCCTGTACAATGACGTAGGATTTTCGAAAAATATCAAAAACTAACAAAATGGCGTAGTTATGGAAAAAAAAGTCTGTTTTCTTGCCTATAAAATGGTCGTTTTTTTCAATGCCAAATCGTCAATTTTCATCCAATCAAAAATATCCTACGTCATTGTAGAGTAAATATATTCAAGGGTACTCAGTTCAAATTTCAAGTCAACCGGATAATTGCTCTTTGAGTTACAATGTCAGCAAATTTGAAAAATCTCATTTCGAGAAAAACGCGTTTAAAGATTTAACTATCGATTTTTGCAAGATAAAATGATATTTACCATAAAAACTGCTATGTATAAACGTAAAGTGTAAAGTATAAACTGTCGAAAAGGGCAAAAGAATCGATTTTTTGACAGAGGCACACTGGTATAGGCCCCTTAAATTCAATGGTTGAGGTTTCAAATATATAAATATTCAAGGGAGACGTGGGTGGATCGAGACCACGCGTCTCATGCTCTGCTCCCTCATTGTCACGATTCCGAGTGGCCGGTTGACATTTTCGGCAATTCCCAAACGTCATTCTATTTTCTTCCACAGACTGGGCTTAAGATTTTTGAAAAAAAAAAACATAAAAAATGCCGGCTAACATTTTTAAAAAATCGAAAAACGGATGACATTTGTTGTAATGACAATAATAATAAAGCGTTTTTTTTACTCAGACGTCGGTTTATTTTGTAGAGAAAGTTATCTTCATTAAAAAAGAAAAAAATCAAGGCGGCAAAACTAGTACAAAATGCTGTTTCGAGAAAAACGCGTTTAAGGTAATCCTGTCGCTTCGCACTAGTCATATCACTGATCATACTTGAGACTTGTACAATTTATATTTTTAACATACGCAAAAAAAAATAATTTGTAATAACTAAAATTTTCCATGTGTAAACTGCTTAATGAACCTTTGCATTTAATTAGAAAAATGTAAAAATAGTTATTCCAACGATTTGCGAAGTATTTCTAGGTTTGATATTCGGCAACATTGGTTCTATCTCCGTCTCTTTTTACTCAACCAGGTGAGTTTAACCACCATGCTTTTCAACGTCGATCTATCAAATCAATGTCAGGTGCGGGAAATAAAAAGCATTGTGTTCGGGCCACGACTGGTAAAAAGCGTGGAAAATTTGTGTCGGCGAAATATGTCGGTTAAGGGCGGGGTAAAGTTAATTCGGCGAAAAAAGGCATGTTTTTAAGATTTTTTTTTGGCGTAACGAATAGTGTTTGTTTATTGAAAAATTTACATATAATAAAGTAACATTTGAACAACATTCTCCTAAATTTGCATTGCAAAATATTCAAAATTGAGCGAGTGAAAATTAAACCCCGGAGGCGCCTCGAAAAAAAGTTTGTTTGCGGTGTGCACCATAACTCGCAACAGAATCATCTAAAACAAAAAATCAAAATGCATTTGTTAAAGGAGATATTTCTCGAGGTAATGACGGGAGGATTTTTTTTTTTTCGATTTTTCGTAGCACTTGGGAGCCAAAAACCCGATTTTCGCTAAAAGAAATCGGCTAATTTGTTGTTGAAAAATTAGTAATTATTTTAAAAAACAAAAAAGCTCTCGACAATACCTGGTGAATTATGTGAAGAAGTACTGTGCAAAATTTTAAAGCGATTGGTCCAGTAGATTTTGAGTTATCGTGCACACGGACTTCAAATATGACAAGTCTCAGAAAAACGGTTTGAAAAACGCAGAAGAGTTTGGTCGCTTAGCGCTCATTGCACATAAGTTTGAGAACACTTCTCGATTGCATAAAAATCTGAGAAAATTCATGCATATTAAAGGTACTCAAAAGATTAATTTTGCATAATAATAATTCCAAAATGTTATTAACAAAATGATGAAAAAAAAAAATTAGTCAACAAATTTCCCCGCAACCCAATTTTTTTTTCGTGATTCCTTCATTTTTCTGAATACGTATGAATTTTTTCGGATTTTTCAATTATCTTTGAATTTTTAGAAATTCAAAATAAAACTCGATAATTTTCTTATACTCACTCAAAGTCGTCGATGCCAGGTCCGTAGAGCAAAAGGCTTCCATCAAGATGATCGAGAGCATCTTTTTGCGTTTGTCTACGCAAAACTATTTCTTCTTTACTGTCGTGCGCCGCTTGCTCCTCTGCTCTACTAATTCGAATTGCTCTACTAATTCGCTACTAATATACACCATGCCTCGAATATACATAACGGGACCGGAACAGGCCCGTTTATCAAGAAATTTATTCGGGGTCGAAAAATACAATAGCGCGCCGCGCAGCTGCCGCCCAGGTATAAAACCCGGCATGGAGCAATAGACGCTCAAATACTCATAACTTCGTCAATTTTACTCCGATCGACTTGAAATTTTAACACAATATTCTTGATATATTATGCATTCATTTAAAAAATTAAAAAAATATGAAAACAAAATTTAAATACTTTACCCCGCCCTTAAAAATGAAATATGCGTGGAAATTCGAATGAGTGAGATGAGGTTAGGACTACAGTCAGCTGTTGCCCTGCTGTCACGTCTCTTTATCGTAGCAAGTGGTAATAAATCCAATACCGGAAGTTCAAATTAAACTTTATATTACATAAAAATTGGGCCAATATGCGTTATTTCTTTTTGAGAACATTGGCTTAGGGGCCGTCCATCGATTTTTGCTGATTTTCGACGCCCCCCCCCCCCCTACAATCATCATATCGTCATTTCCTAATGACCCCCCCCTCTCGCAAAATTGACGTCATTACCAGTTTGGCAAAATTAAAACATTTGCGGATTTGAGAAAAATTGGGTAACATTAAAACATTTTGTTACAGAATCATCTTTTATTATTTTGTACTTTGGCAATGTTTATTAATATAATAATATTATTCTTCCCTATTCTTTAGTTTTCTTTGGATAGCTCCCACATTTTGTTATAGAATCATCTTTTATTATTTTGTACTTTGGCAATTTTCATTAATATAATAATATTATTCTTCTCTATTCTTTAGTTTTCATTGGATAGCTCCCACGGAGTTTTCACCCATTCTTGCAAATCCTGGATCACGGGTAATATCTCCGTATCCTCCCCATATTCATTTTGGCTCGATCGAACTATTTTCATAGGTACGCTGTTATTTGAAGTTCTTGAATATAATGTAGACAAACCTTATGTAATAAATAAATAAATAATGAGTTCAATAATTAATACCATTAGGTACTTGCAAAATATTTTTCATCACTCATGCGGGGAAACCACTCTAGTTGTACAATATACTATTGTACATTTTGAAGTAACTGGTATCACAAGAATGACGTCAATTTCGAAACGCCCCCCCCCCCCCCCCCTCAACCATCATTTACCGTCATCCGCAGACGAACCCCCCCCCCCCCCCTATTTTAAAATGACGTAATTTATGGACGGCCCCTTACTACAAGTGTTAAGTATGTAAATCTGATTATTTTTAAGAATCTTACGGATTCCCACTATTATATACACTTTTGTAGCGACCGGAAATTGGGTTTTTGTATGTCGTCTCGGAATTCCTTCACAAAAATACGCAATTTTAATATCTTTTTCCTCTGTAATTAGGTCGATAATCGACCCTGAAATTTTACAGAGACCTGTATCAATCAATATATTTCGATCAATATATTTAGCGAAGCTCAAAAAAAAATGAAAATATAATACGTTGAAAATTACCGGCGCTGTAGGACTTCTCGAGTTCAGCTTTTATCTGCGGCAGCAATGCCGGAACGTCGAGTTTTTTCCACTCTAGATTTTTTTGTCGATGCTTACGATCTCTTGTCTGCATCGAACCGTTAACCGTTAGCGGAGTATTGGAGTTTTATTCCTCTCCGGAGCTCAGTTTCGCGAATTTTTCAGTTTTCTGTGCGCCAAAATGTTTCGAAGAGATTGCAGACAGAGAAATAAAAAAAAACGAAAAAAAAATCGAGACTTTTCGATGCCTAGTCCCCTCAATACTGTGTATTTTTTTCCACCGGTTGTTTTTCCGTCTTTGATTTTTATTAGTTTCAATTTTTTCCCTATTTTTCTCCTTCATTCCCTCGTGCCCTATATATTTTTTACAGTATCTCGTCTTGTCCTCGTTCTTCCATTTTTGCGTTCGTTTCCTTATTCTCTATTTTTATTCCTCTGGCACGTTATTTTACACCTTCCACTATTATTTTCCACAAAATTTCATTCTCACGCGCGCGCTTCGATCTCGAGAGCTTATTGTGCCAAATTCCTTTCGAGTAATTTACCGTAGTGAATTTCGTCGAGGTGGAGTCTGTGGAGAGGACGAACCGTTTACCAAAATGTCCAACTCTTCACGTGACACGTGATGTTTATTAAAGCTTCCAGAGGCGACGAGTGCGTCGAGCTAGAGAGGAAATTTCGCACTCTCGATAGGTCGATTAGTGCTTGACACTTGAAAAGAGTTGTCCGTGCCAGTTTTCCTCCCACTTCCGGTTGACCGACTCGCGTTAGCCGGACGTGTGAAAATACGAGTTTTTGCTCGCACGAAAAAAAAAAACCACCTTCAAACTTTCCAATTTCGTTTCGACACGCTCGAAACGATTTTTCAGGCTGCAGTAAAAGTGTTCTCGTAGAGGTCAGCAACAGAGACACGAGAACTAGTTTCGAAATTATTTCGAAAATCCTTCTATGTGTATATGTATATATATATATATATGAGTGGATAATCCTGCAACTATCGATAGGTCAGATTATGTCCTACTATACGCTTGAACTTCAGTTTAGTAAAAGTCCCCCAGTTTTCGAGATAAAAATCATCTGCTTTCAGTTTTTCGCGTGTCATTTCTACAAATGGTAACTTTTTTGACCCGATTTTCTTTTAAATACTCTTGGTTATTGGTTTTATCTAGAAAAGTCTTGTTTTTAACCACAAATGTTAAGGAAACTTTATGAAAAAGATCTTATGCAAAATTGTCATACAAACCAATTCGAACATCTGACTTCGATAGCCTGCGGTGTAAAAAAAATTTACTGTGCATATCGTGCCAATTACTTTCCAAAGTTGCTTATTAATTGTTGATTCATATCAATTGTAGAAATGGCATGCGCAAAACCAAAGGCAGATGATTTTTTTTTTTTTTTTTTTTTTTTTTCAAAAAATAACATAAAGCCCAAGATCTCGAAAACCGTGGGACTTTTACTAAACTGAAATTCCAAAATATAGTAAGCAAAGCTGGGCAGAAAAACGTTAATCCGTTAATCGTTAATTAACGAAGTTAACACATTTATTGCTTAACGATTCAACTTTTTAATTAAATTCAAAAACTATCAACGGTCTTATCAACTTCCGTTAATTTAAGTTCGTTAGTTCGTCTTCGCGATGCGCGCCACGCTCATGTGGCAGGCGGCAAACAAATTAAGTGAGCGGCGCAAGTGCGAGTGAGATGAGTAGTTATGCATAGCGTGCGTGTAAGCAGGAACCCCTATACTGCGTTCAACGAGAGAACGACACACTTCCGAACCTAAATTCGTCTGGTGTGGTCAGATTCCGCCTCTGCTTGACCCTTTTTGCTTAGTTTTTGACGTGACAACGTCTTATAATTCGATGGAGCCGGCTGCACGCACGAAAAAGCATGACTCATCGCCGTTACCTCACTCTGAGGCGTTCCATTTAAGGCTTGAAGTGTAAGCGAGAGCGCGGAACGAGCGACAAAGAGGTACAATCGGCCTCCGCGTTCGGCAGCGTTCGGCAGCGTTCGACATTTGTCTCTCTCCTACTTGAATGATGGCCTCTGTACACTGCGAGCGACGAGCGACGAGCGATCAGCGATATCCAATGGCAACGTCACTCTCATAGAGCATTTCCGTCATACTCGAGCTCTCATTGGATATCGCTCATCGCTTGTCGCCCATCGCGCGCAGTGTGCAGAAGCCATGAGCGATGCGTCCGCGTGGACAGCTGCTATACAATAATACATGTACATGTTTTCGTCAAGTATGAAGTGCAGTGAAAAGTGAATGTGGTGTGAATTGTTTATAGCAACGATAATTGCGGCGATAAAGGTAATGATTCTTTCGATCTTAAATATATGTTCAGTGATATATTGTCGAATATTCGTGCTTTCATCATTAAAATAAATAGCATCGGTCCGCTAGTGCAGCGATTGTAGGTTATGCTATAATTGACAAAACTATAACAATAAGTTAACAGAACTATTTCACGATGAGTAAAAATCAGTTGCTTTACTATTCGATCGAAATAATTATCGAGCGTAGCTATGATTTCAAAAAATTAAAACATAAATGTTAAATCTTCCACATATCATAACAACGTGTCTGAAATGACAGGTTGGACCAGCCAGCCGTCAAAGGGAACAATTTTCTCCTATATCAAACACATTGCGGCGGGCTTTTTAAAAGATTTATGAACAATAATTTAATCACAGTTTAATCTTATAATAAATTATTCAAAATTATTACTTTTTTACAACAAATTACAATTAAATTTGCAAAAATAATTAAGTAACTAATTGAACAACAACTTTTATTCAGTTCACTTGCTGAAAGAAATAATGTCAATACAAAACTTATTATTATAAAATAATAAAATCAAAAATTAAATTTTAACAGTCGAGTAGAAATTTAAACAATAAATTTTATTCAAGTATTTTGTAAATTTAAAATGATTTTCTGAACGAAGAATTTTATGAAAAAATAAAAGTTGTAAAACAATTGCTCAAACACATTCATACTTGTAAAAAATATGTACATTGTAAAAAAAATAAATAAAAATTGACATAATTGTATTTGTGCGTACAAATAAATGTAACTTGATCAATTCAATTGTGATTTCCATTTACCTCCTTCTCTATATCCATACAAAATATCTATCAAACAAACAAAATTAAAATTTTCTTTTGAAAAATGAAACCATTCCATCAGTATTTTCTTATGACGTTGTCACGTTCAACTATCGTCAGTAAACCGACTTTACAGGCAACCGATTTTTTTTTTATTTACCTTCCTTGCCTAGCCTACCCTACTCGACCCTACTATACTCTATATCTACCTACTGCAGTACTATGTACCCACGCTGTTATAAAAAAGTATTTATGTATTAATCTGACTATGAAACCCTAATTTGCCTGGTTAATTTAAAAAATAAGTGTTAGGAAAAACATAATAAGAATTACCTACAATTTCATACAGATTGTTAACTTTCTCATAACTTTGACTTGCGTTAAATTTTCAAAAAAAAAAAAAAAAAACGCTTATTTTTTTTCGGTTGCATCCACCAAAAAAAGGTGAATTAAGGTAAAAAAAGAAGAATCCTGGAAGGAAAGCACAAAAAAAATTATTTCGAACGGCGCATTGCATTTGAATACTTTCCATAAGAAAAACACAGGAAAATATTGGCACTTCTGAACGTCGTAGTAAAACTCTTCAGAAAAAAATCTCACAAAAATTTCATAAACATATTCTGATAGAGAATTGAATTCCCTGCAAAAAAGTTCCTACGAACAATTAGCTTAGAACAACCGTTCAAGTGGTATCGCTGTCTGAAATTAAATTTTTATTTAAGCGACGTGCGCGCCATGGCACACGCTGCCACCTGGCGGCAGCATGCGGTAGCTTGTAGTGCAAAATTACAAGCTCCACACTAAGGCCACGAACGGGAAACCGCTACATTTTTCCCTCATTTTGGCCTCAAATCAAGATCTGTCACTGCTACAAAATTTCATTCGTTATTGCGAAATGAATCCTGTAGCAGGGGAGACTGCCTTGAAAAAATTAGCTAGTCACATTAGCTAGTACTTTAACGAGAAAATTGTTGCTTTTTCGTTTATTGACAATGCTGTGCCGATAAGTGTGGAGGCAAAAATGGTACAAGCTCTGCAATTTCGAGAAAAATCCAAAAATCCTTCCGAGTGAGTAATTGTTAAAAAAAATGATTGGGAAATGGCGCTGAAAAAAGACAAGCGATTTCGTTACTCAAGCATCCTTATTTCTTTTCCAGCAATTCAATTTACCTCGTGATTTTTCGAGAGTAAATATTGAATTACGGCCGGAAAATGCCACTTATTTGAGTTGCTTAGATTTTTTTTTAAATCCAAAAGTCGTTAATAACGTAGCCGAACGTGGTGTAACTTTCATAGAAGCATAAAACGGTTCATTAACAAAAAACGAAAAGCAGCTACAATATTTATTGGGCGTAGTGCAAAATCATCGACAGAAATACCCTAATTGCAACAAACAGACTCTTAAAAAAAGGAACGATGATTACCAAGCATTATAATGTAAAAACAAATTATTTTATCTTATCAAACCAAATTAATTGAATAAAACTTGACAGAAAGATTATTGTACACAGTCACTGCTATGTATGATAAACACCCTTTTTGTAATCTCGATTGATTTTGTAGTTTTTCTGAAAAAAAAATCCCCAAAAAGTCTATTTTTGCGGATTCTAGAGTGGCCTAAGGCCTTAAGGGGTAAGGCCACTGTAAATTTTTTGAAAAATCGATTTTTTTTTATTGGCTTAAAAAATAGTTTAAACCCTCTAGAATAAGAAAAAAAAGGTCCTGTGCTTCTTCTTTTTTTAATTTTTTCCAATAAAAAACTATTCGCAAAACTTTAAACGCGTTTTTCTCGAAACATGGTTTTTCAAAATGGCACGCAGCATAACTCGAACAATTTTCATTTTTTTTACTTGAAATTTTAACCAGATGTGAACATTTACATTATCTTGAGAATGTCGATCGGAATTTTCAAGAACTTTATTTATTGATTTTTTATTAACAAAAAACTTGCCGTTTTTTTCGTCAAAAATCAATTTTTTTTTTCAAACGCACGCCAAATCCACAAAAATTGATACTTTTTAAAATCCGATCGACATTCTCTAGCTATAGCCCTCTAGATTAATGGTTTTTTTGTTGTTCTAGATTCAAAAGTGCACCAGTGGTGCTGCGTGCCGCGGAGCCCTGGAAGCAAAACATGTCCCGGGAAGATAGCTGTGGAACCGCCATTTTGTTTTTTTTTACTGTAAAAAATTTTATAATAAAGTTTAATGTATGCCCGATAACACCATTAAAAGTTTTTTTTCAAATACTTTCAATTTCGGGAGCAAAAAATTAGTGAAAAAACCTTTTTTTTGGGCCGTTACAGTGGCCTTACCCCTTAATAAGCATCAAAAGTATATTTTTTTTAATAGCACCGATTCGTACGCGCGTCCCTGGTGGCGCCGGTACGCGTGTACGCGCCGGTGAGTTCCCTCTCCCGGCGGCTAGTCGTGCAATGCCGTCGGTCGCGCCGCGAAACGCGTCAGTCGCGGCCCGCACGTCGTAGCGTCTGGGTCTCTCGTTACGTACGAATTTCATATTTATTACGTCAATCCACGTCCTTCGTGTTTCTACCTAACCGCGCATACATCAAACGAGCCGTCCGAAAAACGATTATGTACCCGAATGCCGGCTAGCACAATTCACGTCCTCGATCCTCTTGCATACTTTATCCTCAAAACTTGCACAGCTTGGCGAGACCGCGCCATAATTATTCGGAATATTGTCATCGTCGCTACTATCTTTATTATTATTCCCATTCATTTCGTTTATCATATATTTGTATATTTCAATTGCAATAATACTGGAGAGTAAAAATAAAATAAAAACCGAGGCAGGTGCTAGAGACAATCGCCAGATACTTATCATTGTTTCTTATCATTTTCATTTTCTTTTCTCCTCTCGTTACAATTGATCGTAGCTAGTTTATCGTTGAGATTTGGTTTACGTACGAGGGCTCGGGGAAAGTGCGCGGTATTCGTGAATTTCTCTTGTTTTCTCGCGACGACGAAGAGTTGTTGGGATATCGCGAGCTCGTGACGAACCTTAGGGTTCATCAGGGATACAGAATGTCGTAGTGGCCGGGACGATAGAGCAGATGGACCGCGGGCGTCGAACCCTCCGGGAAATCGTGCGCGGTTACTTCCGTGCCCGCGCCCCGATCCATGTAGCGCACCCTGACGCCCGTTCCAAGAGCCGTGCTCATCGCTATTATGTGAATGTGGTCGGATTCTTTGTACATTGGCTCGACTTCCTGTTGGCAATGAAAAATCACGAGAGGATCCGTAGAGATCGAACGAAAAAGTTTTCTTCGTCACGATATTGCTTCATCACGATATTCGACAGTAATAATAGTGAAAAAGTAGGTCACCTGGTGACAAAACTCCACGACGGTGCGTCCGCCCTCGATGAAGTGTTGATAAAAGTCAGCCTCGCGTTGCAGCTGGCCCGATGTTATTAATCTAAGATAAACGACGACGTAGTCCGAGTAGCCTTGCTCGTTGAAAAATTTGTGCAATTCGGCGCGACTCGTCTCCGCACTGCCGCCCACTTTCTCTATCACTTCCATGAACTGCAAAACGGACATTGCATTTTTTTTTTATTTCTCCGGACCAAAATGGCAATTCTCTTTATCTTGTGTTCGTTGGAGTTGCTTTTTAAATCTCCCTAATGTATTGGGCCGTTGAATAAGTTCTCGCTGTTTTATCGTAAAAATAAATGCTTCATTTACAATAAAAATCATTCCTCGTGCTTTCAAACGTTTGGAAACTGTTGTATGATCAACTCTTAGTGATTATGCAAGTTCAGCTAGCGTCTGACACGAATCTTCAGGAAATAATGCCTTCAATAGAGAATCAGACGACTTTTTAGTGTTTAAAATAACCATAATGGATATATATAGTCATGAAGAAGGTTATTTCACATAAATTGAGCTTTTTACGTGCCTAAAACTGTGTCTACATGTTATTTTGTTTAAATTGCCGCGCAAACGTAACATCGCGCCATCTCTGAACGCGTGACGTCTTATGTGTGTAAACAAACGACGAGCTAACCTCGAAATCGCGTGCAAGGTGTTACTTGTTACGTTTTTATGAAGTTTCGGGTTCTTGGTCAAATCCTGGTTCCATGTTTATGTCAAAACATTCAAGAGAGAAGAATACGCGCATGGAAACGTTTGTTTACACACTAATGACGTCATACGCTGTGATTAATGTTTCGTTTGAGGTGAAGAACAGTTCGAAAATATTTAAATATTTTATTTATTGATTTCAAAATATAAATCTTTATTTTATAACAAAAATGTTGATTAAATGATCGTTTTAATTATATAAACATTCATTCTAACTACATTTTGGATTTTTTTCCGAAAACCGTCCGATTGCCTATCCAACACATAAAAATCATTATTTTTAATGCATCAAAACTCATCTCTGCATGTTTTTTCCGACAGAGCATAGTCGCCGTAGGTCTCATCAAGAATTCTGTGTGCTTCAGCTGCAGATTTTTTTTTAACAAAGTAGTGCGGCAAAATTCCACGCAGGTACTCTTTTTTTTTTTACACGACATTTGACACGTTAACACTATGAAGAAAAAAGTTGTTTACACTTTGGCAGAATGACAAACACTGAGTTTGAAGCTCGCTTGTAGTACTTCTATATAGATGACCCCCAAAAACTACACGCGAGCAGTTCTGGTGACGCCATCTGTGAGCAAACAGCGAAAGCTTGTTCAACTTCTTAATACGTACCGTATCGTGGAAGTCTTCGACGGTAAATTGAGGAAAGCCAAGGGCGACCAGGTTGTCCTTGCTCTGGAGGGCGAGTTCCTTGAACTTTTGGTACTCCGCGGGATGGTCGATGAGCCGCTCTAGATAGGCGTAACTAAAGGCTCTGAAGAAGCAATTGCCGTCGGGCCTGGTCCTCCTGAAGTGCGAATACTTTTGGCCCAACGCTTTGGCCTTGGATAGATATACCGCGTCCTCCTCGTACTCGTGCTCCAGACTCTCCAGCGACTCTTTCTCGCCGACCAGCGCTATCGACTCGGATATCTTGAACGAGAGATGGGACCGGAGTGAAAAAAAGGTGCGAACTGGAAGGTCGGTTGATGGCGAGAGGAGCGGACATTAGGAGATTTCCGACGTCTGGCTTGTGGGCTGAGCCAAAAAAGTCACGAATCGCAGAACATTGAAATTCTAGTTTGAAGGGCTCATGGAATGATCGCTCCACCCGCGTCTTTTGACGGTTGGGATGCGCGATGTATGGATCGGCGGAGCGAGAAGATCGGAAAGTTGGAATTGATCAGCGAAAGATTTACAAAATCTTGATCCATTTAGACGGCTCGATACGAAATTTCGTCCACTGGCTTGGAACGAACTGAGCAATTATGAGATTTTTTTTCATCGGCGTGCTAGGAATTGTCGTGAAACTTTCGTGCATCCTCGAAATGAGTGATAACAGCCCGAGAATTCGTCGACGTGCGTTGCAAGTTTTCCTAACCTCTTTCTCGATGCGCCTCTGTTGTTGGAGTATAAGCTCATCCTGGTTGACTTCTGCGAACGACAGATACACCGGATATGAGCGACAGACGACGAGGAAGCCGGAGAAAATATAAAATTGAAAATTACATTTCGATCCCCTCGAAATTACGTTTTTTGATTTCTTTTTTCGCTTATTTTATTTTTTGCGCCCGAGAATAGCGAAATTTTGAGCACGAACCTGAGGTATTCTGTGGCTGCTTCGTATCATTCGCGTCGCCCATATTTCCGTTGATGTCTAGATATTTTTGGAGACGAAAAAGCCTCGCGAAGCCACTGTCAAAATTCACCAGGAGCGAAAACAAAAGTAGGCCGGCTTTTAACTTCGCCCCACCGCAGAGCCGCCTGCCGCGCCACCTAGCACTGTCACCAGGTACTTCGGCGTGGCACAGTTGGCTGGAATGACCCGCGTAGCAGAAGCCAGCCACCTTCGCACGCTTTGAGTTTGTCCAGTCTATCGAACGATATGATTTATATCAATTATTTGTCATTTATATCATGCCTATATCATTTATAGCATTTCTATATCATTTGTATAATTTCTGTGTCATTTGAATCTTTTAATATGCTGTTTATCATTTATATAACATTTATATCGATTCCATATAATTTATATCGTTCCTAGAACATTCACATAATTTCTATAAGATTTATATCCATTCTATATCATTTATATATTCCTTATATCTTGTTTATAATATTCACATCAATTATATCTCTTCATTTATTTATTTACTTACTTTTCATTTTATTTCATAGCTTTGCGCACTGATTTTGCGCTCTAATGCGTAAAGAAACAACTTTACCTTCCCAATATCAATATATCAACCAAAAATATGCAGAGACACCCTGACAGATCGCAACACCCAAGCGATGGGTGTCAAATTAACATTTGACACCCAACAAAACGGTGTCGACACTATTTTGGGTGTCGATAAAAAAAAAAACGGTGTTGACACTGATCTGGGCGCACGCTGTTTTGGATGCCGACACCAAAAGAAAGGTGTCAACACTGATTTGGGTGTCGACACAACAAAAAACGGTGTTGACACTGATCTGGACCTACGCTGTTTTGGATGTCAACACACATAAAAAAATATGTCAACACTAATTTGGGTGTCGATACCCCAAAAAAAAACACCCAAGAAGACGGTGTCGACACTGATTGGGGTGTCGACAAAAAAAAAAGGGTGTTGACACTAATTTGGGTGTCAACACCCAAAAAAAAAACGGTTTTAACACTGATCTGGACCGAGGCTGTTTTGGGTGTCGACACCTAAATAACTTAGCGTTGACACCATATTCGTGCACGTGCATGAATTCCGTGTCCTTATGGCTTTTTTGAGTGTCAACACCGAAATTCGGCAAAAATTACAGTGCACACTCCTTCCTCCATACAATGAATACAAGCATATGTATGCCCAACTTATTTTTCAGTTAATTAATTCACTGAAAGATAAGTTCATAAATGAACTGAAAAATAAGTTGGACATACATATGCTTGTATTCATTGTATGTAGGAAGGAGTGTGCACTGTAATTTTTCAGAATTTTGGTTTTGACACTTAAAAAAGCCATAATGACACGGAATACATGCACGTGCACGAATATGGTGTCAATACTAAATTATTTAGGTGTCGACACCGAAAACAGCCTCTGTCTAGATCAGTGTCAACACCGTTTTTTGGGTGTCAACACTCAAACCAGTGTCGACACCGTTTTTTTGGGAGTGTCAAGACCCAAAACAGCCTCGTTCAGATAGGTGTCGACACCAAATTTTTTCCGTGTTAAAATTGTAATTTGACACCCAACACGTGACACTCAACACCGAAGAATTACGGTGTCACGATCTGTCAGGGCATCCTCCGAAAAACGAGAAAAAAATTCAATTACCCAATAACGTTAATGATATCAAAGCCTACTTGCAATTCCTCATGCGGCTCTCGAATCAACGCAAAAATCGATAAATCCAGATACGATTTCATCCGAAGTGCGTTATCGCTACATCTCCGGTGTTCAGGCCTCGACCAGTGACTTTATCGGTCACGGCGCTCTCGAGTGGCTACATTGATCGCGACCTAACCCCACCCGAGAACGCTCGTCAGGCGAACGAGCGCACCGAGGTTGGGTCCACACCCCGCGTAAGAATTGTCAATAACCGCGAAAACCACCGACCAATTCACTTCCGGAACTTGTCCTAAGGCGTCAATCGCATTTTCCGATAAACATGAAAATATAATTATAAACCGCCGTTATTTTTATTTTTAAGTAACGAGTTCGCAAACGGCGCCTCATTGTCTAGTATGACTTCGGCGTCGAGTACAAGTGCGCGCAGTCTTTTCGTAGAGTCAAAAATGCGACTTGCCGACAGAGTACAGGTTAACGTCAACAACATAGCGTCCTTGGCGAGGCAGATACAACGGGGTTCGAAAAGCAGCGACGTAAGAAACGCGAAACACAGGAAATGTGTTGATCCTCGTTAAGAGTCGTAGCTCAGAGAGTACTTGATGAGAATGTATCTGTTATCTATTTATCTAATATGTATTTGTTATCTATTCATCTCCTATCCATGTATTTTTCATCTATTATGCATCTATCTGTCATCTGTTATCCATCTACCTGTTATCTATTTATCTATTATCCATCTATCTGTTATCTATTTATTATCTATTATCTACTTATCTGTCATCTATTCACCTGTTATCTACTTATCTACTTGTCTATCTATTTATCTGTTATTGATTTATCTATTATCTATTTATCTGTTATCTATTTACCTATCATCTACTTATCCGTTATCTGTATATCTTTTATCTATTAGTCTGTCAACCTATTATAGGTACTCGTCCACTCGGCCAAGAATTTCACCCAACAAGAGTACAGCCTCGAGAGTGCCGAGGCCAATTTGAAGAAACTCGGGCTCATCGCTTCTCACCTCGAGATCCAGTTGAACGCCATAGAGCGCAGCTCCGTTAAGCTCGAAGACGTCACGGAACAGGTGCGAGCCATGCAGAGATAAAGCGAGTAAGCGCAATGTCGATTGTGTAAATAAATCACGTTTATTCATTCGTTTTCTTTCCCATGCAATTTCTTAGCAACAATTCATCGAGATTATTTGAGAGTGAAAGAGAGAGAGAGGGCGAAAAGAGATGTAAAAAAATGCAGTCATTTGAGATCACACCGAGTGTATGCCTTTGATAAAAGCCTCGACGCTGGGTATCGGCGCGTCCGGCAATATTCCATGGCCGAGGTTCGCTATGTACCTAGTCTTGCCAAACTTTTCAACCATGGCGCGAGCTCGCTCTTCGACCTTTTGCTGAAAAACACGAAAAATCGGTTTTAGTTGAGCGAGAAGAAAGATTCGGGGCAATTCGTTGAAGTGCTACGTAGGGGATTTTCTGGTCAAATTGACTCGAACATCTTCGAAACTCTTGACACTGAAATATGATGTGGACAACGGTTCAATCATTTCCTTTGACGAGTTTATGAGGTTTCTCTACATTGCGTGTGATTCTCTGTTCGTCCATATTTCTATAGCGTCGACTAGTTTCAAAGACCTTAGGCCACAGTAACGGGTAAAAAATCATGTGCGAATGTAACAATTCTTTTTCGTATGAAAACGTGATTCACTCATAAAATTAATTATACATCTATTTAGTATGAATATCGAACTGTTATAATTCTTTTTTCGATGTACAAAATCGCCAACTACTAATATTTTCTATCTTTTTTTTAAGCGCTTCGCGGCGTGACATTTAGCATCTACAATTTTTTACCTAGAACAAAAAACAAAAATTCTCGTCAATCTACATTAGAATACCTCGAGAAGTACGTACGGGATTTAAAAAATATCGTTTTATTAAAAAATTTTAGGTATTTGAACTTAAGAAATGAATTTTCAGTGAAAAATTTCGTTATAACTGCTCATAAACTGCTCATAAGATGAAAAGTTTTTCATTAATCAGAACATAACTTTTGAATTTTGAAGTAAATCGAGTGAAAATTGTTAAAGTTATTTGTCACGCCAATTGGAAAAAAAGCTGTTTCGAGAAGTTTCGTCTAGTCGGCCATTTTGTACATCGAAAAAAATATATATACAGTAGAACCTCGATTATCCGAACGATGACTTGTTTATCCGAACGCTCAATTGTCCGAACGTTGGCGCGAAAGATACATTGAGCAATTCAACGCAACTTCTCCTTCTCAAATGGCTACGAGACTTAGCTGTTTAAAAACGCGTTACAGCCGTGAATCAATTAAAAATTGACGATTTTATAAATAAAAAATATAGAAAAAAAAGCATTCGACTTTTTTCCGGTGTTTAAAATACACACACACACACACACACACACATAAACGTTAATATGTATTTCAAATTTTAATATATATGTATGTACTGTTTTTATGTGAAAAGGTGTTGTTTACGATCTCGCCCCAAAAAACCGACGTTTCGATTATCCGAACTAGTCTTGGTCCCAATTGGTTCGGATAATCGAGTTTCTACTGTATTTCTAACAGCTTGATATTCATACTAAACAGATGTGTAATTATTACGCCCATGATTTTATACCCGTTACCGTGACCTAAGGCCTTAAGTCCATTTGAATGTAGGAACGCGCGGCAAGCGGATAAAAGTCTACCTCGCTGCCGTAGAGAGCGCATGGATCCAGATTTCCCTGGAGCGTCACATTGGCGCCCAAACGTGCTCTCGCCTCGACCGGATCGACCGTCCAGTCGAGCCCTATCACGTCGTAGGAACGGTCCTTGGCCAATACTTCCAGCGAGTTCATCGTGGCTCCTTTGGGAAAAGCGATCTGGAACAATGGGCGATTGTGTTATCTGGATATTTGTCCTTCTATTGGCCATTTTGACCCTTTGATCGATATCTCAGAATCTCAAATGAAACATTTCAAATCCCACGTCCATTCCTATCGTTTGATTGACCATTGCGATCCTTCAAATGATTATTAATCGGTCTTGATTCGTAACATTTAAAATAACTTGATTCGTAACATTTGGCTTGAACAATCTCCCCCGAATTACCATTGGCACTCTGGGCACGTTGATCTCGTCGAGCTTGGCTTTGACCCTCTCGCTTATCTGCTTAATGTATTTGAACGAAAACTCGAGGAAGAGCTCGTCGTTGAGGTAATCCCCGTTGCTTTCGAAGACCTGGAGGGCCTGAGCACCAGATCGGACCTGCATGACGAGATAATCGACCACCACGTCGGTTATCAGCTGCAGAAGGGTGTGCGACTCATCAGGATGTCGATAGAGCCAGCTCCGCGCCAGGGCCATCGTCGAACTTCCGCCACCTTGGATCATGTAGCCCATCAGGGTCCACTGCAAGTGCAAGCCCAAACGAAACGTCGCTCATCAGGGAAGGATGGTGATGGCAAACGGAGGAATAAAGTTTTGCGCCTTACGGGAGCGCCGGTGAATCCGATCAGCGGGACTTTGCCCTCGAGGCTGTGCCTCGTCAGGGTTATCGCCTCGCCCACGTAGCCGAGGTCCTTTTCCACTTCCGGTCTTCTCAGCCTACTCATGTCCTCGGGCTTCGTTATCGGATCCGGTAGAACGGGACCCTGGAGACAAAGAACGGGATTTCCAGGAAAATGGAACGGAGCGAATAATCGGGCGAACTTACCACGCCCGGTCGCATCTCGACCACCAATCCCATCGCTTGGGGTATCACGAGGATGTCGGAAAATATTATACTCGCGTCGAGATCGAAGCGACGAATCGGCTGGAGAGTGACCTCGCAGGCGAGCTCGGGCGTTTGGCATATCGTGAAGAAATCGTGCCTCGTGCGAAACTCGCGAAATTCGGGCAAATATCGGCCGGCCTGGCGCATTATCCATACCGGCGCTCTGTCCACCTCCTCGCCGCGCGCCGCCTTCAACAGCCGATCGTTCCTCAGAGCAGGAAAATTGTGCTGAGCCATGCTGTACAACGCTGCAAAATTTTACGCTTGTTCATCACCCAAAGGGCAGAGTTTGATTTTTCAACATTGAGGCGGTTCTTTGGAAAAATTACTCCGAAATGAAATTTATCATTTTTCGGCGTCCTACTTTATTGTTATTACTATTGTTTGAAATATTTTATTACGTCTTGTGCCTTGTGAGAGTTGCTCGTAGATCGTCGTCAATTATTTCGATCTTTGTTCAGCCCACGGATATTTACCGGCGCGGATTTAATTGCCAATTGCGTTTAATCGATGAATACTCGTGGAAGTGTCTTCACGCGGGTATTCGCGCAAATACTGCTCGCCCAGCTGACCCGAAGTTGCCTCATGGCGGGGTGCGGGGCGAAGCTGGGGCCGATCCGAGCGCCACACGGTCGTAGCTCGTCCCAGTGGGAATCTTTCAGATCCGTCGGTATAAAAGGGACCCGAAGTGACTCTTGAGCAAGGTGCTCGCACCTCCTATCCCTTACCGCAAAGACATTATAAGATATAGACCGACAACGCGCTCGACCGCTAGGCTTGCCCCTCGAACCACACAGCGGTCAGATGACCTCTACTGTTAAACCGGCGTCGAATGCCCGTTCAGTGTGCATTCGGCCGCCCTGCGCGTGATTAGTATTCGCTTGTGCGTAAATTACTACCCCGTACTTACTAGCTAAAGTCATGAAAACCCTAATTGGGAAAACTATTTTTCCAGAAATAGATTTTCACCAATATGACACAGATCCATTAAATAATCATATAATAGATCTCTGCAAAGCTATAGCGCAAATATACATCAACACGCGACTAACATACTTGACTAAATCCTTTTCATTTAAGTTGTCCCAACGCCAAAAACTGAATAAAATTACTTTATTTAGAGGTGACTAATTCGAAGTGCTTTCGTGGTTTGTTTAAAAAAAATATTGTTTATTGTCAGACAGAGGTTCAGGAACTGATGAATACTGTGTAATCCGATGAAGATTAATTACGTAGGTTATGATGCAAAGTTATAAATAGTGCCAATGTACACTATTATTTTGAATAAATGTATTTGATTTAACAGTTTTATTTTACATTCCCATATTTCCTTAGGTGTATATGTTACGGTCAATGTAATAATTGTCAATTTATTACTCTGACCGTAAGATATACGATCGAAATTGATTTAATTATGATGAATATAATTATTATAACGTTATTGGTAACGAATTATATCGATAGATCTGTCGTCACCGCTGCACCGTCACGACACTAGCCGTAGACTTCCGAACACAGCCGAGAAGCCGTCTCGTGGTGTGCGTGTAACGATGAGCAATTTGATTGGTCGCGCTATATCGGATGCGCCTGCCCTCCCCGCAAAAGTTGGTCGACGCAGACCCCGTACTTTAAAGTATGTGTTGTCGGTCTATTTCTTACAACGTCTTTGCCTTACCGTATATAAAAATGCTACGGCTAGTAGGTTACTGACAATATTCTTATTGCGCTGGGACGGGGCCTGCACTGCGTACATAACGTACATAACCACAACGACGAATGCGACTATTTTTACTCGTAATTTTAACGTTCGCAGTTTAAGTCGAGGTGCGGAATTTATTAAATTACTGAAATTACTTATATTCGTGTAATAATGCCGTGTATTGTGCGCGGTTGTACCTCAGGGTACCTGCGTAATCCTAAAAAGGTGCATTTTTTTACTGTACCAGCTAATGCTAGCATTCGAAGACTGGGAACAGGTTATAAATAACAATAGTGTCAACGCCGGAAGAGTGGTGTGTAAAAACATTTTAAGCAGGACGAAAGCAGGAGCTTTTTTTTTTTTAGATTTATTAATGACCTTTTGAGAAAGATATAATCTGGTACCAAACCCGAGTCGAAATTTTCAGCCTATTTTGCCCCTCCAGATCCTCACAGTGGTAGGAGATAAAGGCAGTAAAGTAGCTTCGTATTCAATATAAAATGAGCTCCTACTTAACGCCTAGAACGGGAACAAATTTCCCTTTTCTCCACGTTCAGGCGCTAACGAGGACGTCGATTGGTACACGTATACACGCACACGCAAACGATCTATTACGCATATAGAGATACATATGCCTGAATACGCGCATGCGTAGACACACGTATGTACCTGCACACATACATACCCAAGCATACACCAACGCACGTATACTAGTACTTATACGTATGCATGCGTGCCTGCTATAGGGATCCGCGTATCATACATACATGAGGGCAATTCCTATCAAAAATATTGTGACTGTTTGCCCAAGATCCATTTCTTCCACTTCGGAGAGTTGCTGGAGCTGCAGGGGCAAGTTTGAAGCAAATGCGAAAGGTTCGCTGGGTGGAGATAATGGAAAGGCCATTGGAAAAGTACGCCTCTGCGTCGAACCTAGTCCAACGCATGATGGTTACTTAAAACTATCGGACCCCCTCTTTCGAATGCGACCATCCCCACTCTCGTTTCGTCGAAACAACCAAATGCGCGATAGATCCAAACGCAATCAAAAGAGGAGCTGCAACGACTTCAGCTAGGTTAGGTAGGAGTATAAGGGCCTATGCAGGAGGTAAGCAGCAAAGAAAGAGCATGTTAGGAGCCCATAGTAGGACTTCTAGCAGTAAACAGACTCAAGTGAGGCTGATATAGGATCAAAGGCCTTTAAAATAGGCTGAAAATTTCGACTCGAGAGGACTTCTAGCAGTAAACAGTCTCAAGTGAGGCTGACATGGGATCAAAGGCCTTTCAAATAGGCTGAAAATTTCGACTCGGGAATAGTTCCATTTTCATATTTATCTTCATGATTGTTAGTTGGCACGATCATTAGACAATAGAGTTATAGCAATGGGCATTTAATGAATAATAGATAAATTAATAAGATAATGGGAGAGTAATAAATTGTGCATGTGTATAGAAAAACACCATATGAAACTATCAGCGTGCATTGATAATGTTATGCGGGTATTGCCCGATTATATGTGTGCGTGTGTATATATACATAATCCCTGCGCGCGCATGAGGATTGTTCGAGAACAACTAGTGCTGCGAGTGGCAGAGTAGGACACTATAAAACAGCGGACAATTCGCGTAGCAAAAATTCCCAAAGATGCCAGCCCCCTGCTCTTGAGACGAGAGGGACTTGAGTTCAGGGACGTGAAATTGCTTTTTATCGAATTCTCGAGTCTAAATTATTTTTATTTGCATTTTTTTTTTTCGTTAAGCCGAGTACTGATTTGAGCATGAACGCGAATGAGGCAGGCCGAGGCCACACCGAACGTTTCGCGCTGAAAAATTATGACTGCTTGAGGACCTACGAGGCAAACCGAGGCAACTGTTCGGAAGTGCTCCAGTCTATGCTGACTAGATTTATGCTGAGTTTGTTTTGATTGACCGACAGCGTTTGGCTCGATCGGAGGCCGTGCGCCGAACGACTCGAGGCAGTTTGCTGCGCCTCGGACCGACGTCCACACTTGCATGCTCGTGCGGCCTCGGCCTCGGCCTGCCTCAGTAGCCGTGTTCAGACTGGCCGAGTCGCCTCGCGAGGCAGCTTCGGGCCCGGCAGCCTCGAGCTCGTGGTACGAAGATATTGTTTAAAAAATTGTATGGATCACGAAAATCGCCTGTTACGAGAAACTGTCATCGACAACACGGTGCGCAATTTTATGAAGATGATGCTAGTGCTCGTAACCCGTCCAGAGTGAGCGAGCGAATCATGATGACCGAGGCGGTGCCGCGCGTAGCTGCCTCGCTTCTTGCCTCGTCCAGTCTGGACACGGCTATTTGCGTTCGTGCTCAAGTCTGCATCTGGCTTTATCGGCCGTGCGTGTTTTACACCACATTCATTCGAGAGTCTGGTTCGACAGAGGCATGCTCCAAAACCGAGGAATCTACCTTACCATCCGTCGGTGCATTACCTAACGGAATCCGTGCTTTATGAACAGTTGGTATTTGTTTTCTGGTATGGAGACACCTACTTTACCATCTGTTGGTAATAAAATACTTTTTTAAATCGCTCCAAATTCAAGTCAATCCGAATAAAAACTTCTCTATCTCTTTTAACGCTTGACAAATTTCAATGAACCTGTCGCTCATTAACTTTTAGACGAATTCATCGGTCTTCGATCACTCACTTCGGAGTTTTTATTTTTCATAAGATCGTGGGTTTTTAATTGGCAAATTTTTTTATTTCTGCTCCAATCTCGAGAAAAATGAAATCGCTCGTGTATTATTACACCTCGCATTATTTGTGTTCTCGATTTACTCAAGCGTAATGAGAGCAGCGCAAAATAATGAAAACACCGATAAGGACAAGGACGTTAATCGATTGGGGCCCTCAGTCTTGTCTCGCCAAAGAAATAAATCTCATTGTTTACTTACATACCCTAACAATAATTGTTGCACATTATATGGAATATAGCCCACGGAGAAAATCGAGGGTGCAATTATCGCGCTACTGACCTCGGCTACGACGAAGAGGAGCCAATCGATCAACCACTATAATTAGCAACCTTATCGGTTGAGTTTCTCCCAAGGTCATTATAGAACTACGATTTCTCGGTACTTTTTCTCGTGTTCATACAAATCGTCGGAAAAACATTCCTATTTCTTTTTCCCCGAACGCAAAATTATTTGCGTTAAGAAAAATTATTTCCGAAATTATTTGCGTACAAAAAAATTATTTCCGAAATTATTTCCAAAAAAAATTATTTCCGTTTAAAAAAGTTATTTGCGTTCAAAAAAATTATTTCCGAACGCAAAATTATTTGCGTACGAAAAATTATTTTTCTTTCACTTTATTAAGAGACGGCTGAAATATTTTTATTGACCAGCGGGTGAAAATAATAGTCGGGAATATCGCGACAACGAAAGGAGCTTCCTTTTTTTTGTCTTTCCCCCAATTTTGCGTTTTTTTTTTCGGCCGAGTTCCGTGAATTTCCGGCCCGATCGTAAAATCCGAAAAGTCCATTCGCCGATCGCGCGTGTGTATACGTTCGCGCAAACACGTAATTCCGCTATCCGGAGGATCATTCAAGAATGACGCGTGACGGGCAAGCCCGATAACCCTCGCGAATGCAAAGTCGAACCCGACAAATCAATCGTCGCTCGTGTACGTCACACTGACACGCGCAACATTACCGCAATAATGCCATGACAAAGTTATTATTGTTATTTTCTTTTAATCATCTTCCGAATATATCTCGGTTTTTTTCATGCTTGTTATTATTTTTTTCTTTTTACCCCTCCTTTTCGACGTCGCGACGATATTGACGCCCAAGTTTCGCATGTCCGCGAGGCTGCTACTCGTCGCCTTATCGAGCCTCATGCCACGCGGGTCTGGACGATAAAAATTGCGAATTACGCTCCACGTGACTGTCTCCGCTTCACGTTGAATGAACACGAGAATAAAGAAATATTCGAAGGAAAAGAAGAAGAGTCGAGGATAAAAAAAATATAAAAAGAAGTTTATTTCGCTGTAGTTAAGGAGGTTTAAGCTTTAGCCACAATCCAAGACTTAATTTGAAAAATTTATATGGCTATGAGTCTTTACGAATTTTCTTTTAAATTTCTTCATCACCAACCACCAGAGATGAAAAATAGTTTAATTCTTGTTATTTTATGTGCGGTTGGATGGGCAAGACGTTCACTCTACGAGTAATGTATTTTTTTTTGTTTTTTAGCACCAAGATAAATAATTTCTAGCAACGGATCAACGCAAAGCAAAGCTGTGTGAACATTTAGAAAAAAACAAACCCCATCTTGTGCATTGTAAATCATATATTGGGTTGGTAAGAAAGTCTTGCGACACACAACATGAGTAAAATATAAAAACATTTTATTTTAACAGTAAACAATTATTCAGTAATGTATGCTCCCTCTGTATCTACAACTCGTGCCCAACGCTCTGGTAGACTTTGCACGCCTGCACTCCAGAATTCTTTGGGTCGTGAATTGAAAAAGTCGACCAGTGTATTTTTGAGATCCGCGACATCATCAAATTTTTTATCT
Source organism: Ophion obscuratus (assembly GCA_964007375.1). Taxonomy (NCBI): domain Eukaryota; kingdom Metazoa; phylum Arthropoda; class Insecta; order Hymenoptera; family Ichneumonidae; genus Ophion; species Ophion obscuratus. Next base: position 31,517,255 of record OZ023323.1, read on the forward strand.
TGTAAATAATTTTTTAAAGCTCGAAACAGATGGTAGTCGGTAGGTGCTAGGTCTGGTGAATACGGTGGATGCGGTAGAACTTCCCATCCCAGCTGCGAAATAGATTGTTGTGTCATCTTAGCTACGTGGGGTCGAGCATTGTCGTGGAGAAGCCGAACTTGGAGACGTTTACGCCTTTTTTGTTTGATAATTTCAGCCAGCTTTTGCAGTTGTGCAGAGTAAGTATTTGCATTTATCGTGGTGTTGGATGGGAGCAGTTCGTGATATAGCATGCCCTCAGAATCCCACCAACAACAGAGTAAAACTCTCTTCACTTCACGGGGCAGCTTAGGGGTCGGATCTGGTTTTTATCCTTTCGGTAGCCATTGTCGCTTACGTGTGTAGTTAACATAAAGCACCCAGCTTTCATCTCCAGTGACTATTTCTTGAAGAAAATCCTTTCTGTGTGGACGTTGCAGGAGTGAAAGACAGATGGACATGCGTGTCGTTTTGTTTGATTCGCTGAGATCGTGTGGTATCCAAGAAGAAACAACTTTTCTGTATCCGAGATTTTGTAAATGTTGGAGAATCGTGGGATGGCTACAGCCGAGTTTGTAAGCTAATTCCCGTGACGACGTATTAGGCTTTGCCTTTGTAAGTGCTCGTAGTTCTTCATCGTCAACAGTTGATTTCCTGCCGGACCTAGGTTTGTCTTCAAAAGATGTATCGCCAGAACGGAAACGCTGGTACCAACGGGATATCGTTGAATGATGAACTACGTTGGCCGTGAACATACTACACATATTAGCGGCTGCGGTTCTTGCAGAACGCCCTTGTAAAAATTCGTAATATGCAATCGATCGAAGTGCACTATGATCCATCTTCGCTCGTACTGTCTGCGCGGAACAACTGACGCTTATATACCCTACGGCATGGAAGGTTCTAGACTAGTCTTGAATATACTACTCTCGAATGTTGTAGAACTTCGTTAGAAGAAAACATATTTTAATCGAAAGGAAAGTGTCGCAAGACTTTCTTACCAACCCAATATATTTGATATTGAACCATCAAAGTTTGATGAAAGACTACGAATCTTGGCGGGCGAATGAAAAGTACATTCCTACCAACCGCAATGTCCGCGAAGTTGCCGTATTTCGGCAACACTTAATATTTATTAATGGTAATAATAAATAATCTCCTGACATAAATATAAATAGGTATACCGTTAAACTACACAACTATGGTCCAGATTTGTCAGGCTTCAAATTTGTGTTTCTCCCACTAAAGAATAGATTTATAGATTAAATACCTCGCTTTTATATATTTACCTCGGATTTATATATTTTATAGTCGCAGCCAATGCCATTTAGTTTGAAGAAGCAGCTGGACTTTAGTTGAGTATTTTTACGTAATGATAAATGACTCAAGATTTGATTCTGAGTTGTATAAAACATTCGCTGACGCAGTCTTTTCATCATAATCATGGATAACGTTATACTTTTTCAAGTTGGTAGTAACACAGAAGTCTTTCTTATTTACGTAATAAAAATATGGAAATGCACAATTTTGCCCTTTAAGGGGAGAGTAGGGATTTGCACTTTTGATAAATCGATTATTTTTGTCTTTTCTTATAGTTAAACATTTCAAGAATATAATCCCAACATTTCAAGTCAATCAGAGCAAAACTCTCGAAGTTATTGACTATTTAGTTCCGCTCCTCTAACACTGTAGCTCCGACTTCTCTAAACTTCAAACGCGTTTTTCTCGAACCCACTTTTTCAAAGTCCGTGTTCAGTGCCATTTGAAAACTACACGACCGATTTATTTCAAACTTGGTACACACTTTCTACATATAAAATACCTTCCCCCAACGGTTAGTTTGAGATTTTTTTTTTACATTGAGGGGGTTTTCCGCCCTCAAAATGGCGGCATTTTTCGTGAAAAATAGCACTATTCACTTTACATGACCACCAAAAATTTAGAAATAAAAAAAAAATTATCAAAGACCGTTGGAGGGAGGATTCGATGATACTTTGACCAAATTTTAATGGTACTTGATTTCAGATAATTTCTAGCTGAGACACAGTGAACACCGCAAATCGTGTTTTTCCAAAGGCGTTCTTGGAAAAGCTTTGTCACCGGCTTGTTTGTGGATATTTTCGCGTACAAATTTCACGGAATGTTCTTGAAATGACACGTAACAATGTACAAAAGGTTTCAATAAATTAACTCTATCCATATAGATGAAAAAAAATTGCAAAAAAAAGTTTATTTTCACGCTGAAACCCCTACCCTCCCCTTAATGATATATTTTATGAAAAATGAGCATGTACAGAATCAATTCGTACCTCGTATGCATTTTTTAAGGTCCATTGAAAGATATCATAAACCGTCATTTGACTTAAGTGGACCGCTCGAATCTTCTTAAATGAAAGCGCACGAGCATGCAGGGTTCGTGAACTATAAACGCTTTGATAAAAAGAAGGAGGTCGTATCAAGCGACTAATGTATATATACCAAGATGTAGTGATATCAATTAGAGAGAGAGAGAGAGAGGGAGAGAGAGAGAGAGAGAGAGAGAGAGAGAGAGAGAGAGAGAGAGAGGAGAAAAAGCGAAATGTGATCGATGCTCCCAGGCATCTCCACGAAGATCCCAAAATAACGGTTGATCGCACTTCTTTCGGCTTGCGTCCACCGGTGCCCCACGGTCACCACCAAGATCTCTCGGCAGATTTCAGCAGCATCCCTCTTCTCCTGCCTCATTAATCCCACTAATCCATACCATCGATGATGATATTTATTTTATTTATTCACAGTTCACGTCAATTGTATTTATATTTATAATTTCCAATTTATAAGTAAAAAATGCCGCAAAATGACCTGGCATTTCAAATTCCGCGCCATTTTATTTTGCGGCGAACATAGAATACTAGTCTTTCACAACTGGCGTCACGAAGTATTGAGATTTAATGATATTGAAGTTTGCATCGTTGAAATGCAACGAAAATATTTATTTTTCTAATTGCCGATTTACTTTGGCAGAACGAAAACACGAAAAACTTTTTTTAAGATTCTCAGTAGAGACCAGCAACCTAAATCCATCGAGAATGATTTTGTATAACGATAAAAGTAAAGAAACAAAGAAAAATTCGTTGCATTCCAACAATGCAAACTTGAACAACGTGAGCCAACATTGCCGACGACGTTTCGTGGCCGTGTTATCTCGCGCCGCGGCGATGTGTATTGGCCACCAAGAGCGTGCGAATTGACGCCATTGGACTTCCTTCTGTGGGCTTTTCTGAAAGGAAAAGTGTATGCCAATGATCCATAGACCATTCCGGAGCTCAAGGAAGCAATTGGACGCACCATTATAGAAATTAGTCCGCAATTATGCCAAAATGTTATTGAAAACTTCGTCACACGGGTGAACGTTTGCAAACAGGGACGAGGCGGCCATTTATCGGATATTGTGTTCCACACATAACCTCCATGATTTCACCTTATATTAATATAAAAAATATTCGCACTATTCAAATAAACAATACGTTTTATTTATAAATTAAACGGAGTGACTCCGCGTCCGGTTATCGGACGAATAAGCGTATGTTGTTCGTCCGGATAGCGACTCAGTTCATGCCGTATTTCCAGAAGGCCTACACATATTATTGTGATTCGTGTCAGCTAGTACCCGGACGAATAACATATATATATATATTAGACTGATTCAAAAAAAAAAAATTTTTCTGGATTCTCGTGCTATTGTTGGGCACTGATAAAACAAAATTTCTCTAAAAAGATGGGCGCGGTCAGTCAATTTTTAGAGGTGGCTATCTAGACTTTTTTGTATTTGAATTTTTTTTAACGAACGTATTGCATTTAAACATAGTCATGGCTTCGGATTACGGATAAAAATCGGAAAAGTTTTGAGTTTGTTCTTTTACAAGCATAACAGAGAAAAACTGACCATACGTCGAAGTGCACACGAAACGATGAAAGAAATTTTCGAACAATGGAAATGTGCTGAAATTCCAACGCGTCGATTGAATAACGCAATCTTGAAATCAATAAAACTCCATCTAGTCTGGAAACAACTTTTAAAAAATCGAGTTAAAAAGAATTTGCCGTCACAAATATCGAAGGAGCGTAAATTTAAGAGAGATTTGGACAAACTGTTCAACGTTGCACATTTTCGTTCTGCCCAAAATGTTAACGAACTTGAGAATGGCTGGGAAGAAATGTAAATGAGTTTGAAGATAATATAAGCGTAGCATTTTGAAAATGTAAATATACGATTTATGAATAAAAGCTTATAATTTAATTTTTCGTAAAAAGTGCGAAATGTTAATGCGGATAAATAAGTCTACATGAATAACGAGAGTAGTATAGACGCAATTATTGATCTACCTGGATTTGAATTGTGAATATTGCACCCTTTTCAAATTGTTAGAGTTTATTTTTGTTACGAAACAGCTGCTGGATGTGATTTTTATCCGTAATCCGAAGCCATGACTATGCTTAAATGCAATACGTTTGTTAAAAAAAATTCAAATACAAAAAAGTCGAGATAGCCACCTCTAAAAATTGAGTGACCGCGCCCATCTTTTTAGAGAAATTTTGTTTTATCAGTGCCCAACAATAGCACGAGAATCCAGAAAAATTTTTTTTTTTTAATCAGCCTAATATATATATATATATATATATATATATATATATATATATATATATATATATATATATATATATATATATATATATATAATCGTCCGGATAGAATGTGTTAAATTGTTGAAGTATCCGGGCGAATAATTTACACGTATTCGTCCGAATAAGATATTTATAATTTTATTTGGGCTTGTTTCGTTTGGGCTCGGTTTGCTTGGGTGTGTTTGCTTAGATTTGTTTATTTAGGTTTGATTGTTTGGGTCTGTTTGTTTGGATTTCATTTGTTTGGTTCTGTTTGTTTGAATTTGGTTTGTTTGGGTTTGTGTTGTATTTTTATTGGGTTCGTTCCAGCCGTACAGGGTCTTTTTCCCTTTTAACGAGCCCCAAATCTGCCTCAACTCCTTTCAACCTCCCATTCCACCACTATACCCCCTCTCCTTTATCATCCGTTCCTCATCTCCCCCGTCTACCGCCAATTCAACCCCCCCCCCCCCCCCACCTGCGTCCGCAGCCGACTTCCCCCTCTGTATCGTATTCACCATGACATATCTGTCATGGGTATGCGGAAAACCTATACCACAAATACAGCCGGTCATCAAGTTCGCCCCCCAGTCGTGGAACTAGTCTTATTTCGCCGTGAAATGCCACAGAAAAATATTTCACGACGAAGTGTACGCGACTGGGTTTCGAACCCGGGACCTCCCGGTCCGCAGGTTTAGTGGCAAGCACGCTAACCACTAGACCATCGCACCGGTTCGGATTTGTGTTGTATGGGTGTATTTATTTGGGGTTTTGTACAGCGTGAACTGAGCCGCTATCCGGACGAACAACTTATTCGTCATGAGTTAAGGCGTTTACGCAGTTTTGAACGCGTTATACGCAGTTCCAAGGCCAAAAAAGTCGTTTTTTCACGATTTTTTTCTGGCAATGGAATTCATTTGGGCAAAACGAAAAGTATTAGCCAGTGAAGTGGCATCTTTTAGCATTAGATTGGCATTTTTTATTTTCAAAAATATTCATTAACATTGCTCCTGTAGGAATTCTCCCGGAGGTCCCCGAAAAAAAATGTCCGGCGGTGAGCAAAGTATCTCCGGTTTGGATTATCTAAAATAAAAAAAAAACCAAAAAGATTCCCTTAGGGGATAGATGAATCCAGGTAATGATCGAAGGAATAGCCGAAATTTTAATTTTTGACAAAATGGTGGCTCCGGAAAGAAACAATTTCGATTTTCGACCAAATTTTGTTCGTTAAATAGTTGAAAAAAAAATAGAAATACTTATCGGAAATCTTATTCCTTCGGGCAATACCTGAAGAATACATCTGACAAGGTTGTGTTAAAATTGCAGACCGATCGGTTGAGCCGTTTCTGAGAAATCGTTCTCACCGACTTTGAAAACACCGTTTTGAGAAAAACGCGTTCGAAGTGTCTCGGACGCTCGGAGACGCGCTCCGAGCGTCCTTACAAATATGTGTGTATTTCCGAGAATATTCGCTGGATCGATTTGAAATTTTCAGGGAATATACTCACATATTTGTACATTCAGAAAATGCAATAAAAAAAAAACAATTTTTTGAAATTTCTAACTGCATATAACCCGTGAAGTCAAGCCTTCGTAAAAGTTTATTCGTCCGATAACCGGACGGCTCGCTGCAGCGTAAATTAAAATGTCACGTCATTTTGAGGCACCTTATAGTTTACAATTTATTTATAGTTAATTTACAATTCATAATTTATTCATAATTTTATTTATATATTATTCGTTTACTTATCAGTTTAATTAGGTGAGTTCGTGTCCTCTTTCTCGTGTGCACAGAGTGTACGGGTATTTTTTTTTATTCCATTTCCCTTCTTGCGGCTGTGGCAACTGAACAGCTGGCCACAGTGTAGTAGTAGTAGTAGTAGCGATTGCCATTGGTTGTAGCGCAGTGCCCCTTCGGCATACGTATTTTCCCCATAGATCTCCATTCAAGCCTATACGCATAAGTGCACACGTACCGGGCACTGCGGCACAAAGCGCGTACGGTTATTAAATAGGCCACGAGGGGGGCGTGTAGTTGCGCACTTCTTTGATATCACGTAAATATATATATTTCATTTTCTCTGCAGCGTATATTTCAGTACTATATATTTGAATTAATACTACGTATCCAATGGACAATTCAAAGTAAATGACGAGATGCGTACTTAATTTTCTCCATTGTAGTATGTTATTATTTATTCGCATAATTTGTGTATTATTATTATTATATTTGCAGTGAGTAACACATAATTGAAAAATAGAAAGAGAGAAAAAAAATGTATTCGTGGATTTAACCCTTCGACTTCACCACCAAAGTTGCGAGACCCAAATTAAAAAAAAACTATTCTTTCTAGCATACTCTGACATGCCCATATATTCGTTTCAACCGACGAGGAAATTAATAAGATTCCTATTACCATTGTTATGTTGATCATTGTTATTATCGCTTGGATCGTCGATCCTGGGCTACCACGTGCATCGCTTATTAATTTTTCAACTCAATATCCCACGTGTCTCATTCACAATTTCAATTGCCAGTATTCTTCAATCAAATTTAAGAAAAACGACAAGCATTCAAAATCAATTAAAATGATTTTACAATATTTAAAATAATTTAGTATCATTTTAAATCATTTAGAAATAATATCAATAAAAATCATTCGGAATTCCGTCAAAGTGGGGAAAATATTTAGAGAAAGTTGTGAGGGATATGGGAAAGAGATGATGACAATGATAAGGCAAAGAAGAGATGCGGAAGAAATAGACAAAAGGATTAGAAAACTTAAAAAAGGACATTTTAATGACGGAAAAGAAAAAAATAAGAAAATCAACGTATAATACAAATCAACGACAAATACAAATATATTGTGGGAAACGAAAAAAGACCATGGAAATTCTGTTCGAAAAAGGGAGTAAAGGGAAAGCATGAGGAAATGTGGGCGAGATTAAGGGGGCTATACCAGTGTGACACTTTCAAAAAATCTATTTTTTTTTTTGCCTTTTTCGACAGTTTATACTTTCAAGAATACCATTATCATTTATATCAACATCATTTTATCTTGCAAAAATCGATAGTTGAATCTTTAAACGCGTTTTTCTCGAAATGAGATTTTTCACATTTGCTGACATCGTAACTCAAAGAGCAATTATCCGATTGACTTCAAATTTGGACTGAGTACTCTTGAATATATTTACGCTACAATGACGTAGCATATTTTTGATTGGATGAAAATTGACGATTTGGCACTGAAAAAAACGACCATTTTACAGGCAAGTAAACAGACTTTTTTTCATAACTACCTTCCAGTTTAACGACATTTTTTTCCTTTTTCGGTTTCAGCTACGCAATCGGCCGGAATCATGTCAGCAGTGAAGGACATTTTTTTGGTGCCTCCGAAAGCAGCGCATAAGTCGCTTGGATCTCAATATTGTTCTATAAAAAAATTATGTAATATAGGTCAAACATAGGCAAATATATTCTTAATTCTCCGAAACATTTAGTTGAGTACTTTTCTTCCAAAAAAATCCCGAAAATCATCCAAATTTTCAGCGTTCACACTGGCATAGCCCCAAGATGCGAAAACATAGCAAGTGCCTGTAAGAGGGAGAAAAAGAATTGAAGTTGCAGGATTTGTAAGAAAAGACCGAGATGCTGGAGCACCTGTCAGTATGGGAAAAAGGCTGGGAGTTAGTAACGGAGAAAGCAGAGGGGTGGGTGCAAGAACCGAATAATTTGGCAATAAAGGGCGAAATTATGAATATGTTGATAATGAAGAAAGAAAAGGGGATACCCCAGTAATTTATCGAAACAAAGAAAGTATACAGAACTATATGCGAGGAGGAAGAGGGAGGAGAAGGAGATGGAGGGGAGCATTAAACTACGAAAAAGAGAGAAACGTTAGATAGCTACAAGGGAAAGAGTATGCAGAGTGGAAAATAAGTTAAGGTTGTAAGACGATAAATTAAAGTTGTAAGACGATAAATAAGGTTGTAAGACGATAAATTAAGGTTGTGAGACGGTAATAAATTAAGGTTGTAAGACGATAAATTAAAGACGATAACTTAAAGTTGTAAGACGATAAATTGCATTTTTTAACAAAAATTGGTCAATAAATTGTGCAAATAAAACTCGATTTAATTGATAATAAAAATCATTGGATGATGTTTTGCGGCGTGGCGAAAAATCGCTACTGCTGTTCCGCTAACGCAGCCGGCCGCCTGCCTGCTCGGCCGACAATATAATGCCGCCCTATATGTGACGCAGTTTGGCCTGCGCGCGAGCTTCGGAACGGAAGCTACCGCTGTAAATAAACATCCGTATGTGAGTGAGTGAGTGAGTGAGTGTGCACACACTCATATATATATATATATATGATAGACACACACACACATATATATATATATATTATATTACACACACACACACACACACACATTATATTACACACACACACACACGCACGCACACACACACACACACACACACACACACACACACACACACACACACACACACACACACATATATATATATATATATATAGGGTGTGCGTACAAACGGCGAGGAACATGCGCCGACGACGACGAGCAGCAGCAGGCCAGCGCGTCCGTCGCGATTGACGTCGCAGTCAAGCGCGTTTACTCCTACACGGTAGTACGCGGTACGCGTTTCTCAGTCCTCACTGACACTTGGCTGTGTACGGTCGTCAAGAATATTCGTCGTCGCGAACGACCCAAAAGCATTTACACTTTTTTCATTTATTTATTCCGTGGCCTTTAACCCCTTGCCCCGATAAAAATTGACATCAAAGCTCAACCAGAATAACTCTATTCGTGCTTTTTGAAGTTATTATCATTTGACAAAAAATGGACATTTTTTGGTTGATCAAATTGTCGTAAAAAAAAAATGTTTCGGCGCGGAGAATCGTAAGACGAAAAAATATGCTCGCGTTTCACTCGGTCACCTTACCGTGACTCACATCTAACTCAGTTCGTCATTTTTCATTTCGTGTTTTCCTTTTTTTTTTGTTCCTCCTTGATTCGCCGCTTCCGCGCGTTTCACCGTGCCGCGATCGATATCACGTGAAAAATAGAACGCTGTAGCGCTGTGTCTCGTCACGGATGGGATCGTACGACGTGAGGTAACATTTTTCTTTGTTTGGGCTTGTTTTTGGGTTCGACGGCAGGTCTTGTCGGGTTTTCGACGCTCTATTTTTTTCTCGTTGCTCACATTTATTTTATTTTTTTTGTTTTCGTGTGACGTTTATTATAATTTGCTTTGCACGTTACTTTTTATCTTCTCGTTGTTATTTATCTTTAATTTCACCTCGTTATTGTTATTCTTATTGCTCTCTTTTTGTAAGCCGTTCGTTTTGAGATGTTGTTCTTTTTCGCATCGTTCTTCATTTTTTATTGTTTTTTGTCATTTTTATTTTGTTATATTCTTTGTCATCATCGTTATTGTTATTACGATCATTACTATTCTTATTATTTTTAGCGAAAGGCTCGATTTTATTCCGAAAAGAAATGGATCGAAAAATGTCGATACGGTGAAAAAAAAAAGAAACTTATCTGCTGCGGATTAGACGCACGTTTTCTCAATTCCCGAAACACGTAAATCCTCGCAAAAGTCCTCCGATATCTCATTCATTAGATCGCGTAGACTGCTAATAAAAGCTTAAAAAACGTCCGAAATCGCGGAGCGTCTCGGTCGACACGCGGAAATTAATTACTAACCGTCGAGACGGTTAGTAATTAATAATAACACTACCATGATGCAGTATTGCACGATCGAGGTCTTGCCTGTCGATTTGTGCTTTTCTTTTTTTTTTCGTCGTCGCGATACCGAATAATACAGGGTTACGCTTTGACCAATATCGCTATCAAGGTGACATTTTTCCATCCAGCAATGGAAATAATGATGATAAAGATAGAAATTAATTTTTGCCTTTTGAATTTTGTACTTCGACGAAGCTATTTGAGAAATATTTGTTCGACTCAATATAATGATTATATTATACATTATAATGATCATTATAATAAGCATAATTATAATCACAATGAAGAAATGGCAATAGCAATAACAATAGTAAATAGTAATAATGAAGTTGAAAATCATAGTAAAATAAATAGTAAGGAATAAAAAGAATCAACGATAAATAAAACGATGATGTTAAAAAGAAGAATGAGCTTACGAACAATACATAACAATCAAAACGATCGTGGTAACGTCCTACGTGAATTATTCTTGCTCTGTACAGAACGAAAATAGAATATCGTAATGTCGTATGTACGTAATATCAACCCTTCGTGGTCATAATGCTTAAAATTTTTGTTTCGTAATATTTTATGATACTCTTGATATATGATAGTTTAAGGGAAAAAAATACGTTCCGAATGGATCATCAAAAAATCAAGATATTCGTTTGAAAAATCTAGAATGTGGCATTCTTGGTATTACATTTTAATCGGCTTTTAAAATGGCGGAATAAAATCACCAAGTTGCCAATGCGTAAACAAGTCCTTTTTTTACTAAAAAAAAATCACAATCCTTGCAATTTTCAATTTTTTAAACCAGATTTTAGGATGATACTCTTGAGATATAATAGTTCAAGAAAAAAAAAATAGCTCCACATTCGACTCTAGTCTGTACTTACAAAGGGCTACCCCAAAGCACCGTCAGGAGGCAGGCCAGTCGCCTTGGCCGCCAACGACTTACAGTAATTTCGGCTTAAAGTTGCGCTTGGGGTCACTTTGACCCCGGGTGACCACGGTGGGTTAAAATTGACAATACTGTCGTCATATGGAAGAAGGCGACATCTACAAAAAACAAACCGAAAAAGCGTTTTTGGTATCGATGGAATCAGTACGAAATTTCCCATCGTTGTGTATAGTAAAACGCATTTACGACTACTTTGTAGATGCCGCCTTCTTTCATTTGACGGCAGAATACAAGACGCATTACATAAATTCGATAATATATTAAATTATAACAATTAATGAAGGTAATACAAATAACAAATTCAATGACAATAAAGTGATGTAGATTTGTTTCAGTCGAACTGAAAAAAATCCAAAATCCGTTACAACACATCGTACACAAATATAACCGCGTGTGAAATATATTTATACCAGAGAAAAGAAAAACAAATATATACCAAAAATACAATAAAAATGAAGAAAAAAAGTGACAAAAACGAGTGGATACGTTTCGCTGATGAAAAAGAGCGAGACGCGATTTCGCACAAATGTAGTGTTGCTTTTGTTTTCTTTCCTTTTGTTTCCTGGCGTAATCTGCCGCGAGATAAGGATAATAGCAAACGCGAACATAAGATTAATATGATTAGGTCATAGCACAAGCCGAGATCGTGACTTTGAGTTGCTCGCGAGGCTAGAATCATACCCATGTGTAATTTACCCGCATACTTACATATATATGTGTGTATATATATATACACACATATAACGGAGAGGTTTGACTTTCACGATAGAAAGCCAGGAGCGTGAGAGAGGATTGCTCTCTCGTCGTGTGTTAAGGTCATCGAACCGCGTGCCGGCCGCGTCATGCGTTTTCAGAATCCACACCGGAGGTTTTATTCCTCGTTTCCGGCCGCGCTTGTTAAATTCTAGGGGGCTCGCTCGGCATGAGGAACTTTGCGGCCGCGCCAAAACGCAATTATTATAATGCATCGGTCACGAAGAAACGGCGAGATCCGCTGGCCTCCGGAACTGGTGAAACGCATCAGCAAAAAAAAGCAAAGAGAGAGAGAGAGAGAGAGAGAGAGAGAGAGAGAGAGAGAGAGAGAATGAAAGATACAAGGAGGAAAAAAAGAAAAAAAAAACCCGCTAGAGGAAAGTAGAAATCGGCCAGCTGGTCTACGAAATTTATATATCTATATTATGTATATTATATAAGAGATTCCCCTGTAAAAAGAAGTACAGATTTAAAAAAAACAAGAATCTTCGATCGCGAGAGCAGAGTGATAGTCTCTCGTTTTTATATTTCACGCTCTGTTTCGCGTGAGGAAGAAATATTGTGGTCGGGTGAACGGGACAAAAGAAAAGGGAGAGTTGTTTTTTGGCTAGACGAAAAATATACAGGGTGTCCCAGAACTGAATGCGTTCCCTGAAATGGGGGGTTGGGGGTGAAATTCCGAATCGATTGATATAAGCATGTGTGGGTCTCAGATCAACCCGTGAATTGATATTAATTTTTAAAGGCGGGCCAATTAGGTGGGCCCGATGAGCCGACGTACGCCGGTGAGCGATACGCGCGTGCAGTGGTGCCTATAGGTGCGGTGCTCCCGCCACGCACCACTGAACGTCCGCTCATCGGGCGCACCTTATTGGCTCACCTTTAAAAATTAATATCAATTCAGGGGTTGATCTGAGACCCACACATGCTTATATCAATCGATTCAGAATTTCACCCCCAACCCCACATTTCAGGGAACGCATTCAGTTTTGGGACACCGTATATATATATATATAAGATATCTTATAGCTATATCTTATAGCTATATATCTAATATATATATATATAAGATATCTATATAGAAGATAAACTTATCTTCGAAACTATAAGGTTCACAGAAATATTTGCTCAAATGAAATTGACATTTGAAAGTCAACTCCATTTTTTTAAATGGATCGGTATGTTTTTTTTTTGTATCGTAAAAGAGGAGCTTAAAACGAGTTCAACCACCAATAACATAAGGTCATTGAAGGTCATAGAAAGTACAGAAAGGCGATAATACTTACAGTTTCGGTAGTAAATAAAATTACTACGTTTATAGTAAGTGTTCGAAATGACGACCATCAATATCGATGCAACATCGGATTCTTATTTCGATTGATTGACTTGCAAGTTTTACAGCGTCAGAACTTATTGATGCACAGGCTGTAATAATTCTTTGTTGCATGTCGTTCCTCAAATGTTAAGGAAACTTTATGAAAAAAGTTCCTACGCAGAATTTTCATACATACCAAATCGAAGATCGGACTTTGATAGCCAGCGGTGTAAAAAAAATGTTATACGCATATCGCGCCAATTACTTTAAAAAGTTGCTTAATTATTGTCAATCATGCCATTTGTAGAAATGGCATGCGAAAAACCAGAAGCAGATGATTTTTTTTCGAAAATAACGTATAGCCCAAAATCTGGAAACCCGTGGGACTTTTATTAAACCAAAAGTCCAGCATGTAGTCGGACATGGGTCTGACTTATCGACAGTCGCAGGATTATCCATTCATAACAGGACACCCTGTATATATATATATATATATATATATATATATATATATATATATATACTTCACGAATATAACCGGTTGTTTTTTGTTTCGATTTTAAAGCATGTGTTCGATGCTGATCGAATCCAGTTGGCGAAAAAGAAATCGGGTCAACGTTTTTTCCTTTATTTTGACCAGGGCCGAAATAAACATCGAAACGGAAGAAAAGAAACGAGCTCGTAATTTCGCATCCATTGTTTTTTTTTCGGTTTATATCTTTAGTCTGCAATTTTTCTATCTTTATTTGCAAATATCTTTATTTGCAATTTTTCGGCCACGAAAAAAACATTCGCGTTCTGATTTTTCCTTTGAAAAATAAAGCAAATACAGATACGTTTTTTTTTGTTGCAAACGCTAGTTATCGTTTTTTTTTCTTCCATTTTTGACGATATTTTTTTGCTGACAAATAGTTAATTTTTTTGCCAAAAAAGAATCGGAAAATACGGCGATGACTTTCGAAATTTATATATTGTATATAAATTTATATATTGAGAACCAATCGCGTCCGATGTACGTCTCAATGAAAAGCGAAAAGTTAATTAAAGATTACAACGAAATAGGAAGGAAGCACGAGAGGCGTATTGAAAGTTGCCGCATCGCTCGTGCGCCGTAATTTATACGCGTTCACAAAACTTCGCGAGGAATTCATCGTGAAGAAAATTGCTCTTGGTCGGGCGCGCGCGGAGACGACGTGATTTACGAATTCTTATAAATAATATGATAAATCGAAGCTCCGATTGGCATGGTATTTTTTCTAGCTTTTTTTTCATATTGTTCCTCTTTTAAACTGAAACTGCAACAATTTGGCTCAATCGAAATTCAAAGGACTTTGAAATGTCAGTTGAAAAATTAATTGAATCGAGTTGAAAGAAAAAAAAATGCAATAGGTAATATATTTTTGTTGTGATTATTAAGGGTCGTATGGGCCGCATTAAAATTCACGGTCAATCTTCTCTTTGCACATTGCACATTTTTGAACTTTGCGCCACATTGTGCATCGGCTAACTCAAGTGCATTTTACATTGCGACTGTTGAGACTATTAACTTTGGTCGTGCATAAAGGACCCTCAACGTTATATACATGCATATTTTTTCTTGTGCATTAACTCGAAACCTTTTCAACATTCATCGTACTTCGTTTGTCTCCTTCGCGCTGCGATACTTGACGAAATACTTACTTCTTTTTTTTTAGAATCAAGTTTTACACCTTGAGCTGCGTTTCATATACTGCCTCGTGTACATGCATATTGTCATTTATTTAATAATACATATTTCTATGGATTTTTTGGATCTGCTGAAGTTCAATTCAATCAATTCTTAATTGAATTTTCAATTCCATCAATTCTTAATTGAATTTTCAATTCCATCAATTCTTAATTAAATTTTCAATTCAATCAACTCTTAATTGAATTTTCAATTCAATCAATTCTTAATTGAACTTTCAATTCAATCAATTCTTAACTGAATTTTCCATTCAATCAATTATTAATTGATTTTTCAATTCAATCAACTCTTAATTGAATTTTCAATACAATCAATTCTTAATTGAATCTTCAATTCAATTAATTTTTAGTTCAATTTTCAATTCAATTAATTTTTAATTGAATTTTCAATTAAATCAATTTTTAATTGAATGTTCAATTCGATCTATTCTTAATTGAATTTTCAATTCGATTAATTCTTAGTTCAATTTTCAATTGAATTACTACCGAAATTAACGGTCGGTCACACGTCCTAGTTTTGGCCCGGGCCATCGCGGCATTGCGTTATTTAATTGAATTACTCAATTTCAATTGAATTTGCTGATTTATAGGATAACGTTCAAGTGATGCAAATTCGCAACGATAAAAAATGTTGCAGTGCCAGATCGTTTATCCCGGGATTATTCACTTGAATGAGTCGATACCAAATATGCCGGTAAAAAAAAACACTTGTACATGTCTACGAATATACATACACGCATTCGTGTATGTATACATAATTTTATATTTCGATGCAATTTCCGAACGAGCCGTCAAAGAGATCGTGATTCATTGATGTTACCTCAGATATGAAGAAAACCCAAAAAGTTAAGAAAAAACGTTTATTTTTAAACCAAAGCCTCTCGAGACGATGAAATACGATTTCGCAAATTTGCATGCATGCTAGATCGATGTCTCGTGCTTTTCGCGTATATAACGCTCGAAAAAAAACCGGAAACGCTGCACTACCGTCTCTGCGACACAGCGAGCGTTTCATGGCCACTCGATGACAACACGAGACGACGAAATCTCTTGCAAACTCGATTTATGGCGCGACAACTTATCATTGTGAGATCATTTTTTTTTGACGATTTTTCGTATTCGTCGAACTCGTTAAATAAAACGCTCGTGAAGAAATTCAGAAAAATATTGACCAGTCCAAAAACGAGATAACGGCAATTAAAATCGCCAATTTCTTTAACAGATATATCTCTGTAATTAATCCTCGAACCGCGCACTATTTTTCGGCACCTTCTAACGGAACACATGGGTCATTGGCGTCCGCGACATATTTAACAACTCAAGATGTCACAAAAATTCGGAAAAAAATTCGTTGGTGTTTTTTGTAGCTTCAACTATAAGTTCAATCAACAATAATATCATAACATTAATTTTGGATTGTTAATTTGGTTGTTGAAAAAAAGTGCAGGAAATGCAGCGTAATGTTGAAAAATTCATTATTTTCGTCAAGTAACTTCTTTTGAAAAATCCTTCGAGTTATTTTCACTTGCGATTATGTATGTCAGAAAAAAATGGGAGGCTTGGGGAATTGATAAAGGGTATTCATTTTAAGGGCTGCATATCGCTATTTAGTATGGACACTTATAGAAGATAAAATTGATAATAAATGTAAAATACAGTGAAACTTCAGTTATACGTTTTTCGAGGCGTACATCGAACATGACGTATAAGTGAGAATAAGAAGATGAGGGGAAGAAAATTAATATCGTATAAGCGCGAAAAACGTATAAGTGAAAAACGTAGAAATGAAACTTATAACCATCTTTATGAACGGAATCTGCCGGGGCTTGAGAAATTTGACGTATAAATGCTAAAAAAAAAGTATAAGTGCAAAACGTATAAACGAGGTTTTACTGATGAATAAATTGAAAAACTTTCGAATCGAAAAACTCATCGTACTCCGCTTCCTCTTCCTGATGATCTTTTCTTCGACACAACTTTCATCCTGGAAATTTTCTCTGCCGAAATATTATACTTGTTTGCGAGGACGAAGTGACGCCCTAACGTTTTCGCTGTTTCTCACTTTCGTCTTCATTTTCATTTTAATTTACTCAACACCTTCGTGAAATTTATATTTTGAGTAAATAAAAAAGAATTATAGAGAAAAAAAAATGTTTTCGCGAAATCGGATTTTACACACGTTTCCCGAACACATGGGTCGTTTGAGTCCTCGACAGATTTTTGCGGCTTGCCAGCGAGAGCTAAATTAACCGATTCCGGCGGGATTGTGGCAGTGAACGAACCCTACCGCAAACTTTTTTTTTACAGATCAACACGAACGCCCCAGGTAAACGGACATTCACTGGATATTCCATTGGCGAAATGCCGAGGACGCGAACGACCCATGTGTTCGGTTGGAAGATTAATTTTTAGAAAAATCCACATCCAATTTTAGAAAAATCCATTTTTAGAAAAATCCAAAATCTAATTTTTAGAAAAATCCACGTGGAGGATTAATTTTTAGAAAAATCCACGTAATTTTTAGAAAAATCCATGATTCGTGGTGATCGGGCCAAATTTCGATGTCGTTTTTTTTTTTAAACGAAGTCATTTGCAAAAAAAAAACGTGGACGATTCTTTGGAATTATGCGTCTTTCAGTTTACGTCGGATAAAAAAATGCATTAAATCCAGAAAGCACAAGTAGAAGAATATGTTAATTCACAGGGTCGAAGGTCTCAGAATTTTCTTATACATTGGGTCGAGAAATTTCCATTGATGTAACTCATTTCTATTTTTGCTCACTCGGTATTTTTATTTATTTTATTTATTTTTTTTATTACTCTTTATCCTTTTTATTCTCTATTTCAATGGCAATGTATATTTTGTTAAAAATTTTGCGAAAAAGTTTTTGAGCCTTTCTTCTTAAAGAAAATGGCGAAGATTTTTTTTTTCATGTTCGAAGTGTTCGGAGTTTCGAAAAATAATGGATTTTTTGAAAATCCAGCGAATGCTGTACTATTCCAAAAATTTGGGTTAACGAGTGATTTTTTGCATACATAAATAGAGTATTACAGAGGTATGGTATTGGAAGCTCGCACATTGCTTCCGTATAATTTTATTTCTGCTTGGGAAACTTTCCCTCCGAGAAAGCCAGCAAAGTGAGCGAAATAAAATGGCGAGTAAGCACTTTTATTTGTAATACCAACATTATATATTTTTGCATACTGTCGTACAATGTATATAATTTTCGGGGAATCGGAGCGGTTGAAATATTCACTTTTCGAAAATGACATTTCCGGTCGGCCATTTTTAATTTATATCAATGCATCGCTGCGTCACTTCCGGCGGTGCGATACATTTTAAACGTAAATCAGCGTTGCCTTATTTGCTTTTCGAAAATTTGCGTCAATTTTTTGTCGCGAGACAAAACATTTATGCAATTTTGAGAGAGAGAGAAAAATAAACAAAAAACAAGTGCAGGCTTTCGTTGCGAATCAATGTTTGCGTGGTTTTTCGCTACCATCCGGATTCCCGGTACATTGCAATAATTCACAGGAATTGCGCACAGTGAGTATTTTCGAGTGAAATTATTACGATTATCGCGTAACAATAAGTTTTCGAAAAAAAAAACATGCGAAAAACGGACTTTTAATTTGACAAAACTTTCGAGACTGCTCGAAAAAATTTCACACATAAAAAATCTATAGTCGTCGAGTATCGCCGTTCGATAAATGACCAGATCGGTTCGTGAATGATTTTGAAAGTAATCAAGATTTTATTTATCGGCCAAACAATTATTCGATATCACGACACGCACTTGACCTCGTTTTTCTTTCTTTTTTTTTGTTGTCATTTGTATCTTTATTTTTCCAGCAGACTCGACAAAGTAAGCTAACATTGGCGTGCTTATCCTTAAGACTTTTTTGCTATGTTTTTTTTTCATTCGTTATGTAATTTTGACGTCTCACGTCTAACATTGTTCTATTAATTGCGGAGGTCGTCCCAGCGACGATCCCCCACTTGACTCCGTTTCACGCGATCTTTAACGTTGTCAGACGAGATCTCGCTCATCATTGCACCAGGCTTGTTGATAAAAAAAAAGCATAAGGAAAAATAGAATATTGCGAAATGAAAATTGTCGGACACTACCACTAATGGTTAGTCTTAAGTTGGGGAGCTCCACTTTAACGTGATTTTTTTTTTCGACACATACTAATAAATCAATAGATATGTTTATAATTATTACAATAATTATACCAGGGTATTGGCCATTTTCTATTTTATTTTTATTATTGTTTATTACACTTTTATTCTTTTTTGTTTTATTTAAAATATTATTTATTATATTGTGTTAATATTTGTATATTTTTTATACACATTCATAAATATATATATATATACGAGGGTGGGGTGAAAAGTTTCCGGCCTGACCAAGAGATGGTGCCACTAGGTCTAGTTTTGGAGCGGCGTCCTACAGTACCATTCCTACCGAGCTTGTATGTACAGTTTCAGCCCAATCGCTACGTTAGTTTGCGTTTGAGAGCACATTGCGCGAGACGCTTCCGTTGTTTTCGTAAAAATGGAAAAATTGGAGAAACGTGCTGTCATCAAATACTTCCATTTGAAAGGTTTTACACCAAAACAAATAAAAGAAGAGATGGATTCAGCACTAGGAGACTCCTCCCCATCATATTCAACTATTAAACAGTGGGTTTCTGAATTTAAAATGGGTCGTGTGAGCACCTCTGACGAGCCTCGCTCAGGACGGCCCGTTGAAGTCACAACTTCAGAGATGATTGAAAAAATCCATAAAATAGTGTTGGAAGACCGCAGGTTGAAAGTGCATGAGATAGCTGAGACCTGTAGGATGTCAGCTGAACGTGTGCGAAATATTTTGCACAACCATTTGAACATGGAAAAGCTGTGTGCAAGGTGGGTGCCGCGTTTGCTAACGCTCGACCAAAAACTGCTTCGAAAAACCATTTCTACCGACAATTTGGCGCTGTATAGGCGTAATCCAAACGAATTTTTGCGTCGATTCATAACTGTTGATGAGACATGGGTCCACCACTACACTCCTGAAAATAAAGAACAGTCAAAACAGTGGGTTGGAAAAGGTGAACCAACCCCAAAGAAGGCAAAAACAATTTTATCGGCAAACAAGTTTATGGCTACTGTTTTTTGGGATGCGAGAGGAATTATTTACATTGATTACCTTGAAAACGGTAAGACTATCACTGGTCAAGACTACGCAGAGTTATTGCAACGTTTGAAGCACGAGGTGCAAATTAAACGACCTCATTTGGCGAAGAAAAAAGTTTTGTTTCATCACGATAACGCACCAGCGCATTCGTCGATTGTTGCCATGTCCAAAATCCACGAATTGAAGTTTGAATTGATGTCGCATCCTCCCTACTCTCCAGACTTAGCCCCCAGCGACTATTACCTGTTTCCTAACCTCAAAAAATGGCTTGGCGGAAAAAGATTTAAGAGCAACGAAGAAGTTATCGAAGCTGTAAATCAGTATTTTGAGGAGCTTGACGAATCTACGTTTAAAACTGGTATAACTAAATTAGAACACCGTTATGAAACATGTATCAGTGTTGATGGAGATTATGTTGAAAAATAAAGCAAAAAAAAATTTTTTAAACATCGTTTTTCTTGGTCAGGCCGGAAACTTTTCACCCCACCCTCGTATATTAGAATCCGTCGAGAAAAAAGTATATACGTAGGGTGTTAGGAAGGTCGTTGCTGGGCAGAAAAACCTTAATCTGTTAATCGTTAATTAACGAAGTTAACATATTGCTTAACGATTTAACTTTTAAGTTAAATTCAACAACTATTAACGGTCTTATTAACTTCCGTTAATTTAAGTCCGTTATTTCGTCTTCGCGATTCGCGCCACGCTCTTGTGGCAGGCGGCAAACAAATGAAGTGAGCGGCGCAAGTGCGAGTGAGATGAGTAGTTATGCATAGTGTGCGTGTAAGCAGGAACCCCTATACTGCGTTCAACGAGAGAATGACACACTTCCGAACCTAAATTCGTCCGGTGTGGTCAGATTCCGCCTCTACTTGACCCTTTTTACGTAGTTTTTTATTTACCTTCCTTACCTAGCCTACACTACTAGACCCTACTATACTGTATATCTACCTACTGTAGTACTGTGTACCCATGCTGTTATAAAAAAGTATTTATGTATTAATCTGACTATGAAATCGTAATTTGACTGGTTAATTTTAAAAATAAGTGTTAGGTAAAAGATAATAAGAATTACCTACAATTTCGTATAGATCATTAACTTTCGGATAACTTTGACTTGCGTTAAATTTTCAAAAAAATAACGCTTTAACGATTAACGAAGTTCACTTTTTGAGCAGCGTAATAACGATTAACGAAGTTAATTTTTGGATATTTGATAATGCGATATCAAAATTCGCGGAATGGTAACACTAATAATGAGTAAAACATTTTTTTCAATGTTAATCAAATGGGAAAGCTTCAATTTTGATTCGCGACCTCTAAATATCTTTTTACAACATCCCCCTTTCACAAAACTTCGTTTTTGGGTACCAATTAAAGGTTTTCGGGCACGATGGGTCGAAAAAAAGTTGCCCTGAAACGAATCACCCTAATATATATATCCTTATTCTGGATACATAGCCTTAAGGGGGTGATGGGGGGTGATATATATATATATCCTAATTCTGAATATATAGCCTTAAGGGGGTGATAGGTCACCTCGTTAGGAACATATCTAACCTAGGTTACCTTAGTCCAAAGTCTAGGGATTTCGAGTTATCATGGTAAGTATGACTTTTGGAAAAATTCTCAAAATTAGGTACTAACTCATTTACCTCTTATGTTAATGCTATTTTTAAAAAAAATTGCATCAACATAAGAGGTATTTTTATTTTTTTACGAGTTTTTGATTATTCAACACGTTTCATTTAGTTATTTGTGTAGATACAGATGATAGTATTGTTGTTTGTCAATTGAATACACATAAAGGGGCTAGTCCACTTTGGAGCCACGAAAAACGCTATTTTCGCGATTTTTTTTTGAGGATTTTATAAAAGATATGAATATAAAAGTTGTTGGGCTTGATAACTAAAGTCTTGAAATACATTTAAAAAAAATTAATTCATTTTTATTCATTTTTAAGTACAAAAACTATAGTTTAACGTAACGCCTCAAAAATAGGTGGGCTGGGTAGCTCCATCACAGCTCGGCAACGGCTTGTCTGAAACAAAAAAAATCAAAGTCCATTAGATTCAGTATGACACCAGCTACAAAATGACCCTCGGATATAAAGTTTCATCGAAAAATAAAAAAAATGGCAAATGAAAAACGAAAAAAGTTTGCACCGTACAAAATCCCTTCTGATTGCTCATCATCGTCGATTTCTTCAAGTCTTGCTTGCTTTCGATTTTTTGAAATTTTCAAACTGGACTGGCCCCTTAAGCTAGGGCGCAAATAAATTTTTAGTTACCAATTAGTGTCTGTTTGAACATTGTGAACGAGTTCGTACCGGATTTTGGGAAATTTTTCAAAAATCATACTTACCGTGATAAGTTCGAAATACTTCGACTTTGGACTAAAGTAACCTAGGTTAGATGTGTTCCCAACGAGGTGACCTATCACCCCCTTAAGGCATTGCATCGACCTTCCTAACACCCTGCATATATCTATTAAATTATTATTAATTGCAATACGGACACCCGGTACATATAAAAGCCGTCAGCGTCACGTTCATATCGATAAGAATTAAATCAAAACAATCCCAACGCCTTGTAACGTACGTACACACAATGCCATTTATGCGTTTATTCATAAATCGATTCGGTATTCATTCTTCTTTTTTTTTTTATCCTTCGATACGTGTTCGATTTGATGTGCCGAGAATGGCAAAAAAAAACAACAAAAAAA
Source organism: Ophion obscuratus (assembly GCA_964007375.1). Lineage (NCBI taxonomy): Eukaryota > Metazoa > Arthropoda > Insecta > Hymenoptera > Ichneumonidae > Ophion > Ophion obscuratus. The sequence goes on from OZ023323.1 coordinate 31,540,338, forward strand.
GATCCGTACAGCCGTTCGGACTGCCTGGCGAGAACGAGCAATTTATGCACGATCAGGCAGGGCGACGGTGCATAAGCCATTACAAGCAAAAAGAAAGATAAAAATAAAGAACAATTAACGAATCAAGAAGGAAAATGAGAAAACATCTGTCATACAATTTGAAAGCTCATCCCGTTTGACGAATAATTGTTTCCTCCACGGTAATCGGACGAGCTGGCGCGTTGAAGAAAAGAAAAAAAACGAAAATTGCCATTCATCAAACCGAACACATAGGCGCGCGCGAATAATCGACGCGTCAAACGGCGATGTTCGTTGCTTGAAAAATCATTTGTACGCTCGACGATTTTGCAAGCGGCTCGCAACAAATTATTATTGTTGCAGAACGGGGAGGGATGAAAAGGTACTTTGTCGAGTCACGTGATTTGGACGAGCGCAGTTGTTTGTTCTCGCACGCGAAATAAAAACGAAATTTTTTAACCCAAATAAAAAAAACAACCTCAGGAAACGAAAAGAAAAAAACTTCAAAAATTAAAAAGACCAATACGAAAACTTAAAAACTTAACAAAATTATTAATTTAGAGATTACATTTGTGTTTTTTTTGTTGTTGTGAATTTTGATCAAATTTTCATTCTTTGATTGCGACTGATTAATCAGCGCATGAAAATAAGACGATAAAATTCGTGGAGGGGTAAAAAAGCAAGAAATAAAATCTATGTATGGATATCCGCACGCATACGTATCGACATAAAGTAACAAATAAAATTTCTTTGCTTTTCATTCCGAGCTCATCTAACTCTCTTTCGCCGTATAATTCGCCGGGGGTCACGATATTATTCGAGTATCCGCGAGTTCGGACTTTGGAATTATCGGGAAGGGTGTGAGGGAAAGACCAAGGGGAGATGGTAAAAAAATCGTAAAATTTCTTCGAATAGTTTTGCTCGGAATGAAAAAGAAAGAATTTTTATTTATTGCCTTATATCTCCACATGCGCGCGCGTGTGCGTGTGTATTTTAAAAATAGATTTTATTTCTCGCTTTATTACCCCTTTTTCACGTCACGAACATTATCGTCTACGCTTTTTTTTTTCTCATGCTGACTTAGCGCATATATCGGTTGACAGGGCCACGAACGCAGCTCGTGTGACATTGATCCCAAAAGACAATCGTCGTGCACTGCCAACCACGAAGCGGCGAGAACTTAAATGTCTCCTCTCTCTTTCTGTTTTTCATTTTCTCGTTTTGTCTTCGTTCTCGTCTCTTCGACTCTGCGACATAAATTTCTTTCGTCTCGAGGCATTTTACAATTCAGTGAGAAAGTTTCTCCCACCGCTCTCTCGTAATAAAAATAATGATACCAATAACAATAATAGTATGTGTGGCTCGTTGGTAGATAGCATAACATTTCAAGAGGATGCAAAACCATTTCGAGAGAAAGTTACGGCACAACAACACGAGACGTTCTCCAAGAGCAGAGTAACGTTTTTATTTTTTTGCCAAACCATTTTCGATCCTTGTCGCGAAGTATTCTTCTCGATTAAAAATGACGCAGAGGTGACGGCACCCGAGAATGTCCTCTCCATCCATTTGAGGTTTTTCCAATTCTACTGATTTTTCTTTTTTTTTTTTTTACTGATATCCCTTTTTTTGTCCACTATCTCTTTCTACTATTTTTTTAAATATTTTTTTATTCCAGTTGGATCAAACATTAACTTCGTATTTTCGAAATTATTCGCATTATTGCTAACCATTTTTTGAAAAGCTTTCCAAGCTTTTAACAGTCGATATCGCGTTTGACGCTGCGCCTTTGTTACGATCGCCTTTTAATTGGAGTGAGTCATTGCACGATTGCGCGGGTGGTAGTACATTAAGCTTCGGTATGACGTGGGAAAACGGCTATGATTCTCCCATTACTCATCGCTTCTCGCTCGCAATTTATTCTTTGACTTTTCCCTGTCGATCTGCCGCGCCCTTTTGTTTCTAGCACCATTACTGTTATTTTTATTGTAATTGATGTATTTATTTTGGTTTGCAAATATCGTTGGGGATGTATTGTTATTGGTATTATTACTAGCATCAATATTCATTAATTCGTGAATTTATCTTATTTATTAATTGAATCATTTATAAATAATAATATCAATATCATCATTGTCATTATTGTTATTGTTACGTACGATATTAGATACATATATATACATACATACATACATACATGCATACATATATATATATATTAGACTGATTAAAAAAAAAAAATTCCTTCTGGATTCTCGTGCTATTGTTGGGCACTGATAAAACAAAATTTCTCTAAAAATATGGGCGCGGTCACTCAATTTTTAGAGGTGGCTATCTCGACTTTTTTGTATTTGAATTTTTTTTAACAAACGTATTGCATTTAAGCATAGTCATGGCTTCGGATTACGGATAAAAATCACATCCAGCAGCTGTTTCGTAACAAAAATAAACTCTAACAATTTGAAAAGGGTGCAATATTCACAATTCAAATCCAGGTAGATCAATAATGGCGTCTATACTACTCTCGTTATTCATGTAGTTTTATTTATCCGCATTAACATTTCGCACTTTTTACGAAAAATTAAATTATAAGCTTTTATTCATAAATCGTATATTTACATTTTCAAAATGCTACGCTTATATTATCTTCAAACTCATTTACATTTCTTCCCAGCCATTCTCAAGTTCGTTAACATTTTGGGCAGAACGAAAATGTGCAACGTTGAACTGTTTGTCCAAATCTCTCTTAAATTTACGCTCCTTCGATATTTGTGACGGCAAATTCTTTTTAACTCGATTTTTTAAAAGTTGTTTCCAGACTAGATGGAGTTTTATTGATTTCAAGATTGCGTTATTCAATCGACACGTTGGAATTTCAGCACATTTCCATTGTTCGAAAATTTCTTTCATCGTTTCGTGTGCACTTCGACGTATGGTCAGTTTTTCTCTGTTATGCTTGTAAAAGAACAAACTCAAAACTTTTCCGATTTTTATCCGTAATCCGAAGCCATGACTATGTTTAAATGCAATACGTTCGTTAAAAAAAATTCAAATACAAAAAAGTCAAGATAGCCACCTTTAAAAATTGAGTGACCGCGCCCATCTTTTTAGAAAAATTTTGTTTTATCAGTGCCCAACAATAGCACGAGAATCCAGAAAAAAAATTTTTTTTTGAATCAGTCTAATATATATATATATGCGAATATCCTCGATGCTCATGTTTTTAAGTTCATTAATAAATCAAATAAATACATTTATTTCTTTATTATTCCATTGCAGACTTTGATTCCTGAGGAACGGGACGAGGATCGAAAAAAAAATGCAGCAACACCAAAGAATTGCCGACCTTTTCTCTTTTTCTGTTTGAATCTTTTTTTGTTCTCCCTTGTTTTGATTTGCACGAAAGTTTTGGAATTCGTCGATCGATAAATTAACCCCTCGTGGTTCGTTGCTACGGTATCGTCGAGAGAAAAGTGAAGAAGAAAAACAAAAGAACAAAGAGAAAACAGAAGGCAAAATCATGACGACCGTTGGAACATCGGCGAGTCATTGTTCGCCCTCGCGGACCTCCCTGAGCTGCTGTCAGGGCGAGCAAGACGGCAGCAACAACGAAGTCAATGATATCGTCGCCACCGCGCTGCCCCGGAACAACAATTATCTCGTGAAAGAGGAACACATGTTTCCGAAGAGGCCGGAGGTCGACTTGTCCTTTCACAATATTCGCTATGCCGTCAGACAGTGGAACTTTCGGAGACTCGTGCCAGGTGAGATATTTTTTCGTATGGGAGTATGAATTTTTCCGAAAACAGCGGGCGCTGAGGCTAGTAAACAGAAAAGAGTTTAATTACGAAAGTGTTGTATTAACCTTGCATTAGGAGTAGTGAGGAACGGGTCTGATTAACTGTGGAAAATGGAAGCGGTCAGAAGTATAGAAACAGAAGCCAGAAGATGAGCAGGGGACCTTTTACTACACTGAGAAAAAAAACCAGTTGAATCAAAAAAATATATTGGTTGATTCAAATAAATGTCTGATTGCGGAGTGCCACCGATATATGAGATTGTTAGAATACTATAAAATATTGAAAAATGTGATTGATTCAAATAACATATTATTTTATTTGAAAATCTCTTCTGTTCTCTGAATATCTACATTATCCTTGAAATAAAATTATATTCTATTGAATTCATTCTATATACGGTTGCTACATCATTTTTTATTTCGTACGAAAATATAATCAAAAGAATGAATTATTTCTTTACTACATCGAAACGAGTATGCCATGAGACGTAAGTTTTTCAATTTGTTGTAAATCTTAAATAAAAAGTGAGCATTAGAATGATCATCCACGATAATAGTGGAGAGAATATCAGATATCCAATGGAATATCCATGGAGAGAATATCAGATATTCAACTGATAAGAACAGATACTACACTTTGATCTTAGCCACAGTCCCAGAAGCGAAACTCTTTAGAGTTTCTCCGGCGTTTAAGTAGATTTTCGGTTCGCCCTACGCTTACGAGAAACGAGCGCGCGTGCGGCTTCTAGCGGTTACTCCGAGAACTACGGGTTTCCTCACACCTATAATTTCGGTGGCGCTCGGCCATGGTTTGGTTGAATTTTTTCAACCAAATGCGCAAGAAACAAATTTTATTTTCGCATAATTTTTTTAACAATTCAGACATTTGCTTAATATTTTTTAATCAAAATAAAATATTAACATTTTAACGAATAACTACCTCAAAATCAATGTCGGATATGGCGAAAAAATAACATATTTACTCAATAGAAATTTTATCTGAAACAAACGAGCGAAATTCAATTTTTTCTTGTGTACTCGAATCAACAATATTCATTTTATGAATTGAAACGCTTTTTTTTGTTCGTTGCAGATAATGCATTAAAAACTATATTATTTGTTCACGATATTTTTTTAGATAGTTTCAATAATATATTGTTCTTGACTCACAATATATCTTTTGAGTGAAAAAAAAAAAACTGTCCATTTTATCATGTTATTAAACTCAATAGAGTTTTGTTTGGACTAATAAATCCGATTATTTACACCAATTTTAATCTTGATTTTTACACCAATCCGATTATTTACACCAATTTTTTCTTAATTTTAATTTTTAAAACAATTTTACAATTGAATCAACGAAATTTCATTCGATAACACCAATGAAATTGGTTCAATGTAATGTATGTGTAATGTGCATATTGTAATAAGAAAGATGGCAGACGCGACTAGCGAACGCAACAATGAGTCGATTGAATCGATGATATCTGCTCGAAATATCCCGTAACCTATATTTTTTAATGGAACACACGTGACCGCGACAGTTTTCTTGTTATTCGTCGCTTTTCGCATAGCTCTGAACTAATCGCGTACTATTATTATTTCCATTCCAAAGTTCGATCCGCACGGATTCTCTACATGATGCGGGTTAAATGCATTGATTTCGTGAATTAATTACTATTGTATTTAGCCGGTGAGGCCTGCAGAGTTTTCGCGGACGTCATTTTTTATGTCTCCACTACAGCGTACAAAAAAATCAATTTTTTTTCCTAATGAGGAGGTTCGTGCACGTACTACCTGGAGGTGTGGCAACGTAGGCAAAGTAGGGAGAAGGGTTTTTCAAGCTGGACTTGCGTGTTATGCATCAAAGAAGAGGAGAGCTTGGAGTATATATGGATACGTGAGAAAGCCAGAGAACAAATTAAAAAAAAGAATGGGTGGAAAGGATAACAGGACAAAAGCATGTTTGACATGATGGACTATCAACACACTAGAGGGTAAAGCGATCAGGGAACTGTGCGAATATACACGAAGTGTTCGGAGACTACAGCAAGAAAAGAGCTTGAAGGGCATTGGGAACAACTAACTAAGGTTAAAATATGCTTTAGCAAATGCGGGCGATGTAACTATAACGTATACTATGAAGATAACGCATTTGTTTCCCTTCGGTTTTCTTTTATTTTCGTCTTCCCTCGGAATTAGACTTAACTTTCATAATATTCGTCGTCCATGAGTACACTGAGAAAAAAAATCATTAATCCAATGTCATTGGTATTACTGAATGAAATTTCGTTGATTCAATTGTAAAATTGTTGGTGTAAATAATCGGATTTATTAGTCCAAACAAAAAGCTAGTGACGTTAATAACATGATAAAATTAAAAGTTTTTTTTTCGTTTAAAAAATATATTGTTAGCCGAGACCAATATATTATTGAAGCTATGTAAAAAATGATCGCGAACAAATTATATAGTTTTGAATGCATTTTCTGCAACGAACACAAAAAGCGTTTTAATTCATAACATGAATATTGTTGATTCGAGTACACAAGAAAAATTGAATTTCGCTTGTTTGATTCAGATAACATTTCTATTGAGTAAATATGTTATTTTATTTTTTTCACCATATCCGATATTGATTTCCAAGTACATTTTTCGTTAAAGTATTAATATTTTATTTTGATTGAAAAATATAGAGCTGATTTGGTTAAAAAATTATGCGAAAATAAAATTTGTTTCTTGCGCATTTGGTTGAAAAAATTCAACCAAATCATGGCCGAGCGCCACCGAAATTATAGGTGTGAGGAAACCCGTAGTTCTTGGAGCAACCGCTAGAAGCCGCACGCGCGCTCGTTTCTCGTAAGCGTAGCGCGAACCGAAAATCTACTTAAACGCCGGAAAAACTCTAAAGAGTATCGCTTCTTGGCCTGTAGCTAAGATCAAAGTGTAGTATCTGTTCTTATCAGTTGAAGATCTGATATTCTCTCCATGGATATTGCATTGGATATCTGATATTCTCTCGACTATTATCGTGAATGGTCATTCTTATGCTCACTTTTTATTTAAGATTTAGAACAAATTGAAAAACTTACGTCCCATGGCATATTCGTTTCCAATGCAGTAAAAAAATAATAAATTCAATTGATTATATTTTTGTACGAAATAAAAAATGTAGCAACCGCTTAATTATTTCATCCATACATCTACGGATTGTATATAGAATGATTTCAATAGAATATAATTGAATTTGAAACCTAATGTAGATATTCAGAGAACAGAAGAGCTTTATCAAATAAAACAATATGTTATTTAAATCAATCACATTTGCCAATATTTTATAGTATTGTAACAATCTCATATATCGGTGACTCTCCGCAGCAGCACATTTATTGGATCAACCAATAGACTTTTTTTTATTTCATTAGTTTTTTTCTCTGTGTAGATAAGTTTCTACTGTTGCTTCTTACGTTCGTCTTCTTGTATTTCATACAACTATCTAGCATAAGGGATAATGTAAAAGACAACATGCTGTACAATGGAATAATGTACATACAAATGGAAGGCAATAATAATAATTAACGCGTAATATAATAATCAATCAACACGGGAAATAATAATTAGTTAACGCGTGAAATAATTCGTTAGCGGGTAAAATAATAATTATTCAATACGTGAAATTATAATTTATTAACGTGTGAAACAACTAATTAACGCGCAGAATAATAATCAATTAACACGCAAAATAATAACCAATTAACGCGTGCATAAAATGTCTCCGTTATGTGCTTTGCAGTCCTTTAATTAAACGGCCGGAAAAAATTCAACGCGTGATGACAAGCTGAAAAATTTTACGATCTTTTTTCACAATCATTACGAATTTTATGGATTTCACTTTTTTTCGCGTCATCCTTTTTACATAACGATTTGGCATTACTTATAAACCTCAGTATCGTCACTTGGTTCGAGTTCTACGCTCGCAAACTAATCGCTGTCGTTAACTTGAGAATTAACATTGAAATCTACGTCAAGGGCTACATTTTTTTCTCCTCATTTCCTGTAACTTTTAAATTCTCGAAATCTCTGACACGCTTCACGCTTTTTGTTCCAATATTCATCCAATTTCCGTGTACGGATAAAACTGAATAAGAGAACGCTCGTATGGGGGCCTTTGCCATAAAAAAACACGCTCCTGACTGGATAAAGTTTCGTATTTTCGTAATTTATTTTTGTGTTTTTGAAATTTCCGGACTGTACGTGCGCGAATTGTGTATTTATATGCTGCCTTTATTGACCGCGGACCGTGAATAATTGTACGAGTATTTAATGTTGCAGCGAACTCCGTAATACACATTCAATGACGTACAACGTCAAGAGACGAATTATTATCGTTGTGCAACTGAACTCCAATAATTCACGTAATTGCAGCAATCGTGCAACTTTTCTGCTACGTTATGAAATGGCACAGAGTGAGCAATCGTGTTTTTTTTCCATCACATATATTTCTTGGGGCAATTTGTAGCGTTGCTAAATTTACAATTGTTTTTTTTTTTCGGTTCTTTCAAACGTGCAAGAATCGGAATATTCTGGCCTACTAATTTCAAATAACAAACACAAAAAAAAAGTCAACGAAAGTAGAAAAACAACAAAAAAAAGTAATACAAATTGTTTATAAACAATAACCAAATACTATTATTGATGGCTTTTATTGGTATTATTCCTATCAATACATCAATACACACCAGAAAATTAATTAAATCAAATTGAAAAATAAAAATAAAATAAAAACAATGGAAAAATACTAATTGCAATGGTCAACACAAATTTTGAGTCTGGATTCTAGATGTCAAATTTTTATTTTTTTCACGTGAATAATAAAAGAAAAAATAGTTTTACCAGATGAAGTTTGCTTTTGTTATTCGAACGTGCTGCTTGTACTATCAACCGAAAACGTCAAGACTTATTTATCCACGTAAAAAAGACAAAAGCAAACTTTGTCAGTAACAAATGATGATTTTGATAATTATTCGATGTAGCGAATCAAAATTCATTTATTAAAATACCAACTCAAATTTTTTTCTTTTTTCGTTGACCTGTGTTATTGACGACTCTTATCATTATCATTATCAATATTATTTCTACTACTAATTATTATACAAACTAGAAAATACACTTGAAAAATTGAGAAACAGAGTTCAGTGTGTTTATTAACAATTATGAATAATAGTTTTTCTTGGTTATAATAAATACTTATTCATTTTTTAAATAAGTGTTTATAAAAAATAAGTGTTTATTATAACCTATGAAAAAAAATTATTATTCATCTGTGCTGCTATCTGCTGCTTATACTATCGACCAAAAACGTCAGAACTCATTTATTCACGTAAAAAAGACAAAAGCAAACTTTATAAGTAACAAATGAAGATTTTGGTTATTAGTCGATGTAGCGAATCAAAATTTATTTTTTTTTAATGCAAAATACAAACAAAATGTTATTTTTTTGCTGACCTGTCTTACTGATGACTCTTATCATTATTACTATTATTAATATTATGTTTACTGCTAATTATTATACAGACTAGAAAATACAATTAAAAAATCGAGAAACAGAATTCATTGTGATTATTAACAATTTTTTTTATTGGTTATAATAATGATTTATTTTATATATATAAAATATAGATATTTATATAAAATTATATAAAATTATATTAACAAAAAATATATAAATATAATTTATATAAAATATATAAATTCGTGTGTGCGTGTATATAGTAGTAGTAGTATCGAGTTTTATTTGCACAACTTTTTTGCAAAGTTTTTTACAAAATATGACAGTTTTACAAACGAATTTTTCACTTATTATCTACTCCCTACATTCCTACATTCCGCATTATTTTTACATTCTCCCTTTCTTCATTTTTTCGTCCCCGTTGTCGATCTCTCCTCCTCCATGTTCCTTACTCATCTTTCTACATAATTCCTCTATTTCCCTAAAATACTCGCATATCCCTGTTTGAATTTTTCCTCCCAGCATATTTATGATTTCCCCCTTTACTGCCAAATCATCCATTCCTTCCATCCACTCCTCTGCTTTCTTCCTTGCTTTCTCTGATACTAACTCCCTACCTTTTTTACATATCATTAGGTGTTCCAATGTCTCATTTTTTTCTTTACATATCCTGCACCTCCAATCCTTTTCCCCTTTCTTTCCAGCCCTTCCTATGTTGCCACATCATAACCTCGCCCATATTTCCTTGTCCCTACCCTTTACTCCCTCATCTGACCAATATTTCCATGGCATCTCGTCCTTTTCTATAATATATTTATACTTATCGTTATACGTCGATTTTCTAATTTTTTCTTCTTCCCTCCTTAAGATTCTGTTTTTTAAGTTTTCCAGTCCCTCTTCTATCCTTTCGTCTATTTTTTTTACTTCTTTTCGCTCCCTTATCATTGTTATTATTGTTATTATTATATCTTCGATTTCCATATCTCTGTGTGCGTGTATATATATATATATATATATATATATATATATATATATATATATACACACACACGAATTTAGTGAACTGATAAATTTCAGATCATCGCGTGTTCAAAAACGTATAGGCGAGAGAAAAAGCGGCAAAATCTTGGTACCATTTTTCAGCGACCGAACTTTTTTTGGCATTCAATCGAATATCGATTATCGCCACGCGGGCTTGGCCGGTGAAACATTTTATTCAATTTTTTGCAATGGACTTCTCGAACATTTGACATCCGCTTGCGCGACCGTTTACAATTAATTTTACATTATTCATGTGTTCGGGGGAGGAAACGCGTTGCTATACGTCACGCCAGTGGCGTCCCCTAACGAGTGCGCTTTTTTTTCACCCGGTCCCTCTTCTGTTGGATCGTGATGTGCGCGGAAATGGTGTCGGCATTGATGAATTCTGGCCTGTAGAAAAAAAATTATAAGCAAAATGAAGATGGCGTGTGTAGTAATTTTCACAGGTGTCAGTGGAAAATTATTTCATATATATATTCTTTCGAGATGTTTTTTTTAACCTATAAGACAATTCCAACAAGTTGGTACTTCCGCCAGTGTTTCGAACCGCGTTGCGATGTACTTTTTTATTCTACTCTTCTGCGAAAGTTTCTTGGATTACGCTGCGAAATACGGCGAGCCGACTATAAATTTCGAGGCTAGATTCGCTCGCTACCGAAATCGTCGTCTCATCTTGTACACTCTGGTGCAAAATCTATTTTTCGTTGTTTTCTTTTTTTTTTTTTTTTTTCATTTTCTTTTACGTAGTCGATTTTCCAAAATCTAGGGACCTTTTCTAAATTCTAGGGACTTTTCTAGGGACCTTTTCAAAATCTAGGGATCTTTCAAGGGACCACATCTCTATAGAGGCCCAAAAAAATGGCCAATTTCCGATTTTTTCATAAAGTTCCGAAAAGGACATACCTACGATTAATTTGGAATTTTGTGTGCCCATGTATCTTTTCTCGCTCATCACGAATAAGATAGTGAAAATACCCGCAACATTTGATTTTCAAGTTCAAAACTCACAAAAATTGATTTTTTTTAAGTTTCTCAATTTTTTTGTAATAAATGTTGACGTTAGGGAAAAATTTCTCCTACAAAAGTTGTAGGCGGTAAAAAGATTGATCTTTTATGTTCCATACAAGTTTTGTCTAAAACCAATGTGTATCGAGAAAAATGGGATAATGCTCCAAAAAATTTTCTCGAAACAGAATGGTTTTAGCCGAAAACTGTATAGAACATAAAAAAACAATATTTTCATAGGCTCCAACTTTTGTGGGAAACATTTTTCCGTAAGATCAACATTTATTAAAATAAAGTAGAAAAACTTTTTTTAAATCAGTTTTTGTGAGCTTTGACCTTGAAAATCGAATGTGCGGGTATTTTCAACATCATATTTCCAATCAGCGAGTCAAAATACACGGGTACGCGAAATTCCAAATTAATCGGAGATGTGTCCATTTCGCAACTACACCCCGATTTTTTTCTGGTTGGTGGGTGAAAACGAAACGTATTTTTTTAACGCAAAGGTTCATATATTGAGAGCCGTTTTAAAAAAAATCACCAAAAATACATTAAAACAACAAAAACATGGCCATCGGCAGAAGACGACATTTTTTTCGCGACGTTTGGCGGTGGACACTCTCCAGCTTAAACGGTCCATCCGAAATCTAAACACCAAACGGGTCATTCAAGTTAACAATAAGTACGAGTCGTTGACGATCGTCGATTTTGAAAATCATTTTTTTTAACAACGTGGCGAAGGATTGAAACTCGAGCATACAAAATCTATGAAAAAAGTCGTCATTTTTACGTAACAATTAAAAAAAGAGGATCGATTTTTAAAAAGTGAGAACGTCAGCGACCTTTAAATGTGTCACGCTGTATCTCCTATAAATTTGAATACAGTCCGTCAAGCGGTTCTCGAGATATCATGGCCACCGACTTTGAAAACGGTATTTCGAGAAAAACGCGTTTAAAGTTTTAAGTATAGTTCTGCTACCGTTCGCCCGGTCGACTGTTAGAAAAACTCATTCAATTTTAGGAATAATTTAGTGAAATTTTTCGGGAATATCGCTAAAAATCGATACTATCGAATACAAATATTTTTGAAAAATGCAAAAATATTTTTTTTCTGTTTTCGTTCAGTGTAAAATCGATACCATCCTGTGCTTTACCTCATCATTCACCTTATCATCATTCGTTGATTAATTTCCCCGTGAGCGAAGAAAATAGACGAGAGATTTATTTTTCCAGTTTCCCGGAATTGGAATTGGGTTGGGATGAAAAAGTGAAGGGGCTCAGGCAAAAGGTCATACGAAAAAATATTTTAAATATCATACGGAAATACTATTACTATTATCATTGATAACCTCGAATGGGAGTTCTCGGTTAGAATTAAACTCGTACGTACGTCATTCCCTTAGAATTGAATTAATTTTTTCGTTTTTTTCCCCTTCAGTATCGACAACATCGTATAGATTAAAAAAAAAAAATCATCGTATAGATATTCAAACATTCCTCTAACGTGAATCATAAAACCGATGACCTTATACTTCGATGATTTTTGGCTTCTTTTTTTCGCCAGGACTGTAATGTATAAATTTGTAACAAGCAAATTCCAGGCTGATTCAAAAAATCGTTTCTCATGTATACGTATATGGTCGAACGTCTGCATTTACGGGATCGATGACACGGGGCTGTTCATTGATTTTTTTGTGAATTCTTGATTATTCTACTTTTAAAGCATTTAAAGTTGTATTCTATTCGATTTTCATTGCGAAGAAAATAAATAAAAGTAGACTGATAAATTGAATAATAAAATAAAGCTTTTCTCAGGAATTTATTAATTTCGAGGGAGAAATATTTAAAATAATTTTTTTAAAGATAATATTATTTTGCGTCCGCTTTTCTCCATGCCGCCAAATGAATAGTGCATTTTATACACATAATTATATTATGTAAAAATGTGTACAAATAATGAATGTTATGAACTGAATTGAGTATAATAAATTTTTGTTGTGAATTTCAACAATGTTGCTTTCTTTTTTTTTCTTTATGCAAATAATTACAGTTAATTTTAATGAGGTGAATGGAACAAGCCAATGACCACTTTTTACATAAAAAGAAAAATTGAAATTACACTTTTCTCGCGTTTAATGATAGATCGTTCTGAGCAAAGTAATTAGACTCGCGGCCAATGGAAAATTCTTTCTATTTATCATACGAAGAAAAAAAAATGTAAATTAGATCAAATTTGTAAATGTGTAAATTGATCTCGCAACTCGATCGACTTCAATCAATTTGCCATTATATCTAAATCAGAAATCCCGCGCCTGACGTCTCTTTCTATAAATATGTTATTTTGTGTATTTCGTGTATCGAAATTATTATGCAGCAGCAATAATCGTAACGTGCTCTGCTATTGCCTCTTAATGCTCAATTTTTGCTGTTTCTTCTTTCTTTTTTTTTTGCGGCATCTTGCGTGAGGCGAGAAGAAGAAACGCACGTTTTGCACAATCTGGCGGCCAATTAACCAACTTCTTATTGGGCAAGATAATTTAAAAAAAAACGAATAACGAACTAGCCTGCAATTAAGAACCTCACGTGAATAGTCGTCGTTACTCGATACTTTGCCAATCGTGCTGACCTATAATTATATATACATTAATGACGGTATCTGTGCCATATATATATATATATACATACTCGTATATGGCACATATATTTCATGCAATTTTGTATTTCATAACAATTGGAATTGTGCATTTTTTCATTATGTTTTTTTTTCTATGTTAATAATCGATGTTTTCACTTGACCGAGCCTCAGTCTGTTCATTGATAACAAAGAAAAAAATAATCATTGCAGCTAGCAATAACAATAATGACAATATTACGATGAACAATGAAGGCAATACTAACGAACGAAAATAAAGGTTGATTACACATAATAAACTTGAAAATTAGTAAATACACGAATGTACTTAGTTATTTGCCAAGTACACAAATTTACTTAGTAATTTACTAAGTACTACATTAAATTTAACGTTTACTAACTTAAAAATTACTAAGTACCTAAATGTACTTAGTAATTTTTAAATTACTAATTACATTTATAATTTGTTTAGAGGGTTTTATTTTAATGAGTTTAACTTACCAATTTTTAAATTAAATTACTAAGTAAATAAATGTACTTAGTAATTTTCCAAATTATTATTATTCTTATTATTGATTATTATTAACGAAAATGAGGACCAGAAAATTAAATGGAAAAGTGAAGACAACGGAAAAAAAACATTTGTTAAGTTCGCGCGTATATTGTTTAATTTTTATCTGTTTTGTTTGTTGATGAATCTTGTGACGAGAGGGAGTTGCCTTGCGCGGAACTTGTGCAGCAATGTAAAAACGCACGGAGTTAAGTCTGACAAATATTTGCCTCGGTCGAGCACAATTCACTCGCATACGCGCTCGGGCTCAATGGATAAATTGAATCGCGGTATAACGACATAAGTTGGGAATTGGTGCCAACGGAGCAACGAGAAAAAGTATACGAGCAAACGTCACGGAAAACGAGTTCTCTGTTGTCGATAGGGTATACGGTTTTTTTTGCCCCTTGTTTTTCGTTCCATGGCGTACGTACAAAACCGTTGATTTGTGTAGTTCTGCATTTTTCTTCATGAATAATGAAGTCGTTGTAAAAAAAGAATATATTTAGAATTAATTTTTTTCTCAAGTCTATTAAAGATAATAATAATAATAGTAATGTAATGGTGTTTATTTTGATTTGCAAGTCTGAAATAATTGTAACCATAATTATTATTGTTTACAAGTCTCTAAAATGATAGTAACTATAATTATTATTATTTACAAGTTTCCATAAGAGTAATTATAATTATTATTACTTACAAGTTTCCAAAATAATACTTATTGTAATGATTATTATTTAAAAGTCTCCAAAATAATAGTAATTATAATTATTATTATTTACAGGACTCCAAAATAATTGTAATTATACTTAACAGATTAGTATTATTTTCTTCTGTAAATTATTCAAACAATGGTTTATTTGTATAAAATGACGGCCAAGATTTTTTCGTACGGCTTCGTCGGACAATAAATAGTTATGATTATTATTCTTAAAATTGTGTGTCGCGTTTCATTATTGAAATAATACTTTGTTCGAGGAACCTTCTTCTTCTTCTTTGTTTTTTCTCTTCTTCTTCTTCGTTTTTTGACTCGGGGATTTTTTTTGTCGACTTAAGGGAGCTTTCCAGTGTGACAGCCCGAAAAATCGCTGTTTTTCGCGATTTTTTTTTTAAAGAAAAAATAATCTAATCGGTCTGGTTTTTTTTTGTATATTAATTGGGTATTGAAGAATACAAAACAATTTTTTAAAGATCGATTTATTAATTAATTAATATCTATAAAAATGATGAAACAATTGTTGCAGAAAATGCACTTGGATGTGGTGTCCACGTTGGGGGTCACAATTTTGATCTGAAATAAAAAACACAAAAAGATTATTGATCGGTATATAATTGGCTTTCGTGCTATGGAGGCTTTTTTTTTTTTTTGCAAAAATGGCGCCGGTTTGAACAAAAAGTATCGATTTTAGCATTTTTTTTGGCAGTTTTTTTTACAAAAAAATAGGAAGATGTCAACAAAAAAAAAGCTCCATAGCACGATAAACAATGACGTTAAGCATATTGTGTAAAAAATTCAACTCGATAGCTTTAAAACTCTGCCCTCCAAGTTGGACACCGTTTTGAAAAATGCTGTTTCGAGAAAAACGCGTTCAAAGTTTCAAGTGAGGAAATTTTAGGTAAATCGTTTACTTACGGTCAAGAAACGTTCTTCCAAGAAATGCTGTACAGTAACCGAAATAATCTGAATTTCGGCATGAAAATTTCAGGGAATATTCGGAAGAGTGTATACTATTCGATAAAGCAAAAAAAAATCGATTTTTTGAAAATTTCACACTGGAAAGCTCCCTTAAGGCGGGATATACATTTACAACGATCAAAAAATCGATTTCTTTTTTTTTTCTTTTAACGAAAGACCCATATATGTAGAATAATTTCCTAAAGTTTCAAAGCGAAATTCGAAAAACTTCAATCGTTAGAGCCCGTCAACGCCGTGCTTCACCGCTTGGATTCGGAGCGAGCGTGAACTTCAAACGCGTTTTTCTCAAAACTGCATTATCGAAATTGGCGTGCAGGATTACTCAAAAACTATTAAGCCGATTGAGTTGAAACTTGGCAGAAATATTGATAATATTGGTACCTTCTACTTGCTGGAATTGTTTTTGAAAAATTGGAAAAAAAACGACTTTTTCAATCACGATTTGCAGAAATGTTGCGTGAAATGTTGAACTTTTTTGCAAATCAAAGTCTACGGGAAGCTAGAATGCACGCCGATTCGCAACTCCCGCGGCGACCTTGCTGTAACACTCTGCCGCAGCTCCGTCATTTCGATGATAAAATAATTTGAAAAAATTGTTTTGTATACTTAATTATAATATTAAAGTATACCTACAGTTTGATAATTATAGAATCAGTATTTCTTAGTTAAAAAAATCCCTCAATATTGCTTATTTTTTTCCTCACTAAATGTATATCCCGCCTTAATGTAACTCGCTTGTGCAAATGGAAACTGCAACATTGCATCTCCGTTTGTGATAAGTCACTTTATTGGGACCTTGAACTCGCGCCGCTCCCACTTTCAACCCGCTTTATCTCCCTTTCTTTCTCCAAACCATATTCGAAACGAATCGAATGAAAATCATCACTGACTAATCGTCGCCTAATGCTATGAGTCATGTATGTGGAACGATCGCGCGAATTTTCTGAATTCTTGGTTGACATGTATGCATTGCATATACATGCGTTATTCCATCCAGCCGGATGTTAATTGAAAAAAAAAAGAAATCTGATAACGCACGACTGATCATAAATCATATATATATATATATATATATATATATATATATATATATATATATATATATATATATATATATATATATATATATATATACAGGGTGTCCTGTTACGAATGGATAATGTTGCAATTGTCGATCGGTCAGACCATGTCCAACTATATGCTTGAATTTCAGTTTAGTAAAAGCCGAGATTTTGGGCTTTGTTATTTTTTGAAAAAACAATTATCTGCTTTGTGGTTTTTCGCATGTCATTTTTACAAATGATATGAATCGACAATAACTAAGCAACTTTTTCAAGTACAGTAGAACCTCGATTATCCGAACTAGTCTCGGTCCCAATTGGCTCGGATAATCAAAAGTTCAGATAATCGAAACGTGGGTTCTTTGGGACGAGATCATAAACAATATTGTTGTTTATGATCTCGTCCCAAAAAACCCACGTTTCGATTATCCGAACTTTTGATTATCCGAACTAATTGGGACCGAGACTAGTTCGGATAAGCGCGGTTCCACTGTATATGACACGATATGCGTAGTACATTTTTTTTACACCGCAGGCTATCAAAGTCAGATGTTCGAATTCGTTTTTATGAAAATTCTCCATAAGATCTTCTTTCATAAAATTTCCTCAACATTTAAGCTTGAAAAGAAGACTTTTCTAGATAAAACAAATAACCAAGAATATTTTTTTTCAACCGGGTAAAAAAGTTCTCTTTTGTAGACATGGCATGCGAAAAATCATCAAAGCATATGATTTTGATCTCGAAAGCCGGAGGACTTTTACTGAACTGAAATTCCAGCATAAGAGAACACTCTATATATATATATATTAGACTGATTCAAAAAAAAATTTTCCTTCTGGATTCTCGTGCTATTGTTGGGCACTGATAAAACAAAATTTCTCTAAAAAGATGGGCGCGGTCACTCAATTTTTAGAGGTGGCTATCTCGACTTTTTTGTATTTGAATTTTTTTAACGAACGTATTGCATTTAAGCATAGTCATGGCTTCGGATTACGGATAAAAATCACATCCAGCAGCTTTTTCGTAACAAAAATAAACTCTAACAATTTGAAAAGGGTGCAATATTCACAATTCAAATCCAGGTAGATCAATAATGGCGTCTATACTACTCTCGTTATTCATGTAGATTTATTTATACGCATTAACATTTTGCACTTTTTACGAAAAATTAAATTATAAGCTTTTATTCATAAATCGTATATTTACATTTTCAAAATGCTACGCTTATATTATCTTCAAACTCATTTACATTTCTTCCCAGCCATTCTCAAGTTCGTTAACATTTTGGGCAGAAAGAAAATGTGCAACGTTGAACAGTTTGTCCAAATCTCTCTTAAATTTACGCTCCTTCGATATTTGTGACGGCAAATTCTTTTTAACTCGATTTTTTGAAAGTTGTTTCCAGACTAGATGGAGTTTTATTGATTTCAAGATTGCGTTATTCAATCGACGCGTTGGAATTTCAGCACATTTCCATTGTTCGAAAATTTCTTTCATCGTTTCGTGTGCACTTCGACGTATGGTCAGTTTTTCTCTGTTATGTTTGTAAAAGAACAAACTCAAAACTTTTCCGATTTTTATCCGTAATCCGAAGCCATGACTATGTTTAAATGCAATACGTTCGTTAAAAAACATTCAAATACAAAAAAGTCGAGATAGCCACCTCTAAAAATTGAGTGACCGCGCCCATCTTTTTAGAGAAATTTTGTTTTATCAGTGCCCAACAATAGCACGAGAATCCAGAAATTTTTTTTTTTTTTGAATCAGTCTAATATATATACACACGCACACACACACACACACACACACACACACACACACACATATATATATATATATGAGGTATTCCACGTGAATCCGGTGGACTTTTTCCACGACCCCCGCCAATTCGATTTATTTTTTTTCATCTGATTTCATTGACTCTAAAAGATACCCTGATTTTTTTTTACATTTCTCGAAACAACCCTTAGTCGAAAGAAAAACAAATTTTCTCCGAAAAAAACGCTCCGAATTAAAAATCTCTAAAAATTCCCAAAAATGCGTGATTATATGTAAAAATTTGCAAGCTACCACCCGCAGTGGAAGTATTATTTTTTCTATGCTTTCTGAGCGATTAACGTTTAAACAAATCCGAAAAATTTAAGAACCGCTTACTTCGGGCGGATACTGAAATATGTTTATACCCACAATGAATTTTTTGTATTTTTTTTAACGTTAATCGCTCAGAAAGCACAGAAAAATCATACTTCGACTGCGGGTGATAGCTTGAAAATGTTCACATATAATCACGCATTTTTGGGAATTTTTCAGATTTTTAAATCGGGGTTTTTTTTCGGAGAACATTTTTTTTTTACTAAGGGTTGTTTAGAAAACGTAAAAAAAAAATGAGGGTGTCTTTTAGAGTCAATGCAATCAGATTTAAAAAAATTAATTCCATTGGAGGGGGTCAGGGAGAAAGACCACCGGATTCACGTTGAATACCTCATATACACACGTATAAACGTAAAAAATTGAAGTGTACGTATTTTTGTATTTTTGCCGCATAGCAAATACAAGGTAAACCAAATTCCATCCATTTTCGAAGATTTTAAATGAAAATTGATGAATTTAGGGAAATACATGGTAAAATAATATTCAGTGGATAAAAATACATCGATATGAACCTGTAATAAAAATATTTAGAATTCTTCTTTTTCTCCATTGTGGCCAAAAAAAGTCGTCTCACTGAATCGTTCGTCATTTCGTTGCCCTTTATATTTCCCACTCCTCTTTGGGCTCATACTTGTTGTTATCGTTCGCTCTTTAAAATGCTGCTTGGTTCATCGAGCGCCGATGATTTTTCGATTTTTGACAGAATTTTGAAGATGAACCATAGATTTTTTGATAATTTTTTCATACCTCCCTTTGCCTCTTTTTGATCATTTTTCAAGTGGTTTTTCCAGAAAAACTGCTTGAGATATCATGATTAATTGAGCGGAATTCTCTGAGTCTATCAAAATCTTTTTTAAAACCCTCCCGATAAATGTTTGTCGCTCGAAGTGACGCTACGGCCCTTTGAAATCTCGCTATTTTGGCAATTCCGATGAAGTAGCGAAAAATATTTTTTTGCGACTTTTAAGCCATTGCAAGAGTGTATCCGATGGGAAAATTTTCCACCGATTACGAACATCAGCGAGTTTTTGCCGACAGCTCAAAATGACGCCAGCTAAACGCGAAAAAACCTCTTAGACGTATATATATATATATATATGAGTCCGATTAATTTTTCCACACGACGGACAGAGCAACAAATAATTCCTCTGCGTCCATAGCCGTTGCTCTTTTGGCCTCCATTCTTTCTACAAAAAAAGCCAAAAATCGCATAATCAACCACGAATAATGCGACAATACGTGAATGCGATTTTTTGTTCTCCATCGCCCCGGCCTTCCGATTATGTTGCTTCGTCGTCGATGCCCGACACGTGACCCGGGCACGATGCGTCGACAAAACGAAAAATTTGACCATCAATCACGTGGGGACGTGTCGTGTCGACGTATATATAAATCATCGCGAGATAACAAGGACCACAATATAACCGGTATGTTTTTTCTACGCTACGATGCGTGTGGAAATATCGAACGTGTGTGACACGACGAGAAGTTCGCGAGCTTGTCAGCGGCGCAAGGTCGCATATATATATACACATACGTACACTCATACCACTGCGATGAATATAGAATACTAGAAATACTAATTAATATTGCCGTCAGGATTCTCAGGTCGTTGTACACCTTGTATAACTCGACTCATTTATATATACATATACGGTCGCGTGTGTAATCCGCGCATATCGAAATTCAAATATACGAGAGAAGGCTATCATCGTGTATATTCAAAGTGTCCTCTGTTTTCGGAAATGAAAATTACCATATTTTTTTACTTCATATATATTTATTTATTTATAATAATGAAAATTATAATATAATGATTACTACATAAAATAATATCAATAATAATACTCAATAGAATTACTGATCAATAACCATATGTTTTTACTCCATATATATTTATTTATTTATAATAATGAAAATTATAATATAATGATTACTACATAAAATAACATCAATGATAATACTCAATAGAATTACTGATCAATTATTAACAAGCTATTAAGGGGTAAGGCGACAGTAGAATTTTCATAAAATCGATTTTTCTCGATAAAACGGTGCATTATCATCATAAGAATAAGGTACTATTCGATTTCTAGCGAGACATTTTTTTTCACCGACTTTGAGCGTACAACGTAAGTCCACCTCTGGCACGGCCATAGAGTACCCAAAACTTTAAACGCGTTTTTCTCGAAATAGCTTTTTTTCAATTGGCGTGACAAATAACTTGAACATTTTCACGCGATTTACTTGAAATTTAAAAGTTACGTTCCTACTTGCATTTCGATGAGAAGTACGTACGGAATTTCTGATTAATTGACAACTTTTTATTTTATGAGCAGTTTTATACGAAATTTTTCACTGAAAATTCATTTAAATACCCACAACTCAATTCAAATACCTACAACTTTTGAATAAAACAATATTTTTCAAATTCCGTGCGTACTTCTCTAGGTATTCTAATGTAGATTGACGAGAATTTTTGTTTTTTGTTCTGGTTAAAAAATTGTGAATGCTAAATGTTACGCCGCGGAGTGCATAAAAAAAGATAACAAAAGAAAATATTAGTAGTCCGTCATTTTGTACATCGAAAAAAAAAAAACATTGTCTAACAGCTTGATATTCATACTAAATTGATGTCTAATTAGTTTTATGAGCGAATCACTTTTTCATACGAAAAAAATTGTTAAATTCGCACCTGATTTTATACCCGTTACTGTGGCCTAACCCCTTAATGAATCAAATTATAAATGTTACAGACACGGTCGTTTGTATTTAGCCGAAAAGGAAAAACAGAAAGTATTATATTATAATGTGAAAGTTTGGCTATGAGATTTTCATCTAATAATCTATATATTAGCATTTTTATATATTTTTATTCATTTTTTTAATCTGATGACAATACAAATAAGAAAGTCTCGTAACGAATCAAAATAAATAACTACCAAATACGTCGTATTATCGTGATCTTTGGAAATTTCATGGTTCCAGAAACAAAAGAGATTCTTCACGGTGCGAGCGGAGAATTTCGGGCTGGCGAATTAACCGCGATCATGGGACCATCGGGAGCCGGAAAATCTACGCTTCTCAACGTCATGGCTGGTTTCACGTGAGTACATACTTCCCTGTTCGCCGTAGCCGACGAATAAGTCGCTTGCCCCGGACGTCTCAATTTCCATATTTGGATTTGATAATTTGCATTGTGACCCTCGATCACTTTAACTCAAATGTAACCACGAGGAGAGAAGGAAAACAGCAAACTTCCAACTTGAAGAAATGTCTTTTTATTTTGACTTTGTTTTTAAATTAATTTATTTGCCGTTTTTTTTGTTGCTTTTTTTTGTTTTTATTTTGTCGCGAATTTTCGTGACGTTTAAAAATGTTTGTTTAATTTTTTGTGTTTTTTTTTGTCGTTTCATTAATTAATTGATTCATTAATTAATTGGTTAATTCATTAATGATCATTAATTAATTCATTAATGATCGCGGAATTTTGGTGGGGTTTAAAAATGTTTGCTTAATTTTTTTGTTTTTTTTTTTTTTGTCATTCCACTAATTAATGAAACAAGAAAGAAAATTAAGCAAACATTTTTAAATCTCACGAAAATTCGCGACAAAATAAAAACAAAACAAAAAGACAAATCCAACTCTCGTATTTGTCTTTTACCTCTTGTTCTTTTTGTATTCCGTTATTTTTTCTCTCCCTCGTCATTGTCGCAGTTGTCTTGATGATCGGCGACCTCAATCGTGGCCCAAAGTGCGCTGAATCATTTTTCAATGCCTCGCGAGTCACAGCGTCGAATCACCTCGCGCTCATTTTCCCAACGAATGGAAAAAGCCTCGACTCGAGTTGCCGTGTACTTTAACGACGCCGTTTTGTTTTTATCTTCTATTTTCCGCTCTTTTCGTGCCCTTTCTTCGCTGGCTGAAGCGAAAAATCATACAATGAACACTACAAAAGACTACGTGAGAAAAGATTTGCTAACAATGATAGACGATGATAAATTGTAAATGCGTGGTTGATTGCGGTCGCTGCACAAAATACTCGGTGCAAACGGTTCTGGTAAAACCCCAAGCGGAGAACTATGTTTAATGTTTTTCACGCGGTCGTTACAATAATTGACTTTTCGTTCAGTGAAGGAATTTTCTTTGCTTCTTTCTAAGAATGAAAAAAATGCATTCATTTTTTTCATTCCGAGGATGAAAATAATGTATTATTGATTGTTTATCAATTCTAAAAATAAAAAGAATTTATTATTAATGCTTTTTGCCATTACTTTATTCTAAGAATAAAAAGATTTTTATTCTTATATTCATTAATGCTATTCGTTCGGAGAATAAATAAAAATGTTTATTTTTCCATTGATTCTAAGATTAAAAATAGTTTGTTCTGAATTTTTTATTAGTTTTCAACGTGAGCATTTTTTTTGTTGTAATTCTGAGAATTTTTAATTTTTACAAAAAATGCATTCTTCTATATTGTTGTTTTTTTCGTTTCTTCCGTCCGAAAGTGTCCAAGGTGTCTCCGGTGAGATAATGGTGAACGGAAAGCTGCGGGGACCTTACAGCGAAAGATGGAGGAGAACATCGTCGTACATACAGCAAGATTGTTTAACGAGGCCAAAACTAACGGTCGGCGAGGCGATGACTCTCGCCGCTCATCTCAAGCTCGGCTACAGCATAAGCGCCGAATACAAACATACGCAGGTTCGCAATAATTCCATTCCCTCGCGACGCCTCTCGCATTTTTATCAGCTGCAACTTTAAGGCTTTTTTTTTAAGAGACACAGACTAGAAATGATAATGCGTTGTTTGGGTTATCGTGCTTGTTTACTTGCTTTTAATTATCGTCCTACCCGAGTAATATTGTTTTTTTTTTTTCGTCTGGAATTCATTATTTATTTTTCTGCAATTTATTGGTGTTCCTTCTTGAAAATTGATTTTTATTATCTGAAATTCTTCTGCAATGTATTCGAAATAATGAGGTTATTCATTTGTTACCTGTGATGGGATTTAAAAAACTTTTACTGCAATTTTTGGATCTGCTTTGGTCGATTTTTTAATCGAGATTGCGATAATCAGGAATAAATGCAACGCCCGATATTTTTATGGCGTTAACACTCCAGTGATTTGTATCGCTCGTGCTGTTGAGTTGAATTTATATTTAAGGGGTAAGGCCACTGTAACGGCCCAAAAAAAAAGGTTTTTTCACTAATTTTTTGCTCCCGAAATTGAAGGTATTTGAAAAAAAACTTTTAATGGTGTTATCGGGCATACATTAAACTTTATTATAACATTTTTTTATAGTAAAAAAAAAACAAAATGGCGGTTCCACAGCTATCTTCCCGGGACATGTTTTGCTTCCAGGGCTCCGCGGCACGCAGCACCACTGGTGCACTTTTGAATCTAGAACAAAAAAAAACATTAATCTAGAGGGCTATAGCTAGAGAATGTCGATCGGATTTTAAAAAGTATCAATTTTTGTGGATTTGGCGTGCGTTTGAAAAAAAAAAATTGATTTTTGACGAAAAAAACGGCAAGTTTTTTGTTAATAAAAAATCAATAAATAAAGTTCTTGAAAATTCCGATCGACATTCTCAAGATAATGTAAATGTTCACATCTGGTTAAAATTTCAAGTAAAAAAAATGAAAATTGTTCGAGTTATGCTGCGTGCCATTTTGAAAAACCATGTTTCGAGAAAAACGCGATTTAAGTACGCTTAGCGCTTAAACGCTTGGCGGCGACCTTCATTTCCTAAGGACAACAAATTTTTTTTCGCACAGGACCTTTTTTTTCTTATTCTAGAGGGTTTAAACTATTTTTTAAGCCAATAAAAAAAAATCGATTTTTCAAAAAATTTACAGTGGCCTTACCCCTTAAGGCCTTAGGCCACAGTAACGGGTATAAAATCATGTGCGAATTTAACAATTTTTGTTCGTATGAAAAAGTGATTCACTCATAAAATTAATTACACATCGATTTAGTATGAATATCAAGCTATTAGAAAATATATATATTTTTTTTTTCGATGTAGAAAATGGCCGACTGCTCGAAACTTCTCGAAACAGCTTTTTTCCAATTGGCGTGACAAATAACTTTAACAATTTTCACTCCATTTACTTCAAATTTAAAAGTTATGTTCCTAATTGCATTTCGCAGAGAAGTACGCAGGAAATTTCTGATTAATCGAAAACTTTTCATTTTATGAGCAGTTGTAACGAAATTTTTCACTGAAAATTCATTTCTTAAGTTCAAATACCTACAACTTTTGAATAAAACAATATTTTTTTAATTCCGTACGTACTTCTCTAGGTATTCTAATGTAAATTCACGAGAATTTGTATTTTTTGTTCTAAGCAAAATATTGTGGATGCTAAATATCACGCCGCGGAGCGCCTAAAAAAGATAATAAAAGAAAATATTAATAGTCAGCCATTTTATACATCGAAAAAAAATCCAACAGCTTATTCATATTAAATAGATGCGTAAATAATTTTATGAGTGAATTACTTTTTCATACGAAAAAAATTGTAAAATTCGCACATGATTTTATACCCGTTACTGTGGCCTATGCCTTAAGGAGTTATACGCAGTTGCAAGGCCAAAAAAAGTCGTTTTTTCACGATTTTTTTCCGGCAAAGGATTTCATTTGGGCAAAACGAAAAGTATTAGGCAGTGTAGTGGCATCCTTTAGCTTCAGATTGGCATTTTTTATTTTCAAAAATATTCATTAACATCGCTCCTGTAGGAAGTCTCCTGGAGGTCCCCGAAAAACAAGTGTCCGGCGGTGAGCAAAGTATCTCCGGTTTTGATTATCGAAAATGAAAAAAACCAAACAGATTCTTTTAGGGGATAGATGAATCCAGGTATTGATCGAAGGAATAGGCGAAATTTTAATTTTTGACAAAATGGTGTCTCCGGAAAGAAACAATTTCGATTTTCGACCAAATTTTTTTCGTCAAATCGTTGAAAAAAAAATTAAAATAATTATCGGAAATCTGATTCCTTCGAGCAATACCTGAAGAATATATCTGACAAGGTTGTGTTAAAATTGCAGACCGATCGGTTGAGCCGTTTTTTGAGAAATCGTGCTCATCGACTTTGAAAACACCGTTTTGAGAAAAACGCGTTTGAAGTTTCTCGGACGCTCGGAGACGCGCTCCGAGCGTCCTTACAATTATGTGTATATATCTGAGAATATTCGCTGGATCGATTTGAAATTTCAGGGAATATACTTACATATTTGTACATTCCGAAAATACAATTTAAAAAAATCGATTTTTTGAAATTTCTAACTGCGTATACCACGTTAATTGAATTTTGTGACCTTAAATCGCAGTAAATTCATTTAAGCTAGTCTAAACTCAATTTTGTTCAATTCAATCGCACCACAATAAATTGCATAAAATTCCACGAAATCCATTGAAATTATATCGAGTAACATTGGGATTGCACGCCATTAAGTACAAATTGATTTTAAAAAATGATTAAATTGTATCTTTCACGTTACGATAATCCGTTCGTTTGCTTGCGATTGGTACAGGTCGTCGAGCTATTGGA
Organism: Ophion obscuratus; assembly: GCA_964007375.1. Taxonomy (NCBI): domain Eukaryota; kingdom Metazoa; phylum Arthropoda; class Insecta; order Hymenoptera; family Ichneumonidae; genus Ophion; species Ophion obscuratus. Next base: position 31,567,354 of record OZ023323.1, read on the forward strand.
AATGCTGGGCTTGAGTCGCTGTTACGAAACTCTGTGCGGTCGATTGTCCGGTGGACAGAAGAAGAGGCTCGACGTTGCTCTCGAGCTTCTGAGCAACCCCTCAGTATTATTTCTCGACGAGCCAACGACGGGTAATACTTTTTTTTTCACCCTTTTAGCTTTAGGTAGCTGTCCATTGATGGTAATTTCTCAAAGCAATTCAATTTTAATTCAATATCGCAATTGTGCGCAATATTATGCGTTAATTTTTTTAAACAATGGACGAAGAGAAAGTTGCCTGGTTATTGCTCCGAGGTAAATTGAAGAAAAAAATCTACACATATTACACCAAGTGTAACCATTTCATGGCATTGAAAAGGTAATCAGACTTTTCGAGTGATAAAAAACAGATGCAAATAATATGAGTTGGTTTTTCTTATTTAAGAAAAATAATTTATCCATTGAGGTATATCATTGGGTTTGTTTTGGGTTTGTTTCAGTTTATCTCGGTTTGTTTGTATCATAATTGTCATACAATATTTGTAATATCATTTTTAATTAATAAGATTATAATTGGGTGAGGAGGGGGAATTTTTTAACCAACCACAGACATTCACCATGTCGAAACTCCCCCCACTGTACTGCAATACAGTGGTAGTGGAGTGGGGGTAGCGTTAGTTTCTTGTGGCATCCAGCTAACTCACACTCCTATAACCAGCCTACCTCAACAAACATATGCAGTTCTAAAGCATTTCCAATGTTAAAATCGTTCCAGGCCTCGATTCGGCGTCTTGCAGTCAGTGCATAGCACTATTGCAACGATTGGCCAGAGTCGAGAGGCGCACGGTCGTTTGCACGATACATCAGCCGAGCGCCCTCCTCTTCGAGATGTTCGACTCTCTGTACGCGGTTGCGGGCGGTCATTGTATCTACCGAGGTCCCGTGCACAGCCTCTTGCCTCACTTATCGTCGGTCGGTGTCAGCTGTCCATCTTATCACAATCCTGCCGATTTTCGTGAGTACCTACGCTCGATAGACTCACTAGTGTCGCCCTTTTTTACCGAACGTCGGTAAAAAACACTTCGAATACAGCTTCCACTCTCGTGGAATAAAAAAAAACGGGGATAAAGCTCCGAAAAGCATATACCGTCGAGTAATTTCGAATATCGCGTACCCGCGTGTTTTGACTCGCTGATGACGAATACGATGATGAAAATACCCGCAAATTTGATTTTCTATGTCAAAACTGACAAAAACTGATTTTTTAAAAGTTTTTCTATTTTATCTTGATGAATGTTGATCTTGGAGAAAAATGTTTCGTACAAAAGTTGTAGCCTATAAAAAGATGGATCTTTTATGTTCCGTAAAGGTTTTGTCTGAAACCATTCTGTTTCGAGAAAAATGGGATAATGCTTCAATAAGTACATTTTGTTGAACTCCATTAGTTTTGATATTATCTACTTACGCACTTTACCGCGGGAAGGTTGAAGTTTAGTCTTTTACCCAAACAAAAAAAAGAACAAAATTTAATGAAATACAAAAAATACAAAAAAAAAGCAAAATAAATATGCACTTCAATGGCTAAACGCGGTAAAGTGATAGTATCGAAACTATTGAAACTATCGAATATCGATAATATCGAAAGTAGATAATATCGAAAGTAATGGAGTTCAGCAAAATGTATTTATTGGAGCACTTTCACATTTATCTCGAAACAGAATGGTTTTAGCCAAAAACTGTATGGAACATAAAATATCAATATTTCTATAGGCTACAACTTTTGTAGGAAACATTTTCCTCTAAGGTCAGCGGTTATTGAAATAAAATTGAAAAACTTTAAAAAAAACAGTTTTTGTGAGTTTTGACCTTGAAAATCAAATTTACGGCTATGTTCACTATCATATTCGTCATTAGCGAGACAAAATACATGGGTACACGAAATTCCAAATTAATCGGCGGTATGGGCTTTTCGGAACTACATCCAAAAACAGATTGGATATAATTTTTAAATATTAAGATTTTTTGCTTTTGATAAAACGTTTTTTTTTTTTTTAAATATTCGATCATTTTTTTTTAAAGCAAACCCACGTAAAAGTTGCAATGGTCGTCTGTATTGTTTTCTCTTTTGCAGTGATCGAAGTGGCGATCGGCGACTATGGCGTGACAGTCGACAAGCTGGCAATCGCCGCCGAAAAAATTTGGGATGCCCATAATCCAGCGGAGCCAAAGTCGAAGCCGCAAACTCTAAGTAGGCTCATTGAATCGTTTAGTTTTTCGTAAAATTTTGTAAGAATGTTTACTTGTTTGTCGCTGGAGGCAAAAAGTGTTGGCGATTGTTTTTTCTACTCGTTCCCGCAATGGAAACCTTGTTTGTTTTTTCTGCTCATTTTTTGGTACAAGAAAAATGCTTTTCTTTCCGCAGTCGCTCAGTCGTTGAAGGAGCCACCACCACCCGCGGGCTTTCTCGCCCAGTGCTATCTGCTGTACAAGCGGCAATTGATGTGCCTCAAGCGAGACTACACCCTGATGGTCGTACGTCTCGTTTGTCATCTGCTGATCGGCGTTATATTCGGCTATCTGTACATGGGGAGTGGCTATCGGGCGAACGGGGTGCTCGCCAATTACGCGTATCTCTACGGTTCTCTCTTGCTCATCGTCTATACCGGAAAGATGGCTGTGACGCTTGCCTGTGAGTACAAACCCGTTTGCTTTTTGACGAAAAAAAAAGAAACAATCGAACGCACGCTTGGATAGGCAAAGTTAATTGGTTCGCCGGAAGTGAGAGACAGAACGATCGGAAAATGGTGACTCTCGTAAACAAACTCCGGGGAGTTTGCCAGTAGAGATATCTACATGGGTTCTAATTTACTTTCTAAATCATCTCAGGACAGGACAACGACTCTTATTTATTTCTCCATTCTGACGCAGGTTTAATCGGAAACATCTCTATTCCGAAATATCTCATGTCTAAAACATTTCTCTGCCGAAACATCTCTATTCGTAAAGATCACAAGCCACAATAATTCAGTTCTGAAATATTACTGCCCTTAAGGCCACAGTAACGGGTATAAACGGGTATAGTACAGTAACGGTACAGTACAATAACGGTATAGTACAGTAACGGTATAGTACAGTAACGGTACAGTACAGTAACGGTATAGTAAAGTAACGGTATGCTACAGTAACGGTACAGTAACGGGTATAAAATCATGTACGAATTTAACATTTTTTTTCGTATGGAAAAGTGATTCACTCGTAAAGTTAATTACACATCTGTTTAGTATGAACATCAAGCTGTTAGAATATATATATATATATATATTGTCGATGTAGAAAATGTACTAGAGGGCCCAAAAAAAATGCAAAATTGTGATTTTTTCTGGAAAACCGTTGTTGAAAAAGAAACGCATTTTTTAAAAGGCAGGTACATATATTGAGAGCCATTAAAAAATCACCAAAAAATGAAAAAAAAAAAAAAAAAACACGAAAAAGCCATCGGCAGATGATGACGTTTTATTAATATCAAAATTGACAAAATAGCGGTGGTTTAAAAAAGAAGGTATCGAATTTAGAATATTTTTTCGACAGTTTTTCGTTAAAAAAATATGAAGATTTCGAAAAAAAAGCTTCCATAGCAAGATCAGCAACGGCGTGAAGAATGTTGTGTTAAAATTTGAAAAGGATATCTTGAAAACTCTTCCTTTGAGAATGTAGACTATAATTCGAATTGCGGAATAAGTTGAATTTCGTCCCAAAAATTGAACAGCATGTTTATAACCGTCTATACTATCGAATAACGCAAAAAAGTCGATTTTTTTAACATTTTACCCCGTGACGATCCCTTAAACGGTCCATCTGATTCTAAAAACAAACGTGTGATTGAAGTTAACAATAAATTCGAGTCGTTGACGATCGTTGATTTTTAAAATAATTTTTTTTTCAACAACGCGGCGACGAATTGAAATTCTAGCCTAGAAAATCTTCGAAAAAAGTCGTCATTTTTGACGAAACTGTGAAAAGTAGCCCATTAAGGGAAGGGTAGGGGTTTCAGCGTGAAAAAAAATTATCAGCTCAGCTAGAAATTATCTGAAATCAAGTACCATTAAAATTTAGTCAAAGTATCATCAAATCCTCTCCCCAACGGTCTTTGATAATTTTTTTTTTTTTTTTCATTTCTAAATTTTTGGTGGTCATGTAAAGTGAAAAGTGCTATTTTTCACGAAAAATTTCGTCATTTTGGAGGTGGAAAACCCCCATCAATGTAAAAAAAAATCTCAAACTAACCATTGGGGGGAAGTATTTTATATGTAGAAAGAGTGCACCAAGTTTGAAATAAATCGGTCATGTAGTTTGCAAATGGCAGTGAACACAGACTTTGGAAAAGTGGTTTCGAGAAAAACGCGTTTGAAGTTTAGAGAAGTCGGAACTACAGTGTTAGAGGAGCGGGACTAAATAGTCAATAACTTCGAGAGTTTTGCTCTGATTGGCTTGACATTTTGGGATTATATTCTTGAAACGTTTAACTATAAGAAAAGACAAAAAAAATCGACTTTTCCAAAGTGCAAACTCCTACCCTCCCCTTAATCGATTATTTGCTCCTCCTGTACACGCAGTCCCACTGGAAATGCAAATCCTCAAGAGGGAACACTTCAACCGTTGGTACCGACTCGCCCCGTATTACATCAGCATGCTACTCGTCGAAATACCGTTCCAAGCGGCGTGCGCCGCTACGTATTTGGCGGTCAGTTACTGGCTGACCGGCCAACCGATCGAGACGGATCGCGTCCTCTCGTTCATGGTGGTCAGCATAGCTGCGAGCCTGACGGCGCAAGCTTGGGGTTTCTTCATCGGTGCCACCACACCGATCAAGGTATGCGATCTCCAATGTGGCGCATAAATAACTGCCAATCGACGAGTCAATGAGCGCATGGAAAAATCGACAAATTAGAGGACATAATAGTAATAATAATACCTAATAGGATATTTGACTATATTAAATATATGGTTTATTCTCTTGTCGTCCTAAAAGAATATAATATTTGAAAAGTATTTTCTATCATTTTATCGAAAAAAATTCATTATTTGCGTTTATTTCAACTTTTTAATTAAATAAATTTGAACGTCTGGTCACGTGAACGATACGCTCCATGATTGGTTGGATGTCTAGTGACGTCGCATGCCAGTAAACAGATTGTTATTACGAGTTCTGTGACGCGTAATGAGCGATTTTCTACTTTATTTCAATGTATTCAGGTGCTTTCTATGGTCTTTCATAGTTATTTGTAGTGATAGTTACCATATTATCAACTTTTAAATAAGAATGGAGAGGAAGGTTTGCTGTGCGACAACTCAGCGGCGATATAGGTCCTTTACCTTTTTTACTGGCATGTGACGTCACAGTCGTCACGTGACTACATATCTGACAACTGGAGCGTTTTGGCGGTCTGGTTAAATATTTAAATTTTATTGTCGATTTATATCGTAAATACTAACATTTGCGAAGACAAAAAAATATTGTGAGATATAAATATAAATATAAATATATATACGATATATATATATATATATATATATATATATATATATATATATATAATAAATGTCAGCATGGTTTGTCCGTGCGTGCCGCTATAACTCCACAACCCACCCCCGCAGCCCCACGAGAGTTACATGGTATGGTAGTCCTCCATCCCCCATCCATGAAAAGGGTTTTTCGGTTTGGAACTGCAGGGCTTGGGTTTGGAGATATGGGTGTCAAAATAGGGCATCCCACCAATGGACTTCTCATGGGAAGTCGATAAAGCTGCTGGGAAGCGAGTGCCGAAGTGGCCTTCACTGGCCAGAATGTTCTAGAACGTTTCTGAATGTTCCCAGAATTTTCTAAAATATTTCAGACAGAACCTTCTAGAAATTGGAGAATGTTGTATAACGTTCCAGAATATTATAGAATCTTCCAGAAGGTACGAGAACTTTTTAGAACGTTCCAGAATGTTATAGAATCTTCCAGAATCTTTTAGAATGTTCCAGAATTTTCTAGAACGCCTTAAAAATTTCTAAAATGCTCTAGAATTTCCTAGAATTTTCTAGAATGTTCTAAAATTTTCTAGAATTATCTAAAATGTTCTAGATTTTTCTAGAATTTTCTAGAATGTTCTAGAATTTTTAAGAATGCCCCTAAAATTTCCCAAAGTGTTTTAGAACGTTCTAGAATGTCCCAGAAGGTTCTGGACCTTCGAAGGGCCTTCCGGTTCATTTTTCATTCTTTTAATTCACATTTGACAGGAGCTGGCTGGCTTTGTCGGAGCGAAGCTAGCCCGACTGGTATAAAATAATTAACCATTTAAAATGATATCCGTACAACAGTCAAATACCCAATTGAATATGAAAATTGTCGTTTCACAGATCGCCGTATTCGCCGGTCCGATAATCGCGGTCCTCTTCTCGGTCTTTGGTTTCTGCATACGTTACATGGACACGCCTATCGGCTTTCGTTGGCTCTTTCACATCTCCTACTTCCGTGCCGGTTTTCACAGCCTTCTCTACACCGTCTACGGTTCCGGAAGGAAAGATCTCAACTGCGACGATTTTTACTGTCACTACAAAAAGCCCGCGCAATTTCTGAAAGAGATGGAAATAAACGACACGAGCGTGGTGAACAATTTGGTGCTGATCGTTGGCGTGGGCGTTCTCATGCATCTTCTGACAGCTAGCGCACTCTGGTGCAAACTCAATCGGAGATAGACGTTGGGGTAGAAGAAAGAGAACACGCGCGCGCGCGCACACACACATCGGGCATTCGTTCAGTATTTCGAAGAGACCTGCGTGTGACAGTCCGAGCTGTGAGTCGTTTGCGAAATTTTTCACGAGGTCATAGCTATTTTATTGCGAAAAGAGGAAATTTCATTTAAACGAAACGGATCTTTTGTCTTTGTCCGGTCGAGCAAATTTTATATCGGTTTAGTTGAATTTTTCTTCGTCTGGTACATTTTTCGACCGTACGAGGAAGAATGCTCGTCACAAAGTCACGTTTTCCATTATCGTTTAACAGTTCGTTTTATTTTCGTCCGATGATTCATCTCATTTCCGTTGAATATTTATTGTTTTTCGTCGAATAATTTGGTTCGCTGCATTCCACACCAAGTAGTCCCTTTTTACACTCGACAAGGAACACATTTTATTTATTTTTTACTTCTAGATTATACTCGATTCAAATGTATATATTATTCGCATCGACTTTTTTCATTCGTCGTTCCCAAATATGTTTGCTCCGACCGCGCTAAACAAAAATAAAAACAGGTCATAGGAGAATGTACATTATTCCTTTTTTAAATTTTATTACCTCGAAACATTTCGTGTTAATAAAATTAATAATGAATGTTTTTATTAATTTAATGTATAATTTAAAAAAAACACTGAAGGGATCTTTTTTTGACACGAAAATTCAAGCCGTACGAACAACTTTCCCGGCTCGTGAGTCACATTCGCTGCGTTTTCGATCTTTTAGCACTGGTATAATTAATTCAAGCAACTAGTCGAGAATCTTTCCTAACGAAAGAAAAGAAACGAGTTAAAAATGCGCGCGGGGCTTCTTAAAATCATTTATTCAGTTTTATTTCGCTTGCCAAATCCTCGGACAAGGATCGGGATACCTCTCCGTTGATTTAGAACGTAGGAGTTTACCGCGTGCCGCGTGGTGAATATGATGGGAAACGATTTCTCATCCTCGCGTGGTTTGCGAAAGAATTTTATTATTATTATGATTGCAACGAAAGTGTCGTGGATTGAAGCAAAGAGAACGATTCGAAGAGTAAAAGGAGCGAAAATTGTTGTACGTACTTCCTGACCTGTGAGAAAGTGTCCTGTGGAGACATGGACAAAAAAATGGAATGTTAATTTATTTTTTTAAAACTTTTAATTCCTAAGAAAAAATGTTTGCGGCCATTTTTTTTTTCAAATTTAAATTGCACGGTCTGGGAGTTGTCATCAATGGCACTTTTGTATATAAAATATACACACGTACACAGATATATCAATGTGTATATATATATAGATATATATATATACAGGGTGTCCCAGAACTCAACGTTAAGCCGACACGGGGTGACAGGATTGATTGTAACCATCATGAGAAAAATCAGAAAAAAAATCTATCCCATGCAGTTTGAAAATTATGGGCATTTAAGAAAAACCTAGAAATTTGGTCAAACTTTTTTCGGTTATTGGTCAAACCATTTTTCGGTTATTGTGAAACAAACCCAAACAAACCCAAACAATCCCAAGATTCCTAGAATTAAGACTATTTGTTAAACTATGAATTTAAAATTTTCAAAATTTGTCTACTTTGAAAGGCCCTGCTTTATTTTTTTTTTTTGCTTTATTTTTTTCTGATTTTTCTCATGATGGTTACAATCAATCCTGTCACCCCATGTCGGCTTAACGTTGAGTTCTGGGACACCCTGTATATATATATATATATATATATATATATATATATATATATATATATATATATATATATATATATATATATAATAGTAGGAAGATTTATTTATACTTAGAAATGGCAATCTCGCTTCGTGATACTACTTCGGAATAGAGTTCGGGATGAGAGAGGCTTGCCCGTACGAATTGAAATTTTAGTGGTAAGGCACACTGCTTGTATATAGAAATGATATAGATAAAAAAAATTCGGTGGATTAAACAAGGTGACAGTGTGATATATGTCCGTGGTGATGAAAGGCTCAATCGTTATTCATTTATCTCTCTCCCGTTTTCTCCCTAATTTTATCAAACGATTATGTACTTTAATACGTTTAATTTTAATGAGGTCTGACGGAATTTCGATTATTCTGAGCGAACCCGCGAGCGAGAATAAATAGGAGAGCACGTTTAAATACTTTTCATAAATAATAGTTTCATCAGCCTCGATTTTGAAGAAATATTTTAAAATATACCTACATATATTTTTTCAATGCAATATACAGTATATATAAATGAGTCTTGCGCATTATAATATATATATATATATATATATATATATATATATTCAATATTACATTAGCTCTATTTTCTTACTGAAGCGAAACGATTTTTTTTATTCACTCAACCCGTGCCAAAAAGTGTTTAAAGTTCGTTTTGAAACATACGAGAAAAAATAATGTAACAAGGTTGCTGCAATATTCGCAAAATATTGATGGGAATCGCTTTGTTTCTTTTAAATGATTCTCGGGACCATTTTCTAGCACTGGTAATAATCAAATATCGTCCGCGACAAAGAAATTTGCTGGAGTAATAAGGAAACAATCATTATCAATGATAATTTTAAGGTGCTCGTCTCTTGCCGAACAATAACACGTGTTCACCCTCGATTTATGTTGATCCCATTACTACTACTGTGTGTATTTTCGATATTTCTCATTGTTGAAGAATAAACAAACAATGTTGAAAAATACAACGATCACATCCCCGATGTATACGGCGTTTATATTTAGCGAACTGCGAAACGTGATATATATTTTTTAACACCGGAAATCTCGATAGATAAACAATAAAAATAACAAAAGTCAAATCAACGCAAATAGCGAAATATCAGATTGAAAAAAATGTAATTGCAGAAAATAAAAACTAATTAGACATCAAAATAGACAGGCAACTCACTCGTTTCCCATACTTTCTTGACGAACTTTGACTGTGTTTTTTTTTCGTCTTTCTCTTTTAACGGGTTAGGGTCAATCAGCAACTCCAAAAAATCGATTTTTTATTTCATATTTCAAAATTACAGCATCTTGAAAATATTCGTTATAAATTTTATAAAGATCCGACTACTTAGATATACTTAGAGGCAGAAGATTCATTGTATGGTCCTGGAATCGATTACGCCAAGTACAAGAGAAAAAAAATGATCTGCATATAAAGTCTACTTAAGGGGAGATATACACCTAGGAGTCGGAAATAAGGTCATTTTTGTGAATTTTTTCAAGGAAAACTATTTTAAATTTCGAATTGGAGTTTTAATTATCTAAAAGTATATACATTCGAAAATATGTTTAATTTTCTTTATTCAAAAATATCAAAAATATACAAGGATATTGTATGATCCTTGGAGCGTCGTAAAAAAATCTGCGTATACGGTACCCACTGGCGTTTCTTCAAAAATCATCTGAAAACAAAAACCAAAAAGATTATTAAATTAGTTACTATAATCTAGTACTTGTCATAGCCGATTTTCAAAATATCGATTTATGACAAAATGGCGAACGTTTGAACATAAATAGTGATTTTTGGGCCAAAAATTAGTTATTATTTTGCCTATAAAACACAAACTAAGTAACGGAAGAAAATCCTATGACAAGTACAACCCGTGCAGAAATTTTGGCAGGGATACAGCTGGATTCTGACTTGTATCCCGGGCTCCCAGTCGGGATCTAGTCCGATATCGGATCAGATTCGAAGACCGTAAGATCCGTAAACTGGATTCCATTAGGGATCCAGAACCGGATCCTTTAATGACTCTAAATAGATTCCCCATGGAATCATTGAGAAATCTGGGAAGGATCACGGGTGAATACAGACTGAAATAAAATGTCAAAAATGGAATTATGACATGTTAAATTTATTATAAAAATAAATAACATTAATAAAGTTTTGGTGCATTAAACTATCAGTAAAAAAAAACTATCAGTCCCAAGATTCAAATGGCAGATCGCGCTCATCGCGAGATTTTGATGTGAATTCATAAAAATTCACATCAAAATCTGTGAATGCAAATGTATTGACAAGAAATTATAAATACAAAAAAATTCACAAAATTAGTTGTGATTTTTTTCGTATTTAAGACAAACTAAAATCAAATTCAAAATGATTAGATTAAAATTTGCGCCAAAAGTGAGTTCGTACGTATTTTGAGAGAAAACATTGCCTCGAGGCAAAGACATTTTTGCACATAACTTTTTGTGCGAACATTTCTTTGCCTCAACACAATGTTTTCTCTCAAAATACGTTTACACTTGTGGTGTAAATTTTAATATAACTGTCGTGAATTCGATTTTTATTTTCTTCAACTTGAGGAAATTCACAACTCATTTTGTGATTTTTTTCATATTTATAATGTAATATTTGAAACTCACAACTTTTTTTGCAAAAATTTCTTTGCCTCGACGAAATGTTTTCTCTCGAAATACGTAAGAACTCACGGTTGGTGTAAATTTTAATCTAATCATTGTGAATTTGATTTTAATTTGTCTTAAATACATGTTCATACCCACCGACATGTCGGTGGGTATGAACAGAGACTTATTCCACAAAACCGGTATCCCGGTTAGAATCCAACTTGCATCAGTATCGGAATATGTACGACGACGATGGCATAATTTTGAAAATTTTGGCGTCACGTGTATTTTCTGTATTACTATGTAATTCCTATCTATAGATAGGAATTTTATAGATAGGAATCTATAGACAGAAATTCCTATCTATAGATAGGAATTCCATAGTAATACAGAAAATACACGTGACGCTAAAATTTTCAAAATTATGCCATCGTCGTCGTACATATGCCGATACTGATGCAAGTTGGATTCTAACCGGGATAGCGGTTTTGGGGAATCCATGACAAATCCTGATCGGGATTTGATCGGACATAGGGTATCCCGGTCAAAATTTCTGCATGGGTAGATAATGGTGTATAGAATAACCACAAAAAAACCTCAAGGCAATCGGTTCATTGGTTTTCGAGAAATTTTGGGTACCGATTTGAAAAACGTGGTTTTGAGAAAAACGCGTTGGAAAATTTGGGAATGAACAAATCATGAAATTTGTCAAATTACATGGAATCATCGATACCAGGCCCATAGTGTAGGTCTTCTACGGTCGACTGAATGTATACTATAGCTTCTAAATCCTCGACCTTGACCATCTAGGTGTATATCTCCCCTTACGGGGGTATCCTTCTCTGGAAACTTCAAAAAATCGTGTTCCGCATATTGTTATAGTGTGAACTTTCAAGAATATTTTAAGGCACTCTAGAGGCCGAAAAAATAGGCTTTTTGGATATTGTTTTCCAGTAAAACTACAAAATAAATCGAGATTACAAAAAAGGGCGTTTATCATACATATTTAGGCAAATTTTTCACGTCCCAAAAATTCGTCAGATAATTGTTAATAACAAATGAAGTATGCAATATAAAAAAAATCCTACGTACTTCCATAAACAATGTATTTTTCAAGATATATTCAACATTTCAAGTGAATAGGTTGAAAATCGTCTGAGTTATGTTTCCGGTCAACATAAAAAATGCAGTTTTGAGATAAACGCTGCACAGCCGCCATTTTGAAATGAATCGCTTGAAAAAAATTATTGTATACACCCACTGATATGTATGATAAACACCCTTTTTTGTAATTTCGATTTATTTTGTAGTTTTTCTGGAAAAAAAATCTCCAAAAAGCATATTTTTCGGTTTCTAGAGTGGCCTAACCCCTTAAGACCAACCGGACCCTGAAATTCTGAAAATTGACGAAGTTACACCTATTTTAGTGGAACAGTGTGTTAAGGATGATTCGCGTGTAACGAAAGCTGACATCGAAGCACAAGAACACTCAAAAGAGCCCGAGTAAAAATCAATATATATAATCATATATAATTGTATATTAATTGATCATATACAATTGTATACAAAAATTGGCCCGATAGCATTTTATATATTTGTATATAAACATATACAATTGTATACGTTTATATACAAATATATAAAATTCTATCGGGTCAATTTTTGTATACAATTGTATATTATCAATTAATATACAATTATATATAAACCTATATAAATATATATGATTGCATATCATTTTTAAATAATTGTATCTAAGTATATACAATCATTTTTACTCGGGTCATATACAGTCGTATACAATTTTATATACCGTAAATAAAATTATCACGTATAAATACAATTATATACAACACTATATTGAATTATATATAACTATATATAATATTATATCTAATTATACAAACCGTAAATGAAAGTTTCACGTATATATATAATTATATACAACACTATATTGAATTATATATAACTGTATATGATATTATATCTAATTATATAAACTCCGTATCAAAATAGTATCTCCATATATCATTATATACAGAACGATATATAATTTTGTCAAATCAAATTTGATGGAAGTACATTTATATTGGATTATATATACGAATATATAGAGTTATATAAAATTATATATAAACCTATATATAAATATATATGATTGTATATCATTTTTATATAATTGTATCCAAGTATATACAATCACTTTTACTCGGGAGGCCCGAACTGCCCGCAGATTGCATAGATTAGGTGTGCAACACGACCTCGATTATGAGGGACACTTATATGGTTCCGGAATCGCTGACTAGCGGTAAGACGACAATACTTCACAAAATCGTGTTAAATATGTACCAAAACTTTGAACGCGATTATCTCGAAACGACATATCTTGACACGGCGAGATTGATATATTGAATAACTCTCTCACTATTTGACTTGAATTTGCACAGTTAGCGTTCAAACATTAGTTATTTTCGGTTCACGATCGAATTTTTTAATTGGATGAACCATTTGTCGATAACAATGACTTCGGCATGCTGTTTTTCAAGACAAAAATGAGGTTTTCTTTGGAGAAGCTGTCATCTTCGTATTTTTCGAAATTTCGAAAAGTGGATCGTGAACCCATAGCCAGTCGGATATATTTGAAGAAAACATTTTTTGTTTTCGTTTGAGATTACATTTGAGCCTGGTATAGATCCCGCCGTTTCGGGCCTCGCTGCTGGAGGACTGCAACGCCAACTGCAACACCACGAACACTTTGAAAGATTTTCCGAATAAATTACATTGTAATCACAAACACGTGTACAACATGCTGGGAAAAAGTAAATGGATTCGAACCAATGTGTCAGTAGAGAAAAATTCATCATTCCGATTCTTCAAATTGGACTTCCAAAGAGGGATACCCTGTTGAAACTTTGAACGCATTTTTCTCGAAACAACGTTTTTGAGGCGGTGTACAAGATATCTCGAGAACCGCTCATGCGATTGCTTTTAAATTTTTATCACTCACTTAAGATACAATAATCTCACGGGTGGAGGAAGGATTTTTTAATATGATGAATATTTTTTTGTAATAAAAAAATGAGTGGCACATTTAAGCGGAAAAAAGTTGCACATCCGCCATTTTGTAAAAACTGAAAATAGTCCAAACCTTTGCTCCACGCGGAAACTAGTTAACTAATGATCCCATAGAAATATTTGATCACAGATTATCCAGTCTTGAGCAGTTGTGTAAGGTAAATGTCCCAATTATTGAACAGCTAAGGATCTGGGGGAATGAATTCGGTGAGAAAAAAATATAAAATCAAGAAAAAACCATCGCTTTCAGGTTCAAATGATACTTTGATATTTTTACTTTCGAAAAATTACCGTTTAAATTATTTTTAAATGATTTCAAATGAACAAAAAGAATAACAATGTGAAGAATGCAAATGTCCCAATTATTGAACACTGGAAGTGCCTATGTCCCTAATATTGAACAGGCATGTCCCAGTTATTGAACACTCTCGAGAATTCTTTTGCCGTTCTAAAAATATTATTTTGGATACAATATTAAGAAATAAAAGCAAAATCAAACACTTAAATAATGTTTTGTTAATCATGTAAAAATACAAAAATATATATTTAGTCTCTTTTGACAGGTTTTTGGTTCATTCGCATTTGGTTTATTTTTGCTTTTCAACTCGAACTTTATTTTATTTTTATTTTCAGCTTCCTCGTTTTCATGTTCTGTCTTTGTTTGATTTTGTCGCAGCTTGGCTCCCTGAAATATCGGAGAGCAAAAAATATTTAACAGTACATTCGTATTTTTAGGTTACATTTAGGTTATATTCTCTTTTTACTATCCTTTTTATGTTTATTGCACGAAAATACAAATAAAAAATATATTTGACGATCTTAGAGTTATTATTAAAAGAATAAAGGTAAGTTTATTCAGGAACTTACAGTTTTTGTTTGAATAAATCCGATTCACACGATCTGTCACACGTTAACTGTCTCGATGTTTTGATGGGTTTAATGACGCCAACTTGGAGAATTCGAGTGTTCAATAATTGGGACACACTACATTTTCTATGTCCCAATGATCGTACACCGTATTTTTTAACAAATAATTAAATAAAGTTTTCTCATAAAAATTGTTATTTGTAAGAAATTTTCTGAGGAACCTGAAACGCCTTTAGTTTTTGAGATGCGTCAGTTTTCGAATTTTTTATGCCCTTACGCATGAAGCGGCGCGTCTTAGCAAAAACAATAAGCAGTTACCACGGGACGTCAAATCGAGTCACCGTTGCTGATTAAATAATGTTTTTCTCTATTAATTAAAGCTTTTTTTGCACAAGTAAGGTAACATTTCAATAGCTAAAAGTTCCATATATGTAATGAAATTTTATAAATAAGTAAATGCATGCAGGTGAATGAGAAATAATAAAAATACAAGATAGTGTTCAATAATTGGGACCTGTTCAATAATTGGGACATTTACCTTACACCGCAAAACGCCTTTTTTCGACATCTCGGAGATCGCTTATAACTCGGCTGGAAATCAATATTTTGTCATGAAAAAATTATTCGAACTTCTTCAAACATGTATTATGTTGTTGAAAAAATACTGGTATGAAAATAAATAAACCAGCCATCAAGAAAAGATCATTAAAAAGGCGTTCTTGGCGTCTTAATTGACCCAGACCCTTTAAGGCGGGATATACATTTACAACGATCAAAAAAT
Organism: Ophion obscuratus; assembly: GCA_964007375.1. Lineage (NCBI taxonomy): Eukaryota > Metazoa > Arthropoda > Insecta > Hymenoptera > Ichneumonidae > Ophion > Ophion obscuratus. The sequence continues at coordinate 31,583,164 of OZ023323.1, forward strand.
CGATTTCTTTCTTTTTTTCTTTAAACGATAAAACTATATATGTAGAATATTATCCCAAAGTTTCAAAGCGAAATTTGAAAAACTTCAAACGTTACAACCCGTCAACGCTGTGCCTCAGCGCTCGAATTCGGATGAACTTCAAATGCGTTTTTCTCAAAACTGCATTATCGAAATTGGCAGTGATTCACCCATAAAATGAATTACACATCTATTTAGTATGAATATCAAGCTGTTAGAAAATATGTATATTTTTTTTCGATGTACAAAATCGCCGACTACTCGAAACTTCTCGAATCAACTTTTTTCCAATTGGCGTGACAAATAACTTCAACAATTTTCACTCGATTTACTTCAAATTTTGAAGTTATGTTCCTAATTGCATTTCGCAGTTGCAAATTGCAAATCGCATTTTGTGACCTGTTCATGAGCAGTTGTAACGAAATTTTTCATTGTAAATTTATTTCTTAAGTTCCAATACCTACAACTTTTGAATAAAATAATATTTTTTAAATCCCGTACGTACTTCTCTAAGTATTCTAATGTAGATTGACGAGAATTTTTTTTTGTTCTAGGTAAAAAATTGTCGATGCTAAATGCCACGCCGCGGAGCGCCTAAAAGAAGATAACAAAAGAAAATATTAAATAGCAGTCGGCCATTTTGTACATCGAAAAAAAATATATATATTTTCTAACAACTTCATATTCATACTAAATATATGTGTAATTAATTTTATGAATGAATCACTTTTTCATACGAAAAAAAATGATTAATTTCGCACATGATTTTATACTCGTTACTGTGACTTAAGGTTTTAAGCCGATCGAGTTTAAACTTGGTAGAAATATTGGTACCTTCTACTCGACGAAAATTGTTTTTGAAAAATTTGAAAAAAAAAACGACTTTTTAATCCACATTTTATAGAAATGTTGATTTTTTTTCTAAATGCATGCCATTTTCTCGAATTTGCATTTTCTTCATTTTAATTACCGCCACATAGTAACTATTTACTCTGACTGAAAAAATGTTTGAACTTTTTTGCAAATCAAAGTCTACGGGAAGCTAGGCTGCCATTTTGATGATGAATTAATTTTTAAAAAATGTTTCGTATACTTAAATATACTATTCAAGTATACCTAAAGTTTGATAATTGTAGAATAATTGTTTCTTAGTTTTAAAAATGCCTCAATATTGCTTATTTGTTTCCTGTCTAAATGTATACCCCGCCTTAAGGTGAAGGTTCTTCCTGATAGATCTCGCGTTTTTTTCTGCTACGCCTGCAGAATAAAAGGAAGCAGCTTCGACGAGAGGTGAGTCAACTTCGACGTGATCTCGTCCTCCGTGATAGAAGACGTCCCGACGTCCTTCGTGCTCACCTTCAACTCCCCCCCCACTCCCGGTTGTATCTTCGCGGCTTCCAGTGCAAATCATGCCCAACGTCCCGGGCCAGAACGGCTGTTTACATTCGAGCTAACTCCTCCTAGGTCCCGAAAAAAGCGACAAGGACAGGCGTTGGTCAAACTGATGCGTCACGTAAATACGTTAGCATTCTCCTGATACTCATCCCAGTGTACGTATTTATTTGGTTGAATTTTCATTATTTAAAATTTATCTTTATAAGTTTGATAAAGTTAAATAAAAAAATGAGAGATTAAGATTAAGATAACATAAGGATATAAATAAAATTCATTAAGCTAAATAAAGATACATACTCATTTATCTTTATAAGAAGGATAAAAGATAAGATCAAATAGAACAAAGATCCATTAAATTAAGTAAAAATTAAAAGTTCAAACATTAGGTTGCACTAAAAGAATTTTTCAAAAATCAAATAAACATTCAATAACTTTCATACGTGCGTGCGTGTGTTTGTGTGAGTCGCTATAAATGACAAACAGCTGTCTTTGTTTCCGCACGCGTGCTCTCGGGCCGTCTGATAAAAGTTTAGCGATAATACTTGCTGCTTTGAAACTACAGCCGCATTGGCTTATGAAGCAATCTGTCTAAGAGGGCACAGTCAGGCAAGCTCGAATCGTCAATTATGGCAACACGCGTATAAAAATAATATAAAATTAAAAAATCATTAAAAGTATATCCATTGTTCGAGTGCTCCATAATTCTGCCAGGTACAGAAGCATCTCTAAAATACGTAATTTGTTCTATTCATACTCTGTTTAATCACTTTTTTTTAACCGAACTTTTTTCTCCCCGATTGCAAAAAACGCACCAAGGTCAACCAGCGAGTAAAAAAGTATTGGCCAGTGCGAGAAAAAAACAACACACGATGGAGCTTGTTTTTCCATTCTAATAATACCTCGAACTTCCGGTTGCCTTAATACGGCCGTATTTCTAATTGCTTCATTAAAAAATTACACAGTCTCGTGAGTTTATTCACCAGCGCAACAACGACGAACACTATTCGTTGCGTCGATGACGTCGCGTCGAAGAGCGCTCTTCTCTCAATCGTTCGCAAAAACGCGCGGAAATTCGCGTTTATGATTTGCAGAAAATAGTCCAGTCAATTGACAGTAAGAATATACGTAAAAAAAAAGTAAAACACGACGGGGAAGTGTGGCCGGAACGATTCGAGAGCGAGGAATAAAAATATTGGCAATCGCCCACGCGCGTGACGAATCATCGTAATCCGCGCGGGCGTTGGCCTCTTAATTTCCTCGTGCGGCTCGCGATCCCAGCACGTGACTTATGTCTCCGCCGTTATTTCACACAAACCAGCTTACGGTCTGTGTATAACGATGACTCTACTTCTCAACAGAAGCTACACGCGGTACTGCAACTCCCCTGCGGCACTGTAACTCTACTGGGTACCGCAACTCCACTTAGTGCTGCAACTCCAATGCGGTACCGCAACGCCACTTAGCACCGCAACTGTACTTGATACTGCAACTCCCCTGCGGTACTGTAACTTCCCGGCGGTGTTGCAACTCCACAGCGATACTGCAACTTCACGGCGATACTGCAACTCCACTTGGTATCAAGTTCTCAACGTCTCAACAGGAGATGCACGCAGTATTACAACTCCCCTGTGGTACAGCAATTCTAGTTGGTACTGCAACTCCAATTGGTACTGCAACTCCAATTGGTACTGCAACTCCAATTGGTACTGCAACTCCAATTGGTACTGCAACTCCAATTGGTACTGCAACTCCAATTGGTACTGCAACTCCAATTGGTACTGCAACTCCAATTGGTACTGCAACTCCAATTGGAACTGCAACGCCAATTGGTACTGCAACTCTACTTGTTACCGCAACTCCACTTGGCATCGCAATTCCACTTGGTACCTACAACTCCACTTGGTACAGCAATTCCACTTGATATTGCAACTCCACTTGGTACCGCAACTCCACTTGATACTGCAACTCCACTTGGTACCGCAACTTCACTTAATACTGCAACTTCACTTGGTACCGCAACTCCACTTGATACTGCAACTCCACTTCATACTGCAACTCCACTTGATAATGCAACTCCACTTGATACTGCAACTCCACTTGATACCGCAACTCCACTTGGCAGCGCAATTCCACTTGGTACTGCAACTCCGCTGCGGTACTGCAACTCTACTTGCTACTGCAACTCCACTTGATAATGCAACTCCACTTGATACTGCAACTCCACTTGATACTGCAACTCCACTTGATACTGCAACTCCACTTGATACTGCAACTCCACTTGATACTGCAACTCCACTTGATACTTCAACTCCACTTGATACTGCAACTCCACTCGCTACTGCAACTCCACTTGATACTGCAACTCCACTCGGCACTGCAACTCAACTTGATACCGCAACTCCACTTGTCACCGCAATTCCACTTGGTACTGCAACTCCGCTGCGGTACTGCAACTCTACTTGCTACTGCAACTCCACTGCGGTACTACAACTTCTTCGTACTGCAGCTCCACTTGGGACCAAAATCTCAACGTCTCAACAGGAGCTGCACGCGGCATTGCAACTCCCCTGTGGTACCGAAACTCTACTTGGTACTGCAACTCTAGTGCGATACTGCAGCTCCACTGGGTACCGCAACTCCACTTGCTACCGCAACTCCACTCGGTACCGCAACTTCACTTGGTACTGCAACTCTCCTTGGTAGCGCAACTCCACTTGGCACCGCAATTCCACTTGGTACTACAACTCCACTTAGTGCCCCAACTCCACTTAATACTGCAACTCCACTTGACACCGCAACTCCCCTGTGGTACCGCAACTCTATTTGGTACTGCAACTCTAGTGCGATACTGCAGCTCCACTGGGTACTGCAACTCCACTTGCTACCGCAACTCCACTTGGTACCGCAACTTCACTTGGTACTGCAACTCTCCTTCGTACCGCAACTCCACTTGGCACCGCAATTCCACTTGGTCCTACAACTCCACTTAGTGCCCCAACTCCACTTAATACTGCAACTCCACTTGACACCTCAATTCCACTTGGTACTACAACTCCACTTGGTATCGCAACTCCGCTGCGGTACTGCAACTCTACTTGTTACTCCACTGCAGTACTACAACTTCTTGGTACTGCAGCTCCACTTTTTCTTGGTACTGCAACTCCACTTCTTGTTACTGCAGCTCCACTTCTTCTTGGTACTGCAGCTCCACTTGGGACCAAAATCTCGACGTCTCAACAGGAGCTGCGCGCGGCATTGCAACTCCCCTGTTATACCGCAACTCTACGTGGTACTGCAACTCTAGTGCGATACTGCAACTCTCCTTGGTATCGCAACTCCACTTGGTACTACAACTCCGCTGCGGTACTGCAATTCTACTTGGTACCGCAACTCCACATGGTACTGCAGCAGTATTCGATACCGCAACTCTACTTGGTACTGCAACTCCGCGACTCTCTCCCTGGGCGAGGCGGCAACAATTTTCCTACAACTGCACCGGAAGTTGTCGGAGTCGTCGCTGCGCCTGGACCACGGCAATGCTTCAACGAGAGCAAACACTCAAGGATCATTGTGAGCGGCGCCTTAAGGCTCACGGACGCTTTCTCTCTCCCTATCTACCTATCTATCTATCTCTCTTTCTCTCGCCGAGTGATTAGCAGAACTCGGAGTCCGCGAGGCGTACAAGATAGCAGTGGACTGCTGGCCTCACCAGTGAACGAACGTCGTCGACGACGTTCCACATTTACAAATGCGTATATGTAGATTAGCAGATATAAAAAGGCGCGCGCGCGAGTACACGTGTCGTGTACGTGCGTGTTGAGCGTGTGTATCATCTCTTGGGTGCGTACTCGATGTGGAATTCGTATTCCACGAGCTAGGCTCTCTCGGTCGTTGCGCGCGCACTGCCTGAACCAAAGCAAAAAGGGAAGTCGCGTTTGTGACACACTGCGCGCGGGTGAGTCGGGCCCGATCATCGCATTCGCGCGGTTCAGCTGTTCGCACTCGCTTCGTATCCATCGCGCTCGTCGACTCGTAATTAGCTACGTTCATCGACACCTACACATACATGCACACGTGTGAAGACATAAAACACGTTCTTGCGCAAACTTATTCCTGTGGTAAAAGAAAAAGCAAGACGGAATCGCCACAACTAGCCAGTAGAAAGTCGCAGCCGCAGGAATTACAAATAAACCCAAACGAGACTAAATAGTCAGGAGTAATTTGGATATTGAAGGAAATCCGAGAGGAAGAATCGCTACGAGTGGTCGGATATTTGGAGCCGCAGTAATCGCAAATAAACCCAAACAGTCGGGAGTAATTTGAATATTAAAAAAGATAGAAAGAATCGCTACAATCGGAAAGTTGGAGCCGCAAGAATCGCAAATAAACCTAAACTCGTCCGGAGCAATATTCGTGTTCAAGAAAAAAAAAAGGAGTGGAAGAATGACTTTGATCGGTTGGCAATTTGGAGTCGCAGGAGTCGCAAATACACCCGAGTAATCGCGATTGTTTTCCATCGTGAGGAAAAAAGGAATAATCGCCGAAACCAGCTAGAAAATTGGAGCCTTAACGAACACAAATAAAACGAAGAAAAAAAACCGATTAATCGCATTCGTTTAATGAAAAGTCCTTACGATTTTGAAAATCGGCATTTTCGCGTCATGTAATATTGAATGTGTATCCCGGTTGCGACTACTCGAAAATAGGCGCGTTATCCAGCCACCGAAGATGACCAAGAGATGAACACGTGATCCGGGGTTTCGAAGAGTGTGTGGTGTTTTTGGGCGTTACAGTGACGATTCCGGAGTGAAATCGGTGGAGAATCTTCTTTTTTTAGGGGGCGGGGTATTAATTATTCGAAAATAATGTCGACGATGTCTCCGGATTCCGGTTCTCTGCCTGTGAGGCCCAACACACTCAGCCTGGACTTGGAACTTGCGAAGATCGAGAAAATGGACGAGGGTACCGTTTGGTCGTCGTCGAGGATCGGCAAAACGGTCAATTTGCAATTTCACAATCTTTCCTACAGCGTGCGAAACGGCTTGTTGTCCAGAGGTAGAGAAAATTAAATTTGCGTCTTTTCAATCAGTTGTGGCGATTTATATGTACGTCGGAACAGCTTGGTTGGGTTTGCTCTGTTTTGGAAGACATTCAACTACTACCGATTTTTTTGCTTTATTCGCCCACTCTGTTCAATTTTTTAGATTTTTTTTAAACCTATTTCCGCAAAAATCGGTTCGCAACTGATTTCCATAATAATCGGTTCGCAACTGATTTTCGTAAAAATCGGTTCGCAACCGATTTTCATAAAAATCGATTCGTAGCCGATTTCTACAAAAAAATCAGTTCGCAACCGATTTCTACAAAAAATCGGTTCGCAACCGATTTCTACAAAAAATCGGTTCGCTACCGATTTCTACAAAAAAATCGGTTCGCAACCGATAACTACAAAAAATCGGTTCGCAACCGATTTTCCCAAAAATCGGTTCGCCGATTTTCGCAAGAATCGGTTCGTCGATTTTCGCAAAAATCAGTTCGCCGATTTTTTCACACCGCCATCTTGAATCTGCTGCTCTTTAAATCCGTCTTTAGTATTTCCAATAAAATCGGCCTGGAATAATTTCCGAAATGAGCGAAAAATCGGGGCGGTTCGCAATTTGCAAGTTACTATTGTGTGAATCCATTGTTGAGCATAGAACTGTGTGGCTCGTTGGCCGAACATGACACTCCCGATCTCACCCCTGTGCGACGACTGATAAGTCGCTCACACGACCTACCGATATCGTCGCGCTATCTCCGCGCATATGTTCTGCAATGAAAAGGAGAAGAAAAGAAAGTGCAATAAACCACGGAATCTCGGTAAGAAACGAGCCACACTCAGTTGCTGCGAGAAAATGATCCTTGATCTCATTCATACAACAATCGCGGAAGCTTCAACATCGATAACGATTTTAATCGGCATACAATGTATGAGCATGTCTTTTTACCGACGAGAAAAGTACGCCAGGTGTTTATCGAGATCGAGCTTATCGGACAAGAGAGCAACATTAATCTACCGCCAATTCAAATCAATGTACAAATGAATCTTTAAAAACTTTCATCATCATTTTCTTTGTGGGGCTACACCAGTGTGAACGCTGAAAATTTGGGTGATTTTCGGGAATTTTTTGGAAGAAAAATATTCAATTAAATGTTTCGGAGAATTAAGAGTATATTTGCCTATATTTGACCTATATTACATAATTTTTTCGTAGAAAAACATTGAGATCCAAGCGACTTATGCGCTGCGTTCTGAAGCACCAAAAAAAAGTTCCTCCACTGCTGACATGATTCCGGCCGATTGAGTAGCTGAAACCGAAAAAGGAAAAAATGTCGTTAAACTGGAAGGTATTTCCTGTACAATGACGTAGGATTTTCGAAAAATATCAAAATCTAACAAAATGGCGTAGTTATGAAAAAAGTCTGTTTTCTTGCCTATAAAATGGTCGTTTTTTTTTAATGCCAAATCGTCATTTTTCATCCAATCAAAAATATCCTACGTCATTGTAGAGTTAATATATTCAAGAGTACTCAGTTCAAATTTCAAGTCAATCGGATAATTGCTCTTTGAGTTACAATGTCAGCAAATTTTAAAAATCTCATTTCGAGAAAAACCCGTTTAAAGATTTAACTATCGACTTTTGCAAGATAAAATGATATTAATGATAATGATATTCTTGAAAGTATAAACTGTCGAAAAAGGAGAAAAAAATCGATTTGTTAAAAGTGTCACTCTGGTATAGCCCCTTAACGCCATGTGTCTGTTGGCGAAAAAAATCGTCAATTTCCTTGTTCCAAGATACAGATCAGTTGATTCCACATATTGGCAATTTGATTTTCAGAATCTCCAAACGATTTTTTCGATTACCGATCCAAGGAACGGTTTATCGATTTTCTTTCGATAACCGTTAGTTCGAGATTTTTTTTGCTTCAGACTTTTTATGTAGTACTGGAAATTGGTGAGACGATGAGACGAATTAATAAAATCAACGTTGAACATTCGAAATTTAGACGCGTATTTTTACTTGCGCTTTTTTCAGCTAAGGTTTCGACCGCGGGGAGCCAAGAATGCCCGATAAGGGATCGAAACTTAGGAAATCGCACCAAATTACGAGATACACACCGAATTCATTGTCTCTTCCATGCAAAGTTCAGATGGCCGTAAAATAATCTCGTGTTCCCCCCGTGTTATCTTCGTGTATATATTCTTCGCGATATCGGTGTCTCTTCTCGCCCGGTAACGTTATTGTCTTATCAATTGTTTTTTTAATACACGCGCTGCATAGATCATTCCTGGAAACTTTAATGATAATTTTGTTCAATATGTGTTCAACAAACTTTTGACGTGTACAAACACACGCATATATATATATATATATATATATATATATATATATATATATATATATGCGTGTGTTTGTACACGTCAAAAGTTTGTTGAACACATATTTGTATTCATATATTGAACAGAAAAAATATATATATACAGGGTGTCCCAGAACTCAACGTTAAGCTGAAACGGGGTGACAGGATTGATTGTAACCATCATGAGAAAAATGAGAAAAAGAATAAAGCAGAAAAAAAATAAAGCAGGGCCTTTCAAAGTAGACAAATTTTGAAAATTTTAAATTCATAGTTTAAGAAATAGTCTTAATTCTAGGAAACTTGGGTTTGTTTGGGTTTGTTTCACAATAACCGAAAAATGGTTACAGTTTGACCAAATTTCTAGGTTTTTTTTAAATGCCCATAATTTTCAAACTGCATGGGATAAATTTTTTTTCGGATTTTTCTCATGATGGTTACAATCAATCCTGTCACCCCGTTTCGGCTTAACGTTGAGTTCTGGGACACCCTGTATTTACAAACACACACACACACACATACCCTCGGGTGGTACAAATCTGAGCTCTATTTTTTCCTTCTCACCATCCAATTATCTTCTTCAAAAAAATTTTAAAAAAATTATCGCGAAAACTGCGAGCGTTCAAAAAATATTTAGGGGTTGCTCAAGCCTCCCGAAAAATCAAATTGTCACACAAAAAGAACAATTTTTTTCGTCCACTTCTTACTCATCAATTTTACGCTTTATCATTCTTAAATTAACCTCGCGAAAGCTTAGTCGGCCAACGAATATTTAGTGGTCGCTCAAGGTTTTTCGAAATTCACAATTTCCGCGAAAAAAAATTAATGTCGTATGCACTATAATTCCTTGTAGCATAAAAACAAAATAAACAGCGAAGCGATTTCAGAAAACAGCTGCCATTTCAGTTTTTACGAATAAAACGACATATAATTTTGTTTACGGACAAGAGATTTAATGAATTATTTTATGAGAACGAAGATTATAATTCTTGGGTCAGAAGTGTGAGGTAACTTTGAAAAATCTTTTTCTAAAGAAAAAACGATTAATTGTTTTGATAATTTTACGAAGCGTCAAATTTATGAGTGAGAAGAGTAAAAAAAAATATCGCGCAAATTGACAACTTCGAAGCTCTTGAGTGACTACTAAATATTCATTGGCCGGCTAGAACTTTCGCGAGGTTAATTTAAAAATTATAAAGCGCAAAGTTCATAGGTGAGAAGTGGGAAAAAAAAATCAATTTTTTAATGAACATTTGAATTTTTGGGAGGCTTAAGCGGCCTCTAAATATTTGTTGACCACTCGCAGCTTTCGCGACAATTTTTTTTGTTCCTTAAAGAGCATAATTGAATGGTGAGAAAAAGGGGAAAAAATCGAGCTCAAATTTGTACCACCCTAATATACATACATACAGTTTTTCACATGCCATTTCTACAAATGATAACTTTTTTAACCGGTTTTTTTTAAATACTCTTGGTTATTTGTTTTATCTAGAAAAATCTTTTTTTTAACCTCAAATATTAAGGAAAATTTATGAAAAAAGATTTTGTGAAGAGTTTTCATTAGTTACTGTCAATTCATATGATTCGTAAAAATGGCATGCGGAAATGATCTGACCTATCGACAATAGCAGAATTATCCATTCATAGTAGGACACCCTGTATATATATATACATATATTTTATCGAGGCTGAGTTCACGATGAATTGCAAATTTTTTTTTCCTATCCTTCCTCCTCTTCGGATATTTAAAATTTATCATTATAACTATTTTCATTTACATTTTGGATTGTTTAAATTTTTTATTTTGGAGCATTAAATTTTGTGATTATTTCGTGAATTTTGTTTTAACTGCTCGATTTCGTCCAACATTCTCTTTGAAATGAATTTTGATCTAGAGATAACGAAAAATGATGATAGTTCACGCGAAGTGAGATTCTTTTTTTTTCTTCTATCATTCGCGGTCTCGTCTTTTTTTCTCGTCATTGCGCAAGTTTTCGAGGATATACTTTATCGATGTCCACTTGAGACTCAGGACAGCTGCACGTGTGGGGAATTCTATAATCACTTTTACGAGCCGCAGGTGCGAGACGATTTTCGAAAAGATTTCCACGACGAATTTGTCGACTGACAATGCTTTGACAAGGCTTTGACTGACTTTTGCGACAAGGTTTTATTCAAGGATCTTCCGCCATTCACGCATGACTTTCGTATCCCTTTAAAGATGAATGATTAATCGTCGTAGTCATTCACGTTCGAATATATAGTGAATTGAGAAAGAAAAATCTTCTTTTATTCCAGGAATGTTTTTTTTTTTGCGTCGAAAAAAGAAAATGGGTGCCACAAGTACTGGCAAATTTTGAAATTAATCCGATCTTCTTTATTTTCAATCTCATCTGAGCGTTATTCAGAACTAAATTCTGAAGGAAATATAATTTTTCGTAATCGAGACGACGTGACAATTATTTCGACCTTGAAATAAAAAATTCGTTTCGACCTTGAAATAAAAAATTCGTTTCGACCTTGAAATTCGACATTTCGAACTTCAAATAAAAAAATGTTCGCTCAAATATGATTGAAATGGAGATCGAATAACAGGCCAGTTGTTTTTCAGGAAGAAAACAATTGTTGAGCAACATAAGCGGAGACTTCAGGTCAGGAGAATTGACCGCGATAATGGGACCTTCCGGGGCTGGCAAATCCACTCTCATGGACATTCTCGCTGGTTTCAAGTGAGTTGTAATTTTTTCGAAACAACTCTTTTAACTCAATAACTCATCCGCTTGTTTTATATCGCATTTTCGTGTATCATAATTCTCAGTACACGCGCAATTTTTTAAAATAAAAAACAACAAATTAGACTTTACAGCATTCTACAAAAATAATAAGAATTACAACGTTCAAGAAAATGAATTCGAAATACTAAGAATTTATATTTACATTAATAAAACATTTAATTCAGAATAACATTTAAAATAATAAGAATTTACAACCTTTTTTTATGAGAAATTACATTTTTATTTTAAAAAATAAGAAGTTACGTATTTATATAAAAATTAAGATATGTTAGATTATTAAACACGATAATATTCTGTCATTCAATTTGTGTTTGACATATTTCGTATTTTTTGTCAATTGATTTCTCATTCAAATGATTATTTTCAACAAACGAGTGAGCAGTCCTGATAAACAAAAATTACATTTTCAATAATAGTGCAAAATAATAATGATAACGGAATCGACAGTAATGAAAAAATAATTATAATCGTACGATTTGATATCGATTGTTTTTAAATGTAGCAGATTTTTAATTCTCCGAATCAAAGGAGGAAAATGAGATTGATCGGCGGTTTCTCAATGACGATCGTACAAACATTATGATAATAATTGAACAGTCGATGATTGAAGGTCTCGAGTTTTGAGAACATGCAGAACAAGCTCGCGTGCATTGGTGCATTCTCGGTGCATCAGGCGCGTGCACCTGCACCGAAGGAGAAACACACGAATGCACACGAGCACCTGCAGTGCACCCGATTGCACTCTACGACCTATCGGGCTCTCTGGCTGGTAAAAAACGATCAATAAAAAAACTAATATCCATCTGCCTGCATCTGCACGTTGTATGCAGTTGCAGAAAAAAAATGCAGCATCACTCACAAAGCTTTGATTCGTTTTTTCGCGCGGCTTGAAAAAGGAACGCATTGAAACAGAGAGAGAGAGAGAGGGAGTTGTAAAATGTTTGCAAAATTGTCACGAGCTTGCTCATATTTTTTATACGAATTTAGTATTTATAAAAATAAGTTATTTGCCCTGTTCGATTTAATTCGAATAAGGGCGTATTTGCCGCGTATGCCAGAGAACACGTGGTTCTTCTGGTGCGCGCGCAACAGCCTCGGCTCTCTTTCTCACTCGTTCGCTGCTCCGCGCGGCCCCGGCGGTAATGTAGTCCAGGCATGCGCGCCGCCACCTTCGCATGCGGTTCGCGCTCGCGCTCACGCGTCAGTCGTGCGCCGGCCGCCGGCGCGCGAGGGTGTTATTATGGGTACCGCGTGTTGCGGTACCGTACGTGCGTTTGACAGCTTTACGTCGTTGTGTCGTAGCAGGTAAGATTTCCTAATCTTCGAATATTCGATTATCAGAACCTCATCGATAACCGGAAGCGTCGCGATCAATGGAAACATTCGGGATCTCGTGGCGTTCCGACGATCCTCGGCCTACATCATGCAGAACGACAATCTTCAGCCGTTACTCACGATCGACGAGACAATGCGAATCGCTGCCGATCTGAAATTGCGCTCGACCCATTGTGAAAAAATGCAGAGGGTAAGTTGCCGAATGCACAGACGTAAATATTGATTTTGTCTATTTTCTTATGGAATTTATTACGCAAATTAAAAATAGATGTTAACGATATCATCATCATCATCATCATATATATATATATAAATTAATGTTTATGTTCGTCTTCTATGCGTTCGCGCATCGTGGGTTTGAGTTGAAACTTTGTACAGTTGTTGTTGACACTTGCGCGAAAGTTTCTGACATAGTACCATCAACGTACGCTAGGTGGCGCGTGAGTCGTATCGGATAGTTGTTCTTTAACAATTGAAAGAGGCATTGCAATGCATGCCGGGCATTGAGTATGTTAGAAATAAAAACAAAAACTGCAAATAAGAAATAGTGCTATATTTATAATTTATAGTTTATTAATAGTATTGATCATTTTATTTTTACTATATAATTTATTATTCATAATTATTCATTTCATTTCTGAAAGCGTTAATATCTATTTTTAATTGTTTAAAAACAAGCAAATATTTTATTCATTCTCTTATTCAACTTATATAGATAGTAATGTTTTATTATGCATGCTTTCTATATTGATTTTTTATTTTTTGATATTTGTTAACATTTTTGAATGAAGTAAATCATTTGTATAAATTAATTTACTTGTATAAACAAATCATTCTAAATCATTTGTATAAACATTTGTATGGCAAGTAACTCATTTGTATAAACAAATGATTTACTTCATTCAGAAATGTTAACAAATATAAAAAAATAAATCAATATTTAAAGCATGAATAATAAATATTACTATTTATAAAAATTTAATAAGATTGAAAAATAGAGAAAAAATTGAATAATTGATATTTGAAGATGTTGAAAAAAATTTAATACTTGATATTTGAACTTGAGCAAATTGAAAAAAATTGAATACTCGATATTTGAACAAAACGAGGTTTTCCGGAAAACGTTTACTTTTCGCGTAAAAAAATGTTTACGCGTAAAAATTGTTGTCTCTAAAAAAATATTTTAAATCAGAAAAGTACGAATAATATAGTCATGAAGAAAATATGAAATCAGATCGACGAGATTCTAATTGCCATGGGACTGTCGAGCCACCGAAACACCAGAATCGACGAGCTCAGCGGTGGTCAAAGGAAAAGGGTCGCCATAGCCCTCGAACTACTCAACAATCCGCCAATAATGTTCTTCGACGAGCCAACCAGGTAAATCCTGTCGAATAAAATTCACCGATAATTTCTAGGGATTTTTAATGGCCTGTAAATAATTATTCCAGCGGTCTGGACAGCGTATCCTCCAAGCAGTGTCTCAGCCTCTTGAACGTCCTAGCTCGAGAAGGACGAACGATAATATTGTCGATTCATCAGCCTAGCGCGACCCTCTTCAACATGATCGATCATTTGCACGTGATAGCGGATGGGAGCTGCGTTTATGCCGGTGGAACGAAAGCCCTCGTTCCCTTTCTCCGAAAGCACGGACTCAATTGTCCAACTTATTACAATCCGGCGGATTTTCGTAAGCTTCAACGTCCTTGCGAATTATTGAATATTTATCGAATTTTTATCGCATCCCGCGACTCCCAAAGAAATCATCCTCGAACATTGAACGCCGAATCGTTCGACGCCTCTTAAGGGCATCATCCCATGTGACAGCTATTTTTTATTGCTCTTTTTTGGGAATTTTTTTACGAATTTTTAAAACACACTTTCTTTGAATTTTTACCAAACATTTGTTAACATTTTTACAGTTCCTCACAATTTTATCCGACAAAAATAACGGGTTGAATCGACTTTACACCGTTCGGAAGATAGTCATGTGTAAGAAAAAGTTGGTTGACGGCTGCCATTCCAGACGTTTTGCTCATCTGAAAAAAAAAAATCAAATGGTATTTTAGTTTGTAGACCTGAGGCTATCGCCGGAACTAGAGTAAAGTAAAAATATCGAAAAATGAATTTAAAAGTATTTAATTTTCAAAGTTTCAATTTTCAAGTTTCAATTTAAAAGTATTCAATTTTCAAAGTTTCAATTTTCAAGTTTCAATCTAAAAGTATTCAATTTTCAAAGTTTCAATCTAAAAGTATTCAATTTTCAAAGTTTCAATTTAAAAGTATTCAATTTTCAAATTATCAATTTAAAAGTATTCAATTTTCAATGTTTCACTTTTAAAGTATTCAATTTTCAACGTTTCAATTTAAAAGTATTCAATTTTCAAAGTTTCAATTCAAACGTATCCAATTTTCAAAGTTTTAATCTAAAAGTATCCAATTTTCAAAGTTTTCATCAAAAGGAACCAATTTTCAAAGTTTCAATTTAAAAGTATTCAAATGTCAAAAGTAAGTAATATGGAAAATGGAATTTAAATTGAATTTAAGAGCGCGGTTTTGAAAGCCAAGTTTCAAGTTTCGTCATGTTTTTCCGACTTTTTCAGCTTAAAAAATTATGGCAGATATCAGAAATATTCTACTTTGAGTGAGAACTGTAGATGTGCTGACTATACCATACAAATTTGAGCGAAATCCGTGCAATAGTTTTTGTGATATCATGAATGCCAATTTGAAAAAATACAGTTTTGAGAAAAACGCGTTATAAAATTCGAGTACGATTTACACAAAGAAAATGTTGGCTCACCTGACTGATTGTCTGCCATGCCGGGTCCAATATAACACGCAGGCATTTTTTGCAATTCGTGCGTAACATTTTTTTCGATTTTTTGGACCGTTCACATAGGACGACCACGTTAAAGTTTTTTTTTATCTGTTGCCTGACGCGGGCTCGTACAGTGATGGAAGTTTGCAACGGTGATTACGGAGACTACGTCGACAAATTGAGGCACTCGATGGAGAACGGAATGTGCAACGATTGGCGCTCGAAATCCACCGTCGATTGGAGCGAAATCGAGGAAATAATAGCGTCCGGCTTGAATATCCATTTGTCCTGCTCGACGACGAAAACACCACAATCCCCAATAACTCCGCTTTACTGCGAGCGACAAAATAAGAAGCAGGATCCCACGTACTACGCTACAGGATTTTGGAAACAGCTTTACGTACTGTCCAAGAGAAATGCCATTAGATTGTCCAGGGACAAGGTAACGTAGCTCTGATAATTATTGTCATTGTTGGCATTATTCTGTAAATGAAAATTCATCGAACACGTGCTCGAGTTTCTCAATTTTGCCTCCGGTTTGTCATTGCACATTGTTTCATCATTTATTTCATATATTATGAAATTAGAATTACGTTAAGGACCATTATTGTGCAAGCTTATCTTATTTTACGAATTATTAAAGAAAAGAAAAAATTCAACCCATATTTTGAAGATTATTGTACATATTGATTTTGCAGTCTTTCGAAATTAATTTAAGAATTAAAAAAATTACGCTTTTTTATTAATTAAATTAAAAAAGAATATGTAAGTAAAAAAATTGACATTACTATTTACGTTTTTACGTCAATTTTTTTACATTCACAAGGACATTATTTATTGACTTGACTTTGAGTCTAACATTATTTTAAGTTGTGATAAATATCGATGTAGAAGGATTTTCAACGAAAAGTCAACAATTTTAATTCACTATGGTGGATTTGCTTGTGAATTGTTATTTTAAGCCATGCAATTGTCAGTTTTCATGAATATTGCGTATTTTACCGAAATTAAAAAAAAAAATTACTGCACTCGCCCTCGATTTCAAGCTGCTGAACAATAATTTGATAATCGTCAGGGTTTTTTTCAATTGTCGTTCTTTAATTCTCACAAAACAGGCTCAAAGTATTAAAAAATATTGCCGAATAAAATACGAGTAACAATTCTCTTTCATGGAAAGTAAATGCAATTAGTAAACATAATTTTCCGTTCGTTGAATGCATTCGGTGCAATCCACGTTATTTCACGTCCACGCAGCACTTCATCCATGTACACGTATTCGTGTATTTTATCATTTGTCTTTCCCTTTGATGTCGATGTTTATTTTTTTATTTATTTTTGTTTTCCACGATGTCTAGGTTCTTACATTTATGCGACTGGGAATGCACTTGTTAGTTGCATTGCTCGTCGGGATGTTGTACTACAAAGTGGGCCAGGACGCAACTTACGCTTTCGATAATTTCAATGCACTCTTCTTCAACATAATGTTTCTCATGTACAGCGCTTTCAGTGCGACTTTAATCACGTGTAAGTAAATCGCGACGCAATATTTCGCGATTCCACGAACCATTGATCGAACTCCTTCGATATTGATTGTTTATTTTTATCCTTTCTTTTCTTCGATTCCATTCAATTATATTACGTTTTTATTCGTAACGTGGTTACGAAACGTGGATATTTATTTGAATGAACACCAATGAATGAATGTTCAGAATGCAGAGTTGGGCGTAATTCTTTTTATGAATACGAATACGAATTTATTCACGTCGTCATTTTCATGTGAGTATAAATAAAAATTTATTCATACTTCACTCATTGTAAATACGAATACAAATAAATTCCTATTCACAAGTGTGAATATGAAGAAAATTCACAAAAAAAATTGTGAATATTCACAAAAAATGTGAATATTTACGAAAAATCCTGTGAATTAAAAAAAATTCACATCAAAATCTGTGAATGCAAATGTATTCACAAAAATTGTAAGTACAAAAAAATTCGCAAAATAAGTTGTGAATTTTTTTCGTTTTCAAGACAAGTTAAAATCAAATTCACAATGATTAGATTAAAATTTACACCAAAAGTGAATGCTTACGTATTTTGAGAGAAAACATTGTGTTGAGGCCCTCAACACAATGTTTTCTCTCAAAATACGTAAGAATTCACTTGTTGTGTAAATTTTAATATAATTGTCGTGAATTCGATTTTAATTTTCTTCAACTTGAGAAAATTCACAACTCATTTTGTGATTTTTTTCATATTTATTATGTAATATTTGAAACTCACAACTTTTTTTGCAAAAATTTCTTTGCCTCGACGAAATGTTTTCTCTCGAAATACATAAGAACTCACGGTTGGCGTAAATTTTAATCTAATCATTGTGAATTTGATTTTAATTTGTCTTAAATACGAAAAAATTCACAACTTATTTTATGAATTTTTTTGTATTTCCAATGTTTTGTGAATACATTTGCATTCACAGGATTTTTCGTAAATATTCACACGTTTTGTGAATATTCACAATTTTTTCTGTGAATTTATTTGTATGTTCAGAATATTCGTGAATACAATTGTCTTTGTATGCATGCATGTGAATACAAATAAATGCGTATTCACACTTGTGAATACGCATTTATTTGCATTCGTATTTACAATAAGTGAAGTATGAATAAATTTGTATTTACGGGGTATCCCAGAACTCAACGTCAAGCCGAAACGGGGTGACAGGATTGATTGTAACCATCATGAGAAAAATCAGAAAAAAAATCTATCCCATGAAGTTTGAAAATTATGGGTATTTAAGAAAAACCTAGAAATTTGGTCAAACTGAAACCATTTTTCGGTTATTGTGGTTAATTTTTATTATTTTTGTTCATTTAAACTTTGGAACCGTAACCCTGAATAACATTTCTAGAATCACAGTCAAAAATAATGACACAATTGCCCCAAGGTTTCCTAGAATTAAGACTATTTGTTAAACTATGAATTTAAAATTTTCAATATTTGTCTACTTTGAAAGGCCCTGCTTAAAAAAAAAGTACTAGAGTGCCTCGGCAAGTGCCATTAAAAGGTGGCGCATTTAATCAGGATTGTAAAATGGTACAATACTTGTTAGTTTCATACTAAAAAAAAACGAGTAAAAAAATTAAAACCTCAAGTAACCCGATTTTTGCCAACCCATTATGTCCACTATCCATCTCTCTCATCATTTTGCCGTAAAATTAAGAACCTACCAAGAGCTTGTGCGAATAAAAAACATTTTAACTGAGTAAAATGGGTTAGCAAAAATCGGGTTACTTGAGGTTTTAATTTTTTTACTCGTTTCTTAGTATGAAATTAACAAGTATTGTAACATTCTACAATCCTGATTAAATGCGCCAACTTTTAATGGCACTTGCCGAGGCACTCTAGTACTTTTTTTTTCAAGCAGGGCCTTTCAAAGTAGACAAATTTTGAAAATTTTAAATCCATAGTTTAACAAATAGTCTTTATTCTAGGAAACTTGGGGCAATTGTGTCATTATTTTTGACTGTGATTTTAGAAATGTTATTTAGGGTTACGGTTCCAAAGTTTAAATGAACAAAAATAATAAAAATTAACCACAATAACCGAAAAATGGTTACGGTTTGACCAAATTTCTAGGTTTTCTTAAATACCCATAATTTTCAAACTGCATGGGATGGATTTTTTTTCTGATTTTTCTTATGGTGGTTACAATCAATCCTGTCATCCCGTTTCGGCTTGACGTTGAGTTCTGGGACACCCTGTATATTCACATGAAAATCACGATGTGAATAAATTCGTATTCGTATTTATAAATAGAATTACGCCCAACTCTGTCTGAATGAACAGAAAAATGGTAATTGTTGTTTACTCGTGATGAATACGAATTCTTTTTATTTATAATAATAATTTCGAAGGTTTAACAATGTTCATTAATAATAACTTAAGAAAAATTGAAAACCAATTTAATTTATAATAAATTTAAAAAATGGAAAATAAATGTATTTTATTCAAAAAAAAATAATTTATGATAATTAAATGGTTCTAGTTCCGTCTGAATTGCCGATCGTAACGAGGGAACACTTCAATCGATGGTACAAGCTCCGGTCGTTCTATCTGGCCAACAAAATCGCCGATTTTCCGGTACAAATAGCCGCCGCCTCGACTTACGCCCTTATCGTTTTTTACATGACGGGTCAGCTCTTCGAAGGGCGGAGGCTCGTCCTCTTCGTCCTTGTTTACGTCATGATTAGTCTCGTCGCGCAGGTGCTCGGTATCATACTGGGGATAGCCATGAAGGTTCAGGTAGGTTTAAAAAATGAAGAAAAAAAAAAATTAGAAATTCGCATCGTACCCCGATCAAGGTCGATTTTGACGCGAGAATGCACAACCGGAGGTCCTAAATCGAAGCTCTCTTCTCTACAGAACGGTGTCATCTTCGGCCCTCTGATTATCCTACCGTTCACCCTGTTCAGCGGTTTCTTCGTGCATCTCAACGATGCTCCCCACTATCTGCAGTGGTTGTTTCACGCTTCGTTTTTGAAGTACGGCTTCGAGGGTGTAATGGCGACGATTTACGGGTACGTCTCTTTTTCCGAACAATAATTTAATTAACGCGTAAATATTATGTAACCCGCACTGGTGAATGGGCGGTGGGGGGCGGAGAATCAGAATATGGGGCCTTCTAAACCGGTAAAGATTTTCCACAGTTTCGTCGTACCCTCGGCAAATGCGATGCATTATAGCATAAGAATTCATCACGGTTTAACGGGTCGAAAAATTGATGATTTTCGCGATTTTATTTCGTTGGTTAAAATACGCTGATTAAAATAATCAGTCTGAATTTAAAGGGAAAAAAAATGGTTAAAGTCAGCATAAATTGAAGATCAACCGTTTCGGGCCTGTCGAAGCCGAATTGGAAATCACAAAATCATTAATAGCATTATTGGAGATCAAAATGATAAAAATCTTCTCCATAAAATATGATTAATTGGAGAACAAAAATAGACGGAAAAATGGGCCCACGATGAGACTAGTCTTGAAAATCGTAGAATGGGTCACTCTATTTTAGAGAATTTTTCGAAAAAAATAAAATAAGTTAATCATCTTTAAAAAAAATAGTTTTCACTTTGGAAGCAAAGAAAAAACGTTGTCATTGATAATTGATAATTTTTTCATATTTTTTTAACGAACGTATGCTTCGAAATGAAAAAAAGTTATATATTGACATTTGTCGATATCTCAATTAGTTCCAGATTTATCAGCGTTTAATCGTTTCCAGAATTTGCGAGATCGACATTTTTCGGAAAATTATAACTCCTAAAAGAGAAGAGATAAAAATCTAAAAATTGGTGTGGATATTCCTTTCATGGGGTACAATTTTACAAAAAAAAAAAAAATCAGGAAAATAAAAAATGGTCAGTGGCACGGGCTAGGTGAAATGGCGTGGAATTTTCCATACGTATGTATATTACAGTAAAGTTAAATAATACCGACTCGTTTCTTCCCGTGCAGAAATATTGGCAGGGATACAGCTGGATTCTGACTTGTATCCCGGGCTCCCAGTCGGGATCTAGTCCGATATCGAATCAGATTCGAAGACTAAATGTAAGATCCGTAAACTGGATTCCATTAGGGATCCAGAACCGGATCCTTTAATGACTCTAAATAGATTCCCCATGGAATCATTGAGGAATCTGGGAAGGATCACGGGTGAATACAGGCTGAAATAAAATGTCAAAAATGGAATTATGACATGTTAAATTTATTATAAAAATAAATAACATTTATAAAGTTTTGGTCTATTAAAGTATCAGTAAAAAAAATTGGTCCAAAGATTCAAATGGCAGATTGCGCTCATCGCGAGATTTTGATGTGAATTAAAAAAAATTCACATCAAAATCTGTGAATGCAAATGTATTGACAAGAAATTATAAATACAAAAAAATTCACAAAATTAGTTGTGAATTTTTTCGTATTTAAGACAAATTAAAATCAAATTCAAAATGATTAGATTAAAATTTGCGCCAAAAGTGAGTTCGTACGTATTTTGAGAGAAAACATTGCCTCGAGGCAAAGAAATTTTTGCACATAACTTTTTGTGCGAACGTTTCTTTGCCTCAACACAATGTTTTCTCTCAAAATACGTTTACACTTGTGGTGTAAATTTTAATATAACTGTCGTGAATTCGATTTTTATTTTCTTCAACTTGAGGAAATTCACAACTCATTTTGTGATTTTTTTCATATTTATAATGTAATATTTGAAACTCACAACTTTTTTTGCAAAAATTTCTTTGCCTCGACGAAATGTTTTCTCTCGAAATACGTAAGAACTCACGGTTGGTGTAAACTTTTAATCTAATCATTGTGAATTTGATTTTAATTTGTCTTAAATACATGTTTATACCCACCGACATGTCGGTGGATATAAACAGAGACGTATTCCCCAAAACCGGTATCCCGGTTAGAATCCAACTTGCATCAGTATCGGAATATGTACGACGACGATGGCATAATTTTGTAAATTTTGGCATCACGTGTATTTTCGGTATTACTATGTAATTCCTCTCTATAGATAGGAATTTTATAGATAGGAATCTATAGACAGAAATTCCTATCTATAGATAGGAATTCCATAGTAATACAGAAAATACACGTGACGCCAAAATGTTCAAAATGACGCCATCGTCGTCGTACATATGCCGATACTGATGCAAGTTGGATTCTAACCGGGATACCGGTTTTGGGGAATCCATGACAAATCCTGATCGGGATTTGATCGGACATAGGGTATCCCGGTCAAAATTTCTGCATGGGTTATGGTGGCTGGTTAAAAAACACTGCGAGACAGAAATAAATCTTGGACTCATCTTTTGTAGGTGCGATTTTAAGAAAAAAAAATTAATGGCCTACGGTCAATACATAATTGCAGATAAACGTAATCAAGTTACATTCCCCGATAATGAGATATTTGATAAATGACGCGTGTTAAAAGATACGCTAAAAAGTGACTTCGAACCTCGATTACGACGCAGATTCGACCGGAAGAAAATGGCCTGTTCCGAGATCTACTGCCACTTTGCGACACCGAAAAAATTACTGCACGAGGTGGACATGATGAACGTCGACTACTGGCGCTCGATATATGTCCTCGTTGGCCTCTACATCTTCCTCGACATGATCGCTTTCGCGACCCTCAGGCTCAGACTCAAAATGCGCCGGTAATATTAGTGACCAAAAAAAAAGTTAATAAAAAATTGCGCTGCACACGATATATGCATACGATAATTGAATATCGAAGATAAGACGCGTATCGAATCTCGCGAGAGGGTGTAAGTAACACGTTGTGTCGTAATTCATTGATTTGCGTGTCAAGTATTTGACAAACTCGACAATTATATTTTTGAGAATACTCGCGAAACTGAGTGCATCACGTGGCGTAAGATTGAGGAATCATCGGAGTGTAACGGGTCGAAAAAAGACTGAAAATAAAATTGTTAAACGTTTATTTTTATTTTTTTTGCATTTTCTTTAACGTTTACATTTTTTTTTGCATTTTCTTCAACGTTTAAATGTCTTCGAAAAAAAGGCGTCCTCACGGTGTGCACTGGTGTGGCCGTAAATATTATCTGAAACAACATTGTAAAAAGATTATTAATCAATATAAAAGCCGCTATCTTGCAACGGAGGTTTTTTTAAAATAAAAATTGACAAAATGGCGGCGGTTTGAAAAAACGTATCGAATTTAGATTATTTTTTCGAGTTTTTCGTTAAAAAAAATATGAAGGTTTCAAAAAAAAGCTTCCGTAGCAAGATTAAAAATGGCGTGATAAATGCTGTTTCAATATTTGAGACGGATAGCTTGAAAAATCTTCCTCTCAGAGGATAGGCCGCTTTGAAAAACGAGATTTCGAGAAAAACACGCTTAAGGGGTGAGATGCAGTCGTAGGCGTGAAAAAACGAGCATTTTCAATAATTTTTTTTTTACAGTTATTAAGCTTGTTTTACAAAAGTCGTTACACAGACTTTCGATGTTATATTTCAACTTGACTTGTACAAATTTTCAAAGAAAAATATTGATTATTTATAAAAAAAATGTCGCCCTCTTTGTCGGACCCCGTTCGGTATGAAGTGCTTTGCGGTGACCATCATAAAACTATACTGGATCATCTGAAATCAAAAAACCAAAAAAAAAATTATTCGTTTAATAATAAATCTAGTCCTTAATCGAAGCTTTTTTTCCAAAAATTAACAAAATGGCGGATTCCGACAGATAACTTTCGATTTTCGAGCAAAAATCTCTCGTTTATTCTTGAAAAGAAATAGAAATTTTCAACAAAAATGAAAATCCTTCGATTAAGGACTAGTTTTTAATGCTATCAATGAGCACACCAAATTTCATCAAAATCCATCGAGTGGTTTTTGAATTATGAATAAAAACGCGTTTAAAATTTTTTCGATGTGGATACGGTATTATACGTTCGTAAAATGTTGAGCTCGATTGATGAAGCAAAACTTTTTAATGTATTTCGATCTGCTGAATGCGAATATCACAATTTTTGCCGAAAAGTCGAGCATTCAATTGTTTATAGCCAATTATTAAAACAATTTTTCCAAAAAATTAAAGTTTTTCGGGATGAATTATTTTTTTAAACATTTTGGGCAATTTTTAATGAAAGAATTCTTTATAAAATGTAGCTAAAGTTCATATTTCGTGGGTAATAAATTTTTTAAATTTCTTGTAACAGTTTTCCAATTTTACATTTGATTCATGTATAGAAATACTAATTAAAAAATTACTTACATCGAATCATCAATTCTTGGCCTATATAATAGGGCTTCTGCCGACGTGGAAGCTTCCAAAATATCAATTTGTTGTTGTCTTCGAAGCATTCCGCCTTCCCGGGTATTATCGTTTGCGCGTTTATCAGCCACTACCTGCCATGGGGACTCGACGCCCCTTCACTAATTGTGGGATATCCCGGAAACTTTTCTTCGGATTGACTTGAAATTTTCAGGGAATATTTTCGAAACATTATACTTCAAGAAAATGTTTAAAAAAATCGACTTTTTGAAAATTCCGACTGCATCTCACCCCTTAAAGTTTCTAGTGCGCAGGCCCTTGCTCGAATCACTTCCTTGTCTAAGAAAGGCGATCGAAAATAATCGAATTTCGCCCCAAAAATAAACAGCATGTTTATAACCGTCTATACTATCGGATAATGCAAAAAAAAACGATTTTTTGAAAATTTTACACTGTGATGATGCCTCAAAGGAAAAGCAGTCAAATATTCGACCCTACCGAGCTGGGGAATAATTTCTTTTTTTTTTTTACAAAATTTCTTACGGTGCTTTCTAGTCAAAGCAATTTTTTTTCTTTTTTTTTCTAATTTACATCACACGAATGTGAAACGGTATTTCGGTCGACAAAAATCGTTGAGGTCGATTTTTGTTTTCTCTTTCGTCTTCGGACAAAGTCATAATAATAATATTGACAATAATGTCACCGAGAGAACGAGGTCTCGATTCATGCTGCCATCGTCGCGTTGCAATATCTGTATACCGCGGACGCGAGCGAGATAACTTGATGTAGTTGATACTTTGTTCAAGCACGGACTTTGAACGATAAGTCTGCGTGCGTTACATAAATATACATATACGTATGTAGGCATAAAATCTCATCTCATCTCGTATATACAAAAATTAATGTTGATGTGTTCGTCTTCTATGCGTTCGCGCATCGTTCATTCGATTGAGTTTAAAACTTTGTACAGTTTTTGTTGGCGCTTGCGCGAACGTTTCTGACATAGTACCATCAACGTCCACTAGGTGGAGCGCGGGTCGTATCGGATAATTGTTCGTCTTTGATAATTAAAGGAGGCACTGCAACGCGTGCCGAGCTAGTGATCTATAAAACTTCGACATTCGCCGGGGAAAAATATTGCAATTTGCGGAGCCGCCTTCTGCGCATGCGCGGTAAATCTCGCCGGCAGCTCATTGCGAGTTCCCGTCAGAAAAATTTCAGCGACCTGTTGTAAAAAATTGCGTTGAATTGTACAGATTGTATTTTAGGGGAATAAGGGATAATCTTTTGAAAACGGTGTAGCGGAATTTGGAGAAACTTCGAAGTTCAACTTTTACTCGACGTATCTATGGTGATATAAAAAAAAATACTTCGGTATCCTTTAACATTGAGGGGTGAAAAGCTCGAACCTCCTTACTTAAAATTTTCGCATATCACCGTACGTGCCTTATAGTTATTTCTTTTTTTTATCTATATACCGCATCAAAAAATGCCAATTATTGCAATAAGCGAGCCCAAAAACAAAAGTGGAAGTAAAAGAAAGATGGAATAAAAAAAACTGTCAGTCGTGTCTTTCTAGTTCTTTTTTCTTTTTGAGTGCCTCAGTTCGAAAAAAATCCTTGACAAATCTCAATCCCCATATATATATATATATATATATATATATATATATATATATATATATATATATATATATATTAGACTGATTCAAAAAAAAATTTTTTTTCTGGATTCTCGTGCTATTGTTGGGCACTGATAAAACAAAATTTCTCTAAAAAGATGGGCGCGGTCACTCAATTTTTCGAGGTGGCTATCTCGACTTTTTTGTATTTGAATTTTTTTTAACGAACGTATTGCATTTAAACATAGTCATGGCTTCGGATTACGGATAAAAATCGGAAAAGTTTTGAGTTTGTTCTTTTACAAACATAACAGAGAAAAACTGACCATACGTCGAAGTGCACACGAAACGATGAAAGAAATTTTCGAACAATGGAAATGTGCTGAAATTCCAACGCGTCGATTGAATAACGCAATCTTGAAATCAATAAAACTCCATCTAGTCTGGAAACAACTTTTAAAAAATCGAGTTAAAAAGAATTTGCCGTCACAAATATCGAAGGAGCGTAAATTTAAGAGAGATTTGGACAAACTGTTCAACGTTGCACATTTTCTTTCTGCCCAAAATGTTAACGAACTTGAGAATGGCTGGGAAGAAATGTAAATGAGTTTGAAGATAATATAAGCGTAGCATTTTGAAAATGTAAATATACGATTTATGAATAAAAGCTTATAATTTAATTTTTCGTAAAAAGTGCAAAATGTTAATGCGTATAAATAAATCTACATGAATAACGAGAGTAGTATAGACGCCATTATTGATCTACCTGGATTTGAATTGTGAATATTGCACCCTTTTCAAATTGTTAGAGTTTATTTTTGTTACGAAAAAGCTGCTGGATGTGATTTTTATCCATAATCCGAAGCCATGACTATGCTTAAATGCAATACGTTCGTTAAAAAAATTCAAATACAAAAAAGTCGAGATAGCCACCTCTAAAAATTGAGGGACCGCGCCCATCTTTTTAGAGAAATTTTGTTTTATCAGTGCCCAACTATATAGCACGAGCTATCCAGAAGGAAATTTTTTTTTTGAATCAGTCTAATATATATATATATATATATAAATATATATATATATATATATATATATATATATATATATATATATATATACACATACATATACATATACATATACATATACATATACATATACATATATATATATATATATATATATATATATATAAAATTTAGAGTGGTTAAAAAAATGATTTTTTTTTGCAGTAATCAACGGAAAATGGTATGAAAAAGTAATTCATACAAAATTTGAGAGGTCTAAAAATTTTTTTAGGTAGTGCTCAAACGACTTAATTTTTTTCTCTTCTATTTTTCGTCAATTTCTTTCTCCGCCAATAAACATCATGATAATATAATTCAATGAATTTATCCAACTTATGTTGAAAGAGATCTTCGTTGGACAATTGAGTTTGATTTTATCGTAAATATATTTTTTTTTCAATGCTGCCCACTCCAATCGTTTTTTTTTGTAACTTTTTGAAATTGATGCAAGGTTGAGAAATTCCTATTCCGGTTTCGCTCCAAATATTAGTTATTACGTCGATAACGTTTTGTGTACTCTCTCGAACAGAAAATTTAAGAGTATTGTGATGGTGAAAGAATCGACTTGATGCTTATCTATTCGTGGGTAATTTTCACTCCACAAATTCTTCGATTACCGACCCAATCAGATCAATTTCAGCACTTTCACTATCGTCCAAACCCGCGATCATTTTTTTTTACATTTTTATTCTCACGTGGACTACGACGTGACTCAATACAGCAACTACTGGAAACAGTCAAATGAATCGCGAAAAGAACTCACGGACAGTCAGAGAAACAAAGGTGCAGTGGCGTCAACAGCGCCGCGGTTTGTAACTCTCAAATCCGTATGACTTTGTTTTCTTACTCCAAAAAAATACGCATTCTTTTTTAGACGTTCAGTGATTTAAACACCGTGTTTTTGTTCATCAAGTGGTTCATATCATTTTCACAACCTAATTACATATATTGATTCTCAATCTGCAAATACAAATTGTTTATGGTGAAAAACAATGTTTTAATAAAAATTGCGTATTGTAAAGGTCTGCATAGACTACGACACTTATTGCGACACAAATGTCTGACACTAATGTCCGTTCTGTTCACACATAAGACGGTTTCGGTGTCCCAGAAAGTGTCTGTACTGTGATGTCGCTACACAAGTGTCTCAGGTGTTCACACACAAAACTACTGACACAGCTGCAGTACCCGCTCGGACGCCATGGAGAAACGCCGTGCGGCGGCAGCCGTAATTTCGTGCGCTGTTATTAAGGGGCTATACCAGTGCGACAATTTAAAAAGATCGATTTTTTTTTGCCTTTTTCGACAGTTTATTCTTTCAAGAATATCATTATCATTTAAATTATATATGTCAATATCATTTTATCTTGCAAAAGTCGATAGTTAAATCTCTAAACGCATTTTTCTCGAAATGAGATTTTTCAAATATGCTGACAGTGTAACTCAAATAGATCCGATTGACTTGAAATTTGAACTGAGTACTCTTGAATATATTTACTCTACGATGACGTAGGATATTTTTGATTGGATAAAAATTGACGATTTGGCATTGAAAAAAAACGACCATTTTGTAGGCAAGAAAAGAGACTTTTTTCATAACTACGCTATTTTGTTAGATTTTGATATTTTTAAAAAATCCTACGTCATTGTACAGGAAATACCTTCTAGTTTAACGACATTTTTTTCCTTTTTCGGTTTCAGCTACTCAATCAGCCGGAATCATGTCAGCAGTGGAGGAACTTTTTTTTTGCGCCTGCGAAGGCAGCGCATTAGTCGCTTGGATCTCAATATTTACCTATGAAAAAATTATTTAATATAGGTCAAATATATTTTTAATTTTCCAAAGGATTTAATTGAGTACTTTTCGTCCAAAAAGTCCTGAAAATCACCCAAATTTCCAGCGTTCACACTGGTATAGCCCCTTAAGCTGTGTTCTTAAATTATGCATTTTTCTGCCAACTTTAGCCGATATTGTGCCAAACTATTCCGCCAAGCATTAAAGTGCTGCCTGTTTTTTTTACTCTATTTTTTATAATCAGCACAACATACTTGCCAAAGTTCAGGCAATCCTTCCACAAAAAATATCAAATTTTTAATGCTCTCCTTGCTCCACGTAATGGCCATTTTGATTTAACGCGGGTCGCGAGTGTCTGGATAATTTCGCGCCGGTTCGAAAACTTGGACACTGCCGCAGACACTCCGACACAACCTGTTCACACGGCGCTCGACGCGACACCTAGCGAGATGTCGCAATAAATGTCCCGACATCAGACAGTGGTGTTCACACACAGACACTCGATGTATACATTGAGTGTATACACCAAAGTGTCGTAGTGTAAACCTACCTTTACAGACAAAATTTAATCAAGACTTACATTGGATCACGCACGAACATTTTCTGCATCGAAATGAAAAAAATCAATCCTCTGATAATCATGAAAAAGGCGTTTGAGCACTAACTAAAAAATTGTTTAGAACCCTGAAATTTTGCAAAACTTTCTTTTTCTTAACATGCTTCAATTTTCCGTTGAGAAAAAAAATCGATTTTTTTAACCATCCTAATACATATATATATATATATATATATATATATATATATATATATATATATATATATATATACATATATATATATATATATATATATTAGACTGATTCAAAAAAAAAAATTCCTTCTGGATTCTCGTGCTATTGTTGGGCACTGATAAAACAAAATTTCTCTAAAAAGATGGGCGCGGTCACTCAATTTTTAGAGGTGGCTAT
The DNA here is from genome assembly GCA_964007375.1 of Ophion obscuratus. Classification (NCBI taxonomy): domain Eukaryota; kingdom Metazoa; phylum Arthropoda; class Insecta; order Hymenoptera; family Ichneumonidae; genus Ophion; species Ophion obscuratus. The sequence goes on from OZ023323.1 coordinate 31,613,183, forward strand.
CTCGACTTTTTTGTATTTGAATTTTTTTTAACGAACGTATTGCATTTAAGCATAGTCATGGTTTCGGATTACGGATAAAAATCACATCCAGCAGCTTTTTCGTAACAAAAATAAACTCTAACAATTTGAAAAGGGTGCAATATTCACAATTCAAATCCAGGTAGATCAATAATGGCGTCTATACTACTCTCGTTATTCATGTAGATTTATTTATACGCATTAACATTTCGCACTTTTTACGAAAAATTAAATTATAAGCTTTTATTCATAAATCGTATATTTACATTTTCAAAATGCTACGCTTATATTATCTTCAAACTCATTTACATTTCTTCCCAGCCATTCTCAAGTTCGTTAACATTTTGGGCAGAACGAAAATGTGCAACGTTGAACAGTTTGTCCAAATCTCTCTTAAATTTACGCTCCTTCGATATTTGTGACGGCAAATTCTTTTTAACTCGATTTTTTAAAAGTTGTTTCCAGACTAGATGGAGTTTTATTGATTTCAAGATTGCGTTATTCAATCGACGCGTTGGAATTTCAGCACATTTCCATTGTTCGAAAATTTCTTTCATCGTTTCGTGTGCACTTCGACGTATGGTCAGTTTTTCTCTGTTATGTTTGTAAAAGAACAAACTCAAAACTTTTCCGATTTTTATCCGTAATCCGAAGCCATGACTATGTTTAAATGCAATACGTTCGTTAAAAAAAATTCAAATACAAAAAAGTCGAGATAGCCACCTCTAAAAATTGAGTGACCGCGCCCATCCTTTTAGATAAATTTTGTTTTATCAGTGCCCAACAATAGCACGAGAATCCAGAAGGAAAATTTTTTTTTGAATCAGTCTAATATATATATATATATATATATATACATGCACATATATTTTCTGCGCAATAAACGGCGGACACGCGCGAACGGTCAATGAATGCAAATTAGCTTTCAATATTTCTCAATAATCTTACGCTGTCATACGATCATGTATTCGCGTGACCAACAAGCGCAACGATATCCGCTAGTTATCCGTTTTTTCCTTCTTTCTTTTTTCGTTTTTAACGTCTTGAATGTCTTCGAGACTAGGCTTGCTTCACTCACAATGTCGTATGATTGAATGGTAGAAAAAAAAGAATGTACACACTGTGCGCGATCATGTGCAAAGCTCATTGGAGGAAAAAAAAACAAACGAACGATACTCTATAATGAAACTGAATGACAAACGTCATTAAACAGATGAATAATATTTATATATAAACAAATTACTGAATTGCAGGAATTTTGCACCCTCTGCGTAATGTTTTTGCCCAGCTTTATTCATATTTTATTGTTGTTTTTTAGTATATTCAACTGTGGAACCCCGGATGTCATAAGGGGGCGTAAGCAAATTATGTAACGCAAGTTGGGGGGGGGGGGGTCTGGCCAGACGTTGCGGTGTGCGTACGCGGGGGAGGGGAGGGGGGCAAGGTTTGCGTTACGTCACGCTTCTAGAACTGCCAGAAATAGCAAAATTTCTGCAGGTTCGAGTTTTTAATTTAAAACTCGCGCGGAATTTTACTGCGGAAAGTTGACAATTTTCCATACGAAATGTCAGTTAAGGGGAGAAGTCAGCGTGCAATAACTTGCACAGGAGTTTTCCCCAAGCAAAATTTGTAAAAATGTATAATTCTTGAAAGTACATATACTCATATATGTTGGCAACATTTTTCGTCACAAGTCCGAAAATTGACGGAGTTACAGTCACTTCAGTGAGAACAGGTAGCACGACCGATCAGTGCCCTCAGTCCCTACAAGTGTGACATCGTTCACAATAGATGAAGTCCAGGCTCTTATTATTTTGCGACATATAATGAAGATGAATATCGCCCGAGACTCAATACTTCAATGTAAGTATCAATATTCTAGAAAAAACAGAACTTTATGTCAAGAAAAACGGAACGAAAAGTTCGAACGCGTTTTTCTCGAAACTATTTTATTCAACCTCGTCCCAGCGAATAATCAAAAATTTATCAAGCGAATTTCAATTTTTTTTTGACATTTTTGTAATCGTGGTGACTACGGTTGTACGTAGCCAATTTTTGAAATTTGCATAATTACTATTTTTGAAGACTGCTTGAATACATAAAAGGGCCTTGAAAAGGGAAAAAGATGTCCAAACCATCGGCATTTTGTAAAAAATAAAAACAAAAATAAAAAAACGGCTGTGCATAACGATAGTTACCTTTGTATAGATATTGATAAATTGTTGATTTTCTATTTACATATAAACTTTTATAAAGATATTGATAGGACAATGGAGAGCATTTTTTTCGTCGTCAAATCAAGGCGCATATCGGTTAATTTTAAAGATTTTTTTCATAAAAATTGGTATAAAACTAGATGAATATATACTTAGCAAAATGAGTCCCTTTCATAATTGGTAATGTCTGTGACAAAAATTGCAATTAGCGACGACAAAGCACCAGTTACGTAACGGAATAAAGGGGGGACGGGTTCGAAAATTGGTGAATTTGACGTTACGTAATTTGTGTACGCCCCCTAAGGGCAATAAAAAATGATATTTCTAAATGTGTGTGTATATATATATATATATATATATATTAGGGTGTGTGGAAAAAAATCGATATCTTTTTCGGTTGTATCCACCAAAAAAAGGTGAATTAAGGTAAAAAAAAGAAGAATCCTCGAAGGAGAGCTCGAAAAAAAATTATTTCGAACTGCGCATTGCATTTGAATACTTTCCATAAGAATAACACAGGAAAATATTGGCACTTCTGAACGTCGTAGTAAAACTCTTGAGAAAAAAGTCTCACAAAAATGTCATTAAGATATTCTGATAGAGAATTGAATTTCCTACAAAAAAAGTTCCTACGAACAATCAGCTTAGAATAACCGTTCAAGTGGTATCGCTGTCTGAAATTAATTTTTTTATTTAAGCGACGTGCGCGCCATAGCACACGCTGCCACCTGGCGGCAGCATGCGATAGCTCGTAGTGCAAAATTACAAGCTTCATACTAGCGCCACGAACGGGAAACCGCGACATTTTTCCCTCATTTTGGCCCCAAATCAAGATCTGTCACTGCTACAAAATTTCATTCGTTATTGCAAAGTGAATCCTGTAGTAGGGGAGGCTGCCTCGAAAATATTAGCTAGTAACTTGTGGTACTTTAACGAGAAAATTGTTGCTTTGTCGTTATTTGACAATGCTGTGCCGATAAGTGTGAAGGCAAAAATGGTACAAGCTCTGCGATCTCGAGAAAAATCCAAAAATCCTTCCGAGTGAGTAATTGTTAAAAAAAAATGATTGCTAAATGGTGCTGAAAAAAGACATAAGCGATTTCGTTACTCAAGAATTCTTATTTCTTTTCCAGCAATTCAATTTACCTCATGCTTTTTTGAGAGTAAATATTGAATTATGGCCGGAAAATGCCATTTATTTGAGTTGCTTAGATTTTTTTTAATCCAAAAGTCGTTAATAACGTAGCCGAACGTGGTGTCACTTTGATAGAAGCATATAACGGTTCATTAACAAAAAACGAAGAGCAGCTACAATATTTATTGGGCGTAGTGCAAAATCATCGACAGAAATACCCTAGTTGCAACAAACAGACTCTTAAAAAAAGGAACGATGATTATTTACATTATAAAGTAAAATAAAATTATTTTATCTTATTAAACCAAATTAATTGAATAAAACTTTTCGAAACACGAAAAATGATGGACGTCGTTTCTTTTATATTTCTTGTTGTACTTGATTCTTTTTTGTATCAGAGAAATATTTTGAGAACGATTCCATGCAAATTGTACGTTAGAGCAGAACATTCTCTACAAAAAAAACCCCAAAAAGTTTTTTCGTAAAGCGAAAAATTCGATTTTTACAGCCTTTCAGCCTCAGAACGCCTCTGAGGCTACTAAATAGCCTCAGAACGGTTGTTCTGAGCTAATTTTTCGTAAAAACTTTTTTGTTGGAAATTCGATTCTCCATGAGAATATGTTAATGACATCTTTGTGTGATTTTTTCCTGACGAGTTGCACTACCACATTCAGAAATCCCAATATTTTCCTGGGTTATTCTTATGGAATATATTCAAATGCAATGCGCCACTCGAAATAATTTTTTTTGAGCTCTCCTTCGAGGATTCTTCATTTTTTGTCTTAATTCACCTTTTTTTGGTGGATGCAACCGAAAAAAAAAGTATCGATTTTTTTCCGCACACCCTAATATATATATATATATATATATATATATATATATATATATATATATAGACAGTGGGTACGAAAAATATCTGGACAAAATACCCTCGGCATTTTTATGGATGTCTTAATTCACCTTTTTTTGGTGGATGCAACCGAAAAAAAAGTATCGATTTTTTTCCGCACACCCTAATATATATATATATATATATATATATATATATATATATATATATATATATATATATAGACAGTGGGTACGAAAAATATCTGGACAAATACTCTCGGCATTTTTATAAAAATAGAAACAGAAAGAAGTTTGTTAATGCCGATTATTTTGGTTGACAACTCTTTTGTTATAGGGTGTCTCAAAATGACCTGACATTTCAATTTATTAATAAAACGTATTATTTATTCAAAAACTACGAATATTTTTATTTTAACTTAAGGTACAAACATGGAGGTTATGTTGGGAACACAATATCCGCCTCATCCCTATTTGCAAACGTTCACTCTTGACGAAATTTTCAAATAACATTTTGGCGTAATTGCGGACTAATTTCATTAACGGTGCATCCAATTGCTTCCTCGAACTCCGGAATAATCTGTGGATCATTGGCATATACTAAGTATTCCTTTCAGAAATGCCCAAAGAAAGACGGCCAATGGCGTCGAACCGCACGATCTTGGTGGCCAATTCACATCGCCGCGACGCGAGATAACACAACCATGAAACTTTGTCTCCAATGACTGCATTGTTTCGCCCGCAGTGTGGACTTCCCTGTAGGTGGGGTCACGGTTCACTCACAATATTACATCAAATACAAGACCACGTGTAAGGTTTACAAAATAACTATATTCTTTATTAAAATACAAAGGTAGCGTAATGACTCGTGTGTGTCGCGAATCTCCTTTTTAGCGCGCTTCTTCTCCGTGTCTCTAGCTCTCTTTTTCCTCGAGCTCGGCGCACGGCGCGTCGGTCATGGGTTACGCATTTTGTAGACGTGCTTCTCTGTAGCGTCGATAACGTAGGGAGCAAGGCCCCACAGCAGTGTGGCAAGTGGCGCCATCTTGTTGAAAGATTATGTCTTCCAAGTTCATATCCCGTTTATGCCATTTATCGGATATTGTGTATCACACATAACCTCCATGTTTGTACCTTATATTGAAATAAAAATGTTCGTACTTTTCAAATAAATAATACGTTTTATTAATAAATTGAAATGTAAGGTTATTTTGAGATATCCTATGTAAAAATACTTCATGTTAATGTTAGTTAAAGTTTTTTAAAGTTCATTAAACTTTTGAGATGCCCTATATAAAAATACTTCATGTTAATGTTCATATGAATAATGTATGTTGTGGGAAGCGGAATGTGCATATAATTACTTCTTGTCTATTGTGTATGTGTACGGATAAAGTAATATGCGGGCTTTCAGTTCCATTGGGTAAAGATTTATTAAGTCTGCGCGACTAACTTTAGACCACAGATACACAATTTCGTAATTATTCTTCAGCTCGTTCTAGCGAGAAACCGTTTTTAAATTCATCTCCAATACGAACAGCCTTTTTCATGGAGGCGCGCGCGTATGTGTGTGTGATTTATGGATGTCTGCGTGTGTGTGTGTATATAAAGGGAGCTTTCATTCGTACAGTGATATTATTATTATTATTATTCGTACCACTGTGCAAAATACCATTATTAAAATTGAATTATAATTTAAATTATAATCGAATTGTACATTATATCATATTATTATATATTTTCTTAAGCCCAACGTATACCTTTATAAATATATAGCACAGTGATATTATTATTCGTACCACTATGCAAAATGCCATTATTAAAATTGAATTATAATCGAATTATACATTATATCATATTATTATATATTTTCCTGAGTCCAACGTATACCTTTATAAATATATAGCACAGTGACATTATTATTCGTAAAACCATGCGAAATACCACTATTAAAATTGAATTATAATTGAAATTATAATCGAATCATACATTATATCATAATATTGTATATTTTTCTAAGTTCCAACGTATACCCTTGCGGGTTCTTACGTATTACTTGTTCCCAATTGAACGCTTTCCTACCACTCCCTACCTGCACTTCGCCAATCTAACCTAATTCGAGAATTTAGAAGCTATGAACATTCCGTCGACCGTAGAAGACCTACACTACGGACCTGGTAACGATGATTCCATGTAAGTTGACAAATTTCATGATTTATTCATTCCCAAATTTTCAAACGCGTTTTTCTCAAAACCACGTTTTTCAAATCGGTACCCAACATTTCTCGAAAACCAATGAATCAATTGCCTTAAGGTTTTTTGTAGTATTGTATACACCGTTATCTAGTACTTGTCATAGGATTTTTTTTCCCATTAGTTTTTGTTTTATAGGCAAAATAATAACTAATTTTTGGTCCAAAAATCACTATTTATGTTCAAACGTCCGCCATTTTGTTATAAATCGATATTTTCAAAATCGCCTATGACAATTACTAGATTATAGTATCTGATTTAATAATCTTTTCGTTTTTTTTTTCAGTTGATTTTTAAAGAAACGCCAGTGGGTACCGTTTACGCAGATTTTTTTACGATGCTCCAAGGATCATACGATATCCTTGTATATTTTTGATATTTTTAAATAAAGAAAATTAAACATATTTTTGAATGTATATACTTTTAGATAATTAAAACCCCAATCCGAATCACACATCCTGTTTTGTCAATATCACTGTATTGTTTTTTTTTCTTCGGAAAGCTGTTGAATTATTGACATGAGAAGAAAAAGAACGATAATAAAAAATGGAATATAATAATCGTAAATAAATATAATACGTGATGATAAATATAATTCGATAATAATATACAATAATAATAAATGATGAAGAAAATACTTTTAAAAAAGTGCATAAGTGACGGGCCTCAATTATCACATCAATAAATCAACAAAAGACGAAGGATCGCTGTGTCGGTTCGTTGTTTATAATTATAAAGGAAAAAAAAGCAAATATCGAATCATTATTGTTATTCATCATATATCGAAATTGGATATTACCAAACAAAGAAAATGCATACGCCAGTGCTCTTTATGCTGTCTCGTCAATATCACTGTATCGTTTTTTTTTTCTTCGGAAAGCTGGTGAATTATCGAGATGAAAAAAAAGAATGATAATAAAAATGGCGAATAAAAAGTGTAATATCATAATCGTAAACATAATACGTGATGATCACGTATTATGTTTATTACTCACATAAAAAACATGTGTTAAAAATCTGTGATAATCTAAGATTTTTATTTAGTGTAAGAAATAAAGTATCAACGTTATTTGTAATTATGTGCCTTTTTCTATTTTGGATATGCGTGGTATTTTGTATTGCAGGAACAAATAGGACATCCTCAGCAAAGGTTCATTCCATCACGACTGCCATCATGCTCACTTTAATTAATCCTTGAAAAATCAAGCTCTGATGAGGCTTAGATTTTTTGCACTGATCAGGCCTTTATTTTCTACCGTGATCAAGCTTTGATTTCATATGCTGATCAGGCCTCGATTTTATTCGCCGATCACGCCTTGATTTTTTACTTTGATCAAGCCTTGATTTTTTTACTTTAACCAAGCCTTGATTTTTTACTTTGATGAAGCCTTGATTTTTTACTTTGATCAAGCCTTGATTTTTTACCTTGACCAAGCCTTGATTTTTACCCTGATTAAGCCTCGATTTTTTACCCTGATCAAGTCTTAATTTTTTACCGTGATCAAGCCTGGGTTTTTTATCGTGATCAGACCGAAATCAGAAAAAGTGTCACAAAAATTACCACGGCTTGATAAAAAATCCTGATAAAGGCATTAAAAAGAAATCAGGAAGCCTGATCAAGTCATTTTTGTAGCGGGAGCAGGATTTCTACTCGGGGATAAATATAATTCAATAATGATAGATCATGAAGAAAATACTTTTAAAAAAAGTGCACAAGTGACGGGCCTCAATTATCACATCAATAAATCAACAAAAGACGAAGGACCGCTGTGTCGGTTCGTTGTTTATAATTATAAAGGAAAAAAAAGCAAATATCGAATCATTATTGTTATTCATCATATATCGAAATTGGATATTACCAAACAAAGAAAATTGATACGCCAGTGCTCTTTATGCTGTCTCGTTAAGGGACTATACCAGTGTGACACTTTCAAAAAATCGATTTTTTGCCTTTTTCGACAGTTTATACTTTTAAGAATATCCTGTAAAAATTTTAAGGCCGTATCTCTAATAATTTTATCTCGCAAAAATCGATAGTTAAATCTTTAAACGCGTTTTTCTCGAAATGAGATTTTTCAAATTTGCGGACATTGTAACTCAAAGAGCAATTATCCGATTAACTTGAAATTTGAACCGAGTACTCTTGAATATATTTACTCTACAATGACGTAGTATATTTATTATCGGATGAAAATTGACGATTTGGCATTGAAAAAAACGACCATTTTACAGGCAAGAAAACAGACTTTTTTTTCATAACTGCGCCATTTTGTTAGATTTTGATATTTTTCGAAAATCCTACGTCATTGTACATGAAATACCTTCCAGTTTAACGACATTTTTTCCCTTTTTCGGTTTCAGCTACTCAATCGGCCGGAATCATGTCAGTAGTGGAGGAACTTTTTTTGGCGCTTCCGAAGGCAGCGCAAAAGTCGCTTGGATCTCAATATTTTTCTATGAAAAAATTATGTAATATAGGTCAAATATAGCCAAATATATTCTTAATTTTCCGAAACATTTGGTTCGGTACTTTTCTTCCAAAAAATTCCCGAAAATCACCAAAATTTTCACCGTTCACACTGGTACAGCCCCTCAATATCACTGTATCGTGTTTTCTTCGAAAAAATAAAAAAAACTTCGCTGTTGAATTATTGAGAAAAAAAGAATGACAGCGTAAATCGTGAATAAAAAAATGTAATATAATGGTCGCAAAATATAATACGTGATGATAAATATAATTCGACAATGATAAATGATAGTAATAGATGACGGAGAAGACAGTTTGGAAAAAAAAAAGTGCATAAGTGACCGGCCACAATTATCAAAGTTCATCTCAGTGAGGACTCGGCTACTTTTGCCCGACTGGGACGGACGACCTACTCCGTCTATTCCCCACCATTGGCCATCATTCCCGTTTCTCCGCAGCTCGCAATCTCGCAAACCAAGTGCTCCTCTTCACTGGTACTCGATGAGATATCACCGTCGAGGCCTCTGCACGCGTAGAAAAGACGATACGCGCGGTCAGTATGCGCGATTCCGTCACCGGCTACGGCTCCTAGATTTGTCGTTTGTTCGCGAATAAATATCATAATTGTCTTTATCGCCACTCATCTCTTTGTCTCGCCGTTTACGATCGCTATCGAGCTTAGCCGAAAATCACCAGCCACGACGAAGTTCCAAAGTATCAAAGTGCCGAGAGTGTCAAAGTGCCTGAAAGCGCGGCGCTCCTTTTTACTTTTTTCCTTATTTTTCCTCGTCCGGTTTATCGAAACCTGAATATATTTCGGTGATCGACGAAAACAAGCAAACTGGATTCACAGGGATATTTTGTGTCGTCGCCTTGCGCAGACGGTTTTTTATGGCATTTTTTTAAAAGCCATTTTTCATTCCGATACAATTTTTTTCCTCGTGCTTAAAGTTATTTTGGACAAACTTTTTTTTTCCATTGGTCAATTTTAAGCGAGCAATTTTTTTGCCGTTGGGTTGTTTGTATACGAGGAAACCAAACTTCGCAGGTCTAAATTGGTTTACAAGAGTAAATTATTCTTGAACATTTTATTTTTCAATTGTGTTGTATGGGAATTTTTCGTGTGCTTGATTTTTTCGAAATGTTTTTACACGACGTCCGTTCTTCCCTTGTTCAAAATCAATTTGAACACATGCAACATTTTCCTTTGGATATTTTCAATTCGAACGTAAGCAACAAGCCTACGAGTTCCTTTTTTTCTTGAACGTTTTTCCAATTTATTTCACGCAAAAACCGTAAAGTTTGTCAAAATATTATTGTTTAACTTAAAAAAATTATTTTAGAGTCGTGAAATTTTTTTTCTAGAATTATTCTACGCAAGTAAATAGTTTTTTAAATCATTTTTTAAAAATCGTTTCATTCGAGAATTCCTTCACGACCAATTAAAACAAAATTATTCCACACGACTCTCTTTTCTCATTCAAAATCAATTTACACTCGCAAAGTCGTTCCTTTTTTTCTTCTAAACCATTTTTCCAATTCATTTCACGGACAAAACGGTAAAATCGATGAAAGAATAATTATTCAAATTTAAAAAATTATTTGACAGTCGCGAAATTGAATATTTCCATTTTCCAAAATTATTTCACGAAAGTAAATAGCTTTTTGCCGCCATCCACACGAGCCCAAACAAGCTAAAGTTTCTACAAAATAAATATTGGAGTAAAAAAAGCATTGACGTTCTATCGAAACGGCAATCCTGCGATCCCGTGCATTCTCGTTCGGAGCAGCAAGAAAGGGCCGAGTGGAGGGGGAGGTTCAGTGGGCCTTTGATTGGAGAACGCGGAGTGAAAGTCCTCGAGATGAATAAATTGTTAGCGTGAGAGGGAAAAAGAGAGAGCGAGTAGGGGGAAATGAGTGGTATCGTTCGGTTGGCTCCGTCTCATCGAGAAATTAAAGTGTTGCCTTAAGGAGCGTGTGCCAGTGAGAGGACCGCGCAAAGGACCGAGAAGTAAAAATGGGTTGCAGACTGACGGACGAGAATGTCAACGGAACGAAAAAATCCTCTGATATTGCGTGCAACATACGCATTGACGATCAACAAAAACTTCTCAACAATGAGCGTTACATAGACGTGAATTCTCAAATTTATCTCGAATTTACCGATCTCTGTTATACCGTTCACGACTGTAGAGGCGAGTGTGAATTTTTTGTTTTTTTTTGCTATGTATTTTTAAGGCTCTTTCAAATATACTCCAAAATTGTATGTACCGCATTGATTCACGATAACAAAAAACAAACCCAATTGGTGCAATCTATTAGTTTTATTATTTTATTTTCCATCTTTTTTCTACTAATTTATATTTTATTAATTTTTTAATTTATGTTTACTAACAAATTGCATTTTTAGGTAGAATTTTTTTCGATATGTATTATTCAATTATGCCTTTTCCATCGTATTTTGATTTTTGGATTTGAAATATATTTCTGTGTAGAAAATTTAAAAATTAGAAAAATTAGTTTCTCGCGTGCCAAAGTAAACATAGAAGATTTTTTTTTTCTTCTCTTTATTTACGAGTGTGAATTTTTTGTTTTCTTGTTGTGTATTTTTACGGCTCTTTCAAATGTACTCCAAAATGTTATTTTATTGTACTGCACTAATTAACGATAAAAGAAAACAAACCCAATAAGTGTAATAGATCCGTTTTATTAATTTAATTTCTATCAATATCTATTTTTTATGTTCATTTTCTATTAATTTATTTTTACTAGCCAATTGCATTTCTAGGTAAAGTCATTGTCGATATTTATTATGAAATCATTATTTTTGTTGTTTTTGTTATAATAATATTTATGTACAACATACATGTTATTATGTTGTACTGCACTAACTAACGATAGCAGAATACAAACCCAATAAGTGTAATTTATTGGTTTTATTAATTTAATTTCTATCAATTTCTATTTTTTATGTTCATTTTCTATTAATTTATTTTTACTAGCCAATTGCATTTTCAGGTAGAATCATTGTCGTAATTTATTATTAAATCATGCTTTTTCCATTGACTTTTCATTTTCAGATTTGAAATGTATTTCTGTGTAGGGAAGTTTAAAAAAAATAGAAAAATAAACTCCTCTCGTGCTAAACAAAACATTAATTTTTTCATCATTCTATCTTCATTATACATTATTATCGTATATTATTTTATTATTTATCGTGGTATCGAAGTTTCAATTTTGTCTAGAGACAATGAATGTTTCTCTGTGTCGGAATAAAAAAAGATCTCGATAAGATAAAATCATTGGCGATATACGCGAGTACAAATCAAGTGTCGTAGAAGATAAATGAAGGCTAAAAAACGTTCGATGACCCGACGATATTCTGTGCTTTTGCTTTAGTAAAAGATTACCCGACTTTCGCCACTCGCAAAAACCTTAATTAGGCGGTGAAAAAAAAAAATCCGTAATTCTTGAAGAAAAGGCTCTTATTTTAATTAAGTTACGCGATAGAAATTTACAGCAGCGGATTAAAAATGTCTGGGATGCAATCGAATTCGTTTTATGCAGGCCCCGAATCACGTGGTCGAAACATACTCAAACAAAAATTGAGCAGCACAAAAATACGTGCCGCTCAATTCACGTTTTGTTGTGAATTATTGAGTCTTTTTTTCTATTTTGAGAATTTTTTTCTCAAGCATTTTTATTGTCTCCTTTGGTTGGGTTTCGTTCAATAGATAATTGGGTGGTAGGGCAGATACTTGAATATGTGCGTTCTCTCGATTCGCAGTGAAGGAAAAAGATATATTGCGAGGTGTCTCGGGGCACTTCCGGCCGGGAAAATTGACGGGAATTATCGGTCCTTCCGGAGCTGGAAAAACGTCACTTTTGAGCATAATAGCCGGCCTCCGTGGATCCAACGTCAAAGGCTTGATATGCGCGAACGGGAAGCCCAGAAACGTCGATGAATTTCGCAGATCGGCTTGTTGCATACCCCAGGAATTTGCCCTTTTGCCGAGACTAACGACGCGCGAGACCCTTTACATTGCCGCGCGCCTCAAACTCGGCAAACCTCACACCTCGCAGTCTCGCAAACTTTTGGTGACATTTTTGTTATTCAAAAAATCCTTTAAAATAACTTATTTGTCTCTATAAAATATCCTCAAAAATTCTTAAAAAAGGGAACCTTTTTTCCCAAAAATTAAAAGTTTTTGAGTACGGTCTTTGATTTTTTTAAATCATGACAAAAGGCATCTAAAAAAAATCTTAATTTTTTCCAGTGCCATAGTTAGAAGTTTTCAAATCTCTGATGACAATAATTCGAAGCTTCGTCGTTTCGGATTCATCCACAATAGTGCTTTAAATATATACATATAATTTTATTTGCATTTATTCATTTACAGATATTTAATTTTCGTAATTATTAGAATAATTTTTAAATTACATTGAAAATAATAGTTTTAATGAATTTTGACGAAAATTTTTAATAATTTAAATGATTCTACAAAGAATAATTTTTTAATTATTAGTATAATTTTTATATATTTATTGGAATAAAATTGAAACAATAATAATTATACATTTATAATAAATTTATGAATAATTCGAATAAAGAATGAATATAAATGTTTTTAAAAAATCAGATCGATGAGGTCGCGAATAAATTGGGCCTACTGGGCTGTATGGAGACGATGGCGGGTCAACTGAGCGGCGGTGAGAAGAAACGGATCTCGATAGGCGTTGAGATACTAACGAATCCTGCGGTAATGCTCCTCGACGAGCCAACAAGCGGCCTCGACAGCCTCGCATCGAATCAGGTTATTTTTTTAATACAACACCCACATCACAACGAATAAACGATAAACAAAACATCAGTTGTGAATAAACTGACAATAGCGAGAAAATTAGCATGTAAAACTAACCGACTCGGCTCGTTCTTTGTTTTTCTCATTGGGCGATGCTTCGGAGGCAGGTGGTCAGTCTGATGAAAAACATAGCCGATACCGGTTGTACAATCGTATGCGCCATTCATCAACCCAACAGCCAAATGATCGAACAGTTCGACGATATTCTCGTCCTCGCGGGAGGAAAAACATTTTATTGCGGGCCACGGGAAGACGTGCTCGATACTTTCCTCCAGGCCGGATTCGCATGTCCACCTTTCTACAATATAGCAGAGTTCGGTAAAAAAAGCAATTAGAAATGGATTTTTTTACATCAATTTTTTTTTCTTTCTCTTCTTTTTAACTGTTTTATCGTTTTTATTGAAATTTTATTTCCTTCCGAGGAGTATTTTGATGACTTCATTTCCATTCGAATTAAATTTTGATTTTATTTTTATTTACCACGTATGCAAAAAAAAAGGTTTATCTTTGTAGATTAGTTTATTTGTCGAAATGAATTGTACAATAACAGAAAATAGTGGTAATTGTCAAACTTAGATTTAGAATGACAGATTACAATTAGGGGAAAGGTGTACAAGATGATCCCCCTAAGGGAGAATGCTCGTAATTTCAAAGATATTCAACGTAATCAAGATCTGAAAGCGTTTACTACTGGCATAATGATCGATCTTACGATTAGCATATTCGAAATATTCAATTTATTAGGGTTTCAATAAAAATATATATATTTTTTTTGAACCTCCCGAGTAAAAATGAATATATATAATTGTATACAAAAATTGGCCCGATAGAATTGTATACAATTGTATATTAATTGATCATATACTTGTATACATCATATCATGTCATATGCATACATCAAAGTTTGGAAACACTCGCCCCTTTTAAAAATTACGATATCTCAATTTACCAAGCCGCGTTTCAAAAGGGACGTATTCAGCTTCATTTAGCTTTTTTTTTATTAACGATTTTTTTTAACCCCCCGAGTAAAAATGAATATATATAATCATATATAATTGTATACAAAAATTGGCCCGATAGAATTGTATACAATTGTATATGATCAATTAATATACAATTATATATGATTATATATATAATCATATATAATTGTATATTAATTGATCATATACAATTGTATACAATTCTATCGGGCCAATTTTTGCATACAATTATATATGATTATATATATTCATTTTTACTCGGGGGGTTAAAAAAAATCGTAAATTTGGAAACACACGCCCCTTTTAAAAATTACGATACCTCAATTTACCAAGCCGCGTTTCAGAAGGGACGTATTCAGCTTCATTTAGCTTTTTTTAACCCCCCGAGTAAAAATGAATATATATAATGATATATAATTGTATACAAAAATTGGCCCGATAGAATTGTATACAATTGTATATGATCAATTAATATACAATTATACAATTGTATACAATTCTATCGGGCCAATTTTTGTATACAATTATATATGATTATATATATTCATTTTTACTCGGGCTTACATAAGGATCAGCTTGAACACCGGGGTGTTGAAGATGATCCTTATTGTACAATCCTGTTGTCATCCCCTATTGGGATGGGAACAGAATTGCCCCTATTTTGGGTTTTTTATTTAGGAAAAATTGGGTAAATACAAATAAAAATTTGCTCGACTTTACAACACTTTTATATATATATTAATCATAGGTATACAGTATAAACTAAACTTACAAGTGAAATTACCTTTATAATATAAGTTGCATCGCACCCGACTAAAATTAAGGCGGGAGCCTGAGTTGGAAGGTCCGAAAAATCGTTTTTTATTTTTGACATTGTTTAAATGGATAGATAAACTATCCAAGAACGAATTTACAAAGTTACAGAGGCCAATTGTAAATATTTTCGAAGATACAAGGCCAAAAGCAGAGAAGCGATTGATATTTGATGTTGATATTTCCTCCTATTGAAATATTTGAAGCGCATTTTCTCCAGGTTTCGTTTTCACGATTTTTCCAAATTGGCGGGCGTGATGGCAAAAAAAAACTAAACGACCCATCGAATCAAACCAAAGTTTATTTCCTTCAGTATGAACATCTCTTCTAAATGAATTTAAAAAGTCGCTGAAAAAGTATTTTTGATTAATTTTTATAGCACGTTAAAGTGTGTTTTTTAACACATTTTTGTCAAACCTGAGAAAAGTTACGATTTCACGATTTTTTCAACTTTTTCTTGATTCACCCAGAAGAAAAATATATGAAAATTGAAAATTTTATTGGTTTATTTGGCTCAATCACGAATTACGAGCTGCAGTGGCAAGACGCGCATGGAATAGGCTGATAAATCTGCAGTCATTTATTGTTTGATGTTGAAGTTTTTCTTTACACATTTCAAATATACATGAGAAGAGACAGCAATGTTTATTGGGGACATTCGTTAGAACAAAAAAATTTCTAATAAAAAGCTTCCATTCTAAAAAAATTCCCGATAAAAAGCTTTTTTGAACCTTCTAATTCAGGCTCCCGCCTTAAATTAAACTAGTCTTCTACAGCCAGTCTTAAATCACTTAGGTATGTCAATTATGATTTGTGAGATCAATTATACATTGGTAGTGTTCTTTGGACATAAATAGACAATTTATTTAACAAAAATAAAGTAGGTACGTTGTTTGTGTACAAGATGATCCCTAGGGATCATCTTGTCTCAAAACTCTGTTTTTTCATTCATTGCTCGGTAACAGGTCAAAGCTCGGTGATCTATAAGTATTCCACTGTTACCACACCAACCACAACCCAAATTGAGCATATTATAAAGCCACAAACACAACAATGACTGCAACTGACAGTATCCAATTAAAATTACTTAAGCTTAAAGTCCACTTTGCATTGGATCAACACCTCACAATTTTAATTTTTTTTTCCGTCAAAACAAGTTCACCGCCATCATGAATTGACTAACGCGGGAGTGTGCCAGCGCTATGTTTTACCAAAGAATGCCACTAGATAGCGTTGAGACCACAGTAAGGGGTATAAAATCATGTGAAAATTTAACCATTTTTTTTCGTATGAAAAAAATGATTCACTCATAAGATTAATTGCACATGTATTTAGTATGAACATGAAGCTGTTAGAAAATATATATATATTTTTTTTTTCGATGTACAAAATGGCCGACCACTCGAAACTTCTCGAAATAGCTTTTTTCCATTTGGCGGGAAAAATAACTTCAACAATTTTCACTCGATTTACTTCAAATTTAAAAGTTATGCTCCTAATTGCATTTTGCAGAGAAGTACGAACGGAATTTCTGATTAATCGAAAACTTTCCATTTTGTGAGCAGTTTATGAGCAGTTATAACGAAATTTTTCACTGAAAATTCATTTCTTAAGGGGTAAGGCCACTGTAACGGCCCAAAAAAAAAGGTTTTTTCACTAATTTTTTGCTCCCGAAATTGAAGGTATTTGAAAAAAAACTTTTAATGGTGTTATCGGGCATACATTAAACTTTATTATAAAATTTTTTTACAGTAAAAAAAAACAAAATGGCGGTTCCACAGCTATCTTCCCGCGACATGTTTTGCTTCCAGGGCTCCGCGGCACGCAGCACCACTGGTGCACTTTTGAATCTAGAACAAAAAAAAAACATTAATCTAGAGGGCTATAGCTAGAGAATGTCGATCGGATTTTAAAAAGTATCAATTTTTGTGGATTTGGCGTGCGTTTGAAAAAAAAATTGATTTTTGACGAAAAAAACGGCAAGTTTTTTGTTAATAAAAAATCAATAAATAAAGTTCTTGAAAATTCCGATCGACATTCTCAAGATAATGTTAATATTCACATCTGGTTAAAATTTCAAGTAAAAAAAAATGAAAATTGTTCGAGTTATGCTGCGTGCCATTTTGAAAAACCATGTTTCGAGAAAAACGCGTTTAAAGTTTTGCGAATAGTTTTTTATTGGAAAAAATTAAAAAAAGAAGTTACACAGGACCTTTTTTTTCTTATTCTAGAGGGTTTAAACTATTTTTTAAGCCAATAAAAAAAAATCGATTTTTCAAAAAATTTACAGTGGCCTTACCCCTTAAGTTGGAATACCTACAACTTTTGAATAAAACAATATTTTTTTAAATTTCGTACGTACTTCTCTAATGTATATTGTCTCTACATTCTAATGTAGATTGACGAGAATTTTGGTTTTTTGTTCTAGGTAAAAAATTGTGGATGCTAAATGCCACGGCGCGGAGCGCCTAAAAAAACGATAACAAAATAAAATATTAGTAATCGGCCATTTTGTACATCGAAAAAAAATAGATTTTCTAACAGCTTTATATTCATACTAAATAGATGTGTAATTAATTTTACGAGTGAATGATTTTTTCATACGACAAAAAATGGTTAAATTCGCATATGATTTTATACCCGCTACTCTGGCCTAACCCCTTAAATTCTCCTCCTATATTTTGTTTCTCCCAGTATTCTTCCATTCCCACCTCCTTCTTCCTATCCTGATATTCTCTACAATATCGCGAGACCCTGATTTTGTTCCCGATTCTTTTGTATATCTTGGTCCGCCAGCTTTTGCACTGCCCTTCCAGCCTTTTTATCCCACTCTGTTTTATTTCCTCTTCTTACAAGGAACATCCCTCAGGTGACACCCTTCGATTTTGTTGAAATTTGGATATGTTGTAAAGCACCGAAAAGTAAGCGATACGTATTTTTTTATCGGCGGAAAAACAGTTTTAAGGGGTGAAACGTACCCTCGAAAATAGGGGTGTTTTTCGTTTTTCGTCGATAACATTATCGTTCTCATCTCCAATGTATAGTGCACAAAAAAAATAAACATTGATGCATTTTGAATTTTTTAATATCTCGTACCTTTAAAACGCTATCGACGAAAAACGAAGAACATCCCCATTTTTGAGGGTGCGTTTCGGCCCTTAAAACCGTTTTTCCGTCGATAAAAAAAATACGTATTGCTTACTTTTCGGTGCTTTGTAACACAATGAATCAAAGAAGTGTGCGGCCGTGTAGGTGACAAGAGATCGTTAAGGATTCGGCTTCGGTCCGGCCAATAAAGGTTTTCCAAAGATATCGATGGAAATAAGATGTTTTTCTAACGTTTCGGCCCTCTGGT
Organism: Ophion obscuratus; assembly: GCA_964007375.1. Taxonomy (NCBI): domain Eukaryota; kingdom Metazoa; phylum Arthropoda; class Insecta; order Hymenoptera; family Ichneumonidae; genus Ophion; species Ophion obscuratus. Next base: position 31,632,134 of record OZ023323.1, read on the forward strand.
TCGGATTCTCTTCAGAATATATATATTTTTTCTGTATAAATGATAATACACAGTTTTTAACAATCACGCTTTTTTTAAGTTGTATATATGAGCGTTGTGTGTTATGGTTTAGTTATCTAAATGTTGTGTTATTTTGTGTAATAATCATGTTAGTTCTGTTTTAATTATAATTATATGAATAAAGTATGGACGATTCCTATATTGCGGTGCTTATTGTTATGTGTATGTAAAGGTGTGTGAAATATACGAAGTGTGGAAATATAAAGAAATGAGATATGATAGTTAACTAACCTCGAAGTAGTGGTATTTCAGGTTTTTTACACATATTTGGAAAGAAGTTATGACCAAAAACATTATTTATGGATATAAATGATGTTTTGTGAGAAGATGCTCGATAGATGGAGTTATTATCGTTTATGGGCGATTTGTCTGATCTGTAATGGATAGGTAATTGTAAGTAATTTTTATGTTTCATTATTGAAAATTTAACTATAAGAAATTGATCTGAGAAAAGTTTTAGCGAGGAATCAAAAGTCTATGGTAATTACCTATTGAGTTTGTTCTTAAGAATTTGTTTTCTTTCCAAAATGAGCAAAAACTCGAAATTTACAATTTGGTTCGTTACATATTGAGTTTGTGTAGCGGACGAAAGTTCGAGAAAAACCGAGTGATGTATTACTTTCCTGTGGCATATTCGAGCCTCTGTACTATGAATCGGGGGAAAGATCATATCGGCAGTGACGTGTCAATGAAAATAAATTAGGTGCGCCAAGTTAGGGGTATTTAAAATTAGTTTGTAATGTCCTCGAATATGCCACAGGAAAGTAATACGTCACTCAGTTTTCTCGAACTTTCGTCCGCTACACAACTCAATGTGTAACGAACCAAATTGTAAATTTCGAGTTTTTGCTCATTTTGGAAAGAAAACAAATTCTCAAGAACAAACTCAATAGGTAATTACCATAGTCTTTTGATTCCTCACTAAAACTTTTCTCAGATCAATTTCTTATACTTAAATTTTCAATAATGAAACATAAAAATTACTTACAATTACCTATCCATTAAAGATCAGAAAAATCGCCCATAAACGATAATAACTCCATCTATCGAGCATCTTCTCACAAAACATCATTTATATCCATAAATAATGTTTTTGGTCATAACTTCTTTCCAAATATGTGTAAAAAACCTGAAATACCACTACTTCGAGGTTAGTTAACTGTCATATCTCATTTCTTTATATTTCCACACTTCGTATATTTCACACACCTATACATACACATAACAATAAGCACCGCAATATAGGAATCATTCATACTTTATTTATATAATTATAATTAAAACAGAACTAACATGATTATTACGCAAAATAACACAACATTTAGATAACTAAACCATAACACACAACGCTCATGTATACAACTTTAAAAAAAAAACGTGATTGTTAAAAACTGTGTATTATCATTTATACAGAAAAAAAATATATATTCTGAAGAGGACCCGAACCAGAGGGCCGAAACGTCAGAAAAACATCTTCCGGAGGCTGTCACCTGAAGGATGTTCCTTGTTAGTCCCGTTTCCGTTTTGCATCTTTCTTGCTTCTTCCATCAGACGTTTCTTTGGCCATCTCGCCTCTCCCATTTCCAATATCTTCCATACACATTCCACAGCTCTTTTTTCATCATCGCCTCTATTACCTGGCACCCTGATTCCATTTTCCATATGTAGTCCGGTCTGTTCCTTCTCAATCCCATTGCCATTTTGGTGAATCTGGCCTGCATTCTCTCAATTCTCTCTATCTCGTCTTCCAACCCCAGATTTCTACCCCATAAAGCAATCCGCTTCTTGCTATCGCATCCGTCAATAACAGGCAATCAAAATAGGAAGTTTAGGGCTCAAATGTGTTTTCTTCTTTCGTTGCAGTTATCGAAGTCTCGACTGGACAGCGGGGCGGCGATCTTGACAGTCTCTACAGAATCGGCAATTCCAGATGTGCGGACTCGAAGATGCTTTACGATTTTTCGAAAAGACTCGACGGCTTGGCCGACGTCGTGGACTCGTCCGGTAATTCAAAGTGCTCCACGTCGTCCGAGGAGTCTGCGGAAAAAACCTCCGTGGGCGAGACTTCGTCGGTTTCAGTATGGGAAAAGCAAATTGTTCTGTTTTCTCGTGCAATCATTTGCATCCGAAGGGACAACGTAAGGAGGAAAATAATATTTCTTTTCAATATCGATGGAATTTGATTTTTGACGATATTGCATACGTATTTTGTTTTCCAACAGACAATGACGAAGCTCAGACTCGTGGCGCACGTTATCGTTGCTCTGCTGCTTGGCCTCGTGTTTTACAATTTTGGCAACGACTATGCCAAGATACAGAGCAACGTAGCGTGCATATTTTTCTTCCTGCTGTTTCTGTTCTTCGCCAACGCTATGCCCGCGGTGCAGATGTGTGAGTGACGCCTCGTCGATCAGTTGGAAATATTTCAATTTTGACGCGGTTATACGCAGTTGCGAGGCCCAAAAAAAAAGTCGTTTTTTCGCGGATTTTTTGCCGGAAAAGGATTTCATTTGGGCAAAACGAAAGATATTAGGCAGTGCAGTGGCTTCTTTTAGCTTTACAAGGGGACACAGTACGGCAGTCGGATTTTTGTAATTTTTCGTACTCATGGTACGCGAAGTTCAGAGCTCGAATATTAATATCCCAAAGCAGTTCGACGCCATACTCGGAAATTTTCGAGAAAATTGACTTTGAAGTTTTCGAGCGCACTCTTATCCCACAAAGATGCAACGATATTCGAACCGGGCTCGTGGCGTACCCGGTAGCGCTCGAGTCTAGTAATCGCGGGGTCGTTGGTTCGAGTCTCACTTCGAATTTTTTTTTTTTTTTTTTTGTTTTCATTTTTTTTAATTCGCATACCTCCGTCATTTAAATATCCCGATAAATTTTCGTTGTATATAATCACATATTATTATATATAATTAATATATCTATATATGTTTATATATGGACAAAATCCATATATAGTTATTTATGTACAAAATTCATCATAGTTATACATAATTATTAGGTGTACAAATAAGTTTTAGGTCAGTTTTCAAAAAATTCAAGATTTATTAAAAAAGAAGTAAGACACAGTTATTCATCGAAGTAATCTCCATCGCACTGAATGACCTTCAGCCATCTCTCAGGTAACTCGCGTTATGCCTTTCGCAAAGAAACTTTCGTCTTGCGAGGTGAGAAATTTAGCGACCCATTTTTCCACTTCTTCAAATGTTTTGAATCGCACGTCAGACAAATCGTTCTGCATTTTCCGGAATAAATGATAATCGGATGGGGCTAAGTCTGGTGAATACGCCGGGTGTGGTACAGCTTCCCATCCAAGCGCTAGTAACGTATCCTTGACCGGTTTACCCACATGAGGCCGCGCATTGTCATGGAGCAGTTTTACTGGACGTTTTCCTTTACCAGCAAATGGACGTTTCTTCTCAATTTCTTGATTCACTTGCATCAATTGATGACAATAGCGATCGGTAGTAACTGTTTGACCAGGTTTGAGAAGTTTATAATACAGTACGCTTTTCATATCCCACCATATGCACAGCATGACTTTGTTACAATGAGCATTGCGCTTTGGCGTGGATGTTGTCGGCTCGCCGGGGTCAACCCAATGATATTTGCGTTTCGGATTATCAAAATAAATCCACTTTTCATCGCCGGTCACAATTTTCCACAAGAAAGACTTTCTATGTTGCTTGTTGTAAAGACTCACACAAATGTTAAGACGGCTGTTTTTATTTTCTTGAGTCAGAAAATGTGGTACCCACTTTGTTCCTTTTCGAATCTTACCCATTGCTTTTAAACGATAAGAAACAGTTTGTTGAGTTACTCCAAGCTGTTCCGAAAGTTGTTTCTCCGTCTGACAAGAGTTTTCATCCAGCAACGCTTGCAGTTCCTGATCATCCACCTTTACAGGAGGCCCCGTGCGTTCACGGTCACTAACGTCGAAATCACCTTCTTTGAATCGCTTATACCAATACTCACATGTACTTTTAGATACAATGTTGTCTCCAAGAATAGAACATATCGATTCACACGCTTTCCTAACACTTTTTCCTTGATGAAATTCATAGCGAATGCAGTGTCTAATAAATAGCTTATCGGTCTGCATGTTAAATTTACAGAATTTATAGGTTATGTTTATGACTCCTTTACGTTTCGATACTACATATCAAGCGCCATCTATGATAAGTGAGCGGGACCTTTGAATTAATTTAGAATAGCTGTTATGATACAAAATCGAAGTGTCCTAAAACTTATTTGTACACCTAATATATATTTTCTCATATATGATCATATATTATTTATATATAACAATAGGTGATTATTTATAAAAAAATAAAAAAATAATCCCGGGATAAAAATCATAAAATCTATGCTAATTCACATATATGCAATTATAATTGTCAATGATAAATGCAAGTCTTATATTTGATTATCTCTTGCTTGAAATTGCGAATAGGCGACGTAAAAATATCCAGTAATAATATTTACATAAACTCCCTTGTAGATTAATAGGAATATAAATAGAAGAATAAATGTTGAAATATGTGAATATAACGCTTGCTTTGGCAACCGTCGATATTGTGAATAACAGTTCTGCGTACATCGTTTGCCTTTGTCCTGATCATCTACCTGCGAAGCGGGTAGTTGAACCTAAAAATGTTGTTGGTTATAAATATTGATACTTGAAAATGTATGTTTATAATCAAGAGATAATTAAAAATATGACTTGCGTTTTTTCATTTAAAAAAAATGAAAAAAAAAAAGAAAAAAAAAATTTCGAAGTGAGACTCGAACCAGCGACCCCGCGATTACTAGACTCGAGCGCTACCGGGTACGCCACGAGCCCGGTTCGAATATCGTTGCATCTTTGTGGGATAAGAGTGCGCTCGAAAACTTCAAAGTCAATTTTCTCGAAAATTTCTGAATATGGCGTCGAACTGCTTTGGGATATTAATATTCGAGCTCTGAACTTCGCGTACCGTGAGTACGAAAAATTACAAAAATCTGACTGCCGTACTGTCCCCTTGTTAGATTGGCATTTTTTATTTTCAAAAATATTCATCAACATTGCTCCTGTAGGAAGTCTCCTGGAGGTCCCCGAAAAAAAAGTGTCCGGCGGTGAGCAAAGTATCTCCGGTTTGGATTATCTAAAGTGAAAAAACCAAAAAGATTCTTTCAGGGGATAGATGAATCCAGGTGTTGATCGAAGGAATAGTCGAAATTTTAATTTTTGACAAAATGGGTGGCTCCGGAAAGAAACAATTTCGATTTTCGACCAATTTTTTTTTCGTCAAATCGTTGAAAAAAAATCGAAATAATTATCGGAAATCTTATTCCTTCGATCGATACCTGAAGAATATATCGGACAAGGTTGTGTTAAAATTGCAGACCGATCGGTTGAGCCGTTTTTGAGGAATCGTGCTCACCGACTTTGAAAACATCGTTTTGAGAAAAACGCGTTTGAAGCTTCAACGGTCGTTCTTTGTAGCGCTCCGAGCGTCCTTACAAATATGTGTGTATTTCCGAGGATATTCGCTGGATCGATTTGAAATTTTCAGGGAATATACTCACGTATTTGTCCATTCCGAAAATGCAATAAAAAAAATAGATTTGTCGAAATTTCTAACTGCTTGTAACCCGTTAAGGGGCTATACCAGTGTGAACGCTCCAAATTTGGATGATGTTCGGGAATTTTTTGGAAGAAAAGTACTCAATTAAATAATTCGGTAAATTATAAATATATTTGGCTATATTTGATCTACGTTGCATAATATTTTCGTAGAAAAATATTGAGAGCCAAGCGACTTGTGCGCTGCCATCGGAGGCGCAAAAAAAAATTCCTCCACTGCTGACATAATTCCGGCCGATTGAGTAGCTGAAACCGAAAAAGGAAAAAATGTCGTTAAACCGGAAGGTATATCCTGTACAATGACGTAGGATTTTCGAAAAATATCAAAATCTTCTTTCCAAAAATATCAAAAAAATTTCTTGCCTATAAAATGGTCGTTTTTTCCAATGCCAAATCGTCAATTTTCATTTAATCTAAAATATCCTACGTCATTGTAGATTAAATATATTCAAGAGTACTCAGTTCAAATTTCAAGTCAATCGGATAATTGCTCTTTGAGTTACAATGTCAGCAAATTTGATAAATCTCATTTCGAGAAAAACGCGTTTAAATATTCAACTATCGATTTTTCCAAGACAAAATGATTAGAGACACGGCCTTGAAATTTTTACAGGATATTCTTAAAAGTATAAACTGTTGAAAAAGGCAAAAAAAATCGATTTTTTGAAAGTGTCACACTGGTATAGCCCCTTAATCATTTTTATTTCGGTTTTGTTTCTCAAACAAATCATTTGAGAGTCAAACTTTTGTCAGTTTCAATTAGAGTATTTTCATTTGCATGTATTTATTTCAATCATTTTAATTATCGTATTGTCTATGAATGACAATTTCGCAACAAAATATTTTTACTATTTCCATTGCAGTCTCTTAATCTCAATATTGTTATTTCAACCGTTTCGATTAGCTCATTATCTCAGAACGACAATTTTGCAATTAATATCTTTTACTTTTCAATTGCAGTCTCTTGATATCAATATTTTTAGCGTTTTGTTTATCGTATCAACTCAGGACAATTTTGCAAGTAACATTTCAACCATTTATGTTGTAGTCTCTTAGGCGCTATATTTTTATGTCAACTTTTTTATTAGTTCCCGTTGAGGCTGCTGTATTTCTCAGAGAGCATCTCAACAATTGGTACAGCCTGACCTCTTATTACGTGGCCAAAGTCGTCACTGACATTCCACTGCAGGTACTGATTTTTATATCGCCCCTTTCACATATTTTTCAACCTCAGTTTTTATCTCTGCTCTCTCTTCATATTAAGGGCGGGGTAAAGTATTAAAATTTTGTTTTCATTTTTTTTTATTTTTTAAATGAATGCATAATATATCAAGAATATTGTGTTAAAATTTCAAGTCGATCGGAGTAAAATTGACGAAGTTATGAGTATTTGAGCGTCTATTGCTCCATGCCGTTCTCTTCTCTTCTGCGTTTTTCAAACCGTTTTTCTGAGACTTGTCATATTTGAAGTCCGTGTTCACGATAACTCAAAATCTACTGGACCAATCGCTTTGAAATTTTGCACAGTACTTCTTCACATGATTCACCAGGTATTGTCGAGAGCTTTTTTGTTTTTTTTTAAATAATTACTAATTTTTCAACAACAAATTAGCCGATTTTTTTAGCGAAAATCGGGTTTTTGACTCCCAAGTGCTACGAAAAATCGAAAAATCGAAAAAAAAAATCCTCCCGTCATTACCTCGAGAAACATCTCCTTTAACAAATGCATTGCGATTTTTTTGTTTCAAATGATTCTGTTGCGAGTTATGGTGCACACCGCAAACCAACTTTTTTTCGAGGCGCCTCCGGGGTTTAATTTTCACTCGCTCAATTTTGAATATTTTGCAATGCAAATTTAGGAAAATGTTGTTCAAATGTTACTTTATTATATGTAAATTTTTCAATAAACGAACACTATTCGTTACGCCAAAAAAAAATCTTAAAAACATGCCTTTTTTTCGCCGAATTAAATTTACCCCGCCGTTGATACTTATTAATTGATCCTTTTTTTTCATTTAACTTTCTTCATTGTCTTGTAGCAACGGCGTTTCTCTTCGTTTTAGTTGGTCTGTCCGACGTGCTTTCTGCTCATCGCTTACTTCATGACAGGACAACCCCTGGAATACGATAGATTCATGCGAGTTTGGCTGATATGCGTTCTGATAACGATTTTGGCACAGTCCCTCGGCATCGTCACTGGCGCAGCGTTCGACACTCACGTAATTATTTTCCTCTCGTTCGTTCGAATTGATGACGTTTTTCCGAATTACTCTATATTTCTATTTTATTCGATTTTTAATCACAATTATAATTAGAAACGTTTTTATCAGGATATTTCGTAATCAATATTTTTCATTGTATTGAACTAACAATAATATTTTCTACGTTTTTGTTGCAGGCTGGTTGTTTTCTTGTTCCCGCGTTGAACATCCCGATGTTTTTGTTCGCTGGCTTTTTCCTCAAGCTCGACGAAGTACCGTATTACATGCAATTTTTCTGCCGGCTCAGTTACTTCCGGTATGTATATCTGAAAAAAAGATCGTTGCGTACATAACGAGTCGAACAAAAATGACCAATATTACGATCACCCAAACGAACTATAACAAACCTGAAGAGTATTCAAAGTGACATATTACTGACCCAGCTTTAAAAAAATCGACTCGAAAAATCGAAATAGCACGACATCAGTACTGATTTTTTTTAGGGTTCCGTACCCAAAGGGCAAAACGGAATCCTATTGCTGTCACTCTGCTATCTGCGTGTCCGTATGTCACGGGTCTCTAGCTCGTAAACGCGAAGAGTTGCAGACCTGAAATTGGATATTCTGTGTAGAATGTTGACCCAAAACCGAATATTGAAGCAGAAATTCGATTAAATTATTTTTCTCGGGGATCCCATACATGAAAAAGGAGCTGAATAAAGTATTACCCTGGCATGTGGGGTGTCATTGTATAAAGCTCATTTAGTAGAGTAGAAATATTTTTTTCTTTTTTATCTTCAAAAATAAAGAAATGGGGGGGGGGCCGTCAAAGTTGTCAGTTTTAGACCATTTTTTGTTACGGGGGTCTATCTCAAAAACAAAACTAGTTAGGGATTTGAAATTTCTGTATATTGTGTATAATATACTGTATTTCAACAGCAAATACTGAAAACGCCGATTCATAATGTAGTATATATCATCATTTATTGTATGCATAATACAATAAATGTATGATGAAAAATATTAAATTATTGTTATTTGAATATTTACAATAACAAATGACTTATTTTTGGAGTCGGTGCCAGCCAAGAGGAAGTAATTGACGTCACGGAAGAAACGAGATCGCAAATTTTAAAAAAGAGTGTAGATCGTGTATTTAATTTATTTTTCTTCGCCTCACAATTGTGACAAAAATGTTACACTTTATCACAATTGTGACAAAAATATCACAATTGTGACCCACCAAATGTGATCATTTGGTGTGACCACTTTGGATGTTGGCTGGTACCGACTCCGAAAATCAGTTATTTGCTATTGTGAATATTTAAATAACGATAATTTTATACATTTTCATTACCAGCTTACAGCAGGAGAATACAATAATGTCAAATGTGACAAAATGTCACATTTTATCACGATTGTGACAAAAATGTCACATTTTATCACAATTGTGACAAAAATGTTACAATTTATCACAATTGTGACAAAAATGTCACAATTGTGACCCACCAAATGTGATCATTTGGTGTGACCACTTTGGATGTTGGCTGGTACCGACTCCGAAAATCAGTTGTTTGCTATTGTGAATATTTAAATAACAATAATTTTATACAATTTCATTACCGGCTTACAGCAGGAGAATACAATAATGTCAAATGTGACAAAATGTCACATTTTATCACGATTGTGACAAAATGTCACATTTTATCACGATTGTGACAAAATGTCACATTTTATCACGATTGTGACAAAAATGTTACAATTTATCACAATTGTGACAAAAATGTCACAATTGTGACCCACCAGATGTGATCATTTGGTGTGACCACTTTGGATGTTGGCTGGTACCGACTCCGAAAATCAGTTATTTGCTATTGTGAATATTTAAATAACAATAATTTTATACATTTTCATTACCGGCTTACAGCAGGAGAATACAATAATGTCAAATGTGACAAAATGTCACATTTTATCACGATTGTGACAAAAATGTCACATTTTATCACAATTGTAAGAAAAATGTTACACTTTATCACAATTGTGACAAAAATGTCACCATTGTGACACACCAAATGTGATCATTTGGTGTGACCATTTTGGATGTTGGCTGGTACCGACTCCGAAAATCAGTTATTTGCTATTGTGAATATTTAAATAACAATAATTTTATACATTTTCATTATCAGCTTACAGCAGGAGAATACAATAATGTCAAATGTGACAAATTGTCACATTTTATCACGATTGTGACAAAAATGTCACATTTTATCACAATTGTGACAAAAATGTTACACTTTATCACAATTGTGACAAAAATGTCACCATTGTGACACACCAAATGTGATCATTTGGTGTGACCACTTTGGATGTTGGCTGGTACCGACTCCGAAAATCAGTTATTGGCTATTGTGAATATTTAAATAACAATAATTTTATACATTTTCATTATCAGCTCACAGCAGGAGAATACAATAATGTCAAATGTGACAAATTGTCACATTTTATCACGATTGTGACAAAAATGTCACATTTTATCACAATTGTGAGAAAAATGTTACACTTTATCACAATTGTGACAAAAATATCACAATTGTGACCCACCAAATGTGATCATTTGGTGTGACCACTTTGGATGTTGGCTGGTACCGACTCCGAAAATCAGTTATTTGCTATTGTGAATATTTAAATAACGATAATTTTATACATTTTCATTACCGGCTTACAGCAGGAGAATACAATAATGTCAAATGTGACAAAATGTCACATTTTATCACGATTGTGACAAAAATGTCACATTTTATCACAATTGTGACAAAAATGTTACACTTTATCACAAATGTGACAAAAGTATCACAATTGTGACCCACCAAATGTGATCATTTGGTGTGACCACTTTGAATGTTGGCTGGTACCGACTCCGAAAATCAGTTATTTGCTATTGTGAATATTTAAATAACAATAATTTTATACATTTTCATTGTGAGCTTACAGCAGGAGAATACAAAGCTTTCTTTAGCTATCATCACTCCGTATGGTTTCAGTTTAGTAAGACCTAAGAACCAAGACAGAAAAAGAGCATTGCCTGATTGAATGTCTAGTTTAAAAAAAAGTTAATTGGTCATATGTACGGAACACTAATGGAGCAAGGCCTCGACTCGATTCTTGTTAATAAAGGTACGCGTTCGAAGGAATATTGCAATCGATATACGGCAACAATCGCACCGGTATGAGCTGTTCCGAGGACTTATGCCTGATAAGAAAAGCCGACAGGATCCTCACCGAGATGGACATGCCGTCGACTTCGTTCGGCGTCATAATAGTCGCCCTCGTCGCATGGATCGTTTGTCTACACGTTACAATCTACTCGGTGCTGCGTTGGAAATTATACAGGATAACAAAGTGACACGGGACAGCAAACAGTCGCGATTTCGAGTGGGTTGATTTAAAACTCTTTAGTCGTTGAGGTTTTTTTTAACGAAACTTCTGTCTCGAATCTCACTCGTCGAAAATGACAAAGTTTGAATCCTCAATTGGGAGAACAAATGCAGCGAACTAATAAAGACGAAAAAAAAATGGAAATTGAGGCAGGAAAATTGACAGAAAAAAAAACAAGAATAATGCATCGATATAGGACGAGCAAGTTGAAAATCAGTTACTCGAGTATTTACCAATCGAGTATCCGTTTCACAACTTCTGTTTCTTTTTCCAATTTTTATCAATTGGATCGTCACTAACCCATGAAGGTGCCTAATGAACAATTACGTGAACAATTACGTGTTCTCGTAATTGTACGAGAACACGTTGCTCAATAATGTACTATTATTATCAATAAGAGTAATGATATTTGTTTCTATTTTTCTATTACTGCGGAATGGCAACGATAATAATAATTATGATAAGGATAGTGCATAGCTAAAGCAACGAATGTACATTAAGGGTGCTGCAATACGAATTGTACATTGACGATAGAAAACGAAATTCGTTTCTCACAAATTGTAAATATTCATCACTGCGAATGGGACACATTTTTTCTTACGAACATCGTTAAAAAATTGAATCGTCGTCGGGATTTTTGGGCCTCAAGTAAAATGAGCTCCTCGTCGAAATGCGTCCTGAAAAAAAAAACAACGATAATAAAAAGGCATTCAGAGGTGAGATGCAGTCAGAGGCGTGAAAAAACGAGCATTTTCAATCATTTTTTTTATAGTAATTAAGTTGGTTTTACAAAAGTGGTTACACAGACTTTTTACGTTATATTTCTACTTGACTTGTACAAATTTTCAATAAAAAATATTGATTATTTATCAAAATATCGTCATCTTTGTCGGACCTCCTCCGGCATGTAGTGCTCTGCGGTGACCGTCATAAAATTTTACTTGATCATCTGAAATAAAAAAAAAACCAAAAAAGATCATTTTTTATTAAATCCAGTCGTTAATCGAAGCTTTTTTTTTAATTAACAAAATGGCGGCTTCCGACAGATAACTTTCGATTTTTGACCAAAAAATCGCTCGTTTATTGTTTTAAAAAATAGAAATTTTCAACAAAAATGAAAATCCTTCGATTTAGGACTAGTTTTTAATGCTATCAATAAGCACACCAAATTTCTTTTGGTGGTTTTTTAATTATAGTGGTCACCGACTTGAAAAACATAGTTTCGAGAAAAACGCGTTTAAAGTTTTTCGATGTGGATACGGTATTATATTGGATTGGTAAGAAAGTCTTGCGACACACAACATGAGTAAAATATAAAAACATTTTATTTTAAAAGTAAACAATTATTCAGTAATGTATGCTCCCTCTGTATCTACAACTCGTGCCCAACGCTCTGGTAGACTTTGCACGCCTGCACTCCAGAATTCTTTGGGTCGTGAATTGAAAAAGTCGACCAGTGTATTTTTGAGATCCGCGACATCATCAAATTTTTTATCCTGTAAATAATTTTTTAAAGCTCGAAACAGATGGTAGTCGGTAGGTGCTAGGTCTGGTGAATACGGTGGATGCGGTAGAACTTCCCATCCCAGCTGCGAAATAGATTGTTGTGTCATCTTAGCTACGTGGGGTCGAGCATTGTCGTGGAGAAGCCGAACTTGGAGACGTTTACGCCTTTTTTGTTTGATAATATCAGCCAGCTTTTGCAGTTGTGCAGAGTAAGTATTTGCATTTATCGTGGTGTTGGATGGGAGCAGTTGGTAATAAAGCATGCCCTCAGAATCCCACCAACAACAGAGTAAAACTCTCTTCACTTCACGGGGCAGCTTAGGGGTCGGATCTGGTTTTTCTCCTTTCGGTAGCCATTGTCGCTTACGTGTGTAGTTAACATAAAGCACCCAGCTTTCATCTCCAGTGACTATTTCTTGAAGAAAATCCTTTCTGTGTGGACGTTGCAGGAGTGAAAGACAGATGGACATGCGTGTCGCTTTGTTTGATTCGCTGAGATCGTGTGGTATCCAAGAAGAAACAACTTTTCTGTATCCGAGATTTTGTAAATGTTGGAGAAACGTGGGATGGCTACAGCCGAGTTTGTAAGCTAATTCCCGTGACGACGTATTAGGCTTTGCCTTTGTAAGTGCTCGTAGTTCTTCATCGTCAACAGTTGATTTCCTGCCGGACCTAGGTTTGTCTTCAAAAGATGTATCGCCAGAACGGAAACGCTGGTACCAACGGGATATCGTTGAATGATGAACTACGTTGGCCTTGAACACAATACACATATTAGCGGCTGCGGTTCTTGCAGAACGTCCTTGTAAAAATTCGTAATATGCAATCGATCGAAGTGCACTATGATCCATCTTCGCTCGTACTGTCTGCGCGGAACAACTGACTCGCTTATATACCCTACGGCATGGAAGGTTCTAGACTAGTCTTGAATATACTACTCTCGAATGTTGTAGAACTTCGTTAGAAGAAAACATATTTTAATCGAAAGGAAAGTGTCGCAAGACTTTCTTACCAACCCAATATGTTCGTAAAATTTTCAGCTCGATGGATCAAGCTAAACTTTTTGTATGTATTTTGATCCGCTGAATCCGAATAGCACAATTTTTTGCCGAAAAGTCGAGCATTCAATTGTTTATAGCCAATTGTTAAAACAATTTTTCAAAAAATTAAAGTTTTTCTGGATAAATTATTTTTTTAAAAATATTTTGCGTAATTTTAAAACGAAAGTAGTCTTTATAAAATTTTGCTAAAGTTCATAGTTTTTAAGTAATACATTTTTGAACATTTCTGAAAGAGTTTTCCAATTTTACACTTGGTTTATGTATAGAAATATTAATTAAAAATTTACTTGCATGGAATCATCAATTCCTGGCACATATAATAGTGCTTCTGCCGATGTGGAAGCTTCCAAAATATCAATTTGTTTGACTTGATTGACATGAAATTTTCAGGGAATATTTTCGAAACATCATACTTCAAGGAAATCTTTAAAAAAATCGATTTTTCAAAAATTCTGACTGCATCTCACCCCTTAAACAAACAAAAATCGCCTCCGGTGGAGTTGATCATGCAGGAAAATTCAATCGAGTGTTGGGGAAAAATCGCGACACGAGAAATTTCCGCAACTGCGGTCTTTATTCAATAAATAAATAACGTAGCAAAGTACACGATTAATTCTGCAATCCCCGTGTTAAAATTAAATGCACCATCCCTCTCCTCATTGAGCAACGAAATTAACTCAACTGAAAATCCACGATTTTCCATCACGGATTCAATCGATCAATAATTACACAATTCGAGACTACGTATCACGAATCTTTTCCGACTAATTGAGCATTTTTTTTTGTTTTCTTCGAATAAATTAATTCGCTGCTTACAGGCGCAATGAAAATTCGAATTCGATGAACGTACATAGATCGGAGAAACATTTCTTTGGACGATTTCTTCTTTTGCGGTATACAAAGAAAGATAAGAAAAAAAAAAAAACAACGACGAGCCACGCAATTTTTTTCATCTCGAAGCGACGAGTTTCCACCGCAGCAATACGTATGCCATTATCCTCGTTATCACGAGAATTATACAGAGCGCACCGACGTCCCACCAAAACTGATCGCCCCGCATGCCGATCTCGGTCATGAACTTGACCGGATACTTGTAGTGGCAGTAACCCTCGTCGCAATCCAGCGTCTTACGGTTGAGGCCGTATATCGAGCCGATCAATCTTAAATAATAATCATTTTAATTATAAACACAATTTTTTAAATATAATAATCATAATTTTTACATAAAAATTGTTAATATAATAATAATAATAATAATAACCAAACCGAAATGCATTTCCATATTTAAAAATTATTATTATTTCCATTTCATGCGAATATCACGTATTGGATGGAATATAACGTAGACGTAACGCCTGGCGTAACGGCCAGGCGTTACGGTCTACGTACGTAGGGGGGAGGGGGTCAAGGTTTGCGTTACGTCACGATTTTAAAACTGCCAGAAATAGCAAAATTTCCGCAAGTTCAAGTTTTCAATTGAAAACTCGAGTGCAATTTTACCGTGGACAGCTCACAGCTTTCTATACGCAATGTCAATTAAGGGGGGAAATCACGGTGCAAGAAATTGCACAGTAGCTTTCTCACATCCCTCAAGCTAAATTTGAAGGACATTTTTTTTTATAATTGAAAGTACATGTGTTGAAAAATATGTTGGCAAAATTTTTATCCACAAGTCCGAAAATTGACGGAGTTGTAATCACTTTAGTGAGAACAGCTAGCGCGACCGGTTAGTGGCCTCAGTCCCTATAGGTATGGCATCATTTACAATAGATAAAGTACAGGCACTTATTATTTTGTGAACTATCATGAAAATGAAGAACCGTCATATCGCCCGCGACTAGATACTTCAATGTAAGTATCAATATTCTAGAAAAAATCGTAACTTTATATCAAGAAACACGGAACGAAAACTTTGAACGCGTTTTTTTCGAAACTAGTTTTTTCGACCTTGTCGGAGCGAATACTTAAAAACTTATCAACCGATTTTCAATTTTTTAAAAAACATTTTTGTAATCGCAGTGACTAAGGCTGTACGTATCCGCGCTTTTAACATTTGATAATTGCTATTTTTAAAGACTGCTTGAACACAGAAAAACGGCCTTGAAAATAGACAAAAATGTTCAAAATGTCGGCATTATGTAAAAAAACAAAACAAAATAAAAAAACGGCTACGCATAACGATAGCTACAGTTGTATAGATATCGATAAATTGTTGACTTTCAATTTACAGATAACCTTTCATAAAGGATATCGATCGGACAATGAAGAGAATTTTTTTTGTCGTTAAATCAAGGCATATATCTCGGTTAATTTTCAAAATTTTGTCATAAAAATTGATATTAAACTAGATGAATATACACTTCATAAAATGAGTATAAACCCGATCCTTTCGTAATTAGTTATGTCTATGAAAAAAATCGCAATTATTGACGACAAAGCACTCGTTACGTAACGGAATAGGGGGGGGGGGGGGGGTTCTGGCCAAGCGTTACGGTCCCGTTACGTGTGGGGAGGGAAGGGGGGATTGGGAAATTTTGCGTTACGTAATTTATGCACGGCCCCTTATCACTCGTTACGTAACGGAATAGGGGGGGGGGGAGGCGTTCTAGCCAAGCGTTACGGTCCCGTTACGTGCGGGGAGGGAAGGGGGGGATTGGAAAATTTTGCGTTACGTTCTTTATGGACGGCCCCTTAACATCACTCTTGATATTATTATGATTATTACTTGCAGGACGATACGCAAATAATAATAGTAATAAAATTGACCCTTCGACTGCACACTGGGTCATTTTGACCCCATTTTTTTTTTCAACTGACTGTATCGCAACACGGGTTAATCTATTCGGCTTCAGTGCAATTGAAAACATTGTTTTTTCGTGAATATTGGTGTTTTATTACTACATGTGAGTGAGTCACGATAGAAAATGCTCATAGATATTTTTTATTTTGCGCTACTATGGTAAATTATGTATTTAGAATGCCGATCATAAATCTAAACGCGAGTGTCCGATATGCGCAACAAGCACCGAATGTACTTATGCGTCGATTGCGGTAAATGTGAATAATAATAAGTCATCGAAGTTAAACGAATGCGGAAAATATACGTTTTCAACAATTTATCTGCCGAAGGAGTCGATTTTTTCCATTTTTCACTGTGCCGAAAATGCTCAAATTCAAACCTCCGAATGAATATACTTTTTGGAAAGACCGTCTGCCTTTTTTCGTATCTACAAACCTTCTTCTTTCAAAACCTCGAAAGATTTTTTTAAATATTTTGAAAAAAAAAATTTCATCTTTTTCATACAAGTACGTATTTTTCAACGCATTTCCCACTTTGAACGAATGTTTGGGAACTCAATTTTTATTGTACTTAAAAAATAAATGTTGGCCCATAATTAAGGATCATCGACTACAAAAAACGTCTCTAAAAAAAATGCATATTTATCGAAATACAACGATCGAAAAACGACTGGGGTCCGATCGACCCCACGTGCAGTCAAATATTCGTGGCGGAAGTGTGCAGACGAAGGGTTAAACAAAAATCATAATAATACATAAATATTGAACATGAATAGCTGACCAGGCAAAACAAAAATATATAATAATATATAAATATTATATATATATAATAATATACAATATACAGTAATAATTAATCACTGTGTGATATTTTTACGCCACGTTTATAAGGTTCTTATTTTCATTTCCATTTTTGAAGATTTAATAATAAATTTAAATGATATGTGTACACATCATCAGCAATCGATCGACCTTTAATAACAATCATATCAATTATCATTTCAATAATAATAATAACCTATATATACACACATTCCATTTTTTTAACTTCATACACACATTTATTTATCGATATGAACGCATTCCATTTTTATTTTATATTTTTCGTTTAATGATAATAAATTCAAATAACGTGTGTTCGCATTCGAATGAGGCAAAAAGTTTGAAATATTCACTTACCCCTCGAGGCCATAGCGAAGATAACTTATGTAACTGCCCCATTTCAAGTAAGACGGGAGGTCCTTCAGGGACACACCGAAACCCGCGAACATCATTATCGGCACGGATATCGTTGGGCCCAAAAACGTGCCGTTCTAAAAACGACGATAATAATGATAATTTTTACGAAAGGTTGCTCCCCGCGGCGCGTTTGGAACGAAGGACAACAACAAAAATAAAATGTGAACGTATACTCACGACCACGTCGAAAACAGCGCCGATCATGAGACCGAAGCTCTGGGCGACGAAGGAAACGAGCATGCTTATCGTGAAGAACATCGAGAACCTCGTTAATTCGAGTGGCTGACACGACATCAGATAAATAATAATTGTAAAGAGCAAGCAGCAGAAGACCGAGACTGGAATGTCTATTATGCTGACGGACGTGTAAAACATCTTCAGGCTGTACCAACGATTGAAGTGCTCCTTCTTCAGTATACTCATCTCCGTTGGGACTGAAAAAGAAAAGAGAAATTCGTATTTTTTTCTTGCCATTCGTTTTCTTCGTTTATGTAATTTTCATTTCGTCATTTGGAATTTCCAGGGAGTAGCTTACAGGTGAGAATGGTCAGCATCATCGTCGTCATCATGTGATGCATCAAAACCGTAAAGAGGAGATTATAATTTTCCAGGACTCGCGAGCCCCGACTGCCCGACTCCATGAACACAGCCCCGAGCATCAGACCCGTGCAAATACTAACGATTATCCGCAAGTGCGTGAGTGTCTTGAACGCCAAAGAGAAATCAAACGTCAGTCCCGTAATTTGATGTCATCGACTTTTGATCCAATATTTGTCGTATGTTATTTTATCAATTGTAATGCTATAATAATACAGGGTGTCCGATTTTAATCTTACACCTGAATTTTCTCGAAAAATATTGCTCGGACGAAATATTGTCCCGAGTAAAAATGAATATATATAATCATATATAATTGTATATTAATTGATCATATACAATTGTATACAAAAATTGGCCCGATAGAATTGTATATATTTGTATATAAACGTATACAAATATATACAATTCTATCGGGCCAATTTTTGTATACAATTGTATATGATCAATTAATATACAATTATATATGATTATATATATTCATTTTTACTCGGGTAGTATCTCCATATATCATTATATACAGAAATATGTATAATTTTATCAAATCAAATTTGATGGAAGTACATTTATATCGGATTATATATACGAATGTATAGAGTCATATATAATTGTATCCAAGTATATACAATCATTTTTACTCGGGTCATATACAGTCATATACAATTATATATACCGTGAATAAAATTTTCACGTATATATACAATTATCTACAACACTATATTGAATTACATATAACTGTATATAATATTATATCTAATTATATAAACCGTAAATAAAAGTTTCACGTATATATATAATTATATACAACACTATATTGAATTATATATAACTGTATATGATATTATATCTAATTATATAAACTCCGTATCAAAATAGTATCTTCATATATCATTATATACAGAACTATATATAATTTTATCAAATCAAATTTGATGGAAGTACATTTATATCGGATTACAGATACGAATGTATAGAGTTATATACAATTATATATAAACCTATATATAAATATATATGATTGTATTTCATTTTTATATAATTGTATCTAAGTATATACAATCATTTTTACTCGGGGTGTGGAACAAAACATCTAGGGATTGAAGAGGGACGTTTGAAAAAAATTTATTTGAGGAGCCAAAATTCAAAATGGCGGCGTTACAAAGGCTGACATGTTTTTTTTTCAAACGGAAACATAAATTTTTTTTATTGCCAAAAAATTTGTCAGCTGAAAAGTAAAAACTTTTGTTGAACAAATTTTTTGATAAAGTTCATAGTTTTCTAGTGAGAACATCATTTTCAATTATTTCAGATGTATCCAGGATTTGTGTGTGTATGTGTGTGTGTGTGTGTGTGTGTGTTTTTCTACCCATCGTGATCAAAGTTCGTCAAGGATTTAAAGAAACACGTTTTTGGGCCTGAAAATGGCACAAACGCTATTAAAATGAAAAAAAAAAACGATTTTTCATCGATTTTCCTCCAAAATTTTCTCATGAAATATCGTCCAAATTTGAAAACAAAAAAACAAAAAAAAACCAAAATTTTCAACAAAAAAATTTGATTCTTTTTTTGTTCAAGTGGTCATACATTCGAAAGTACAACATTGAGCGGCTTGCCGTGAGACATTTAGTCTAATTGTCCCTACCACCGGCATTTGCGTTAGCCAAAGCGTAGGAGGTTGCATGGCTGAGTCTGTTGCAGACCATTCGCGTTATCCAGAACTTCAAAACTATGAACTTTATCAAACGTTCTCACTTGAAAACTATGAACTTTATCAAAAAATTTTTTCAACAAAAGTTTTTACTTTTCAGCTGACAAATTTTTTGGCAATGAAAAAAGTTATGTTTCCGTTTGAAAAAAAAACATGTCAGCCTTTGTAACGCCGCCATTTTGAATTTTGGCTCGTCAAATAAATTTTTTTCAAACGTCCCCCTTCAATCCCTAGAAGTTTTGTTCCACACAATAGTTCGTCCGAGCAATATTTTTCGAGAAAATTCAGGTGTAAGATTAAAATGGGACACCCTGTGTATTAATGTAACCATACGATTACAAACTGTACTCTTTTATGACATACATGCCATCGGAATAATAATTAATATAAATCGGATATGTAATTAATATTATAATATAATTTAATTAAATTTATTGGCATATAAAATCGTAAAGAGTCAAGTCATTGGAAAAATGTTATTTAAATTGGACAAATTTAATTCACTATTTACCGAGTCCCTCACAACTTTGATGTATCCCCGCCAGAGAAGCACCTTGAGCTGATGAAGTGGCGAAGTAGCTTGGTGAGCAGCTTTGTGCCTGGACTTGCGAGCTTGAACTGGAGGATCATTAGCTGAAATTTCAAAGGAGTCTTGCAATTTTTTATCAATTTATCGATTAATTTATGATTCTTCGTAATTGACGACTTTTTGAAATATATTGACGAAATGTTTGAAAATGTTACTTCGCTAGCCGACGATATTTGAATAATCGACTGATCGTTTGGTCTTTATTCGTAATAATAATAACAATAAGAATTAAATACTATTTACTAATCTAATAATAAAAATAATAACCATCATCATCATCGTTATTTAACATTCTTATTATTATTCATCATAATAATAATAATAATCATTTTCATGATCGAATCGATATTTTATTTTTGAATACAGCTTCGATGGAATTATTTCCTACCTTTCCATTCTTTCGAATTCATCATAGCCGTACAATTCCTCAGCCACTGAACACACTTGCCGTTCTTCGTGCCGGCCACCAACGCTTCGATCTTGTCCTCGCCGTATTCACCGCAGGCCAATTCGATAACTGCACAATTTTCATTTCATCGAAGAATTAAGAAATTAATTTGATTTCGAAACATGACGAATTCATCGGGCAGAAGCGTATACACGGGATATCCTATTTTAATTGCGTCATCGTGCCATTTTATTCGGCCATCAATTACCGTAATCTGCAGGATTGTGGTACATGGGACAGGGCAGCTTGAGGCTCTCGAGATAAGGAACCAACTGACTCGTCGCACCCTGATACAAGCATTCTCCCTTCGCGAGGACGTAAACCTGCCGAGAAAAAGTAACTCACCAATGGCGATCTTTTCGCGTAATTTACGATTGAGGTGTAAAATTTGTAAAATTTTCAAAAATCAATTTTCAAAATCAATTCAATCAATTTTTCAATTTTCAAAATCAATTCAATCAATTTTTCAATTTTCAAAATCAATTCAATCAAAATCAATTTTCAAAAATCATGGTAAAATTTTCAAAAAAATCCTTTTTTTTTTGAAAATTTGCTGTTCAATTTTCGGTCCGAAATTCGAATAATTTCGGTCGCTACCGCCCTTTTTAGAGAAAGTGATTCGAACAGCGGCGTGCGCATTCGAAACTTTAAGGGGTCTTCTCACTTTAGACACTAAAAAGGCTATTTCCATGATTTTTTTTATAGGTTTATATTATAGATATTGATGTAAAAGTTGTTACACGCGATAAATACACTTTCGAAGTACATACATTTGAAAAAAATGTATTTACGAAACCCAAAGAAACTTTAAACGCGTTTTTCTCGAAACGACGTTTTTCGACCGCTTGTTGATAAAATCTTCGAATCTACTGAACCGATTCTTATGAAATTTTAACCACATATTCTTTACAACTATAGTTATAGCGCGTAACAAGGATTTTTTTAAATTTTGATATTTACTATTTTTTGCCAAAAAACGGTGAAGAAAATAAGTTTTTTTTGGTTTTTTTTCCAAAATTGTGCGCCATTTTGTTATTTTTGCATTTATTAAAAATCGTATGGTATGCGCTATAGCCATTAACATACTGGATCTAAAAACGTTTGATTTTTTGTTCCGGATAATCCATCTCCGAGATTTCATCAACAGCGCAGACCTACAATTTTTTAAACTATCATTTATTTCTATACATACTGACTCAAATAAATTAAATTTTAAAGAATGTATTCGATTAATTATTTATTTTATTAAATTTTATTAATTAAATTTAAAAAAATGTATTCAATTAGTATTTAATATACAATGAAAAAATGTATTCAAATTTAAAAAATGTATACAAGTGTATTTATTGAGTGTAGCAACTTTTATATCAATATCTATAATATAAACGTATCAAAAACATTCATGAAAATAACCATTTTTAGTATCTAAATTGAGAAGACCCCTTAAACGCGTCTTTCTCGAAACGTCGCTTTTCAAAACGCTGTACACTCTTAAAGGAAGAGTTTTTTTTTTCGAAACTGTGGAAGCTTTTTTTGGAAGTTTTTTTTGAGTTATTGAAGCTTTTTTTAAATCCATTTTTTTAACGAAAAGGGGCCGTCCATATATTATGTCATTCTAAATTTGGGGAGGGGGGAGGTTCGTCTGCGGATGACGGTAAATGATGGATGAGGGGGGGGGGGGGCGTTTCGAAATTGACGTCATTCTTGTGATACCAGTTACTTCAAAATGTACAATAGTATATTGTACAACTAGAGTGGTTTCCCCGCATGAGTGATGAAAAATATTTTGCAAGTACCTAATGGTATTAATTATTGAACTCATTATTTATTTATTTATTACACAAGGTTTGTCTACATTATATTCGAGAACTTCAAATAACAGCGTACCTATGAAAATAGTTCGATCGAGCCAAAATGAATATGGGGAGGATACGGAGATATTACCCGTGATCCAGGATTTGCAAGAATGGGCGAAAACTCCGTGGGAGCTATCCAAAGAAAACTAAAGAATAGGAAAGAATAATATTATTATATTAATGAAAATTGCCAAAGTACAAAATAATAAAAGATGATTCTATAACAAAATGTGGGAGCTATCCAAAGAAAACTAAAGAATAGGGAAGAATAATATTATTATATTAATAAACATTGCCAAAGTACAAAATAATAAAAGATGATTCTATAAAAAAATGTTTCAATGTTACCCAATTTTTCTCAAATCCGCAAATGTTTTAATTTTGCCAAACTGGTAATGACGTCAGTTTTGCGAGAGGGGGGGGGGTCATTAGGAAATGACGATAGGATGATTCTAGGGGGGGGGGGGGGGGTCGAAAATCAGCAAAAATCGATGACGTAATATATGGCTGTCCAAAAATAGGCTAAATTCGTTTTTTTTTAACCGCCGCCATTTGGTCAATTTTAATTTTTAAAAACCTCCATAGCAAGATATCGGCTTTCGTACTGATTAATAATCTTTTTAAAAATTTTTTTCAGATAATATCTACGGCCACAACCGTGTACACCGTGAGGATCCCTTTTTTCGAAGACATTTACAAGCGTTAAAAAAATACAAATAAACGTTTGAAAAATTATTCACTGTTCTTCGTGAGTGCTTTGATTTGACATAAAAAAATCAGACTGATTAGCGTATATTAACCATCGAAAAAAAAAAATCGCGAAAGTCAGCTATTTTTCGACCATTTACACTGTGACGATCATTTAATTCAATTACGAAGTAATCACCTGATCGAACAGCTGAAAGAGCGAGGCACTTGGCTGATGAATGGTGCACACTATCGTTCTTCCTTGACGCGCGAGGATTTTCACCAAATTAACCACCTGCATGCAGGAAGAACTGTCGAGCCCGGTAGTCGGCTCGTCCAGGAACATCACCGACGGATTGTTCACCAATTCCAGTGCTATCGACATTCTCTTCTTTTGGCCACCGCTCAATAGCGCCGATCTCGTGTTTACGTGCTCTTGCAGGCCGAGGGTCGTCAGGATCTCCTTGATCTTTTGTCGCAACGATTCAAAGTACCAGTTGACAATTAATCATTTTATGACACGTTTGACGATGATTATAAAATGTTGTTTATTTTTTAAGAAATGACGATCGACGATGCTGAATTCCAAATCAAATTGATTTATATTCGTCAATTCTTGCTGCAATTTAAATTAAATTCACCGATATCAGCCAGCGTTTTCATTTCCAAAGTATTGATAATACGAAATAAAATCGGTTCCAGGTGGAAAAATAATTAAGTTGAGTAATTGATGATCGTAATTAGTATTATTAGGTTAAAATAAGTTTTATATTATATTTATATTATAATAAGTATTATATTATATATATATATATATATATATATATATTTATATATTTATATATTATTATAATTATATTTATTTATATTATAACAAGTATTATATTTAGGTTAAAATAATATTAAATTAATAGGTAAAATTAATATTAAATAATTATAACAATAATAATATTATTATTGTTTGCTATTATTACTACTATTATTACAGCCACGATCTATTGCCATTGTTGTTGCTCTGATCATAGAATTACTGTTGCATTAAAAATTGCATTAAATAGTCCTAATCAAAATTAAGTTGATATTCAATGAGGAAGAAAAAGAGCAGAGGGCACTCACTATCGATTCTTTCTTACTCCTCGATGTGTCAGTTCCCAGTTTCAAGTCTGCCGACACCCTCATGTTTTCCTGGACAGTCAAAAGTGGCTGAAGTCGATCGTCCTGGGTTATATACGCGCTCGATCTGCGTCAATCAAGTCATCGTGCAATATTCTCCAAAAATTACTTGATAATAATGTATACTCGTAAAAAATGACAAGTAGATACATGTATATTCCATGAAATTTATTCAGAACACCGAAAGCGAAATAATACAATCATTCAATCGCTTCCGGAAAAAGTCTAAAGAATAAAAGTAGTAGTTTAAAAAATACACAAAGCTATCAATTGGAAATTAAGAACGAAAAAACGAATTTTTCACGAAGGCATGGGTGCGGAAATATATTTATTCAAATGAAATTTAAATATACCTCCGAAAATCGTCCAAATCGCGTATCCTTCTATTCACGTATACCGATCCTGAAATTCCGGTCAATCTGTAACCCGATAGAATGTCGAGGAGCGTCGATTTCCCGGCACCGGAGGGGCCCATTATCGCGATCAGCTGCTTCGATGGCAACCTACCACTGACACCGTGGAGAATTTCTTTCGAGCCTAATCGTATAGAATTCATTCTAGTCAAATTAATTCGTTTCAACAACTATCTTATTAATTTTTTTTCAGAGATATATCTATTTACAAATTAATAAAATATACATTTACAAAAATATACAGGGTGACCTGTTATGAATGGATAATCCTGCAACGTTCGATGGGTCGGAGCATATCCTACTATATGCTGGAATTTCAGTTTACTAAAAGTCCCTGTGTATATATATATATATACAGGGAGTTTTAGTAAACTGAAATTCCAGCATATATATATATATATACACAACATTCTGCACATGTGTCGATAAATTAATCAAGTGCGTCAAGTTTTGAAATAGTTACACTGCGTAAGTGTTTTGTTGGAAATCAAAACCAAAAGGAAAAAATGTTAATTAAAAAATGAAAGTGAATAAAAATTAAATAATTTCAAAGTATATTTCGAAATGTTGTTATATATATTAAACAAAGAAATTTCATTTTTGCAAACTCTAATCCGATTTCTCAAATTTTCTATTGAACTTTATCTATATTAGTTTATTATTGTTATTATTGTTTATTAATGTTAGTATTATTAATGGACTGATAACTAAAACTACCATTATTAACGGTATATATACAGGCTGTCCCAGAACTCAACGTTAAGCCGACACGGGGTGACAGGATTGATTGTAACCATCATGAGAAAAATCAGAAAAAAAATCTATCCCATGCAGTTTAAAAATTATGGGCATTTAAGAAAAACCTAGAAATTTGGTCAAACTGTGACCATTTTTCGGTTATTGTGAAACAAACCCAAACAAACCCAAACAATCCCAAGTTTCCTAAAATTAAGACTATTTGTTAAACTATGAATTTAAAATTTTCAAAATTTGTCTACTTTGAAAGGCCCTGCTTTATTTTTTTTTTGCTTTATTTTTTTCTGATTTTTCTCATGATGGTTACAATCAATCCTGTCACCCCGTGTCGGCTTAACGTTGAGTTCTGGGACACCCTGTATATATATATATATATATATATATATATATATATATATATATATATATATACATATATACTAAAACTATCATTATTAACGGTCGAATAATATATATATATATATATATATATATATATATATATATATATATATATATATATTATTCGACCGTTAATAATGATAGTTTTAGTTATCAGCCCATTAATAATAATAACATTAATAAAGAATAGTAAAAAAAAATAATAACAATAATAAACTTATACAGATGAAGTTCAATTACAAATTTAAGGAATTGAATTGGAGTTTGCAAAAAAGACATTTCTTTGTTAAATATATATATATATATATATATATATATATATATATATAACAACATTTCGAAATTCACTTTGAATTTTTAAAATTTTTATTTACTTTTATTTTTTATTTACCTTTTTTCCCTCTTGGTTTTCATTTCCAACAAAGCATTTACACAGTGTAACTATTTCAAAACTTGACGCACTTGATTAATTTATCGACACATGAGCAGAGTGTGGTGGAAAAAAAAGGTTTTTGACATTTGACATTAAAAATGAATCAGGAAGGGAATTAAAAATGAAACAAATATTGTTATTTTTTTTAATGTAGGAAATAAATATGTTCCAGTTCGAAACTCAAACATTTCTCGTAAATAAAATTTCGTTTGCAAAGTTTCCCCATACGGGGGGGGGAGAGAAAAAAGCTTCTGCCCGGTATTTACCTTTTCTCCAGCCGAGCGACACGTTGTAGCGTATATTCTCGAAGAGTATATCGGAGGATTGACTACCGCTGAAGGTGGCGAGATGACTTCCATTGGTGGTTCCATTGCCGGTGGAGTCTTGCTTGTTGGCGACGATCCGCGGCGAACTCTCCACGGTCCTCGGCGTTTGTTGGCTCGTCTTTGGCTCTTCTGGCACGCTCGAGGCCTCGTGCAACAGGACCTCCATCCTGGATCCTCGAGGAACAACGGCAAGCAGGAATGGTCGGCTCCTTCGCGTATCTCCCGTTTCACTTCACGTACGCGATCGAATGAGCACTCGCGATCACGACCAGCACGCACCACCGATATATCTGGAAGACAAGAGCAAAAGATTTCGAACGACTCGCGAGCCTCATCTCCTCTCTCTCTCTCTGTCTCTCGCTCTCTCTCTCTCTCTCTCTCTCTCTCTCTCTCTCTCTCTCTCTCTCTTCCTTTCTCTCTCTCGCTTCACAAAGTATACATTTTATTGTCCCGCTCTCTTTCCATCGTAGGGGGAGAACAATTCTATTTCGCGATTCCCAAGTGACCTCATATCGTCGTACAACATTTTTAATGAAGGTGGATCAAACGACAAAGAAAGAGGGAGCAAGTGAGAGAGAGAGAGAGAAGGGCATTGATGAACGATTAGATTAGATTAGCTGAAACATCGCGATGGACTCTAGGGGGAAAAAAAAACCGATCGCTTGTCTTTGGGAGATCGAAGACCCCGCGAGCTCCGGAGGTTGCTGGACTCCGATCTAAAGTCCACTTTATTGCTGTGTATGCATGAACAAGCTCTTAGGAACGCGCGTATGTATACATTCGTTCCGAGATGTCAAATCATTTTCTCTCTCTCTCTCTCTCTCTCTCGCTCTCTCTCTCCCTCGCTTCGCGATATATCTGAATGGTCACGAATTCCCCAAGGACACCTTACTATTATTATTATTATGATTATCATTATGTTAGTTCAAAAATATCATTATTATCGTTACTTTATGATTATTAGTGTAGAATAATTTTATATTTACTATTATTATTATTATTGTTCTGTTTATTCTGAAATTACATCGATCAATTTATTATTATCCACCGCACTATTATCAACTACAGAAATTTTTATTATTATTATCGAATTCTTGTATTATATTATTATCGTTATTATTATTATTTTCGTTGTTGT
>OZ023323.1:31670573-31918073 GCA_964007375.1 Ophion obscuratus
AAATGGCACGTGTTGTATAATTAAGAACTTGTCAAAAAGTACAAATACCTCTTATGTTAATGCTATTTAAAAAATTAGCGTTAACATAAGAGGTAAACGAGTTAGTACAAAAATTTGGGAAATTCTCCAAAAACCATACTTACCATGATAACTCGAAATTCTAAAGGTAGGTTTACACTACGACACTTTGGTGTATACACTCAATGTATACATCGAGTGTCTGTGTGTGAACACGACTGTCTGATCTCGGGACATTTATTGCGACATCTCGCTAGGTGTCGCGCCTATCGCCGTGTGAATAGGTTGTGTCGGAGTGCCCAGGAAGCAATTTGAAAATAGTTGTCTATTAGTTGTCCGAATGGGTACCAAATGTCCGCTTGAAAGTTATCTATAAGTTATCATGTGTCCAAAAGTTATCTTTTTGGATGGTTGTTGACTTTAAGATAACTTCCGGGCGGACATTTGGCACCCTTTTAGTCGACTTTTGGACAACATTTTGAAAATTGCTACCTGGGTGTCTGCTGCAGTGTTCAAGTTTTCGAACCGGCGCGAAATTATCCAGACACTCGCGACCCGCGTTAAATCAAAATGGCCATTACGTGGAGCAAGGAGAGTATTAAAAATTTGATCTCTTGTGGAAGGACTGTCTGAACTTTGGCAAATATGTTGTGCTGATTATAAAAATAGAGTAAAAAAACAGGCAGCACTTCATTGCTTGGCGGAACAGTTTGGCACAATATCGGCTAAAGTTGGCAGAAAAATTCATAATTTAAGAACACAGCTTAAGGGGCTATACCAGTGTGAACGCTGGAAATTTGGGTGATTTTCGGGATTTTTTTGGACGAAAAGTACTCAATAAAATCTTTTGGAAAATTAAAAGTATATTTGACCTATGTTAAATAATTTTTTCATAAATAAATATTGAGATCCAAGCGACTTATGTGCTGCCTTCGCAGGCGCAAAAAAAAGTTCCTCCACTGCTGACATGATTCCGGCTGATTGAGTAGCTGAAACCGAAAAAGTAAAAAAATGCCGTTAAACTAGAAGGTATTTCCTGTACAATGACGTAGGATTTTTGAAAAATATCACAATCTAACAAAATGGCGTGGTTATGAAAAATATCTCTTTTCTTGCCTATAAAATGGCCGTTTTTTTCAATGCCAAATCGTCAATTTTCATCCAATCAAAAATATCCTACGTCATTGTAGAGTAAATATATCCAAGAGTACTCAGTTCAAATTTCAAGTCAATCGGATCTCTTTGAGTTACACTGTCAGCATATTTGAAAAATCTCATTTCGAGAAAAATGCGTTTAGGGATTTAACTATCGATTTTTGCAAGATAAAATGATATTGACATATATAATTTAAATGATAATGATATTCTTGAAAGAATAAACTGTCGAAAAAGGCAAAAAGATCGATCTTTTTAAAGTGTCACACTGGTATAGCCCCTTAATAACAGCGCACGAAATTACGGCTGCCGCCGCACGGCGTTTCTCCATGGCGTCCGTGTGGGTACTGCAGAGACGTGTCAGTAGTTTTGTGTGTGAACACCTGAGACACTTGTGTAGCGACATCACAGTACAGACACTTTCTGGGACACCGAAACCGTCTTATGTGTGAACAGAACGGACATTAGTGTCAGACATTTGTGTCGCAATAAGTGTCGTAGTCTATGCAGACCTTTAAGGCCTGCATAGACTACGACACTTATTGCGACACAAATGTCTGACACTAATGTCCGTTCTGTTCACACATAAGACGGTTTCGGTGTCCCAGAAAGTGTCTGTACTGTGATGTCGCTACACAAGTGTCTCAGGTGTTCACACACAAAACTACTGACACAGCTGCAGTACCCGCTCGGACGCCATGGAGAAACGTCGTGCGGCGGCAGCCGTAATTTCGTGCGCTGTTATTAAGGGGCTATACCAGTGCGACACTTTAAAAAGATCGATTTTTTTTGCCTTTTTCGACAGTTTATTCTTTCAAGAATATCATTATCATTTAAATTATATATGTCAATATCATTTTATCTTGCAAAAATCGATAGTTCAATCTCTAAACGCATTTTTCTCGAAATGAGATTTTTCAAATATGCTGACAGTGTAACTCAAATAGATCCGATTGACTTGAAATTTGAATTGAGTACTCTTGAATATATTTACTCTACAATGACGTAGGATATTTTTGATTGGATAAAAATTGACGATTTGGCATTGAAAAAAACGACCATTTTGTAGGCAAGAAAAGAGACTTTTTTCATAACTACGCTATTTTGTTAGATTTTGATATTTTTCAAAAATCCTACGTCATTGTACAGGAAATACCTTCTAGTTTAACGACATTTTTTTCCTTTTTCGGTTTCAGCTACTCAATCAGCCGGAATCATGTCAGCAGTGGAGGAACTTTTTTTGCGCCTGCGAAGGCAGTGCATTAGTCGCTTGGATCTCAATATTTACCTATGAAAAATTATTTAATATAGGTCAAATATATTTTTAATTTTCCAAACGATTTAATTGAGTACTTTTCGTCCAAAAAGTCCTGAAAATCACCCAAATTTCCAGTGTTCACACTGGTATAGCCCCTTAAGCTGTGTTCTTAAATTATGAATTTTTCTGCCAACTTTAGCCGATATTGTGCCAAACTGTTCCGCCAAGCATTGAAGTGCTGCCTGTTTTTTTACTCTATTTGTTATAATCAGTACAACATATTTGCCAAAGTTCAGGCAGTCCTTCCACAAAAAATATCAAATTTTTAATGCTCTCCTTGCTCCACGTAATGGCCATTTTGATTTAACGCGGGTCGCGAGTGTCTGGATAATTTCGCGCCGGTTCGAAAACTTGGACACTGCCGCAGACACTCCGACACAACCTGTTCACACGGCGCTCGACGCGACACCTAGCGAGGTGTCGCAATAAATGTCCCGAGATCAGACAGTGGTGTTCACACAC
Source organism: Ophion obscuratus (assembly GCA_964007375.1). Taxonomy (NCBI): domain Eukaryota; kingdom Metazoa; phylum Arthropoda; class Insecta; order Hymenoptera; family Ichneumonidae; genus Ophion; species Ophion obscuratus. Next base: position 31,673,527 of record OZ023323.1, read on the forward strand.
AGACACTCGATGTATACATTGAGTGTATACACCAAAGTGTCGTAGTGTAAACCTACCTTTAGACTTTGGAGTAAGGTAACGTACACTGAGAAAAAAAAACTGACTCAAATATATTGGCTGATTCAAATAAATGTCTGATCGCGGAGTGTCACCGATATATGAGATTGTTACAATACTAGAAAATATTGAAAAATGTGATTGTTTCAAATAACATATTATATTATTAGGTGTACAAATAAGTTTTAGGACACTTCGATTTTGTATCATAACAGCTATTCTAAATTAATTCAAAGGTCCCGCTCACTTATCATAGATGGCGCTTGATATGTAGTATCGATACGTAAAGGAGTCATAAACATAACCTATAAATTCTGTAAATTAAACATGCAGACCGATAAGCTATTTATTAGACACTGCATTCGCTATGAATTCCATCAAGGAAAAAGTGTTAGGAAAGCGTGTGAATCGATATGTTCTGTTCTTGGAGACAACATTGTATCTAAAAGTACATGTGAGTATTGGTATAAGCGATTCAAAGAAGGTGATTTCGACGTTAGTGACCGTGAACGCACGGGGCCTCCTGTAAAGGTGGACGATCAGGAACTGCAAGCGTTGCTGGATGAAAACTCTTGTCAGACGGAGAAACAACTTTCGGAACAGCTTGGAGTAACTCAACAAACTGTTTCTTATCGTTTAAAAGCAATGGGTAAGATTCGAAAAGGAACAAAGTGGGTACCACACTTTCTGACTCAAGAAAATAAAAACAGCCGTCTTAACATTTGTGTGAGTCTTTACAACAAGCAACATAGAAAGTCTTTCTTGTGGAAAATTGTGACCGGCGATGAAAAGTGCATTTATTTTGATAATCCGAAACGCAAATATCATTGGGTTGACCTCGGCGAGCCGACAACATCCACGCCAAAGCGCAATGTTCATTGTAACAAAGTCATGCTGTGCATATGGTGGGATATGAAAAGCGTACTGTATTATGAACTTCTCAAACCTCGTCAAACAGTTACTACCGATCGCTATTGTCATCAATTGATGCAAGTGAATCAAGAAATTGAGAAGAAACGTCCATTTTCTGGTAAAGGAAAACGTCCAGTAAAACTGCTCCATGACAACGCGCGGCCTCATGTGGGTAAACCGGTCAAGGATACGTTACTAGCGCTTGGATGGGAAGCTGTACCACACCCGGCGTATTCACCAGACTTAGCCCCATCCGATTATCATTTATTCCGGAAAATGCAGAACGATTTGTCTGACGTGCGATTCAAAACATTTAAAGAAGTGGAAAAATGGGTCGCTAAATTTCTCACCTCGCAAGACGAAAGTTTCTTCGCGAAAGGCATCCGCGAGTTACCTGAGAGATGGCTGAAGGTCATTCAGTGCGATGGAGATTACTTCGATGAATAACTGTGTTTTACTTCTTTTTTAATAAATCTTGAATTTTTTGAAAACTGTCCTAAAACTTATTTGTACACCTAATATTTGAAAATCTCTTCTCTTCTCTGAATATCTACATTATCCTTCGAATAAAATTCTATTCTATTGAAATCATTCTATATAAATACAATCCGTAGATGTATGGATGAGATAATCAAGCCGTTGCTAAAACATTTTTTATTTCTTACAAAAATATAATCAATAAAATGAATTATTTCTTTACTACATCGAAACGAATATGCCATGAGAAGTAAGTTTTTCAATTTGTTTTAAATCTTACATAAAAAGTCAGCATTAGAATGATCATCCACGATAATAGTGGAGAGAATATAAGATATCCAATGGAATGTCCAAGGAAAGAATATCAGATATTCAACTGATAAGAACAGATACTACACTTTGATCTTAGCTACAGGCCAAGAAGCGATACTCTCTAGAGTTTCTCCGGCGTTTAAGTAGATTTTCGGTTCGCTCTACGCTTACGAGAAACGAGCGCGCGTGCGGCTTCTAGCGGTTACTCCGAGAACTACGGGTTTTCTCACACCTATAATTTCGGTGGCGCTCGGCCATGATTTAGTTGAATTTCTTCAACCAAATACGCAAGAAACAAATTTTATTTTCGCATAATTTTTTAACCAATTCAGACATTTGCTTAATATTTTTCAATAAAGATCAAATATTAATATCTTCACGAATAATGTGCTTGAAAATCAATATCGGATATGATGAAAACAATACAATAACACATTTACTCAATAGAAATTTTATCTGAATCAAACGAGCGAAAGTCAATTTTTCTTGTGTACTCGAATCAATAATATTCATGTTATGAATTGAAACGCTTTTTTTGTTCGTTGCAAAAAATGCATTGAAAACTATATAATTTGTGCGCCATAATTTTTCAGATAGTTTCAATAATATATTGTTCTCCGCTAACAATATATATTTTTTGAATTAAAAAAAAAACTTTTAATTATATCATGTTATTAAAGTCAATAGCGTTTTGTTTGGACTAATAAATGCGGTTATTTACACAAACAATTTTACAATTACCAACAAAATTACAATTGAATCAACGAAATTTCATTCAATAACACCAATGATAGTGGATCAATGATTTTTTTCTCAGTGTAGATTATATATGTTCCTAAGTAGGGGACCTATCACCCCCTTAAGACTTTGTATCGACCTTCCCAATACGCTGTATGTTTCTTAACAATTTCTTGGACGATAATCACTTGAAATTCTCCAATAAAATTTTATTTTTCAACTTTTGAGGTTTCACGAGGAAATAAAAAAAATTTCATAACAAAGTTATATAAAATCAGCAAAAATTCAACAAAAATTTTTTTATAATCAAGAAAAAAAATTAGAAGCGATTGTCGTCACATCTTTTGATTAACGGGGATCATTGCAGAATTAGTTGAAGTATTTTTAGAGCAAAAAAAAAAACAAAAAAAAACGGTCGGACTTTGAGAAAATTACGGTTTTTTCAAAAAAACTAAAATATTTCATATATCTGGGATTCTGAAAATTTTTTCATATTTTTTTTCGAAAACTACATTTAAAAACAAAAATTTTGAAAAAAAAAATTTCCCAAACGGTCAATTTTTGAAAAAGTTCTGGCAATTTAAAAATAAAAGAGCGGTTTTTTTAAAAAATTCATAACTTTTTTTGAGTCGGGAAAAAAAATTTGAAAAAATTCTGAAAAATAACTTTCGGGGGGTAGAAAAAGATAGAAAATTTTCAGCGAAATCAAAGGGGGTCAGGTAAAAAATTTGTCGATTTGACATGGAATGACCCATATATTCGAATGCGTATCCGAAAAATGTGCAGCGTGCGCATCGTGCACATCGATCCTTGGCTTACCACACGTGCCTCAAAGAAATTGATGTCACAATTAAAACGTTTTTATCGCTGTGCAAAATTCTCGCAACTGTTCAACTTTCCTGCATTCGTTACATTAAATTCATTCACGTATTACCGATTATTGCAATAATTGTTAAACAACGATGTATCGCGGTTACGTATAAACAGTGGACATCAGTCATTTGCAATATCATCGTGGAATAATATTCGATCGATCTAAAATCGACGTCTCTCTGCATGAATATGGATACCAAGAACGCGTGTTTTTCCCGCATATTTTTTTCATTGCGTGGCGTTTACTCGGCTGTAGCCCGATGACGATGACGATTTTATTTACGGCTCCGTGTCTTCGAGACGGAAATTCGTATTTTTTAAAATAAAATCCCGCGAAAGTGAAAGACGTTCGTATATTTGCGAGGTCACGTCCAGGGCCAATAATTCGACGAAAACTTGCGAAGAGAAAAAAAAACAAACAAACAAGGAAAACGGTGGTTATTGTACTTCGACTCACCGAGAGACGCGCGGGTGTGTGATTAACCGATGCGAGTCATATTTCGGAAAGTCTGGTGTCTTTCCGTCCCGTCCACCGCGGAGATCGTTAAATCAAATCTTCTTTCGCCACGTGTATTCAATCCGTTTTATACCGCGAAGCAGCGACTCTGAGCGAAAAAAATCCGAAGCCAAATCACAGACAGGAACAAAGTGGGAGCAGTAAAAAATAAAGTAAAAAAGTGAAAAGGATCGACGATCCCATGAATTGGGAAGTTGATCTGTAAAAATATACACAGGGTGTCTCATTTAAGGGATCCTTACAGTGTAACATTTTAAAAATTTTTGTTTGTTGCATTATCCGATAGTATGGAGGGTTATAAACATGGACCTGGCATCGCCGATTGATCGTAACTAAGTAATTTACATGAAAATTCCACACTCGAAACTTTAAACGCGTTTTTCCTCGAAATGTCGTTTTTCAAAATGGTGTACACCCTCAAAGGAAGAGTTTTCAAGCTATCTGTCTCAAATTTCGACACAACATTCTTTACGTTATTTTTTATCTTGCTATGGAAACTTTATTGTTTAATCTTCATATTTTTTTTACCCAAAAACTGTCGAAAAATAGGCTAAATTCGATACTTTTTTTTCAAACCGGCTTCGTCAATTGTGATTTTTAAAAAACCTCTATAGCAAGCTAGCGGCTTTCATACTAATTAATCATCCTTTTACAAATTTTGTTTCACATAATATTTACGGCCACAACCGTGTAACCGTGTTTAAAAAAATCAAATGTTTAGAAATTTATTTTCTGTTGTTCGTGAGTGCTTTAATTTGACATAAAAAAATCCGACTAGCGTATTTTAAGGCGGGATATACATTTATAGACAGGAAAAAAATAAGCAATATTGAGAGATTTTTTAAGCTAAAAAATAATTATTCTACAACGATCAAACTTTGGGTATACTTTAATAGTATATTTACGTATGCAAAACAATTTTTTTTATTTAATTCATCATCAAAATAGCGGAGCCGTGGCAGAGTGTTACAGCAAGGTCGCAGCGGGAGTTGCGAATCGGCGTGCAGTCTAGCTTCCTGCAGACTTTGATTTGCAAAAAAGTTCAAACATTTTTTCAGTTAGAACATGTATAATTTCTACGTGACGGTAATTAAAGTGAAGAAAATGCAAATTTAAGAAAATGGCACGCATTTACAAAAAAATCAACATTTCACGCAACATTTCTGTAAAATGTGGATTAAAAAAGTCGTTTTTTTTTCAATTTTTCAAAGACAATTCTCGTCAAGTAGGAGGTACCGATATTATGAATATTTCTACCAAGTTTCAACTCAATCGGCTTAATAGTTTTTGTATAATCCTGCACGCCAGTTTCGATAATGCAGTTTTGAGAAAAACGCGTTTGAAGTTACGCCCGCTCCGAATCCGAGCGGTCAGGCACAGCGTCAACGGGCTGTAGCCTTTGAAGTTTTTCGAATTTCGCTTTGAAACTTTGGGAAAATATTCTACATATAAGGCATTCCATGCCATTTCGCTCGGCCGTGACCCTGACCATTTTTTATTTTTTATTTTTTATAAAATAGTATGCTGTGCAAGGAGTATTTTCACAAATTTTTAAATTTTTATCGCATGTGTTTCAGAAGTTACAAATTTGGCCTCCATCTGGATTTCAGAAAATTCGGAAACGTTCTAACGCCGATATCTCTTAAAATAATCGATATATCGAAAAATGTCTATAGATCGATTTTTATCATATTAGTTCACACTTTCATAAAAAAAGGATTTTTTTAAATCCTCGTCAAAATTTTTTCAGCGTGTAAAGTGAAAACTATTTTTTTAAAGATGATTGAAATTTTCGTTTTTTTTTTTCAAAAAATTCTCTAAAATGATATGATGTGTTATATGAATTTTAACGCTAGTCCCATTCTAGGCCCATTTTCCCTTGTATTTTTTTTTAATAAATTCAATTTTTGTTCACGAAAATTTCGAGCGTTTCGTATGAATTACTAATAACTTTTATTACTAATAATACTCGTAAGTAATAATGATTGTACTTATTTACAATTAGTAGCCCGATCTAATATGTTGACGAATTATTTTTCCATAAATAAATATCTACTCTCTGAAGATAAAAAAAATATATACTTAGTGTTTCATTCACATATTCTCCTATAATGCATGATTTTTATTATTCCTTCTAGGAAAGTAATGGAAAAATAATTCTTCAACATATTAGATCGGGCTACTAATTGTAAAATTATCACTACAATGACTAATTGTAAATAAGTACAATGATTATTACTTACGAGTATTATTAGTAATAAAAATTATTAGTAATTCATACGAAACACTCAAAATTTTCGTGGAAAAAAATTAAATTTATTTTAAAAAAATACAAGGAAGAATAGGCCCACAATGGGACTCGCGTTAGAATTCATATAATTCATCATATTATTTTAAATAAGTTTTTGAAAAAAATGGCGATCATCTTTTTAAAAAATGGTTTTCACTTCACACGCTGAAAAAATGTTGACAACGATCATTTAAATTTTGTTCCTTTTCGAAAAATTTTCGAAAAATTGTAATTCCAGAAATACACGCGATGAAAATTTAAAAATTTGTGAAAATACTCCTAGCATAACGTGCTATTTTATAAAAAAAAAATTTAATTAAAAATGGTCAGAGTCACGGCCGAACGAAATGGCGTGGAATGCCTCATATATCATTTTATCGTTTAAAGAAGAAAAAAAGAAATCAATTTTTTGACCGTTGTAAATGTATATCCCGCCTTAGCCATCGAACAAAAAAATTGCGAAAATCCACTATTTTTCGACCCGTTACACCGTTACACCCTTAAATCGACTGACTAGAATATCTTCGATACCAAAAATATCTTTCTATCAAACTCAACCGGTGTGGCTAATCTTTTCTACACGGACGCCCGATGACATACGAGGCTCGACTTTATTTTTATCTTCAATGGAATTGTATATTTCCCAAATGCGCCAATCGTTGCATCACTCTCGTAGACAATAACGGCATCGTTTAATGGTAAAAAAAACAAACTAAAAAGAAAATCGATCAAAAAGAACCATGTCGACCTTCTTACGTCATTTGCGCGTCCACAGCGAAAATATTTACCCACACAAAATAATGTGCGCCCCGAAAGAATTCGGTCTTCGTCTCTGAGATATTAGAGTCGCTCGATCCTGATGGGGCACCCTTCATAGAACGAATATACCGCGAGCCTTTTCAGATTGAACAAAAGAAACACGACCACGTGATTTTCGTACGAGATTTCGATGCTTTCACGATGGAACAAAAAGATCCATATACGGATATATTCGTCTCCGCCGTGCGGATGGACAAGCGCGACCGAGCGAGGAGTTTGTCGGATAAATCGATGAAGTTTACGACAGCATCGAAGTCGCGCTCGTTACTGACGTGTTGGTATAAGCTTGTTTTTCCATTCGCATATACACACACGCGCGCGTTCTCTCTCGCCTGCTTTCCTCGTGGCCGCTCTTCGCTCGTTTCAACGGGAGAGCATTTTCCCCCTTCCCGTTTACACCCCCCCCCCTTGTGCCCCTCGCCTACTCACCGATTCCTCTTGACCTCTTGCCGATCTGGTCTGCTCGCTCTCCGTCGCGGCGAGGAGAGCGCATCTTTGGCTCCACCTCGATGGACCATCGGATATCCTTGTCTCGCGTCCGTCTCATTCCGAGATGCCCCGGCAACGCATGCTAACGCAGCAAGCATTTTGGTGGACGAAATTCCGATCTTCGTGGCTGGACGACGAACCTAAACGAGTCTCGAGGCTGGAACAATGTCCTTTGGCATTGAACTGCGCAACACTCGGACCTTAAGGGGGTAGATTATTTACGAATTTGAAAAAAAATCTATTTTTTTTCTTTCCATTAATCCATAGATCAATGGCTTAAGGGGTAAGGCCACTGTAACGGCCCAAAAAAAAAGGTTTTTTCACTAATTTTTTGCTCCCGAAATTGAAGGTATTTGAAAAAAAACTTTTAATGGTGTTATCGGGCATACATTAAACTTTATTATAAAATTTTTTTACAGTAAAAAAAAAACAAAATGGCGGTTCCACAGCTATCTTCCCGGGACATGTTTTGCTTCCAGGGCTCCGCGGCACGCAGCACCACTGGTGCACTTTTGAATCTAGAACAAAAAAAAAACCATTAATCTAGAGGGCTATAGCTAGAGAATGTCGATCGGATTTTAAAAAGTATCAATTTTTGTGGATTTGGCGTGCGTTTGAAAAAAAAAATTGATTTTTGACGAAAAAAACGGCAAGTTTTTTGTTAATAAAAAATCAATAAATAAAGTTCTTGAAAATTCCGATCGACATTCTCAAGATAATGTAAATGTTCACATCTGGTTAAAATTTCAAGTAAAAAAAATGAAAATTGTTCGAGTTATGCTGCGTGCCATTTTGAAAAACCATGTTTCGAGAAAAACGCGTTTAAAGTTTTGCGAATAGTTTTTTATTGGAAAAAATTTAAAAAAGAAGTTAAAAGGATCTAAACTATTTTTAAACTAGAGGGTTTAAACTATTTTTTAAGCCAATAAAAAAAAATCGATTTTTCAAAAAATTTACAGTGTCCTTACCCCTTAAGGGGTTCTTATTGTACGTCTTTTATTGTACGTTCCATAAGCTGTATAAAGTATTTTTTTCAAAATAATATAAAACAAAATGGCAGCTGGTCAGCTTTTCTTCGATAAAGCCTTTTTTCATAGGCGCGCGGCCAGACCAACGGCGCCTGCAATTTTTTATTTACAGTGAATGCATTTTTTTTTCTATTACACATGTGAATACCTACAGAAGCACGTTGGATTTTTTCGATATATCGATTTTTGCAAAAACAGCGCGTTTTTGAAATACAAGTTTAAAATTCTCAAAAAAACATCGTCCGAAAATGGTTTAAAAAAAAACTATGTAATATATCGAGACAATCCTACGTACTTCTATGCAGAATGTAATTGTGAATATACAGTTAAAATTTCAAGTCAATCGGTCAAGATTTGTTCGAGTTATGAGTCCGGCCGACTTGAAAAATGTAGTTTCGAGAAAAACGCGTTTGAAGTTTTCGGTACGAATTGCATCGGATTGAGGGGATGCGCCAAAATTCAAAATTAAGGTATTGAGACATTTTTCCCACCTTTATCCTTTGAGTGTGTCATTTTTCAGATATTAAGGCATCTTTTAAGAAAAAAATCGATTTGTTGACATTTCTACAGTGGCCTTACCCCTTAAGGTTGTTGTGGGGTTTAGACGTCGGGGGTGAAGTACGAGGAGAGCGCCCCATGCTTATGCACGAAGCCGACTGACCGTTGCCAACTATTAGCGTTAAAATAATCGTCATATTAAACGTGCGTTGTCGAACTATTTTTCTACACCTATTTGTAAAAATATGCATTTTTGAACACTCGGTGACTGAGTTAAATGTTTTCATTACTTTGTATAATTATTTTCTATAACTTTTTCTCGCTCAATTAACGCGAAACGAATTAGCAACGTCGTAAATCGTGGTATATCATAATGCCCAGGTTGGCAGAAGTGTCGCGAAGTTAGAGACTGCGCCCCGTTCATAACCTCAATATCGGCCCAAGGAGCTGTGAAAAACGAACATTGGGCCGAGTAAAAAAAATTCCGCTGCAAAGAAAAAGTGTGTACTGGAGCTGTCTATAATCTCGAAGAAATCAAAAACTTTGATAATTTTCCGATATTCTAAAAAAAATGTATGTATGTAAACAAATCAGCGTTATTTTGTCTGCCTAGAAATATTTAGAAATGTATAATTTATGAACATAGTTATCAAATTAATATTAAGTAATGATTACTAATTAAGAGAATAAGTAGCAATAATATTCGTTGTTAATTATCCTGACCGAGTAGTTTGAGGTTCCCGGGCATAGTTACCGAATACCGATAAGATAGATAGCATTTGTGCCGTCTACGACGTTGCCACGATTGCACAGTTTAATATTTTTCGTGCTTGATTTTCGCACAAATTCCCTGTCAAAAACATTCATAATTTTATAACGGTGCTGTGAATCCTTATTTTCACGGTACCAAGGGTTACTCCGATAATTAGTCGAACCGTACTTATTGTTTTAGCATCGTGGTAACATTCCGTGTTCAGTTTGTCCGTGAACCTCAATAATATTTGAATTCCAAAAATAAAACGTACGTTTGCCCCTAAATATAGCCAAAATTCCATGAATAATCACAAAATTGACTTTAGTAAGCTCTCATTTCGTGAATTTTGCATATAATTCCAAAATCCTGCTTTACCGACAGCATCTGGGTGTTACCTTTGAAAATCATTTTGACTTTTTTTGTTTCCGACAATTACAGCGCGAGGGAGAACTCCAGCAGTGCGGAAACTTTTTGAGCGACTTCCTCTGAACATCGATGTACACGACTGGCAATTTGCATTTGAAACAATATAATATAATATTTTTGCACACTTAAAATATCAAATAGAAAACGCATAAAGTTACAAATTGCCATGAATATTCTTTACATGAAAAAAAAATTCTACCTTCTAAATGGTCTTCCTCCCTTAAGGTATTCCTTTCGCGAATGCGAATATTCAACAATTAACTAATTGTCGTCTATAATGAAGTAAAAATACATCCCAGTATACTGGTACAATTTCAAGCCAAGTTACGGAACTTTTAACGAAAAATGACTACTCTAAAAGTCGTCCCATTTGTACGGTGTTTTATGGAGATGACACGCTGGTCACATTTCTATTTAACAATTTATACTACTAATAATTTATATCCTTGTATATTTTTGATATTTTTAAATAAAGAAAATTAAACATATTTTTGAATGTATATACTTTTAAATAATTAAAACCCCAATCCGAAATTTCAAATAGTTTTCCTTGAAAAAAATCACCAAAATGACCTTTTTTAAGGCTTCTAGGTGTATATCCCCCTCAAAGAAAACCTATCAGGCTAAAATTTTACGCGAAGCTTGTCGATTTTCTCTTGACCTAGACATTATTCATCTCAAAGAAATTTCACTTCGAAAATTGCAGCTATCTCCCTCGCACTTGTGTCATGTACAGCTAATTCGCCTTAATCGAATTTAGTTTTCGTTTTTCACCGGATTGACATTTCGATTTATTAGCTCAATCAGATTTAGCAAGCAAGAATACAGCAAATAAATATATGCATATACCAGGTACCGTCTTAATAAAAACGCTATTAATCAGTGAAAAAAAATCGTAGTTCGAAGTTGTAATTCAGGCGTTTATTACTCTCGTTAGATGAGTTTCAATATTCGCTGTTTTACGGCGAGTTTTTCTTTGTACACGCCTCAGTGTGTACAAATAAAGAAGAAACTGCTTGGGAGCGTCGTATCGAGCGCGCAAAAAAAATAAATATTGAACCTCCATGTGTCTTATCGCTTGGACATGTATAATCGCTCGAAAACAATAAAATAGAAGGATGAGCGTCTTGCAGGAAGTTTCACCGTCTGCTGATTATTCGACGCACTAGCTCCCTTCGCATTATCGTGTCGCGAGGATAATAAAAGAGAAAAACCCACACTGGACGAAGAAAAAAGTGTCCAGACATTGTTATATCGTCTCGCGAACGAGGCATACCTATTGAGCAAAGCAACAGGTGAGAAATAACAAACCAGACGAGTAAGAAGTTATTCTTGAGCTAAATACACGAACGAGAGGATGTGAGGTCGTAAGTGGTGTTACAAGACAATTCGTTGCTGCACGAGATTTCTGAGTAATCCAAAGTACGTATCCTGTAACACTTTCTCGATCTGTCGTGGGCACTGCGCTCCAAGCGGCGTTGCTTCCAGGCTCTCAGGGCATTACCGACGGCAGATAACACTGTACCAGCGGTCGGTAAAGCAGATTCCATATCATCCAACTGTCTACGGAAACAAACCAGACTTGAGTATAAACATTAAACGCGCCAAATGAAAATTCACGCTCACTCTTGGGCATTCGCGCGAGTAGTGTGCTCGTTCGCGTAATCGTTCGGTCCTTCGGACTCTCATTTCGTTAAAAATGGTCAATATACCTATGATGGAAGCGTACCTGGAGACGTTGGCCGGTTACATACACGACGAGGATAAATTAGTGAGTAACTCACACCCGTTCCAACCAAACCCAAACAAAATGTACGAATTTAAAGTAAACTCCTAAAGTTCGGAATTTCCGGTATTTTTAAATGTCCGGAGTATCTCGCCTTTTTTCGTACGGCGATATCGACAAAAATCCAAAACGACATTCTCGCGTGGCAGGTGACGTACAAATGGCTGAGCAAAGAGTTGGAGGTGCACGTGAACGTGGCCAAGATAATACTGTGGCGTTACCTGGAGAGCCACAGAGGCGACGAGCTCGTAGCGACGTACATGCTCATAGGAAACCTGAAGGCTGGCGGAATGAGGGTGGAGGTCGTGCGGGACGTCGATCTGGATGGAGCGCGGGAGAAGTTCGAAAAAATAATATCCGAGCACATCTACAGTCTGCAGAAGAGCCTGACGAGCATCGGCTTGTTGGCAGGATCGGGCGGAGGAGATTCCAGGTACAGCGCGATCAAGTGCGACAGGAGCGTCCTTCTCAGCGACGACGAACTCGCCAGGGTGCGCTGGGGCAAAGCGGGCCAAAACACTCCGAACGGAGAAAAAAATTCCAACTGCGAGACACGAAATCCTGTCGGGGAGAAAAAAAATTCTGGTAGCGAGAAAAAAAATACTCATGGTGAGAAAAAAAGTTCTGTAGGTGAGAAAAAAAATACTCTTGGCGAGAAAAAAAATACCTTTGGCGAGAAAAAAAATACCTTTGGCGAGAAAAAAAATCTTGTCAGTGAGAAGAAAAGTCCAATCAGTGATAAAAAGTCTAGCGAGGACAAGGATTTCCCAAAGACTGCGGATGAAGGGTCCGTCCAGGCAAAGAGCGAGGAGAAAGTCAAGAAAATTTCTCCCACTGCCAAGCACAAGGTGGAGAAGAAGGGCGCAGCCTCCAAGAAGCCGGTCCAATCAACAAAGGCTGGCTATGGGAATCTCTTTGGCAAAGCTTTGAATCAACAGAAAAGCTCGAACGGACCGAAAAAGCCCATTGCCCAGGGATCGGGCGACTCGCCCGACAGAGCCGAGAGTTCTTCGAGGTCTGAAAAAGCCTCAAAAATGCCGGAAGCCTCGAAAATTCCGGAAGCCTCGAAAATTCCGGAAGTCTCGAAAATTCCGGACGCCTCGGAAATTCCGGAAGTCCCGAAAAGTCCAAAAGCCAAGGAGACCTCGAAGGAAAGGGCGAAAAGACCGAGTCGACCGAGCGACAAAGTCTCGAAGGAGAAGTCGAGCAAGAAGAAGCCCGGAGACTCGTCGAAGAAGCAAAAAGCAGCGCGGGGCAAGAAGCGCGAGAGGAGCGAGGACTCTGGCAGGGAGACGAAAAAGCGAAAGCGGATATTCGTGGCGTCGGACTCGTCAAGCGAGGATTCGCCAGAGCCGAGCGACCAGGAAGACATGTTCGAGTCGCCGCCGGAACCGCCAAAGCACGAGAGGTCGCCGAGTCCCCCGGTCCAGGGTGAACCGAACAAGCGCAAAGTTCGCAAAATGGTCGACAAAACCTTCGTCGACGAGGACGGTTTTTGCGTCACGAAGAAGGTCCAAGTTTACGAGAGCTGCTCCGACGAGGAAGCAGAGCCCGACGCGGGCAAACAGCCCGAACCGGAAGTCCCGAAAGAGACCAACAAGCCCAGTCTCGTCAAGAAGAAGCAAACGACTCTGATGAATTTCTTCAAAAAGGCTTGAATCGTCCCAATCGATTATTTGTATATACGTATGTTATTTCGCGCGATCAATTTTTGTAATGTCATTAGTGTACGAGATTTTGGTAAAAAAGGGAGCCCCTGTATGGAAATACCTCGGTCTCGCGATTTTCATTTGCGCCGGCGATGTATACATGACACACGGGCAATGAATCATAAAAGCGATTGCGCTTCATTCGTGGATTTCGGAAAGCCGCGCTCGTCGTTATCAGACGAGCGAACTCGACGTATAATCGCCGATATGACGCTCCCACATTATCAGATACGAAACGAATTATCTCGGACGTGCCAGTGTGTGCATTGATACTCTGCACTACAGTCATTCACTACCCAACATCGAAGCATTCGTACGTTTTTTTTTGTCATCCGCTCTCTCGCACCTTTCATTTCCTTTTATTGCTCCATGGTTCAACGTTTATCCGTATAAATATATTTTGTTCAATATGAAGACAAAGTTGGTAAGAAACGTGTTCGTTGGCTTGCTCTTCGGCAATTTACTTCGGAGTTCTTTCTGCGGTATTTGCGAACCGTGCGTCTGTACACAGTCAGGTAAAATACTCAAACACTGTCAATGAATTGTACGTGTGTATTTCTTTCCATTCATTGTTTCAACGTTCCACGATAGGGAAGAAAAGTTCCCAGAATTTTTCCTCGCTTGAAAAAATCTATGAAAAAAAAGTACACGCCTTAGGAATAGCGTAAATAATTAATATAAGTATTATTATTGGTTTTATACAAATGATAATAATTATAATGGAAATTATTATTTATTCGTTTTTAGAAATAATTATAACAGCAATAGGAATTATTATCGTTATGATAATTATTTACATTTTGATTATCATTAATGTTATTATTATGAAACTGATTATCATTATTAATATAGCAAACGACCTATAATTGTCCAACAACCAAGCACATATTTTTACACAATTGACAATAAACAAAAGTGCCACTTACCGCGTGATTTATCGATTCACTTTAATTGATTTAATTTCGAGCGATCATCTCGACTAATCTGAATTGTTCGCAAAAGAGGGCGCTTTTTGCATTCTTCAGAAAAATAAGTCGCTCTCGAATTCCAATTGAACAACCGCCCTGATGGAAATCCGCTTATTGGAATTCGACAAATAATGTTGAAATCTGTTAAAAAATGTCAGAAACTGTGAAAATGAATAGATTCTAACATAATTTCTTGGAATCGTACATATTTTGATAGATTCTGTCGGAAATAATCTATGAAAATCGGACAGAACCTCACATATTATGTTAACTTTACGGAATGTCATAAAATCACAGAATTCGATACTTTCTGTCATCTTTTTGTCAGAAAATGTCATCTTTTAACAAAAAATGATAAAATTAATTTTCCATTTTTTGACATATTGTTGCATCGAAAAGAATGACAGAAAATGACAAAAAATGATAGAAAACGATAATTTTTATCATAATTTGTTGTCACATTGTTGTTGAATTCTGACAGATTTCAGCTGTCATTAAATCACAGAGTTTGATACTTTCTGTCATCTTTATGTCGGAAAATGTCATCTTTGAATAAAAAATGATAAATAAGTTTTCCATTTTTTGACATATTGTTGCATCGAAAAGAATGACAGAAAATGTCAAAAAATGATAGAAAACGATAATTTTTATCATAATTTGTTGTCACATTTTTGTTGAATTCTGACAGATTTCAGCTGTCATTAAATTACAGAATTTGATACTTTCTGTCATCTTTATGTCGGAAAATGTCATCTTTTAACAAAAAATGATAAATAAGTTTTCCATTTTTTGACATATTGTTGCATCGAAAAAATGACAGAAAATGGAAACCGGACAACGGATTCATCTCGCAAGAAAGTAAAGAGGGCTCAATAAGGAGCAAACAATATTCAACCGTACTAATTATATTTTTATCTATGTATTTTATCTGCGTCTCTGTATGTTGAATATTTTTTAAGATCTCAACAGGTGCCAAATATGTGTCACCAAATAAAAGTATTATTGAATATAAAGTCCCAAATTTCTTTCTTTCAGCATTTCCATTAAAATTTAGAAAATTATATGTAAATTCCATCAAATATTGACGAATTCTGACAATTTATTATCAGAATCGATAATTAAATGTCAAAATTCATCAGAATATATCATATATTTATAATGCAAAATGTCAAAAGTTAACAAGTTCGGTCATTATATGACAAAAAATAAAAAAGAATGATATAATTTGACAGATTCGGTCATAATATTTCATGAATGTTAAAGAATTCCATTTCATTCCATTAAATAATGACATTTAATGACGAAAATCTCACAAAAAATAAGAAAGAATGATATAATTTGACATATTCGGTCATAATATTTTATAAATGTTGAAGAATTCCATTATATTCCATAAAAAAATGACATTTAATGACGAAAATCTCACAAAAAATAAGAAAGAATGATATAATTCGACAGATTCGGTCATAATATTTCATGAATGTTGAAGAATTCCATTTTATTCCATCAAAAAATGACATTAAATGACGAAAATCTCACATAAAATGGGAAACTCTTACGACATTATATGACATATTATGTAAGATTCTGACAGAAATTACTGAATTATAACATTACTTTTCTGATAAAATATGACAGATTCTGTAAAGCATGTTCCAATTTCCGGTCAGAAATCATCAACTTCTCACAGAAAATGTCAAATCTCGAAATAATATGACAGATTCTGTCGTATAAATGACATATTCTGACATTATTTCTCATTGAAAGTTGACGGAATATTATCAAATCTGACATTTTTTGTTAAAATCTGACGAATTCCAATAAGCGGATTTCCATCAGGGCGGAGTGACTAAATTGTAGAAAAAAACTTTGCAGATAACGCGAGAACGATATACTGCCGAGGAAACGGTGAATTGGCGAATTACACGGAAATATTCGACCTGTTGGCGGTCGAGGACACGGCGTCGCTGAGAAATCTGACGATTTCGAATCACGAGGTGACGTCGCTGCGACTGGATGCTTTCCGTGGGCTCTCGCGATTGAAAAGGTTGGATCTTTCGGGAAATTCGATCGGGATTGTCGAGTCGGACATTTTCAAGGATTTGAAAAGCCTCGAGACGCTCGATCTTTCGAACAATCGTCTTTCAGTTTTGAGCGGTTCGGTTTTCCGCAACGTCGAGACGACATTGCTGCGACTGAATCTGAGTAGGAACAAAATAGCCGATTTTGCGGACACTACGGGTGGCCAATTGCCGGAATTGTTGAGCCTCGATTTGTCGGCGAACGAATTGGAAACGATCGACTACGCGTTCGTGAGATCGTTGAAGAATTTGCGTTTCCTTGACGTTTCGCGCAATCGCGTAACGTCGCTGGCTTCCGGTGCGCTCTTGGATCTCAAGTCCCTCGGCGAGTTGCGAATAAGCGGCAATTTATTGAAATTCCTGTCGCGAGAAGATTTTCCCGAGTCGATCAGGAGGCTGAACGTCGCGGGCAATTCGATCGAAAAGTTGCCGAGGAATTTCGCGCAAATACGCGACTTGGATGTGGCCGAGAACGGAATGAGGAAGTTGGAGATTGACGAAGCGTGGTCGAGAGAGTTGCGGGAGCTGTGGGCGAGCGGCAACTCGTTCACCTCGTTTCCCAATCTGACCTTCGCGAGTCTCAAGATCTTGGATCTGTCGCGCAACAATTTGTCGATCGTTCCGGCGACTTTGTCGACGAAGAATTTACCGATACTGGAGAAACTTCTGATCGACGCGAATCCCATCGAGGTTTTGCGCTTTCCGGAAGAACTTCGGCTGCGAACGATTTCTGCGCGTCGCCTACAGCGCCTCGCGACAATTGAGAGCGGCGCGTTCGCGAAGCTCGAAGCCCCCGACGACACTGGCATCGATCTCGTCCTCTCCGACAATCCAGGATTGAGTTCTCTCCAGATCGGGGCACTGGACAACGTTTCGATCGGTAGCGTAAGTCGAGAAATTCTTTTTTCAGGCGTGTAAAAATTGTGCAACTCGAAAGTTACGCCGGTAGCGAGGATTCTTGATCATGCCTCGCGTTCGGCCAGAATAATCGTCGTAATATTCCGATCAGTTGGACCTGAGTAGAAACGCCTTCGTTCGGCTATCACCGGACGCGATAAAATCGGCGGGCCAATTCGTGGCGGCGATCGATCTTCAAGGCAATCCCTTCAGCTGCGACTGCCAATTGCAATGGATGCTGAACGACCTTGTGCCGCTACTGTACAATGTCCATACTGAGCTTCTGAAAGATCTCAGGTAAAAACCAAGTTCATCCGGCGATATTTGAACGTAGACATTTAACCTTCGGTAAACTTGCATCTGAAATTAATTAAATCGGTGAAAATTTATCTGCCTATCAATTTGATTTGCGATTTGATTTGATCAATTGTTTACAAAAGTCATTTAGCAAAATTTCTCATTTCTAAAAAGTCATTTAGAGACATTTGGCGATTTTTTGGAATAAACACATTGAATAAAATAACAAATTGTACACTCGTCGAAAGAATGACACATTTTTCGGTTCGAGGGAAGTTCAAACTTCCCTGGGAAAAAAAAAATTGTCGACCTACAGACTCTGGGGAGAAAGAAAAATAATATTTTTGCCGCAGGTGCAAGACACCCCCGGAGTTGGAGGGCAGGCGAATGGTTCACTGGTACAAGTGGAAGAGGCAAGTGTTTTGCGACCCCTCGTCGCAAAAATTAGCCAAATTGATGCTGGACGAGGAGCCGTTGATCGCGGGCAGTCAAACGATCATCAGGCTCAAGTCCAGCGGGGGAATGTTGGCTATCGTTGCCGGTGCTACGGGAACTCTCTGTCTTCTGATCGTCGTCGGTATCGTCGTCGCGCGCAAACTAGAATTGCGAAAGAGGCGAGCCAATCGGAAATTCTGAAATTACGGAGCTTTGACCAACAACGAAATAACGAACAAACGTAGCGATAAAAGAAAAACGTTTTTAACAAGTATTAAAAGCGATTTAAATCAGTCGAAAAATTCCTCAATATTAATAGAATTTCATTGCAGATTAATTTTTTTTAGGGCTTTCATTTTTTAAATGTCGAGCTCTGCGGGAATAACAAAAGCCATGACTGAGGAAAATCGTTCGCCTTCATTCTCTAACTTTGTAAATTACATATACATTACCAGCTGAAAGTACGGAAACTATTTTCACGGATTTTCGACCAGAATCAGTGGAGAAAAAAGTTCAGTTTTTCTTCTCAAGCTTGAATGTGTTCGATTATTGTGGAATTGAACTTTTTCCCCGTAGATATTTTATTTCAAGCCCTGTAGTTTTTGCGTTACAGCGTGTTTTCCAAAAACTGCTCCGCATCTGGAAAAGCCGAACGAGCTTGCGGAAAAAATTCGAAAAAAAGGTCTTTACAGGCAAATCAGTTGTTTCGAGTCCCTCTGGCAAGAAATTCCTATGGCCATTTCCCACTAAAATAAACGCAAAAATTAGAGGAGTGCGATAATTCAAAAAGAAATACCGCGTCGCCGAGTGAGTAAAAAACTAGTGGAGAAAATAGGGAAAAATAGAAAAAGTAGGGAAATAAGCAGAATTGTTTTTTTTTTTCGAGATCTTTAATTTTTGGTCTCGATCGAAAAATTCGAAAAATCCATAATTTACGGCGATAATATATATGTATATACACGTATTTAATAAAAGAAGACTTTGTTGACGACGTCGTTGATCACAGCAGCGTCCCGAGCACTGCACCGTACGTATTTAACAGTATCGTTGCCACTATTTCTGTATTCACGCATATGAGAATCGCGTTCAAAGCGAAAATACAAAAGATAAAAATAACGGACGAGAGCTCACCTTATTTACAAAATACGAAAAGTGTATATTCAAGTCTTTGGACGCAATCACTGATATTACCTGGCTACCGGTTGGACGAGCACGAAAGAAAAAAGGAAGAAAAAACCAAGAGCATTGTCCTTTCATACATCGTCGATTTGCCAGTGACTAGAGGACGACCGAGGCTGAGGATTGGCACGCAGCTCGGTGAGAAAGTACACGATGTTTTGATAGTAGCCGCACTCGTTCCACGTCTCGTTGTGGGTGCCCCCTGGTATGGGAATAATTCGTTTCCACGGGCTTTTGCAGTGATCGTAAAGCGCTGCCATCATGCCCGGTGGCACCAGAGTATCGGCGAGACCCGAGAGAAACAGACTTGGCACCGTCATCTTACGGACTTTCAGCAGCGACATGTACTGGAAGTACAAAGGGTCTTAACTTTAATTTGCAACGGAAAAGTTAGAATTCCAAAAAAAAATGTATCCACCTAAGGCCTTAGGCCACAGTAACGGGTATAAAATCGTGTGCGAATTTAACAATTTTTTTCGTATGAAAAAGTGATTCACTCATAAAACTTATTACACATCTATTAGGTGTACAAATAAGTTTTAGGACACTTCGATTTTGTATCATAACAGCTATTCTAAATTAATTCAAAGGTCCCGCTCACTTAGCATAGATGGCGCTTGATATGTAGTATCGAAACGTAAAGGAGTCATAAACATAACCTATAAATTCTGTAAATTAAACATGCAGACCGATAAGCTATTTATTAGACACTGCATTCGCTATGAATTCCATCAAGGAAAAAGTGTTAGGAAAGCGTGTGAATCGATATGTTCTGTTCTTGGAGACAACATTGTATCTAAAAGTACATGTGAGTATTGGTATAAGCGATTCAAAGAAGGTGATTTCGACGTTAGTGACCGTGAACGCACGGGGCCTCCTGTAAAGGTGGACGATCAGGAACTGCAAGCGTTGCTGGATGAAAACTCTTGTCAGACGGAGAAACAACTTTCGGAACAGCTTGGAGTAACTCAACAAACTGTTTCTTATCGATTAAAAGCAATGGGTAAGATTCGAAAAGGAACAAAGTGGGTACCACACTTTCTGACTCAAGAAAATAAAAACAGCCGTCTTAACATTTGTGTGAGTCTTTACAACAAGCAACATAGAAAGTCTTTCTTGTGGAAAATTGTGACCGGCGATGAAAAGTGCATTTATTTTGATAATCCGAAACGCAAATATCATTGGGTTGACCTCGGCGAGCCGACAACATCCACGCCAAAGCGCAATGTTCATTGTAACAAAGTCATGCTGTGCATATGGTGGGATATGAAAAGCGTACTGTATTATGAACTTCTCAAACCTGGTCAAACAGTTACTACCGATCGCTATTGTCATCAATTGATGCAAGTGAATCAAGAAATTGAGAAGAAACGTCCATTTTCTGGTAAAGGAAAAGGTCCAGTAAAACTGCTCCATGACAACGCGCGGCCTCATGTGGGTAAACCGGTCAAGGATACGTTACTAGCGCTTGGATGGGAAGCTGTACCACACCCGGCGTATTCATCAGACTTAGCCCCATCCGATTATCATTTATTCCGGAAAATGCAGAACGATTTGTCTGACGTGCGATTCAAAACATTTGAAGAAGTGGAAAAATGGGTCGCTAAATTTCTCACCTCGCAAGACGAAAGTTTCTTTGCGAAAGGCATCCGCGAGTTACCTGAGACATGGCTGAAGGTTATTCAGTGCGATGGAGATTACTTCGATGAATAACTGTGTTTTACTTCTTTTTTAATAAATCTTGAATTTTTTAAAAACTGTCCTAAAACTTATTTGTACACCTAATATTTAGTGTGAATATCAAGCTGTTAGAAAAAATATATATTTTTTTTTTCGATGTACAAAATGGCCGACTACTCGATATTTGTCGAAACAGCTTTGTTCCAATTGGCGTGACAAATAACTTCAACAATTTTCACTCGATTTACTTCAAATTTAAAAGTTATGTTCCTAATTGCATTTCGCAGAGAAGTACGTACGGAATTTCTGATTAATCGAAATCTTTTCATTTTATGAGCAGTTTATGAGCAGTTATAACGAAATTTTTCACTGAAAATTCATTTCTTAAGCTCAAATACCTACGACTTTTGAATAAAACAATATTTTTTTAAATTCCGTACGTACTTCTCTATTGTTCTAATGTTAGATTGACGAGAATGTTTGTTTTTTGTTCTAGGTAAAACATTGTCGATGCTAAATGTCACGCCGCAGAGCGCCTAAAAAACAGATAACAATAGAAAATAATAGTAGTCGGCCATTTTGTACATGGGGAAAACATTCTGACAGCTTGATATTCATACTAAATAGATGTGTAATTAATTTTATGAACGAATCACTTTTTCATACGAAAAAAAAATTGTTAAATTCGCCCATGATTTTATACCCGTTACTGTGGCCTAAGGCCTTAAGACGATTTTTGTGAAGGGTTTTATTTAACTTGTCTGTCTGTGAGATGCAAAACGGAAACCGACATTTCACCCATCTCCCGACTACTTAGGGCTCTGAAATTTTGCAAACATGCAATACACACACACACACACAACATTGTCAACTTTTCATATAAAATTAGCGATATCTAATGATCCGTATAAAATCTCACTAACACCTACAAACGAATTTGTAGCCGACTGTATTTGTATGTGAATAGTTTATATGGAGCAATTAGTCGTAAGTTCAATCCCGACAGTCTTTGTTATTTTTTACAAGTATTCCATATTCCTAACGTACAAACTCGTAAACTAGTAAACTACTAGTAACAACTAACTAGTAAAATCAATTAGACTAAAAAAGACGAAAAAAATTTACATGTAAAAAAAAATATTTTGAAAACAAGCTTTTATTTAATGTACTAAAAAGTAGGAAAATAATTTTGTTTTACGATGTCACCTATATGTGACTATAAATGAAAGCTTGGGGCGCTCAAAATTTAGACACATAATCTTTAATTTACATAAATCCGTTAACATATCAACTGTATTTAATTTACTGTCAAACAACCTTAGATTTCTCAAATAAAAATCCTGTAACTAAGTATAAACCCGGTATAATAATTTATCTAATTACTATTGTGCAAAATTAAATACGGTTAATTAAACTGAATTGATAACATTTATTAAGCATTTACGAAGTTGAGCGCCCCAAGCGTTTATTTATATTCACATATAGGTGACTCGGTACAAAATATATATTTCCCACGTTTTAGTACATTAAATAAAAGCTTGTTTTTTAAATATTTTTTTACGTATAAATTTTCTTTTGCGCTTTTCTCGAAATCGTTTTATGAAACGATCTAAGCCGTATCTCAGCATCTATTCGTTCGATTTTTGTCATATGTTTATCAATTTGTTGATAACGAATGGTTAAAGTCATTTTTCGGTCGAAAATCGAACATTTTTTTACAGCTTGGCACTCGTAATTTTCAAAATTTCAAAAAACTATCAAGTCATAGAAAACTTTTATTATTATACTAAAAGTACGTTCTTTAAATTTATTTTTAAATGACCGGTTGCCAAAATCATCTATACCGTTTGGTCATGCAGCACCGGCGGCACTTTTTTAAAATAATAACTTCATCGTTTATCAATATTTTTCGTTAAAAAAAGCTCAAACCTCGCCATACTGTGCCTAAATTATCTGTAAAATTCCGACCTCGTGATCCCAATACTCTCATCAGAAAAACAAAAACATGATAAAACGACCTTCTTTGGGCAGCAGGCCCGTAAAACGGCTCACCTTATTTTTGTAGAAAATGAGTGGTAAATATTCGAGGAATTTGCAGCCGATGAGGGCGGCCATGTCGGGTATACTCGTGAACGTGTTCTCCAAAATAAGGCACCAAATTTTGTGTTTGTTGTCTCCCCTCGTAGCCAAATCGATCGCCACCGCTCCACCTGCAAGAGAAATCGCCCGTTAATTGCATCCGCGAAAGAACAAGAGAAAACAAAAATGTTTGGGTAAATATAGCTGACCGACCCAAAGACCTTCCGAAAACGATGATTTCGTCTGTGTTGATATCGGTCCTGTTGCACAAGTATTCGAGGCCTGCGCGGGCGTCCATGCAGATACCTTCCTCGGACGGGCTGCCCTGGGACAATCCGTATCCCCGATACTCCAGCATCAATATATTGCACTTGACGTGCTTGTACAGTTCGGCGACGTTTTGTAGTCTGCGACAGAGCGATACCGGTTGTCTTGTACGGGCTGTCTCTTTTTATTCCACATTTTTACAGCGTACCTCAAGAGCTTTTCGAAAACACCGAGTGCTTATTTTTCCACCGAATACTAATTGAGCTACGAGACTCGAAAGTCAGAATTATTCCACTCGGCTGGTCGGTCTGCAACGAAACAAAGAAAGAAACCAAATTTACTCACGAACCGTATTGGCTATCGCATCCTACGAAGTTCCCCTGTCTCAATCCCGTGCAGCGGAAGAGAACAAAAGAAACGCTCTCGTATTTTCAAACGATTTTCAAACCAATCATTCGATTCACTGGTAATATCTCGTGGACAAATAATTCTGAAAAATCGTTCTTTGAACGGTAGCCAATACGATACGATTCACGAATAAATTTTGTTTCTCGTTTTGCTTCAGACCGCACAGACGCAATTGCGGTTGCCAGAAAAAAATGCATTTTTTAATTTACTCCAGAAAATTCGCAAAAAACGCTGGTATGGTCACCTCTATAAGGTAGAAAATTAAAAAATCTACGGAGCTCCTTCATGTATCTGAAATGATCCTTCGTTCCTTCACGCCTCTTGTCCAGCCTAGAGGAAGTTTACGTCCCGACCAAAAATGTTCCTTCGTCTAATTACCCCCTAGCGAAGTATCACTACGCCAAAAATTACTTTAAAATCGTGCATGTTTTCGCACAGGTCATTTGCAATTGAAATGTCCCTGAATGGGACATGAAATGGGTTTGCATGCGTCCCACGATTGGACTGGTCTGAGTTTCTATCTGCGTCCCGTATTTGGGTCTGTACCTGTGTCCCATGTTAACATTTGTTTGGGTTTGTACCTGTGTCCCATGTTTCCAGCATTGCCGTGCAGATACAGAACGGTGGGTGATTTCTTGGCGTCCTCAGGCGGCTGTTGCGGCAGGAAGAACATATGCAGCATGGTGCCGTCGCCGGAGCGGGTGTATATGCTCTGGTAGGGCAGATAAAACATGGAAGGCGCGGGAACGTAGACGCGCGAGTGGGCCGGCAATTCCGGATGATAGAGCAAATAGTCCTCCGCTCGGTACAATAGGCCTGTAAACAATAAAGTCTCTCGAATAACGAATGGCGCTCTCCTCGAGGTTGGAACGGGCTGCCACGAGTATGAAGACAGGATCGAGATGTTACCTGTAGTAGCAAAACACAAGAGACTGAATGCGAAGAGCCCTCCGTAGAGCCAGTAGAGAATGAGGCAGACGAGAACGTAAGCGCCAGAGAAAGCCCAGCACTTGAACGCAATGCCACCCAGCAGTTTGACGGGCCGGCTGCGAGCCAAACGCACCCCGAGGGACATTTTCGCGGCTCTTTGAATCGGACCCTTCTCCTCGTCGTAAGTCATATATGTATAAGAAAAGAAAATTTCCTCCACGTTTCCCTATTCACTTTACGTCACCAAAAAAGAAACAAAAGCTCTCGATTTTCGCGTTTGCTACTACATGGACACGTTTGTTATCTGGCCATCGGGTAATTCAGTATAGCGCACTCATATCTCTTGGATCGCGGTTGAATCATGACCGAGGACGGAATTAAGCGTTTCTCTTCTCTCTTTCGGGCTCCGGCCCCGAGTCACATTAGCATTGCGCAAACATATTTTTGTCGACGAGCAGCACGCACGGGAAGTTACAACATAACCTCGAAAATTTCGACTGACATAACCGCGAAAACGTGGCGGCGTGCGCGCGTTGACGAGCTGTCAATAAATTTACGTGACCTTGGACGAGAGGTTGATTGGCGGGCATCGCTTCGACAGGTCACGGGGGTCAAGTAGAAGTTTATTCTAAGAATGTGGAATCGGATCTAATCGGAGCCAATCGGAGCGTATTGAGTTGGAGGAGCATGATCTCCGTCGGTAAGGTAAAAAACTCGTCCGTTCACGTTTTCTCAATCCCAAGTCATTTTCTCCCATTTTCTCGAGACCCCTAAAAGTGCGCGTTTCCGGTTGAGTTTCCGCAAACGGTCGGAGCGCGGCGCTCGCAGCGGCAAGGACCGCGAACAAAATTCAATAAGACCATTGCCTTACTTTCTCTTGGATTTTGATCTCCTCGTTGTTTCTATTTATCGTTCTATCGTCAATTTCCGTTGTTGTTCAACTTTCTGCCGACGTGTGTCACGTTTTAAATAACAGTTACGCAACTAACGCATTGTGTGTAAAGAATATACATTCGTGCAGATCTTGGTCGGCTCCGCTGTTTCCGAGAGCGCCCCCACACGACACTAGCGCCGTGGTCGCACGCGCTACTACTGTCCTCACTCCGCGTACGCATCTAGTCAGTCGCGTACGGACCATGGTCTTACATACAGGTCTTGCAACGAAGGTGGTGGGGGTGGTACGCTTAATGTCGGCAATAAGCTTTGGCTTATAGCCACAAGAGCGGCGCTGCGAACTTGTCATAGCGGCTAGACAAGTAAATAGACATAAATAAAAAAAGATAAAATCAACTTACCTCTGCGATAACTCGACCGTTTAAGTCATGTTTACCCACTTTCTTAGAATGTATCGTTGGAAAAAATGTTTCTCACACACGAATTGCGAAGGCATGAGCTGAGAAATTCCTGGGATTGCAGTGATCCATTTTTGACGACGTTCGACATTCGACGGAACCCGAAACACCGAACGTTTTTCCTTTACTAACTGACGTCCAGTATCACACGTTGGAACCGCACACGAATTAGTCGTCATTATTATGTAAAAATCCGCACGATATCACCGTCATAAAAAAACACGTGATTTTTTAAATAACGGTTATGTAAAACTTTATAGTAGCGGATTAAGTGAGGTTGTGTTGCCACATGCGTCTTCCGCTGTTTCGACTATGATTTGATTGAAGCGATGCGAGCGGCGGTCAAGGAAATTAACGAGCCGACGGTAAGACGACCACCCCCACCACCAATATTTGATTCAGTTGCAAGACCTGTATGTAAGACCGTGGTACGGACTAGCGAGTCAGGGCAAAGAACAGATATAATATCTGTTCTTTGGTTAGGGCTATCGTTCTTATCTCTCGTGTTTTCTCTCCGCATTTTACGCGAACTCTCGGAGATTAACCGTGCGATAATGGTGGTAACCAAAAGTACCGAGCTGCGGAGGCTTCGTCCCGCGGAATTTTACAACTTCGCGTTAATTCTGAATCCCTCGGAGAACTGGAAGAAACTCGTGAGTGTTGTGACGGAGGAAGCCGAGAGTGCTCCGAAATTCAACGGGGAAACAATAACGTGAGTGCACTTCGCATTTTTCATTGTTTACATCGCGTCTGTCAAGTTAATCGGAATTTTACGTTGTTTGCTCTCTTTGGCAGAATAATCGAACAGGCGGCGCGTCACGAGCGCAAGCCGGCCGCCGCTATATTCCTGGAAGAATGGGCGACGATGGGACGCAAGAGGCCCACCCTTGGACTTCTACTCGACCTGTTGATGAAGGCGGAATTGTTCCGAGCGGCTGACTACCTGGCGCAGGAAATATTGAAAAGTTTGTTCCCCAAATTGTTCTTTCGTTGTTTAAGGCGTCGAGAAGACATACGGGTAGCTGACAATAAGTCAACATTATGTAGAAAAAAGGATGCTTTGTTTTTACACTTTTGAAGATTAATGCATCACTTGTTACTTTGAACTATTACAATGAATTTTGTTTACCAAATGATCGAACGTGGCAAAACTGTGGCATTGTTTTCTGCAAAAGCAGAAAACAATGCTCTAGTTGCAACAATCAGTAACAAAACGGTTTTGTTATCGACATTCAGGAAAATGCGTGACCCAAAGTAAAAAAAATCAAAGCAATGCACTTTAAAAAAACAGTTTTAATTTGACATAAAATTGTAGAGTATTTGGTAATAAAAAAAAAACTTAAAAATAATGTCCCACAACCTGTAAGTTCAAGTACAAAGTAATGTTATCAAAATGTGTGTGAAATGAATTATTTTTGGAGCCATTGCTTATGCCAATTGCGAAAATACTCAGGAAAAAACATTCAACGTTTTGATAAATCAAAATACAAAGATTTCCGTCACTTATCGAATAATCTGCAATTCCAAGGCCGTACAATATACAATTTTATTCGAAAATGTTTCCATCGTATTCTCGAGATGACTAATATTTGATGAAAAAAAATAAAATTTAACTTTTTTTGCTATTTTATAAGTATTCAAAATAAAATAAAGAATGGGCTCTGTCATTCCTTTAAAACAAGTAAAATAAAATCGTGCTCCCTTGTCTGGTGAAAGCAGTAACGAAGAAATTAATTGCTCTGTGATCTTGACGAATGACAGTAGAAGCTCCGGCAAGGCCGTCGTTCGGTCCGGCGGTTCCGGTGGACGTGGAGGGGGCTCTAGCGGCGCTACTGGGGCACCAGAGTCTGATGACCGAGGCCGGGAACGCGGACGACGCGTCCGAAGCGGCGTGCACGCGATCGCCAATGAATCTTTCTCGCGTCGATTATCCGATGCACCTGTTGGATACGCGAACGAGCGGGACGGGAGAGAATTACGCGTTGGCGGGTGAAAACGACGTGGGTGTGATCGAGATACGTTGTCGCGAGGCTTGCTCGACGCAGGCCCTCGACCACGTCGGGGCGCGCCGTTTCCCGACCGGGAGCGACGAAGGGCTCGTGGATTCGGGCAAACCGGAAGTGAGTCCGTTCAAGGATTCACCGCCGACGAGGCCGGATGAGGAGCGTTGGGACGAGTCGGAAATTTCGGACCTCATCAAATTCAGCGTGGAACACGCGAGGTCCGATTTGATAAAATTTTCCGCCGCTAGTCTCGACCGGAAGGACGTGCTCGAGATGCGCGAATCGATGCTTCCCAACTTCGCCATTTTACGCGCGGATTCCTTTACCGGAAGCGATGAGGAGACGAGGATAGACGAGGGAGCTGAGAATCCCCGGGGCACGGGAAAAACCAATTCCGACGTGGCTTTCATCCGGGAAATGTCGTCGCAGGAATTGCCGGCGATACTCAAAGACTTTCGAGTCAGCGAACATTTTCATCGAGAATTGACGTCTTCCGAGTTACCGGCTTGCATTAACGATCGCAGTGGGTTTCACACTCCGGAAGTTTCGTCGAATTCGTCGTCCGACATCAATTCCTCCGGCGATACTTCGTCCTCCTCGATCCTCCACGATTCGTCCGAATCACCCGAGGAATCTTCTAGCAACGAGCACCTGGACTGCGAGATTCGCGAGCACGGAATTCTACTTCCGGTACCGGGAAACCTCTTCGATTCGCAGCAACTTCCCGTTACGGTTTTGGAATTTCAAAAACGATGACGTATGTCGGAGAGCGCTCGGTCCCTGTGCACTTCCGTCCTTCCAATTACTACAAAACATTTGGGTTTATTTCATTCTCCACTTGTTGAATGTTTTTCTGCTGAAACGCCATTGCGAATAATTCTTGGCCCCAAAAGCGTGGATTTAACGCGTCGCGGTGATTGTTAGTACGCATTTAGTAAAATATTTCATCGAACGAGGTAATTTTACAAAACAAATACATGTATATATATATTTATATTTATTAATTGACCGAAAATATACGTATTTGGTGAATCAATCCACGTATTATTTGATTTCTCGCTCGCACGGTTTATCATCAGCTGGTCACATACCGACCGTCGGTAACGTACTGACGGTCGGTATATTATCGACCGACGGTAAAACTATGGCTACTCGATGCGTATATATATAAATAAATATATCGTTTTAAATAGAGCAAAGATATGATTATCGGTGATAGCTCGTTCTTATTGTTGGCCGAACTTCAGTCGTCAAATGACGCGGACCGAAAAAATTGTTCACACTTCTATGTAGGGCACCCCCAAGCTTCGTGCACAGTCCCATATCTATATATATATTGTGGTTTTACCCGGCTTGAAAAGTCACCGCTCGGGCACGAGTTTCGTCAGTGTTCCCGAGTTCTCGTCACCAGCGTGGACACACGTGCTCCACCTGTCTCATTCATTCCATCGTCACATTTCGTCAGACATTCTACAACGTCGCCCCGTTTGGTACGTTTTTCTTACTCTTTCTCTATACCTCGCAAAGACTCGGCCATTTGAAAAAAAAACCCTGTTTTCATAATCGAACGAAAAAACGTTGCGTTTATTCGAAAACCGTGCGAACCGAATTTCCTCATGCTTACGTGAGCCTGATCGCGCTCGATTGACGAAAACAGCGAAAAAGCGCGCAGAAGTCCTATCTCGTTTTAATTTGAAATCCATTGCTTAGAGATCGAGTTATCATTGTCGTTGAGTGGAATCACGCGGTGTGTTTCTTGCGAAAAATTAAGAGGAAGAGAAGGTGCAGCCACTTGGCTCCGAGTGGAAACTTTCAAGCAAAAGCTTACGGTTTGCGATAGTGATAGCCGTGGGAGAGAAGCCTTGCAATATCTCGTCAAGGAACAGTAACACATACGTGTTTAAATGGACTGCGGCCGGTATATATATACATACGTACATTGACGTATATATTCGTATTGACTGCCGCTATCATTTAGTAGCTGACAAGAAAATACTGGAGTCCCTACTAATTCATAGTTTATAGTATTATATATATATATATATATATATATATATATATATATATATATATATATATATATAATACTATAAACTATGAATATATATATATATCTACTAGTTTATATATTATAAACTCCGATTATAAATGCCGATTTTTCTTGTCAGCTAAAATAATTGCGGCAGTCAATAACTCGAGGGATTTCGCGTCAACAATCGAACAATTCACTCCAGAAGTTATTAAATTCGTCCTACGTTGGTATCGAATTTTGATTCGATCATTGTTTGGATTTGTTTGGATTGCTAAAATTCGTTAGTTCGTAATAATTTGACGCTGGATTTATATCGCGTGAGTGCTATTTCGGTATCGAACTTTAATTCGATCAATTTTCCAATAAACAAAAAAACTATTTCCATTATTCGATTCCGGCATTCGTAGGAAAAAAAACGGATAATTCTGGCGCTGCGGTGAACTCGTACATTTTCGCACGAAACATCTGGCGCTTCGAAATGATCGAACTGCCAAAAGATTGCACTATACGTGGATGGGAAGAGCGGGCGTGTTTTTATTTTACGATCGTGTTTGCAAAAAGATTGGTCGAATGACGCGCGAAACATTCCGCGAATAAAAGTTGCACAATGGGCGCCACAAATACGGGGGGAGAATTTCTCCCGATAAGAAGAAAAAAGATAAGCTTAATTCATATTCGAACAATCGAACGGAAGAAAAGAATGTAAGCTGAACATAAAAGAAAAATCACGAAAGAAAAGAACGTGAGCTCAATATTTTTAAAGCGAAGAATAACATTGTATAAATTAATGAAAAAGCAAAGATACCTTTTTTTATAGTAAATTTTCCACATGAATCTTAAGATCGAGTAAAATAATTGATTACACGGCGGAAATCTCGGTGTCGCTTCGTCCACTGATAATGAATAATCGGCTCGAATGCATTTCACGGTGAATGAGGAAACGATAAGATTGAGGCCTTAGGCCACAACAACGGGTATAAAATCATGTGCGAATTTAACAATTTTTTTTTAATGAAAAAGTGCTTCACTTATAAAATTAAATACACATCTATGAATATCAAGCAGTAAGAAAAAAATATATATTTTTTTTTTTGATGTACAGAATGGCCGACTACTAATATTTTCTTTTGTTATCTTTTTTTAGGCGCTCCACGGCCTGACATTCAGCATCCACAATTTTTTACCTAGAACAAAAAACAAAAATTCTCGTCAATCTACATTAGAATACCTAGAGAAGTACGTACGGAATTTAAAAGATATTGTTTTATTCAAAAGTTGTAGGTATTGGAATTTAAGAAATGAATTTTCAGTGAAAAATTTCGTTATAACTGCTCATAAAATGAAAAGTTTTCGATTAATCAGCAATTCCGTACGTACTTCTCTGCGAAATGCAATTAGGAACATAACTTTTAAATTTGAAGTACATCGAGTGAAAATTGTTGAAGTTATTTTTCACCGCAATTGGAAAAAAGCTGTTTCGAGAAGTTTTTCGAGTAGTCGGCAATTTTGTACATCGAAAAAAAAATTATAACAGCTTTATATTCATACTAAATAGATGTGTAATTAATTTCATGAGTTAATGACTTTTTCACCCGAAAAAAATTGTTAAATTCGCACGTGATTTTAAGGCCTTGAATGCCGACGTTTTTGAGTGTAGGGAATTGTCGTTCTGCCGAATTTGTGCACCTGTCGCGCGTACGACTGTTCGATGTTCGTTGCTTTTTTTTTCTCCAAAATTCATTCATTTATTTTTCTGCCGACTAGATAGCACCGATGCCGAGCGACAAGGAAGAGGATGGATTCGCGACGAAGGCGATACACGTTGGACAGGAGCCGGAGCAGTGGAGCCACTGCGCCGTTGTACCTCCAATAGTGATGTCCACGACTTTCCGCCAGGACGCGCCTGCCAAGCACAGAGTGAGAATCGACCCAATTCTTCATAAAATATCAAACTTCCATTTTACAAACGGACCCTACAATTCAAGGATCGTTATGGCGCATATGGATATCCGTTGTCTCGAACAATTGGGTATTTGACTGGACAGGACAACAACTCTATTCTCAGACATCTCTCGCCTTATGGCGTTAGGCCACAGTAACGGGCATAAAATCATGTGCGACTTTAACAATATTTTTTCGTATGAAAAATTGATTTACTCATAAAATTAATTACATATCTATCTAGTATGAATATTACGCTGTTAGAAAATATATATATATATTTTTTTCGATGTACAAAATGGCCGACTACTAATATTTTCTTTTGTTGTCTTTTTTTAGGGACT
Source organism: Ophion obscuratus (assembly GCA_964007375.1). Lineage (NCBI taxonomy): Eukaryota > Metazoa > Arthropoda > Insecta > Hymenoptera > Ichneumonidae > Ophion > Ophion obscuratus. The sequence goes on from OZ023323.1 coordinate 31,706,105, forward strand.
CCGCGGCGTGACATTTAGTGCCCACAATTTTTTTACCTAGAACAAAAAACAAAAATTCTCGTCAATCTACATTAGAATACCTAGAGAAGTACGTACGGAATTTGAAAAATATTGTTTTATTCAAAAGTTGTAGATATTTGAACTTAAGAAATGAATTTTCAGTGAAAAATAACGTTATAACTGCTCATAAACTGCTCATAAAATGAAAAGTTTTCGATTAATCAGAAATTCCGTACGTACTTATCTGCGAAATGCAATTAGGAACATAACTTTTAAATTTGAAGTAAATCGAGTGAAAATTGCTGAAGTTATTTGTCACGCCAATTGGAAAAAAGCTGCTTCGAGAAGTTTCGAGTAGTCGGCCATTTTGTACTGAAAAATATTTTCTAAGAGCTTCATATTCACACTAAATAGATGTGTAATTAATTTTACGAGTGAATGACTTTTTAATACAAAAAAATTGTTAAATTCGCACATGATCTTATACCCGTTACTGTGGTCTAACCCCTTAAATATCTCGATTCTCGAGCAGATTTAATCGTAAACATCTCGTGAGATTTAACTTTGCAGTGACCGTTTTTTTTCAAAAGTTTAAGGCTTTATTATAAAAAAGTGGCTACATATTTTTTAATCAAAGTACTGCCCGTCGCTAGCTACGACCTCGGCCCATCTTTCAGGTAGCATTCGAATCCCGCGTCGATAAAAGTCTTGGTCCTTGGAGGCAATCCAGGAATCGACCCAATTTTTGACTTCTTCGTAAGTACCGAAGTGCTGGTCAGCCAAATCGTGTGCCATTGACCGGAACATGTGATAGTCGGAAGGGGCAATGTCTGGAGAGTACGGCGGGTGGGATAAAACCTCCCATTTCAGCGTTTCCAAGTACTTTTTCACGACATTTGCAACATGGGGTCGGGCATTGTCATGCTGCAGTATCACCTTGTCATGTCTTTCGTTGAATTGTGGCCGTTTCTCTTTGAGTGCCGTACTCAAGCGCATCAACTGACGTCGGTAGAGTTCCCCTGTGATGGTTTCGGATGGTTTGAGCAGCTCATAGTTCACAACGCCCAGCTGGTCCCACCAGATACACAGCATCACTTTGGATCCGTGAATATTCGGTTTGGGCGTCGATGAACCACCGCCGACACGTTTTCTCACTAATAGAATCCTCCCCGTAAGCATCTACAAGCAAACGGTGGGCCTCAGCCGCAGATTTCATGATGTTGAAGAAGTAAATCATAACCTCCCGCAAATGCTGAGAATTCGGCTCGTAGGTTGCCATGTTTGAGTGCCTATAACTTTATAATGCATACACGTATCCGTTAGCTTTTTTAAATTGTTTACATTGGCAGAGCCTCTAGTTTAAAATGCCACTTTGTTTATTGAGCTAGGCCCACTACTTCGGCCGCAGTGGCTCTCTAAGTAAAACGGTCACTGCAAAGTTGTACTCCTAATAATAGAAAAGTTTCGGATACGAAAGATTGTGGAACGGAGATATTTAAGAACAGTAATATTTTAGAACTAAATTAGTGTGACATTGTGATCTTTACGAATAGAATTTTTTCGGCAGAGAAATGTTTTTGACATGACATATTTTGGAATAGAGATGTTTCTGATTAAGGGGCCAGTATATTTTGGAGCCACGAAAAAAGGTTATTTTCGCGATTTTTTTTAGGATTTTATAAAATATATGAGTATAAAAGTTGTTGGGCTTGATAAATAAAGTCTTGAAATACATTGAAAAAAAAGTTACTCATTTTTATTAATTTTTAAGTACACAAACTATAGTTTAACGTCCCTCGTCAAAAATAGGTGGGCTAGGTAGCTCCATCACAACTCGGCAACGGCTTGTCTGAAACAAAAAAAATCAAAGTCCATTAGATTCAGTATGAAACTAGCTACGAAATGATCCTCGGATATAAAGTTTTATCAAAAAAAAAAAAAAAAATGGCAGATGATAAACGAAAAAAAATTTTAAAAAAGCGTTTTTTCGCAGTTTTTCGCAAAAAAGAGCAAAAATTTTAAACCATCGAGTCATCTCGTTGCGAATCATATTTACAATATGTGGTTCAAATTTCAAGAGAATCGGTTTATTAGTTTTAGAGATACGATGGAGCTAAATTTTGAAAACGTTGTTTCGAGAAAAACGCGTTTGAAGTTTATACTATGAAAAACTCTTACCTAAACTCAATCGGCAATTCCTGCAGCGTACAAAATCTCTTCTGATTGCTCATCATCGTCGATTTCTTCAAGTCTTGCTTGCTTTCGATTTTTTGTAATTTTCAACGTGGACTGGCCCCTTAAAGCTGCTCCAGAATAGAGATGTTTAGGGAGAGACATATCTGAGAATAGAGAAATAAAGAACAGAGTTGTCCTGCCTTTGACTGTTGTGCCGAAATCAACTTAAGGGGAGGAACCTGAGTAAACGGCGAGAAAAACAGGTGAACTTCGGGAAATTTTATTTCAAAAACTAATGTTTCGATTGTCTCCGGGTTTTTTTTATTGGAAAATATGTACATTGAGGTATGTTTAGGAATTTTTTAAAATAAATTTATTCGACTGGAAGCGATTCAAACGCGATTATCTCGAAACATAGTTTTCAAAATCGGTGCCAGGTGTACCTCGAAAACGGCTTGTCCGATTTTGTCCAAATTTGGATACAATATTCTTCGATAGTTTTTCTCGTTCGCCACGTAGGGGTTTTTCATTTGATTGAACCATTGCTTTTTTATGCAATTTGTATGCAATCCAAAATCGTCGGAGATTGCGAACGAAAAACGAATGTTGAATTAAAACGGTCGCAATTCCGTTAAAAATGAAAATTTCATAAAAATCCTACGTGGCGAACGAGAAAAACTATCGAAGCATATTGTATCCAAATTTGGACAAAATCGGACAAGCCGTTTTCGAGATACATCCGGCAACGACGTTGAAAATTATGTTTCGAGATAATCGCGTTTGAATCACTTCCAGTCAACGAATTTATTTGAAAAAACTCCTAAACATACCTCAATGTGCATATTTTCCAATTAAAAAACCTGGATCCAATCGAAACATTAGTTTTTGAGATAAAAATTCCCGAAGTTTACCGGTTTTTCTCGCCGTTTACTCAGGTACCTCCCCTCAAATGATTATTTAGTTTATATTATGCTCACAGTATTTTTTTTATTTCAGTGAATGTCAGTATTTACGATATAAATCGGCAATAAAATTTAAATATTCAACCAGACCGCCAAAAGGCTCCTGTTGGATATGTAGTCACGTGACGCCTGTGACGTCACATGCCAGTAGATAAGGTAAAGGGCTTATATCGCCGCTGAGTTGTCGCACAGCAAACCTTCCTCTGCATTCTTATTCAAAAGTTGACAATATGGTAACTATCGCTACAAATAACTACGAATGAACAGAAAAAGTACGAAAATACACTGAAATGAACTAGAAAATCGATCATCACTCGTCACAGGACTCGTAATGACAATCTGTTTACTGGCGTGTGACGTTACTAGAGACCCAACCAATCCTGGAGCGTTTTCGTTCACGTAACCAAACGTTCAAATTTATCTGATTTAAAAATTGAAATAAACGAAAATGATTCATCTTTTTTTCCGATAAAATGAAAGAAGATACTTTCGCATTTTCAATACAGTCAAATAACCTATTCGAGCGAGTGCCAAGTAGATTTTTATTGAGGAGGCAAGCTCCAAATTAATTGGGATCTTCCTGCCCCACGATCAGTACCAATCATCGCCACTTAAATAATCCACATCTCGAGACGCCGACGCGCGAAGACGATTGTAGCCTCTCATCGTTACTTTTGCCGAACTTATCGTTGGATGAGCGACGATTGAACGGCTGGGGACTTTTTTTTCCACAGGGCTACGAGTACGGGAGAAGCGGCAATCCAAGCAGAAACGTGCTGGAGACATGTCTCGCAGCCCTGGAAAATGGAAAACACGGGCTCGTCTTCGCCTCGGGTTTGGGAGCGACAACGGCCCTGACCTCGTTGCTCAGCCAGGGCGATCACATCGTGTGCGGTGACGACATCTACGGCGGTACGAATCGATACTTCCGCCAGTGCGCGACGAGATTCGGCATTGAAATTAGCTTCGTCGATGCGACCAATGTCGACAACGTGGTCGCCGCCCTGAAAGACAATACCAAGGTTCGCTGAAGATCTATTCAACGCGATGCGTCGAGTCGACAGTTTGCTTGATTTCGTTCCGACCCGAAGTTATCGCAGAAAGAACATTTCTAAATATTTTTCTGAAAATTCGATAAATGTATAATATTCAATTCTAAAAATATATTTTAAAGTAATACAAATACATTCTACAATTATTCTTAGAGAGTATTTGATTCTGGAAACTTCTAAATACTTTTGAAAAAACTCAAAAAAATTATAATATTTATTTCTGAAAATTCATTCCAATAGAATGTAAACAAATTATTCTAGCAAAATATTTAATTCTAAGAAATTCTAAATATTTTGTAATTTATAAATATTTTTCTAATAATTCTGAAAATATGTAATATCGACTTCTGAAAACGTATTCTAAAAAAACCTTCAACGCGAAACATCGAGTCGAATGTTTGCTTGACTTTGTTCAGACCCGAAGTTATCGTAGAAAGAACATTTCTAAATATTTTTCTGAAAATTCTAAAAATGTATAATATTCAATTCTAAAAATATATTCTAAAGTAATACAAATACATTCTACATCTATTCTTTGAGAGAATTTGATTCTAAAAATAAAGTCTGAAAACTTCTAAGTATTTTCGTAAAAATTCTAAAAAATTATATTTTATTTTGAAAATCCATTCCAATAAAATCTAAAAAAATTATTCTAGCAAAATATTTAATTCTACAAAATTCTAAATATTTAGTAATTTCTAAATATTTTTCCAATAATTCTGAAAATATGTAATATCGACTTCTCAAAACGTATTCTAAAATGACTATCAACGCGAAGTATTGAGTCGAAAGTTTGCTTGACTTTGTTCCGACCCGAAGTTATCGTAGAAAGAACATTTCTAAATATTTTTCTTAAATTTCGAAAAATGTATAATATTCAATTCTAAAAATATATTCTAAAGCAATACAAATACATTCTACAATTATTCTTAAAGAGTATTTGATTCTAAAAATAAAGTCTTAAAACTTCTAAATATTTTTGTAAAAATTATAATATTTCATTCTGAAAATCCATCCCAATAAAATCTAAAAATTTTTTAAAATTCTAGAAAAACATTCCATTCTAAGGAGTTCTAAATATTTAGTAATCTCTAAGTATTTTTCTAAAAATAAAAAAAAATGCATAACATTAAATTCTGAAAATATATTCTAAAATAATCAAAATGCAATTATCCTTAAAGAGTATGCAATTCTAAAAATGAAGTCTGAAAATTTCTGAATATTTTTACAACAATTCTAAAAAGCTCTAATATATAATTCGAAAAGTGTATCCCAATGAAATAAAAAGAAATAGAACATTATTCTACGAAAATATTAAAAATCAAAGAAATTCTAAATATTTTTACCAGAAAATATTTAGTGATTTCTAAATATTTTTCCAATAATTTAGAAAATATGAAATATCTACTTCTAAAAATGTATTCTAAAAAACCTTTACAAAATGCTAAAAGTATTCCAAAAAATATTCACTTTAGAAAATCAAATTCTGCAAAAGTGTAAATATTATTTGTGTATTGTCTTTTATGAAACTCTAATCTGTAGTCATACGTGCAACGACGAAGCGAAAGGCTTCGCGTTCCGAATGCTTACACATTCGTTGCAATTTTTCAGATGGTATGGCTGGAGACCCCGACGAATCCGCTCCTGAAATTGGTCGACATCAAAGGAGTATCCAAGATTCTCAAGTCCACACGTCCCGAGATCATTTTGGTCGTGGACAACACTTTCCTCACTTGCTACTTTCAGGTAAGGAGCGCACACGCGAAGACAGTAGCCTCACAATGAGAGAACAAATGAGAAAATCGAGAAAACCTCACGATGTTAAACCCTGGCTCGTTTGTGCAGCGACCTCTGGAGCTGGGCGCGGACATCGTAATGTACTCGTTGACCAAGTACATAAACGGCCATTCGGACGTCATAATGGGCGCGGCGATAACGAGGGACGACAAGCTGGAAATTAAATTGCGTTTTCTACAAAATGGTTCGTATCGCGACAATGTTTCGAAAAAAAAACAAAAACGATTTCTTCGACCCTGTGTCTTGGCCGAACGATTGCCTGCTCAGAGGCCAATTTAATCCAACGATTTTCAACACACTGATGAGAGAAAAAGAGGGAGAAAATAAAAAACTTGTTCCTATCTCGTTGCAGCGCTTGGTATCGTGCCGTCCCCGTTCGATTGCGGCCTCGTTAATCGTAGCCTGAAAACTCTCGAGATTCGTATGCAGCAGCACATGAAGAATGGCTTGGCGGTTGCGAAATTCCTCGACACTCATCCCCTCGTGGAAAAAGTCTTTCATCCGCGTAAGACGTTTTTCGCAATCATATGCGCACACACAATTATCTCCTCATTTTAATATATTTGAAAAACAAAAGAAAAAATACGTTACATATGACGAATTTTTTTCTGGATATCCCATTTTCGAAATCTACATATAAAAGAACATGTCTTGACTGATTCATCAACGCCGAGCCACAACCACTGAACCTAATTACATGAAATTTGGACAGTAGGTTGCTTTAGTGACGTAAGCACCCTCTAAAAAGGAATTTTTCGAAATTCAACCCTTAAGGGGAGAAATGGGGTGGCAAAGTTTCTATGGAAATTAAAAAAAAATCCGGTCGGATTTACTTGAAATTGGGATTCGTGCTTTTTGACACAATTAATAAAACTCGTATTTCAGCGTTTTTAGAAATCCAACCCCTAAGGTGAGAAAGAGGGTGGCAAAGTTAGCATGTAAAATAAAAAATCTGGTCCGCAGATTTACTTGAAACTTAGTATTGAAGCTCTTCGACACAATTAATAAAGCACGTATTTCTAGGGCTTTTCAAAATTCAGCCCCTAAAGAAAAGGGGTTGGCAAAGTTTGTACGGAAAATTAAAAAGATCGGATCAAATTTTTTTGAAACTTTTTATTACTGCTCCTAGGCTCAATTAATGAAAGTTCAGCGTTTTCGGAAATCCAATCCTTAAGGGGAAAGGGGGTAGCAAAGTTCATATGGTAAAAGAAAAATCTGTTCAAATTTACTTGGAACTTAGTATCTAATGTTCTCCAACAAAATTCGACGTGCTTCTTAACAAAACATTTCAGGAGCACATTTCATTAAGGGTAAAGGGTCGAAAAATAGCTGATTTTCGCGATTCTTTTTCGCTGGTTGAAATATGCTGATCAGTCTCATTTTTATAGTGTCAAATCAAAGCACTCTTGAAGAACATAAAATCCATTTTTAAACGTTTATTTCTATTTTTTTGAATTTTTTTAACGATTGGAAATGTCTTCGATAAAAAAGGAGAAAATCCGTATGAAAGCCGCTATCTTGTTATGAAGGTTTTTTAAAAATGAAAATTGACGAAATGGCGTCGGTTTGAAAAAAAGTATCGAATTTAACAAATTTTTGCGACAGTTTTTCGTTAAAAAAAATCTGACGATTAAAAAAAGCTTCCACAGCAAGAATGGCGTGAAGAATGTCGTGTCAATATTTGAGACGAATTACTCGAAAACGCTTCCTTTGAGAGTGTAAAACCGTTTTGAAAAACGACATTTCGAAAAAGAAACGCGTTTAAATTTTCGAGTGTGGAATTTGCATATAAATTGTATACTTACGTTTATGGAAGTATACGAACAGCATGTTTATAACCGCCTATACAATTGGATAATGCAAAAAAAATCGATTAAAAATAAATCGTACACTGTAAAATTGTCATGATCTTTTAAGGTAGTCCTATCGCCAGACTTCAATACATAGGATTTTCATAATTCTTTTTTAAGCTTTACTAAATATATTAATAATTGTTTCTGTAAAATTTCCGGGTTGTTTTTCGACCTAATTACAGAGAAAACAAATATCAAAATTGCGTATTTTTGTGAAGGAATTCCGAGGCGACATACGAAAACCCAATTTCCGGTCGCTACAAAAGTGTATATAATAGTGGCAATTCAGATTCTTAAAGATAATCAGATTTACATACTTAACACTTGTAGTAATCCAGTGCTCTCAGAAAAAATACGCTTATTGACCTAATTTGTATGTAATATCAAGTTTAGTTTGAACTTCCGGTATTGGATTTATTACCACTTGCTACGATAAAGAGACGTGACAGCAAGGCAATAGCTGACTGTAGTCCTAACCTCATCTCACTCATTCGAATTTCCACATACATTTCATTTTTAACCGACACATTTCGCTGACACAAATTTTCCACGCTTTTTACCAGTCGTGGCCCGAATACAATGCTTTATATTTACCGCACCTGACATTGTCTCGACAGATCGACGTTGAAAAGCATGGAGGTTAAAGTCGCCTGGTTGAGTAAAAAGAGGCGGAGATTGAACCAATATTGCCAAACATCAAACCTAGAAATACTGTGCGAATCGTTGGAATAACCATTTTCTTATTTTTCTAATTAAATGTGAACATCCATTAAACAGTTTACGGAAAATTTAGTTATTACAATTTTTTTGCATATGTTAAAAATGTAAATTGCACAAGTCTCAAGTATGATCAGTGGTATGAGTAGTGTGAAGCGATCTGACTACCTTAAGGGGAGATACGCACCTAGGAGCCGGAAAAAAGGTCATTTTTGTGAATTTTTTCAAGGAAAATTATTTGAAATTTCGGATTGGAGTTTTAATTATCTAAAAGTATAATAATAATAATAATAATCGAGTTTTATTTGCACAACTTGCTTTACAAGTTTTTTTACAAAAAGTTTTCGCTTTGTTCAAACACATCTTTCTTACGTCTACCTTAATTCTATGTTCTACCCCGCATATCTTTGCTCTTTTTTTGTCACTTTACTCCTCATCTCCCTCGCTTTCATCTCCCTCTTCCTCCTTGCGCATTTTTTTACATAGTTCCCCTATTTCTCTGAAATACTGGCATATCCCTATATTTATCTTTCCACTCAACATGTTTATCATTTCCCCCTTTATCGCCACCTTATCCACTCCTTGCACCCACTCCTCAGCTTCCTTTTTCGCTTTCGTCGTTACAATTTTCCATCCTTTTTCACCTATTAGCAGGTGCTCCATTGTTTCATTTTCTTTCTCGCAGATTCTGCATCTCCAGTCTTTTTCCCCCTTCTTCCCCGCCCTCCATGTATTTCCGCATCTTAATCTTGCCCAGATTTCTTTATCCCTACCCTTCACACCCTCTTCCGCCCAATACTTCCATGGCCTTTCGTCATTTTCCACGATATATTTGTAGTTGCTATTATATGACGATTTTCCTATTCTTTCCTCCTCCTCGTCCAAAATTTTCTTTTTTAGGCATTCTAAACCTTCTTTCATCTTTTCATCTATTTTACCCTCTTCCCTTTTTTCTCTTATCATTGTTATTACGTCCTCTATCCCCATATCCTTTAACACTTTCTCCAAATTCTTCCCCCACTTTGATGGCATTCCATTGGCAATTGCCCTTACCTCCTCCATCAAACAGATTTTTGGCCATCTTGAATCGTCCATTCCCAGCACCTCTCTTATGTACCTAAACACTCTTTCCCTTATCAAATAGGCCATTGTTGGCACACCCAGCTCCCTTCTCCAAATATAATTCGGGGTTGTTTTACTTACTCCTAGCGAGATTTTGCAGTATCTGCTCTGTATTCTTTCGAACACCCCAATTTCCCCTATTCCCCAAATCTCTACTCCGTACATGGCTCCTGCTTTTACTATAGTTTCTAATAGATAGAGTCTTTCTTCCATCATATGTCTTCCCGCTCTCTTCCATATCCCCCAAACCATATTTGCTGCCTTTTGCGTTTTCCCGGCCAGCTTTTTACCATGTGCCCAAATTGAATTTCTGCTTGTAAAGCAATACCCTAAATATTTAAACTCGTTCACTATCTGGATTTTGTCCCCTTTAATCCCCCATTCTTCATTCTTGCTTCCTTTTCCCCCATTCCTAAAAATCATTATCTTTGTTTTTTTCGCATTTATTTCCATTTTATTATTGTCTGCCCATTTTTCCAAGTTCTTTAATATGCTGCTTAAACCCTCCACTGTATCAGCTATCGCCGCCACATCATCAGCATATTTTATTGCAAAAATTTTTTCCTTCCCCACTAACACTCCTCCTTCATTTTTCTTTTCCCACATATCCTCTAAATCATCTACGTATATATCGAATAAAACCGCACTTAATGCGCATCCTCGCCTTACCCCTATCTTTGTTCTGAAACTGTCCGTAGTTATTCCATTCGTTTGCACCTCTGCATTATCTAAAAGTATTAGGTGTACAAATAAGTTTTAGGACAGTTTTCAAAAAATTCAAGATTTATTAAAAAAGAAGTAAAACACAGTTATTCATCAAAGTAATCTCCATCGCACTGAATGACCTTCAGCCATCTCTCAGGTAACTCGCGGATGCCTTTGGCAAAGAAACTTTCGTCTTGTGAGGTGAGAAATTTAGCGACCCATTTTTCCACTTCTTCAAATGTTTTGAATCGCACGTCAGACAAATCGTTCTGCATTTTCCGGAATAAATGATAATCGGATGGGGCTAAGTCTGGTGAATGCGCCGGGTGTGGTACAGCTTCCCATCCAAGCGCTAGTAACGTATCCTTGACCGGTTTACCCACATGAGGCCGCGCGTTGTCATGGAGCAATTTTACTGGACGTTTTCCTTTACCAGTAAATGGACGTTTCTTCTCAATTTCTTGATTCACTTGCATCAATTGATGACAATAGCGATCGGTAGTAACTGTTTGACCAGGTTTGAGAAGTTCATAATACAGTACGCTTTTCATATCCCACCATATGCACAGCATGACTTTGTTACAATGAACATTGCGCTTTGGTGTGGATGTTGTCGGCTCGCCGGGGTCAACCCAATGATATTTGCGTTTCGGATTATCAAAATAAATCCACTTTTCATCGCCGGTCACAATTTTCCACAAGAAAGACTTTCTATGTTGCTTGTTATAAAGACTCACACAAATGTTAAGACGGCTGTTTTTATTTTCTTGAGTCAGAAAGTGTGGTACCCACTTTGTTCCTTTTCGAATCTTACCCATTGCTTTTAAACGATAAGAAACAGTTTGTTGAGTTACTCCAAGCTGTTCCGAAAGTTGTTTCTCCGTCTGACAAGAGTTTTCATCCAGCAACGCTTGCAGTTCCTGATCGTCCACCTTTACAGGAGGCCCCGTGCGTTCACGGTCACTAACGTCGAAATCACCTTCTTTGAATCGCTTATACCAATACTCACATGTACTTTTAGATACAAAGTTGTCTCCAACAGAACATATCGATTCACACGCTTTCCTAACCCTTTTTCCTTGATGGAATTCATAGCGAATGCAGTGTCTAATAAATAGCTTATCGGTCTCCATGTTTAATTTACAGAATTTATAGGTTATATTTATGACTCCTTTACGTTTCGATACTACATATCAAGCGCCATCTATGATAAGTGAGCGGGACCTTTGAATTAATTTAGAATAGCTGTTATGATACAAAATCGAAGTGTCCTAAAACTTATTTGTACACCTAATATATACATTCAAAAATATGTTTAATTTTCTTTATTTAAAAATATCAAGAATATACAAGGATATTGTATGATCCTTGGAGCGTCGTAAAAAAATCTGCGTATACGGTACCCACTGGCGTTTCTTCAAATATCATCTGAAAAAAAAACCAAAAAGATTATTAAATTAGATACTATAATCTAGTACTTGTCATAGCCGATTTTGAAAATATCGATTTATAACAAAATGGCGGACGTTTGAACATAGTGATTTTTGGGCCAAAAATTAGTTATTGTGTTGCCTATAAAACAAAAACTAAGTAACGGAAAAAAAATCCTATGACAAGTACTGGATAATGGTGTATAGAATAACCACGAAAAACCTCAAGGCAATCGGTTCATTGGTTTCCGAGAAATTTTGCGTACCGATTTGAAAGACGTAGTTTTGAGAAAAGCGCGTTTGAAAATTTGGGAATGAATGAATCATGAAATTTGTCATCTTACACGAAATCATCGATGCCAGGCCCATTGTGTAGGTCTTCTACAGTCGACGGAATGTTCATAGCTTCTAAATCCTCGACCTCAACCATCTAGGTGTATATCTCCCCTTAAGGAGCATTTAACACAAGTCTACGCGAACGATGCCGCGGGCGAAAAGCGAGTATTTTATATTAGATTTAATTATATATTTTTTTCCATTTCTAGTTCTCCCGTCTCACCCTCAACACGAGCTCGCTCTCGAGCAGTCGACCGGCCACAGCGGAATGGTCTCCTTCTACCACAAGGGATGCTCAACCAAGTTGCTGCAATCCCTCAAATTGTTCACCCTTGCGGAATCACTCGGGGGATACGAGTCACTCGCCGAATTACCGTAAGCTCTTTATCCCGCTGTCTATTGTACACTGTAAAAAGAAACATTTATATTCATAAGCAACATTTTTAACCAAAATACTAGATATAAAAAAATATGGTACAAAAAATTGCATATCGCGCGTTGTTAAATTGCAGATCGGTGATGACCCACGCGTCGGTACCCGAGGCAGACAGAGCGCTGCTCGGGATAAACGACCAGCTGATACGACTCTCGGTCGGGCTGGAGACCGAACGGGACCTACTGGCGGATCTCGATCAAGCCTTGAAGGCATCTATGATATGAGATCTGCAAATTGACACTTCGATTGTGAAACAACCCCTGCAACGAGTCTGGAAAAATCACCGAGCACGCGAAGAATTATATTTTTTTAATAGCTCAAATTCATGGTTTTTTTTCTTCGTTTCGCGATGGCAATATTTTTGTATCCCGATGCTGGTGAGGGGACGGCAAATAATTGTACTTGGAGCAGTGTGCGTGTGTGGGGAGTACACTTTTTTTCGTCGTTCCTGAAACGCTGCCAAATTTCTTTATAGACAAATTTTATAACTTCTCGCATCTGTCAACTTTATCATGTGCATGAATTTTATATAGGTATGTTTAATAAAAGTTCATTACGTTTCGAACTTTCGATCGAAACGTTCTGGTACCCGGTCAACAAAAAGGACGCGAACGAATATTCGCTCTTCTTTTACCCATCTACATAAAACATTCCGGCAAAAAAAAAAAACGAAACAATCAAAATGCAGCACAGCCTCAACGCGACTGAATCTGAATATATTCGCTTGGAAATTGACCTTGCGCCGAGAGTTCGAAGGCCGCACGAGGCTCGAATCTAAGATTATAGTAATCGCTGAAACGAGCTAAAGACACACGCACACACTCACGTTAGAGTTGGTCGTTTTTCACTCGATAAAGAGTTCAAGCGAGAAATCGACAGTCGAACGGGCCGGGGAAGCAGGGAAGCAAATTTGAGTACAAGAGAACAACCGGTTTCTCTTCCTGATACATCGTGGCGCTTTCATCGAGATACTGAAGCCGGAGTTGTCATAAAAAGAACATTTTTAAATATTTTGAATATTTTTCTAAAAATGCGGGATTTTCAAATTGAATTCTAAAAACTTATTTAAAAAATACCAAATCAATTATCTTAAAAAATGTTTTACCCTAAAAATAAAACTCCAAAACTAGAATTTCTAAATACTTTTCTAAAAATCGAAAAAATTCAATATTCAAGTGCAAAAAATCGAAAAAATCGAAAGTTATTCTAATAACAAAATAAAAATAATTTAGATATTTCTAAATATTTTTTTAATACCAAAAATTTATGTGATTCTATAAACTTATTTGTTTAACACTAAACAAATTATTTTAAAAAAAATGTTTTATCCTAAAAATAAAATTCCATAACCATCAAATTTCTAAATACTTTTCTAAAAATTCGAAAAATGTATATTTAATTCTAAAAAAGTATTTAAAAAATTCTAAAATATTTTATACTAAAAATAAAATTCTATAATTAAAAAAATATCTTTACAAATGTTTCTTTTTTTCTCGATCTTTCCGTTTCTCAATCTCTAATCTGTAGTCGTACGTGTATGGAGGCTCGACGCCGAATAAGTATTGATCAGTTGAAGAAATATTTAATGTGTGTGCGTAAGTGTGAACGGACCATCTTTTCGAACGATAAATGACAAGCAATATGCAAGTTTCCAATTTTCCCTGTCCCTCCATCCTTCATTCATCTTTTTCTTTCCACCAATGACAAAAAATCCAGTTCCACCGGAAGCCAGTGGATGCATCCACTAGTCGGTGTAGCACACACTCGCAGGCACACAGAAGTGCTGAATAAAAAGCCAAGGAAGAAATGGAAAGTCTCGATTGTGGAGGGACATAGGATGGGGAGCGAAGGAGCGAGAGGGGCGAGGCGGGGGTGGGTGGCAGTCGAGAGGTTAGTGCCTGGAACGGAGAATAAAAGCGGCATTACGAGGTTGGTGAGTGACCGGGCGAGTTAGTTACCGAGATCACCTCTTGCGGACGTACATATACATATCCATATACGTGCGTATATTCGGGCCGTAGAACCGCGCGCGTTCAACGGAGCTCATTCGCGCGTCCGCAAACGCGAATCATCTGCTCAATCCAATTGGCGTTAGCGCGGGGACGAACTGCATACGAAACTTACCCGCGCACGCAGCATGATCTCTCTGTAAGTGTGAAAAAGACAAGAAACAATTCGAAAAATATTTAAAATAGCAATATATATATATATATTTCTTGATGTTCTACAGGGTGTCCAAAAACTCAACGATAATCTGAGACCGGATGAAAGGCCAAGTTATACCTGTTCTGGGAAAAATACAAAAAAAAATCCATATCACTCAGTTCAGCGATAATAGACATTTAAAAAAAAAAGTTGAAATTCGACACCCTTGGTCGCATTTTCAAGTCCTGTGATCACCAATGTCACAATTTCGCTGTGATTTTTTTAATTTCGTGATCTTCATTAACGATGCTATTAATCGCAACTACAAATTAATGCAAAAAACATGGTTAATTTAATAAAATAAGTTAAGTTTTAGTGAGTCATGGTTCACAAAAATATTGTTACTTAACTTTGACACTTCATTTTGAAAAAAAAATGTACTACACTACCCTTGGCAAGTTATTTCAAAAGATGGCGCATTTAATCAAAATTTCAAAATGGTGCAACACTTGCCACTTTTCTTGCCATTGAAAATTTTATTTCTTATTTTTTTCAAATTGAGCTCATTTTGAACAACTCAACATTAGGAATTTTTGTTACTAAAATTTGTTATTTTTTGTTTCTGGTCTGAAATAAAATTATTATTTTTAGTAAAGAGGTAATTGAGTCAGTTAATAACCAATTTTTATTGTAAAAAACATATGTTTTTTACAATAAAAATTGGTTATTAACTGACTCAATTACCTCTTGATAATTGAGTCAGAGGTAATTGAGTCATAATTGACTCAATTACCTCTTGATAATTGAGGTAATTGAGTCAGTTAATAACCAATTTTTATTGTAAAAAACATATGTTTTTTACAATAAAAATTGGTTATTAACTGACTCAATTACCTCTTTACTAAAAATAATAGTTATTTCAAAAGATGGCGCATTTAATCAAGATTTCAAAATGGTGCAACACTTGCCACTTTTCTTGCCATTAAAAATTTTATGTCTTATTTTTTTCAAATTGAGCTCATTTTGAACAACATTGGTGATCACAGGACTTGAAAATGCGACCAAGGGTGTCGAATTTCAACTTTTTTTTTAAATGTCTATTATCGCTGAACTGAGTGATATGGATTTTTTTTGTATTTTTCCCAGAACTGGTATAACTTGGCCTTTCATCCGGTCTCAGATTATCGTTGAGTTTTGGGACACCCTGTATATTAGAATATATTAGACAAAAATTTAAAAAGAAGCTATATATATATATATATATATATATACATACATGGAACAAAATATAGAATATGGCGAAATATTAGAAAAAAATATTAAAAATATAGAAAAAAATACTATTTTATTTTTAAATATATTTGTAGTATTTTTTTTAATTAAGGATTTTTTATAATTGTTTTCCATATTCTATATCTTGTTCCATGTATGTGTGTGTGTGTGTGTGTGTGTGTGTGTAGCGTCTCTTTTAATTCTTGCCTAATATTTTCTAATTTAGAACATCAAGAAAAAAATATTGGGGAAAAATGTTTACCAATATAAAAAATTTCGAATTTACAATATAATAATATTTCTAATATTTTATATATTACAGTGATGAAAAAAATCGTAATTTTTTTCTCTTTGCCACAAACAGATTTTAAACATTCAACAAAAAAATTCCCGCGCACAGCGAGCCCTCTAGCTCAACAAGACGGCCTTGAATTTTTTCAAATACACATATAGGTATATAATAATGTTTCACCGATTTTCACAAAAATCCTTCGAAACGCACATTGTTCTGTGGTACACCGCCGGTGTGCAAAAACCTTTAGACTGCGTATAGCGCAAAAAGCAAACCGTCCCAGCTAATAACCAGCTCTCGTTTTACAAGGCCCTCCCCCGCGTTGCTTCTTTTTTTCCGTCGTACTTTTCGCGCGCGTCCTCCGGACCGTGCCGTGAGCTGAATTCGCATCGAGACGAGCGGAGCAGCACTTTTCCTTGGAATATATTTTAGCAATTTCGAAGGCACTTTACAGGCTTACCGCAAATATCCTTCTGTCCTCGGAATCGGAATCCTCTGTCATCGGAATTATCATTACTGCAGTTCAGCTGTGATAATATTGACAATAATAACAATAATGATTATAATAAAAGGAAATAAAAGTAAACTCCAAAAATAAGGAAATAATTATAATTCTAGTCGTAAGAACAATAATGAATGAAGTGATATTAGTATAATAATGATAACAATAATGATAATCGATGATGACGAATGATGATGATAATAATAATAATAATGGGGACACAATAATGATAATATTGACAATAATGAGATAAATAATTATAATCGCATCGGCAGAATAAAAATAAAGATAATTTGAGAATTAATCATATTAGTTTAGCAATGATAATTAATATTCTACTGGAAATAACGATATTTATAGAAACAACGGACATGGCAATCGCTTTTTTGACAATCTTCACGTAATCATTCATTACCTTTCCGTCACTACATTTTGTTTCGGCCGTCGATGATTTTGCCGATAATTTCGTTGCTGTTCAAAAAGTAAACGTCTAAACATTGTCTAAAATAATATACGTTGAAACATTTTTTTAAAACTAGCTTTGAGTTAAAGAGTACTGTACTGAAAAGTACAAAATGGTGTTCAGTCAAATTGAAAATAAAAACAGCGTAACTACAAAA
Source organism: Ophion obscuratus (assembly GCA_964007375.1). Classification (NCBI taxonomy): domain Eukaryota; kingdom Metazoa; phylum Arthropoda; class Insecta; order Hymenoptera; family Ichneumonidae; genus Ophion; species Ophion obscuratus. The sequence continues at coordinate 31,723,521 of OZ023323.1, forward strand.
AAGTTCCTTCTTTGGTCACTCATCATAGGTGCAAGTACTTAAAAGGCACATAAACATGAAATACAATTTTTTAAAGCTTGAGGCTTTTTTCAGACATTTTAAAGTAGTTTTAGTACTCATGACGTTTGACGCCTCAAACTTTTAAAATTTATATTTCATATTTAAACAACATCTACATTTATTTACCTTTTGAGTACTTGCACCTTCGATGAGTGACCAAGGAAGGAACTTTTTTGTAGTTAAACCGTTTTGATTTTCAATTTTACTGAACATTATTTTTTTTACTTTTCACTGTAAAATGTCCCAATTATTGAACACTATCTTGTATTTTTATTATTTCTCATTCACCTGCATGCATTTACTTATTTATAAAAAAATCATTACATATATGGAACTTTTAGCTATCGAAGTGTTACCTTACTTGTGCAAAAAAAGCTTTAATTAATAGAGAAAAAAATTATTTAATGAGCAACGGTGACCGGACTTGACGTCTCGTGGTAACTGCTTATCGTTTTTGCGAAGCCGCGGCGCTTCATGCGTAAGGTCATGAAAAATTCAAAAACAGTCGCATCTCAAAAAGTAAAGGCGTTTCAGGTTCCACAGTCCATTTCTTACAAATAACAATTTTTTTTTAAAATTAATTATTTGTTAAAAAATACGGGGTTCGATCATTGGGACATAGAAAATGCAATGTGTCCCAATTATTGAACACTCGAATTCTCCAAGATAGCGTCATTAAACCCATCAAAACATCGAGACAGTTAACGTGTGACAGATCGTGTGAATCGGATTTATTCAAACAAAAACTGTAAGTTCCTGAATAAACTTACCTTTATTCTTTTAAGGGCGGGGTAAAGTTAATTCGGCGAAAAAAAGGTATGTTTTTAAGATTTTTTTTTGGCGTAACGAATAGTGTTCGTTTATTGAAAAATTTACATATAATGAAGTAACATTTGAACAACATTCTCCTAAATTTGCATTGCAAAATATTCAAAATTGAGCGAGTGAAAATTAAACCCCGGAGGCGCCTCGAAAAAAAGTTGGTCTGCGGTGTGCACCATAACTCGCAACAGAATCATCTGAAACAAAAAAATCAAGATGCATTTGTTAAAGGAGATGTTTCTCGAGGTAATGACGGGAGGATTTTTTTTTCTTTTCGATTTTCCGATTTTTCGTAGCACTTGGGAGCCAAAAACCCGATTTTCGCTAAAAAAATCGGTTAATTTGTTGTTGAAAAATTAGTAATTATTTTTAAAAAAACAAAAAAGCTCTCGACAATACCTGGTGAATTATGTGAAGAAGTACTGTGCTTCAAAGTGTGAATTTCAAAGCGATTGGTCCAGTAGATTTTGAGTTATCGTGTACACGGACTTCAAATATGACAAGTCTCGGAAAAACAGTTTGAAAAACGCAGAAGAGTTTGGTCGGCATGGAGCAATAGACGCTCAAATACTCATAACTTCGTCAATTTTAGTCCGATCGACTTGAAATTTTAACACAATATTCTTGATATATTATGCATTCATTGAAAACATTTTTAAAAAATGAAAAAAAAATTTTAATACTTTACCCCGCCCTTAATAATAACTCGAAGATCTTTTGAAGTAGATTTTTATTTTGAAGTAGAAGTAGATTTTTGGTGGTCGTGTGAAGTGAAAAGTGCTATTTTTTACGAAAAAATTTCGCCATTTTGGGCGTGGAAAACCCCCTTAATGTAAAAAAAATCTCAAACTAACCATTGCGGGGAGGTATTTTTTATGTAGAAAGTGCGTACCAAGTTTGAAATAAATCGGTCATGTAGTTTTCAAATGGCAGTGAACACGGACTTTGAAAAAGTGGTTTCGAGATAAACGCGTTTGAAGTTTAGAGAAGTCGGAGCTACAGTGTTAGAGGAGCGGGACTAAATACTCAATAACTTCGAGAGTTTTGCTCTGATTGACTTGAAATTTTGGGATTATATTCTTGAAATGTTTAACTGTAAGAAGCGACAACAAAAAAACGATTTTTCAAAAGTGCAAACCCCTCCCCTCCCCTTAAGTACCTTTTTAATGTTTAGGTCATTGGTTAGTGTACACAAAGAACAATGTTTTCCTCATATCAAGCTTTCTTGTAAATTGTCTCGGTATCGGTATCGTATCGGCTCAAACAAGCATCGTTAAATCCCTGCTAAATATGGAAAATTGCGATTGCAACGTTTCCATCTATTTTTATTCGGATATCATCTCGTCCATAGTGTTCCGTGACCGGATATCATATCTACAGTTATGAATTTTTAAATGTCCATAATGCTTGATGTCCAGCGCGATGGGCAACTCGGAGTACAATTTTCTCGTTCCTCTGTTTGCTCCAGTGCGTTGGGTCTGTTGACGTTGTCGGCGGTCGGAAGATGCGCCAACGTGACGGACGTGGCCCAGGACGATGTTGAATTTTTGACACGAGCACGGGAGCTTCTTGCCCGCTTGAATCGCGAACACGGCGAATGGAACAATCGCCAGACCAAGGCTGCTTGGGCCTATGCGTCGAATTTGACCGACGAGAATCTCGCCTCGCAGCTCAACGTTTCCGCCCAATTTGCCAATCACGTGCGGCAGATGTGGCGAGAGATAAACGATTTTCCGTGGCGTGGTATACGGGACTACGACACGCGAAGGCAGTTCGAGAAGCTCTCGAGTCCCGGTAGCGCTGCACTACCGGAGGCGGTAAAGTTCGTTCGTATTCAAGGGGCATTGTTTGTGGGATCGTTGAAGTGCTAAGCTTGCGATAAACTCGAGAAGTGATGCGCGTCGAGTTTGATGGAATTTCGCGCGCAAACGAGGCTCGGATGACTTTGGGTCCAATTGGCATTGAGATATCGTTTGGAAGTAGCGTGAATAGCGAACAAAAATGCAGAATCAAGTTGGAGTGATTTTGTCATTCGCTTCAGAGATCATCACAATGTAACGAGCCGAAAAATAGCTCATTTTCGCGATTTTTTTTTCGATGGTTTAAATACGCTGATTAGTTAGATTTATCTATGAATACAAAAAAAAAAATAGAATACAAAAAAATAACAAAATTCGAGATTTTTCGATGCCTAGTGCCCTTAAGATGGCAACGTATCTACAACGAAGTTCTATAAGCAAGCTTGAAATTCAGTGTATTTATCGCCGAAGCGTAAACAATTATTTTTTCATAGTGCTAAACATGTCATATTTCGTGTCCAAAAAAAAGAGTATTTGCGGGGAATTTTACTGCACCAGATTATTTAAAACAAATGTACAGCTGGATCACACAGAATTCTTGCTGGGACTTACGGCGACGAGGCCGGGTTGACATTCCGAACTTTGAATTATCAGAACGCTCAAAACTCCGAAAGAATTTTACCCCGAAAGACCAAAACGCCGAAAATCTGAACAGGGCAGAGTTGAAATTCCGAAAGTTGAATAATCAAAACGCTCAAAACTCCGAAAATATACTACCCAGAAAGATCAAAACTCCGAAAGAATTTTACACGAAAGACCAAAACTCCGAAAATCTGAACACCGTCAAAATAATTCGGCTATAGAACTTTTAACAGTTTCAAAATTTTCAATAAATCGACGAATTATTTCAAGAATTGTTTTTTTTTTTTTATTAAGAAGTGATTTTATGTCAATTTTGAAATTTGTCTACGCAATGTTATACGTTCTACATAATTTACAGTCAACTGTGTACACTTTCGCTGGCATAATCTTGACAAACCTTGACGGAGAAAAATACGGCTTCAAATTCTAACACTGGTTGTCAGAATTCTAATATTCAGCGCTAGAAAAGTATAGCAGTTTACTGCCAGTTCGGAATTCTAAGACTCGTTGTTACAGAAGTGTAAAAATGATTCTCACACCGTATAGCAAAAATGATGCGTGCATATTACATTTGAAATTATTCTCGCATAGGCGCGAGTTATATTTTCATATGGATTTTACTATACGTATAGGGGGCCGTCCATAAATTACGTCATTTTAAAATAGGGGGGGGGGGGGGTTCGTCTGCGGATGACGGTAAATGATGGATGAGGGGGGGGGGGGACGTTTCGAAATTGACGTCATTCTTGTGATACCAGTTACTTCAAAATGTACAATAGTATATTGTACAACTAGAGTGGTTTCCCCGCATGAGTGATGAAAAATATTTTGCAAGTACCTAATGGTATTAATTATTGAACTCATTATTTATTTATTTATTACATAAGGTTTGTCTACATTATATTCGAGAACTTCAAATAACAGCGTACCTATGAAAATAATTCGATCGAGCCAAAATGAATATGGGGAGGATATGGAGATATTACCCGTGATCCAGGATTTGCAAGAATGGGTGAAAACTCCGTGGGAGCTATCCAAAGAAAACTAAAGAATAGAGAAGAATAATATTATTATATTAATGAAAATTGCCAAAGTACAAAATAATAAAAGATGATTCTATAACAAAATGTGGGAGCTATCCAAAGAAAACTAAAGAATAGGGAAGAATAATATTATTATATTAATAAACATTGCCAAAGTACAAAATAATAAAAGATGATTCTATAACAAAATGTTTTAATGGTACCCAATTTTTCTCAAATTCGCAAATGTTTTAATTTTGCCAAACTGGTAATGACGTCAATTTTGCGAGAGGGGGGGGGGGGGTCATTAGGAAATGACGATAGGATGATTGTAGGGGGGGGGGGGTCGAAAATCAGCAAAAATCGATGACGTAATATATGGACGGCCCCTAGCATGAATCTTCGTGTATGTATAAATTTCACTATACGCACAGCGTAAATCTTATTAGGCGTATAGCGAAAAATGTTACGAAGTTATTAGTAAAATGTGACTCTTTATACCGTACTTTTTGTAGAATACTGGAAACTTATTGTTCCAATCACGTGGGCAAAATATTTTTTGGATACTACAAAAAATCACAATATGCCGAATAAAATGTATTATTTTTATCAGTTTACGTGCCATATCGTAGGTTAAAATTTAAGTTTCTTCATTATTACTATACCATAATTACAATTATTATCTTCCATTCAATACTTTTTGATATTTAATGTTATTTTTTTTAGAAGCATAGTATTAATTCTAAACATCGAGGCCCCTGTTTTCTCCGTGTTGTCATTTCGGAACATTAAAATTCGGAATTTCAAAGCGTCGGAGCATTCAAAGTTCGGAACTTCAAGCCGGCCCCACGGCGACCATGCTATGTCGGAAACAACATGCAGAGATTGGTTTAGACGCTTAAAAAATAATGACTTTCATGCGTTGAATTGGAGGCATCATGTAGACTCACGTCAGACGCTAGTTGAACTTGCAGAATCATTAGGAGTTGATCGCGCACCAGCTTCGACACGTTTGCAAGCATTAGGAACAATTTTTTAAAATAAAGCATTAAGGGGTCATCACAGTGTACATTGTTCAAAAAATCGATTTTTTTCCATTATCCGATAGTATAGACGGTTATAAACATGGACATGGTATCGCCGATTGATCGTAAGTAGACAATTTATATGAAAATTCCGCACTCCAAACTGTAAAAGCGTTTTTTTTTCTCGAAATGACGTTTTCCAAAACGGTGTACACTCTCAAAGGAAGAATTTTCGAGCTATTCGTCTAAAATTTTGACACAACATTCTTCACGCCATTCTTTATCTTGCTATGGAAGCTTTTTTTAATCATCATATTTTTTTTAACGAAAAACTCGAAAAAATAGGCTAAATTCTATACGTATTTTCAAACCGCCGCCATTTTGTCAATTTCGATTTTAAAAAACCTCCGTAGCATTATAACAGCTTTCATATTGATTAATAATCTTTTTACAGATTTTGTTTCCGATAATATTTACGGTCATTTAACCAAATGTATTTAATATATATATATATATATATATATATATATATATATATATATATATATATTAAATATGTATTTAATATATATATATATATATATATATATATATATATATATATATATTAAATATGTATTTAATATATAAATATACAAATACATAAATGTATATAATAATATTTAACCAAATGTGCAAAAAAATAAAAATAAGCGTTTAAAAAGTTATTTTCTGTTGTTTATGAGTGCTTTGATTTTACATTAAAAAATCAGACTGATTAGCGTATTTTAACTATTGAAAAAAAATCAGCTATTTTTTGACCCGATACACTATGACGATCCCTCAATTTTCACGAAAAAAAAAAGTGAAAACTGATTCAACAAAATACGATTTCCGCGCGTACCTTTAGGCTTTGTATGCTCGCGATAAACTCAAAAACGATTGCATTCGCGTCAACGGCGTTTCTACCAAAATGATGCCCGAAATCACGCGACATTATTTGCCCCTACTTTGGTAACCGCTGCGTAATGCGTCGTGTTTCCAGAGATACAAGGAGTTCGGTGAGATAACGAGCAAAATGCAGAGTGCGTACTCGACCGCCAAGATTTGCGATTTCAAGCAACCGAGCAAATGCGATCTCAGTCTCGAGCCCGAAATTACGGAACTCCTGATGACGACGCGCGACCCCGAGGAGCTGAAGCACCTGTGGTCCAAGTGGCGCGACGTTACCGGTAAAAAGGTCAAATCTGATTTCGTAAGGTACGTCGAGCTGAGCAACGAGATCGCTCGGCTCAACGATTACAAGGACATGGCCGCTTATTGGCTCAAGGATTACGAGGCCGACGATTTTGTTCAACAAATCGGTAACGATATATCAATCGATTAATTAATATATTCAACTGATCAATTTGAATCTCAGCAAAGAGTCATTCACGCGTTCAGCTCGATACGGATAATAGTAAATTCGAGGAAATATGACAAACATAAATTCAGATCGGTTACACTCACAAGGAACATCACTTAAGGTAGTACAAGCGCGCAATCTTGTTTTCTGTACATTTTGTTCAAATTTTAACCAGACATTGTTCATATCATTATGCATGTTTCAGTGAAATTTCAGAACAGTCGACTATTTATATTGGGAGATAATGGGTTTTTTAATTGCAACTTTTAACACTGCAGGGTCTGCATTGAAATTTACACAGAATAATTTTTCGTAAAAAAATATTGGTCCCCTATAATAAGAAGATACATGCCAACACCACAGAACAGAAATGTTCAATATTTCGAGAAAAAAAATTATCGTGTTCCTAAAGTTATAAATGTTGTGATGAAAAAATATTTGCATTATAAATATTAATATTTTATACTGTTTATGTTATTTTCATTAATAAATAAAAGTGTTGGTTCATTCATAACTAATTAAAAACTTTGTTCGATTAAAAATTACTTCCAAAAAAAAATGAGTGTTGCAGTATTATTTTAAATATGCCACGCAAACTCACGTGGAATACGTGGTACATATTGGATGCTTGGAGCGATGCGGCGTCGCCATATGACTTCTTATTATAGGGGACAAATATTTTTTACGGAACATTATTCTGTCTAAATTTCAATGCAGACCCTGCAGTGTTAAAAGTTGCAATTTTAAAACCCATTATCTCCCAATCTAAATAGTCGACTGTTCTGAAATTTCACTCAAACATGCATAATGATATGAACAATGTGTGGTTAAAATTTAAACAAAATCTATAGAAATCAAGATTGCGCGCTCGTACTACCTTAAGGGGTTAGGCCACAGTAACGGGTATAAAATCATGGGCGAATTTAACATTTTTTTTTCTTTTGAAAAAGTCATTCACTCATATAATTAATTCCACATCTATTTAGTATGAATATCAAGCTGTTAGAAATTTTTTTTTTTTCGATGTACAAAATGACCGACTACTATTTTCTTTTGTTATCTTTTCGTTAGCCGCTCCGCGGCGTGACATTTGGCATCCACATTTTTCTACCTAGAACGAAAAACAAAAATTCTCGTCAATCTACATTAGAATACCTAGAGAAGTACGTACGGAATTTAAAAAATATTGTTTTATTCAAAAGTTATAGGTATTCGAACTTGAGAAATGAATTTTTAGTGAAAAATTTCGTTATAACTGCTCATAAAATGAAAAGTTTTCGATTAATCAGAAATTCCGTACGTACTCCTCTGCGAAATGCAATTAGGAACATAACTTTTAAATTTTAAGTAAATCGAGTGAAAATTGTTGAAGTTATTTGTTTTTTAATTAACAGCTTGATATTCATACTAAATAGATGTGTAATTAATTTTATGAGTGAGTCAAGTTTTCATACGAAAAAAATGTTAAATTCGCACATGATTTTATACCCGTTACTGTGGCCTAAGGCCTTAAGTTTTCGCCTTCGATTTTGTTGAAACTCATATATGTGATAAAGCATTGAAAACTATTACACACATTTCTTTTTTGCTGTGGAAAAAAGCTTTTAAGGGGGAAACGACTCCCCAAAGAAGGACGTGGCACCCCTTAATTCATTTTTTTTCAATGATTCTATAGTGGATTTGTCATCCCTTGACATTAGAAGAACTTTGGTTTTTGTTTCATTTACTATTATTATTCACTTTTATTATTGACAGCGAGTGATATATTTTATCCCATCATAGTAATTACCATTACTGTTATTGTTTATGCATTATTATTATTATTATCGTAATTACTGCGGGAATAAACAAATCATTTTCAAAATCAATGCAGAAACTTTGTGGACGGAATTGAAGCCCCTGTATTTGCAATTGCACGCTTACGTGAGGCGTCAATTGCGCCTTAAATACGGGGAGGAAATCGTGAGCAAGGACGGGCCAATACCGGCTCACCTCTTGGGAAACATGTGGGCACAAGCATGGGGCGACATTGCGCAATTCAGTACGCCCTATCCAGGCAAACAGTTGCCGGATGTGACGGATGCTATGATCAAGAAAGGTGAGTTTTCGCTTATATATATATATATATATATATATATATGTTCCAGTTAAAATCCGCTTTCAATTTAGGCACGTTTCACCTAGTAAAAACCCGTCCTGACTGAGCGCCTTCGTTGCAACTAGTTTTTCCTAGTTAAGGAGGTTGGAGCGTTAGTCACCATACAAGATGAAATTTAAAAAAAATATGTTATCGTCTGAACTATACTGAGTCTTTACGAATTTCTTGAATATTTTTTCACCACCAACCACCGGAGATAAAAAATAGTTTAATGTATGTAACTTTACGTGCGGTTAGATGGGCAAAACCTTCACGCTAGGGGTGATGTAATACTTTTTGGCTATTTACCACCAAGATAAATCATTTCTAACAACGGATTTACGCAAACTAGACCTTTGTAAACATTTCGAAAAAAAACCCATCTTGCCCGTCGTAGACCATATATATTCAATATTGAACCATCATGGCTTGATGAAAGATTAGGAATCTTGGCTGGCGAATGAAGAGCATTGCTGCCGACCTCAATGTCAGCGAAGTCGTCGTCTTTCGGCAACAGTTAATATTAACTCATAGTAGTGATATATTAACTCGTGATTTAAGTATAAATAGACATAATTGGAAATTACAAATTTAATTATGTGTTGTGCAAAACATTCGCTGACGCAGTTTTCTTATAATAATCATTGATAATGTTTGAAGATGGTAGTCACACTAAAAATTTAAAATAAAAATATGATAATGCATAAATTTGCCCTTTAATTACATATTTTATGAAAAATTAGCATCTACGGAATAAATCTATACCTCGTATGCATTTTTTTGAGATTAATTAAAAAAATAATTCATAAACCTCCATTTTACTCAACTGGACCGCTCCAACCTCCTTAAAACTAGAATACGTGTTTAGAAACGCAAACAAACCCAAGCTTCCAGTCAGTTCAGTCAGACCGCTCATCCACCTAGATACATATACAAGGTGTCCTGTAATTAATGTATAATCCTGCAACTGTCGACGTCTTACTATATGCTCGAATTTCAGTTTAGTAAAAGTCCCACGGTGTTCGAGATAAAAATCATCAGTTTTTTATTTTTTGCTTGCCATTTCTACAAATGATAACTTTTTCTGACCGGGTTAAAAAAAATACTCTCGGTTATTTGTTTCATCCAAAAAAGTATTCTTTTTAACCTTAAGGTTGTTGCTAAATCATTTTTGAAGGGTGCGGGGAGGAACGAAGTTGCTATGCCAATACATTGGGTGACGTCACCAATGCCAACTTATTGTAGAAAAATATTAATGTCGTGTATGACTGAATATCGTGAAAATGTTCAAAGGAACAGTAGACAATCGTTATTATTATTTACATATATGGTAATTTAAGAGTAAGGATTGTCAGAAAATTAAATGTTGATGTTTAGAAATTCTATTAAAATAGACACGAGCTTTGGCAACGTCGCACGGTTCTGTTGTAATTCCAGGCTGTTAGGTTGACTGCAGTGACTGTCACAGGTCGCAGCTGTGTTGCGCGCGTTTCGTGCCAGTCGGCGTTTTCAGAGGTTATGTCAGAGCAGGAGGCAACAAATGATTCAGAAAAAAAAAAGATTAATGTGCCGCAAAGTTTCTTATGGACAAGATAGAAGCTAGACAAACGAGAATACATCTTAATAAATAAATTAATTAATAAGCTCCCCTTGGTTGCATTTGGCTTTAACGCATTTGAAATTGCGCCCTAGGTTTTCGATTGGTTCTGCTATTCCCGTAGTTCCGACGTTGCCACATTTTAATCCATACTCCTCAACAAGCCTCACTTTTTCGTAAACTGGTCGCATATTTTTCATACATTATCATTAATTAGATCGGTATCCTGTCCTTTTTTTCGGTAATATCGTTCTGTACACTATCCCGCACACAATATTCGTTTTTTGGGCACTCTTTCTTCATAAATGCGGAAGGTGTACGTGAGAAACTGAAATGGTAACGACGCTGCCCCGTACAACCGATGCAATCAAGTGGAGTTTGATGTAAACTTTAAAATTTAGTATTTAATAAACGAGTGCGGAAACCTCCGTTCTCCTTTTGCCAGCATATTCAGAAAATATACCATAACTAGTAGTAAAATTTTCATTGAGGCCTTAGGCCACAGTAACGGGTGTAAAATCATGTGCGAGTTAAACAATTTTTTTCGTATGAAAAAGTGATTCACTCATAAAATTAATTACACATCTATTTAGTATGAATATCAAGCTGTTAGTAAATATATATATATATATATATTTTTCGATATACAAACTGGCCGACTACTAATATTTTCTGTTGTTATCTTTTTTTAGGCGCTCCGCAGCGTGACATTTAGCATTCACAATTTTTTACCTAGAACAAAAAACAAAAATTCTCGTCAATCTACATTACAATACCTAGAAAAGTACGTGGGGAATTTAAAAAATATTGTTTTATTCAAAAGTTGTCGGTATTTGAACTTAAGAAATGAATTTTCAGTGAAAAATTTCGTTATAACTGCTCGTAAAATGAAAAGTTTTCGATTAATCAGAAATTCCGTACGTACTTCTCTGCGAAATGCAATTAGGAACATAACTTTTAAATTTGAAATAAATCGTTATTTGTCACCCCGAGTAAAAATGAATATATATAATCATATATAATTGTCTACAAAAATTGGCCCGATAGAATTGTATACAATTGTATATGATCAATTAAGGGGTAAGGCCACTGTAACGGCCCAAAAAAAAGGTTTTTTCACTAATTTTTTGCTCCCGAAATTGAAGGTATTTGAAAAAAAACTTTTAATGGTGTTATCGGGCATACATTAAACTTTATTATAAAATTTTTTTACAGTAAAAAAAAACAAAATGGCGGTTCCACAGCTATCTTCCCGGGACATGTTTTGCTTCCAGGGCTCCGCGGCACGCAGCACCACTGGTGCACTTTTGAATCTAGAACAAAAAAAAAACCATTAATCTAGAGGGCTATAGCTAGAGAATGTCGATCGGATTTTAAAAAGTATCAATTTTTGTGGATTTGGCGTGCGTTTGAAAAAAAAAAATTGATTTTTGACGAAAAAAACGGCAAGTTTTTTGTTAATAAAAAATCAATAAATAAAGTTCTTGAACATTCCGATCGACATTCTCAAGATAATGTAAATGTTCACATCTGGTTAAAATTTCAAGTAAAAAAAATGAAAATTGTTCGAGTTATGCTGCGTGCGATTTTGAAAAACCATGTTTCGAGAAAAACGCGTTTAAAGTTTTGCGAATAGTTTTTTATTGGAAAAAATTAAAAAAAGAAGTTAACAGGACCTTTTTTTTCTTATTCTAGAGGGTTTAAACTATTTTTTAAGCCAATAAAAAAAAATCGATTTTTCAAAAAATTTACAGTGGCCTTACCCCTTAATATACAATTATATATGATTATATATATATATATATATATATATATATAATCATATATAATTGTATATTAATTGATCATATACAATTGTATACAATTCTATCAGGCCAATTTTTGTATACAATTATATATGATTATATATATTCATTTTTACTCGGGACAGCAATTGGAAAAAAGCTGTTTCGAGAAGTTTCGAGAAGTTTCGAGTAGTCGGCCATTTTGTACATCGAAAAAAATATATATATTTTCTCACAGCTTGATATTCATACTCAATAGATGTGTAATTAATTTTACGAGTGAATCTTTGGGGTTAATATCCATTAACCCCAATATTTTTAAGCAACAATCTTGAACGTTAAGGAAACGTTATGAAAAAAGGATCTTACGCAGAATTCTCATACAACCCAATTCGAACATCTGACTTTGATAGCCTGCGGTGTAAAAAAAAATATACCACGCATATCGTACCAATTACTTGAAAAAGTCGCTTAGTTATTGTCAATTCATATCATTTGTAGAAATGGCACGCGAAAAACCAAAAGCAGATGATTTTTTCCAGAAGAAAACAAGATAAAGCCCAAAATCTCGAAAACCGTGGGACTTTCAATAAACTGAAATTCCAGCCTGTAGTAGGACACGATCTGATCTATCGAGAGTGTCAGGATTATCCATTCATAACCATCCTGTATGTATAAATTCGTATCCGAACAGGATACAACGCAACAAGCATGTTCCGCCTGGCGGAGAGTTTCTTCGTCTCCGTGAACTTGAGCGCGATGCCCGAGCTCTTTTGGAAGAATTCGATCCTGGTGAAGCAGCCAGACGTCGAGATGATATGCCACGCGGGTGCCTGGGACTTTTACAACGGCGAGGACTTTCGCATAAAGCAATGCACGCGAGTGAACATGGCCGATTTGGAAACGGCACATCACGAGATGGGACACGTGCAGTATTACCTGCAGTACAAGAATCAGCCGACGGTCTACAAGGAGGGCGCCAATCCGGGATTTCACGAGGCGGTGGGCGACACGATATCGCTGAGCGCCTCGACGCCGGGACATCTGAAAAATCTCGGCCTCCTCGATCAGGTGTTCTCGGACGACGAGGCTGTGCTCAATCATCTGTACTTCGTTGGCCTTGACAAAATTGCCTTTCTGCCGTTCGCTTATATGATGGACAAATGGCGCTGGGCCGTTTTCCAAGGCGACATAACGCCCGACACGTACAATTGTAACTGGTAAGTCACTCGGCCGTTCCAATGGGGCACTTTTTATTACCTGGATCGGGAAAATTTTAGAGTGATGGCAAATCCGAAAGATCAATATTTCGTTTTTCGAAGTTTAGTCGATTTCTTTGAAGACTAATATAATAAAGATTTATCGTTTCTGAAAAATAACACTTGAGATTGGAGCTAGAGAGGAAATCTTCCCGACTATGAGTCTTACGACTCATAGTCAGTTGTTTGGGTCTGCTTGTGTTTGTTTGAATTGTTTGCTCCGCAACGTGGATTGGCCGTTTGAATGTTGTACGAAAATCATCTTAAATGGTCAATTATTTTATTTTATGCTTACAATATTTTTTTATCTTCGCGAATGTCAGTATTTACGATATAAATCAGCAATAAAATTTAAATATTCAACCAGACCGCCAAAACGCTCCTGTTGTCAGATATCACGTGACGCCTGTGACGTCACATGCTAGTAAACAAGGTAAAGGATCTATATCGCCGCTGAGTTGAACAGCAAACCTTCCTCTCCATTATTATTTAAAAGTTGATAGTATGGTAACTATCGCTACAAATAACTATAAATGAACAGAGAAAGCACGGAAATAGACTGAAATGAAGTCGAAAATCGCTCATTACTCGTCACGGGACTCGTAATGACAATCTGTTTACTGGCATGTGACGTTACTAGAGATCCAATCAATCTTGGAGCGTTTTCGCTCACGTGACCAACCGTTCAAATTTATCTAATGAAAATATTGAAATGAACGAAAATAATGCATATTTTTTTCAATAAAATGATAGAAAATACTTTTTCAACACTATATTCTTTTAGGATGACAAGAGAATGAACCATATTTTTAATATAGTAAAATACCCTTATTGTGTGATTCGATTTAACCCTTTGAAGCATACATTTTTCTTTACGTGCACGTTCTTTTACAGTTTCGTTGTTGTCGACACTCACTACGTGAGAAATAAAAACTTAATAGGTCTGTTTTAGTAGTTATTGAAGTCCTAAGAACCTTCAAACGCATTTACAACCGCCATATTTAATTAGGAAACAGTAATGGGTATAAAATCATGTGCGAATTTAACAAATTTTTTTCGTATGAGAAAGTGATTCACTCGTCAAATTAATTATACATCTATTTAGTATGAATATCAAGCTGTTAGAAAAAATATATATATTTTTTTTCGATGTACAAAATGGCCGACTACTCGAAACTTCTCGAAACTTTTTTCCAATTGGCGTGACAAATAACTTCAACAATTTTCACTCGATTTACTTCAAATTTGAAAGTTATGTTCCTAATCGCATTTCGCAGAGAAGTACGTACGGAATTTCTGAATAATCGAGAACTTTTCATTTTATGAGCAGTTTATGAGCAGTTATAACGAAAATTTTCACTGAAAATTCATTTCTTAAGATCAAATACCTACAACTTTTCAATAAAACAATATTTTTTTAATTTCGTACGTACTTCTCTAGGTATTCTAATGTAGATTGACGAGAATTTTTGTTTTTTGCTCTAGGTAAAAAATTGTGGATGCGAAATGTCACGCCACGGAGCGCCTCAAAAAAGATAGCGAAAGAAAATATTAGTAGTCGGCCATGTTGTACATCGAAATTTTTTTAAAAATATTTTCTAACAGCTTGATATTCATACTAAATAGATGTATAATGAATTTTATGAGTGAATCACTTTTTCATACGAAAAAATTGTTAAATTCGCACATGATTTTATACCCGTTATCATGGCCTATGGCCTTAATTGAATTAGGTGTAACATCAGTGTTGCACTATGCCGCAAAGGGTTAACGTTCAATTATCGTTATCAGTACTATTAATATTGTTATAATTACTATGAATTATTGTCGAATTATTTAAATTATTTTTATTCGATTGTTTGCAGCTTTAAATATTTCATGATAAAAATCTAAATAATTTACACGCGAGATTACAAATTCTTGTGTCGTCTGAGTTAAATCGTCCCGTGAAAACAGATTTTACACCTTCAATTGCAGGATTTATTAATTCATTATCAGATGAGTTTTTTCCCAGGAAGAATGATTTTCACCAACAATTGATTGAAGTTATTTCCGGGAGAATTTTGATCAATCTAAGCTCGAATTGATTTTTGACACACATTTGTTATTAAATAGATTGAAAAATCAATAAGTTTAATTTCAAAATAGTAAATTAAAAGTATTATATGTTTATCTAGAGGTTTCAAAATTCTATCTAGAATTGATTTTTCATACGATTTTCGATAACTTGATTTTTGATAAAATGTTGATTAATCCGATAAAAATGGATTCACCCGTTCGTAGGTGGTCACTAGCCGAGGAGTATCAGGGCATAGAGCCACCGGTGGACCGATCCGAGGACGACTTTGATCCCGGCTCCAAATACCACATCATCGCGGACGTCGAGTACATAAGATACTACGTCAGCTTCGTGATACAGTTCCAATTTCACAAGGCCCTTTGCACGGAGGCCGGTCAGTACGATCCGTCCAATCCGCAGAGCAAACCTCTCAGTCAGTGCAACATTTACGGCAGCCAAAAAGCCGGTGCTCTCTTCAAGTAAGCTTGAACCCAGAAACTGAAGAAAAAAAACGAGTAGTCAGTAATCAAATATCGGCAGTGAAAGAAAATGAATGGAAAAAATAAATAAATAAAATATTTTCAGAAATTCCTCAGCTAACTCGCGTAACGTTCCTCCATTTTTTCGCAGATCCATGCTCGAGCTGGGCTCGTCGAGGCCGTGGCAGGACGCGATGGAAAAGATCACCGGCCAGCGACGAATGGACAGCAGCGGCCTCCTGGAATACTTCAAGCCCCTGGCCGATTGGTTGAAGCTCGAGAACGAGAGGACCAACGAGTACATAGGCTGGAAACCGAGCAAACGAAGTAAGTTCCTCCGGAATGATAGAGGCCACTTTCTGTAGGCTTTGCGGAAAGTTTCTCAAAAAATAATTTCCCAAATGACAATTTCTCGAATACAATATCCCGAATAAACGTTTCCCAAACAGACCAAAAAAAACAATTTTAATGGAATAATTAATTGAATAATATCATAATTTTAGAATAGTTTAATTATTCAGTTATCATTGGAATTAGTATCTTAACTAACATGTACACTCTTCTAAACGAATGTATAATTTAAGGGAGACTTTGTCCTCGGAGTGCCATATTTCAGGTGTTTACATTTTATTTTTTTTTTTTGAGTGCGGTTTTTTTCTGCTTTTATTCATGATATACAGAACGTTAAAAAAAATTTTTTTCGAAAAAAAAAACCAAAATGGCGGCCGTTGCAGCTCCGCGAAAACAGGTCCTCAAATCGCGGGAGGTAAACGGCTGACATCACTGCCCCCTCTTTGTTGATCTGAAACACAAACTCAAAGCATATTATCAATCTGTGACCCTTTGGTCATGGAATGACGGATGGGTTTTTCGTTTAGTACAAATTTCGGAAAATGGCGGCAATTTAAAAAAAAATCGAATTTTCGCATTTTTTTCGCATAAAAAGATAAATAATAAATGCAAAAATGCATCTATCGAAAAAACGATCCGTCATTCCGTGAAGACATATTTTCTGAGTAAGCTCTCCAAATTTCAGGTCGATATGTTAATTACAGCGGTCAGGAGAATGTCAGCAATTTTGAAAAACGTGTTTTCGAGAAAACCGCGTTTAAAGTTTTGTAATGTGTTTACACAAATGTCTTTATAATTACCGCTAATCGGCAATGCCTGGTTCATAGAGGCATCCCTCCTCTTCTTCTAGCTGCTCATGTTGAGCCGCTAACATCTCCCGCTGCTCAATCCGGGACAAAGTCTCCCTTAACTTTTTTTTCTGTGAGTCAAACTGACCAAATCGCAAGATTTTTAATGCAAAATCATACAGCGAAATAAATCTTACAATTGTCCAACGTACAAAATGCGTTCCACGCAGTATTTGCCTCGATTAATGATGCAATATTACCTAATGCAAATATGAATTATTCAAAATTGAAGTTATTCAAATTATTTATCATTTGATCGCTCACCCTGAAAAAAATTGTCCATTCGCGATATTGTATTCGAAAAATAATTCTTTTGGAAAATTGTATTAGAGAAATTGTCATTCGAGCAATCTTCGAAGAAATTTTCGCAAACGTTTCTGTCGACACCTATTCCTCTGGAGATATCGCAAAGTAGTAAAAAATCTTCAGGAGAATTCAGAGATCATTTTGGCAGAAGCCCCGTTGCCGCGGATGCACTCGTTTGCGAGTTTGTCGCGAGCATACAAAACGGAAAGTTACACGCGGAATATAAGAGTTCCTGGCGTCTTCTAGGGGCCGTCCATAAATTGCGTAACGCAATGGGGGCGGGGGGGGGGGGGGGGGGTGGCCAGGCGTTACGGTCTACGTACATAGGGGGGGGTCAAGGTTTGCGTTACGTCACGATTTTAAAACTGCCACAAATCGCAAAATTTCTGCATTTTCAAGTTTTTAATTTAAACCTCGAGTGCAATTTTACCATGGACAGCTCACAGCTTTCTATACGCAATGTCAATTAAGGGGGAAAATCACTGTGCAAGAACTTGCGCAGTAGCTTTCCCACATCCCCCAAGCAAAATTTGAACGACATTTTTAAAAATAATTCTTGAAAGTACGTGTATTGAAAAATATGTTAGCAAAATTTGTATTCATATATCCGAAAATTAACGGAGTTATAGTCACTTTAGTGAGAACAGGTAGCGCGACCGGTTAGTGGCCTCAGTCCCTACAGGTGTGGCATCATTTACAATAGATAACATACAGGCTCTTATTATTTTGTAAACTATCATGAAAATGAAGAACCGTCATATCGCCCGCGACTAGATACTTCAATGTAAGTATCAATATTCCAGAAAAAATCGTAACTTTATATCAAGAAACACGGAACGAAAACTTCGAACGCGTTTTTTCTCGAAACTAGTTTTTTCGACCTTGTCCGAGCGAATACTTAAAAACTTATCGATCGATTTTCAATGTAAAAAAAAAAAACAATTTTGTAATCACTAAGGCTGTACGTATCCGCGATTTCAACATTTGATAATTACTATTTTTAAAGACTGCTTGAATACAGAAAAAGGGCCTTGAAAATAGAAAAAAATTGCAAACTGTCGGCATTAGGTAAAAAGAAAAAAACAAAATAAAAAACAGCTACGCATAACAATAGCTATAGTTGTATAGATATTGATAAATGATTGACTTTCAATTTACAGATAACCTTTCATAAAGATATCGATGGGACAATGAAGAGAATTTTTTTTTTGTCAAATCAAGGCATATATCTCCGTTAATTTTCAAGATTTTGGCATGAAAATTGGTATAAAACTAGATGAATATATACTTCATAAAATGAGTATAAACCCGATCCTTTCATAATTAGTTATGTCTATGAAAAACATCGCAATTATTAACGACAAAGTAACCGTTACGTAACGGAATAGGGGGGGGGGGGTTCAAGTCCGTTACGTGGCGGGAACAGGGGGGGGGGTCCAAAATTGGGAAATTTTGCGTTACGTAATTTATAGACGGCCCCTCAAGACCATCGCAAGCGTGCAAACCCAAACAACCCGATAAACCCTAATCGCGACTTTCTCTTCAAGCTTGCAGAGGCAAGGTCGCGGCGACCGGAAGCAACGCCACCCTCGTCAACTAGATCTACTGCAGTTCCGCCGCCCCTCCCCACTCGAACAAGCCTTCTTCCCATCGTAGCACGACACCTGAAAGAAAATCTGAAAACGCACGTCAGTCGAACTCCGTTAGGGCGTACTTATCGTTGTAAAATTGTTGTGAAAAAAAAACAAGAAAAACGTTTCAAAAAAAGAAGGCTACTTTAAGCAATGATGTATTTCTCGTCCGACATAAATCTTCACGTCGGGGCCTCCAAAAAAGTGCGCACATTTTTAAAAAAATCGCATTTATTCAAATAAGTTCAATGAAGACATGTTACACGAGCACATCGTCGATCGGACGAAAAGTTGCTCTTCCGAGCGTGACGACACAAGACAAAAAATGGATGAGATTAAAGTAGCACTATCCCCCAATTTATCGTCTCTAGAAAATTAACTCGGCTAGTTCCAAGGGAGTTGCGGTATTTGTAACTAGTAAACTAGGGGACTAACTAGTGCGTTGCTCTTTGGGAGTAATGAACTTGAGGAGCACTGCGACTTGCGAAAAAAATTACAATAAGAAAAGGAAGGGAAACAAAAACAAACTGCAGAGGAACTTTATCGATTCGCTGTGAGTACGCGATTTGTACGAAATTTTTCTCGCGATAAACGAATTTAGTATCGGGAGAGATACACCCGATCCTTCACAACATGCGTTGATCTCGCCGTTCAACAATGGACCCGCGAGATAATGGGAGAGTAAAACAAAAATCTATATTTACGGATATCCGATTTTTTGCCCGTCGACCCTCGTTGCCGCGTTTTCGCGTATTTGCGGATTATTTCGCGGCAATTTTGAAGAACCGGAGCACTCGGTAATTTGGGTTTATTTTGGTTGGATCCGGCACTGGAGTGCGAGGGCAATGAGGCCTGGCACGGAAGGGCGGAAAGGGAAGCGAAGTTGGGTCCGTTAAACAACGAACCCGCGAGAAAATGGGAGAGTAAAACAAAAATCTATATTTACGGATATCCGATTTTTTGGCCGTCGACCCTCGTTGCCGCGTTTTTCGCGTATTTGCTGATTATTTCGCGCCAATTTTGAAGAACAGGAGCACTCGGTAATTTGGGTTTATTTTGGTTGGATTTGGCAGAGGAGTGCGAAGAGGATCAGGCGGGGCACGGCGGGGCGGAAAGGGGAGCGAAGTTGAGAAATTTGTTGGGCCAAGACGAGATTACTTGGCTTTGGCACGGCCGCGACCGCGTTTCGCCGCTTTCGCGTCAGTCTTGTTCGCCGACGTGGCTTTGGTACCCGCCGTTGCTTTCTTGGCCTGCGAAACAAAAAAAAACGATGAGTGGTGCGAAAAAAAAAAATCTTCGCGATTTATCAGAGTCATCCTCAAGACATCATCATCGACAATTTTATTTCACCGGCTATTTGTCTTTAATAATAACAAAAATCCAACGTTCCTCAAAATTCAAATTAGCCAAAAGCGACAGAAAAAAATTCAACAAAAATAAAAGCAGGGAACTCTTACCTTGATCATTCTGTCGGCGTCCATGTCGTCCTTATCCTCATCGGAATTATTATCACCGGACTCGTCTCCATCCATGAAGCCCTCGTCCTGCGAGGCTTGATTGCTCTTCTTCTTCGGGGCGGCGTTAATGAGATAGGGCGCAGGTGTCGACGATTTGTTGTAGGCCCTCGTGAACGCTGCCTTGACCTTCAGCGACAAAATAAAAAATCATCATTCTTTTGTTCTCTCGTCGTTAATAATTAATTAAGGAGGATATCTCTCTCCCGAGTTCAATCGAACAGGATGTGAATAAAAACGGGCAAACCTTGCTGTCGATGACCTGCAACGGATCGCGCTGACCTGGCCAGAGGGAAACTTCCACCAAGGATTCCAAATCCTCTCTGATAAAAAAAAAAGCAACGAGAGTTGATTGTTTCGAGCCCGCGATAACGATAATCAGTTCGTAATTATTTTTTTAATCATTTTTGTCGTCCAGTTCGGGTCGACAAGACATTAATTATTTGAAAATTTTTATCAATTATTTAAAATACGAAATTATTTTGGTTGTTTATGAATAAAAATGATTACGATGTGAATGATTAATTACTATAAGGAATAAAAATAATAATCAGTAATAATCTATTATTTATTGTACAAAATGACCAACTGCAATTGAATTCAAAATTATTATATTATTCCCAAATTATTATTATATTATTACTATTCATTTTTTTAACCATGATTATTTCGAGAAAATTGATAAACATTAATTACGCAACGGTATACAACAGGAAAAATCGATGGATCGATAAATACGAATGATGAATGAAAATGCTTATTGGTCCCAGCAGGCCATTACCTCATCAAATGATAATTGTTCATGACATTAAGAGCCTCGTCGATGCCGTCGTTCTGACGAAGTGCCAACGGGCGAACAATTGCGTCCCTCAGATGGCTCAGGTAATCGATGTTGATGGATTCTTTGCTCGCGCCAGTCGTGAGCCTGGAGTGTACCGTGATTTCTTGCAGCAGTCTGCAAATTGTATTTACACAGATAAAAGTGTGACGATGAGAAAAATGTGTGCTGGAAAAATGGACACGAGAGAGGTAAAAAACACACACATTTTCCGTAAGGGATGAGACTGGATAAGAGAAGGCGTAATTCGTACGATTTTTCTCATTCCCTACCTGTCGAATTTGGCACGCTTCGAATTGCGGCCAAGCCAGGCGGGAAAATTCGCTTGGGCGTTGAGTCGACCCGACATGAGGGTGCCCGGTATCACGGAGGAAAAGCACGCCTGAGTCGGCAACAGGGACCACGCACCGTTTCCTCGTATCGCGTTCTCCACGAGATCGCCCATCGCCAAACTGTCGGCACTGCGTGCTACGCGGTCCAGTGTCTCTTCCCTGCACGTAAAAAATGAGTTTTGTTTGGGTTTCAACCGATTCTGCATCACGAATCGTATGACCGTATTGTTTTTTCATATGCTTTTCTATTAGTTAATAACAAATTGGTAAAGTTGTTCTTTTGTTCGTCCAAAATCGAACATTTTTCCTACAGCTTGTCATTTTCGTAATTGTAAAAATTTCAAAAAACTATTCGGTCTTACGGAACTATTGTTATACTCGAAGTACACTTTTTTATTGTTTATTTCAGATTATTTAAATAACAACTCCATTGTTAATTGATATTTTAATTGGATAATAATGTTCAATTTGCAGAAGTTTATTTGATTTAAATTATCAAATAAAAATTCAATTTTCAATTATATAATAAAATATAATAAAGAAATCGAGCTCGTTTCTCAATATTCCCAATAGTCTTATCAGTAAAATACTCAAAATCGACCTGTGGTCCCCAAACTCACCGTCAATGAAGAGAAAATAAAATGCGAATAAAATAAAAACAATTGGCCCCCGGATAAATTTCAGTTCGGGTAAATCGAACCCGTAAAAACCGATCTACAGACAAATTGAATAAATCGCTGAGAAAAATAATTTCCAAGAGAAACACCCAAATAATATGCCCAACCAATTTATCATTTTTCTCACCATCTGCAATCTAATTAATTTCACCAACGACGAATCAATGCGTACCTGGGTGCGTTGGGTGTGACGGACAGATAATTCTCTTGGACGAAAAGCCCGGCGATATTGTAATCGTGAAAGAACAAATCGCTCTTGTCGTGAATGCTCATGCTCTTGTGTTCCTCGGCGCTGAAAACTTTGCGTATAACTTCCCAAGGTCCAAGCCTGAGGTCCTTTTTGTTCTGGCGCGTTTTCGCGTCTTCCTGATTGCCCGAGGCGCTCGTAGCGAGCATCGCCAGCTGATTTATCACTTGTCGAACGTCCTGATTGGTCGAAATTATCAAGCGGTCGATTTCCTCGGTCGTCACGTTGATGTTCTCTTTGTGACAGAGCGATTTCATGGCTCCCTGTACAGCGAACGAATTCATTGAAAACGTATTTAATTCCAGATAGCGCGAACCGACCAGTGAATGTACGAATAACGACACTGTAGGATAACGTCAGATGGACCGTAAAATGGAAATCATATCAAAACGAAATTTTCAATGGCTATAGCTACCAAGAGACGTTGCGTTGATAGTAGAAAAAAATATTCGAAGCGATTGCAACGAATGATATTGAAGGAATTGATAGATAAGCAGCGAAATGACTAAATCGTCAGTGAATGAACTAAATGACTGGCAAATGGACGTGTAGTGTAGACGAACGCTGTGAAGCAAAACGATTAATTTTTATTGAATGCTAGATTCGGAGATCAGTGTGTTGCACAATAATTATAATATTCTTATAGGCATAAGTATTGTATTCGTTATTAAGATTTTATAGAAAATACACGAAGCTTTTTTGCATCTTAATTCTCAAAAAAACTACCAAAGTTTGTTTCGACAGAGAAATAGAAAATTAAATCTCCCGAAAATAAACAAAACGAATGAATTGATTTTATGACAACATTTAATGAAATGGACATTGTCGTATCTTAACAATAATTAATTGAGCAATTTTCAGCAGATAAGCGAAATTTTTGCTGCTTTAAGCATTATCCGAACAGAGCCCATACTTATGTCCAATCACTGGAACGAGATTGGAATACAGCACCACTGAACAAATATGTCTAATCCTGACCTATTATTACGAATTTAAGAATTCGCAAAAAATCAAAGATTGATTCTTTCTCAAGTAATAAAAGTAATCTTACTCTCAAAACTTATTAAGGCGGGATATACATTTACAACGATCGAAAAATTGATTTCTTTTTTTTTCGTTAAACGATAGAACTATGTGTAGAATATTTTCCTAAAGTTTCAAAGCGAAACTCGAAAAACTTCAAACGTTACAGCCCGTCAACGTTGTGCCTCAACGCTCGGATTCGGAGGGGGTGTGAACTTCAAACGCGTTTTTCTCAAAACTGCATTATCGAAATTGGCGTGCAGGATTACTCAAAAACTATTAAGCCGATTGAGTTGAAACTTGGTACAAATATTGATAATATTGGTACCTTCTACTTGACGAGAATTGATTTTGAAAAATTGGGAAAAAAAACTTTTCATCCACATTTTACAGAAATGTTGCGTGGAATGTTGATTTTTTTTTGTAAATGCGTGCTATTTTCTTAAATTTGCATTTTCTTCATTTTAATTACCGTTACATAGAAACTATACATGTTGTAACTGAAAAATGTTTGAACTTTTTTGCTCATCAAAGTCTACGGGAAGCTAGACTGTACGCCGATTCGCAACTCTCGCGGCGACCTTGCTGTAACACTCTGCCACAGCAACATCATTTTGATGATGAATTAATTAAAAAAAAATGTTTTGTATACTTAAATATACTATTAAAGTATACCTAAAGTTTGATAATTGTCGAATAATTATGTCTTAGTTTAGAAAATCCCTCAATATTGCTTATGTTTTTCCTGTCTAAATGTATATCCCGCCTTAAGGGGCTATACCAGTGTGACACTTTCGAAGAATCGATTTTTTTTGCCTTTTTCGACAGTTTATACTTGCAAGAATATCATTATTATTTATATCACTTATATCAATATGATTTCATCTTGCAAAATTCGATAGTTAAATCTTTAAACGCGTTTTTCTCGAGATTAGATTTTTCAAATTTGCTGACATTGTAACTCAGAGCAATTATCCGATTGGCTTGAAATTTGAACTGAGTACTCTTGAATATATAAGGAGTACAACTTTGCAGTGACCGTTTTACTTAGAGAGCCACTGCGGCCGAAGTAGTGGCCCTAGCTCAATAAAAAAAGTGGCATTTTAAACTAGAGGCTCTGCCAATGTAAACAATTTAAAAAAGCTAATGGATACGTGTATGCATTATAAAGTTATTGGCACTCAAACATGGCAACCTACGAGCCGAATTCTCAGCATTTGCGGGAACTGCTCCAAAGACAACAAAGGAAGGGATTTTTGCACCGGATTGTGACTGGAGATGAAAAGTGGGTTTACTATCATAATCCTGAACGCCGAAAATCATGGGGACTGCCTGGTCATATTCCGTCATCGTCGCCCAAACCGAATATTCACGGATCCAAAGTGATGCTGTGTATCTGGTGGGACCAGCTGGGCGTTGTGTACTATGAGCTGCTCAAACCATCCGAAACCATCACAGGGGAACTCTACCGACGTCAGTTGATGCGCTTGAGTAAGGCACTCAAAGAGAAACCGCCACAATTCAACGAAAGACATGACAAGGTGATACTGCAGCATGACAATGCCCGACCCCATGTTGCAGATGTCGTGAAAAAGTACTTGGAAACGCTGAAATGGGAGGTTTTATCCCACCCGCCGTACTCTCCAGACATTGCCCCTTCCGACTATCACATGTTCCGGTCAATGGCACACGATTTGGCTGACCAGCACTTCGGTACTTACGAAGAAGTCAAACATTGGGTCGATTCCTGGATTGCCTCCAAGGACCAAGATTTTTATCGACGCGGGATTCGAATGCTACCTGAAAGATGGGCCGAGGTCGTAGCTAGCGACGGGCAGTACTTTGATTAAAAAATATGTAGCCACTTTTTTATAATAAAGCCTTAAACTTTTGAGAAAAACGGTCACTGCAAAGTTGTACTCCCAATATTTACTGTACAATGACGTGGGATACTTTTTATTGGATGAAAATTGACGATTTGGTACTGAAAAAAACGAACATTTTGTAGGCAAGAAAACAGATTTTTTTCATAACTACGCCATTTTGTTAGATTTGGATATTTTTCGAAAATCCTACGTCATTGTACAAGAAATACCTTCCAGTTTAACGACATTTTTTCCTTTTTCGGTTTCAGCGACTTAATCGGCCGGAATCAAGTCAGCAGTGGAGGAACTTTTTTTTTTGGCGCCTCCGAAGGCAGCGCATAAGACGCTTGGATCTCAATATTTTTCTATGAAAAAATTGTGTAATATAGGTCAAATATAGCCAAATATATTCTTAATTTTACGAAACATTTAACTGAGTACTTTTCTTCCAAAAAATTCCCGAAAATAACCCAAATTTTCAGCGTTCACAATGGCATAGCCCCTTAAAACTAGTTTTCGCGTTTTGAGCACCTGCTGTGCACAACCGTAGCCTAAGTTGCGCGGTGTGAAAGTACCACAAGCCAGAAAAATTCCGTGTAGCGTCAAAATTTGATATCAAACCGAGAAATCGTTTTTAACAATAGCTGTGATTTTTTGGGCTAAATTATAGTGATTCGAGTTTTCATCGACATTTTATATTCTTTACTGATTTAGAATATAAATCAGCTTTTGTCCATTCACTGGTCGGTTTAACCTATTTCATTGCATGTACGAACAAACAAAAAATCCGAACAAAAACTCACTCGTATCTGCTCGACTCTGGGTTTTTGGAAGCGCAGGTCAAACGTGTAATTCGAGAGTGTTCGCATCTTCGGATGTTGGCGATCGTTGCAGATACAAACGACCGGGACTCCCGAGTTCTTTATGAGGCTAATCAGTTCTTGGAGACCACCGCGATCCTCGTTGCCCGCCATGCCGTCCACCTCGTCCATCAGTAATACGTGCTTCGTCGATAACTTGCTGGCCGGGCGATCTGTAAAAATCCAACCGATCTTATCCAAACTTTCCTCGCGATAATAGAATAAATAAACAAACAAACACATGCCTGTAAAATAGCCCGTCACGGTGTTGTTCGTCAAGATTCCGGAGATTTCTTGCTTCAGCAGTGTTTTGCTCCTCGTATCGGAGGCGTTGAATTCGAGGAGATCGAGGCCGAGCTCCGCGCAGACCACTTGAACCGTGGTCGTTTTGCCGACCCCCGGTGGACCCGAGAGCAGGCAAGCCTTGAAGAAACTGCCGTCGTCGTTTTTCGCGTACGGGCCTGCGAAACCAAAAAAAAATCGATCATGTATCAACGGCGAAAATTTTACTTGCATTGTCATCCTGCAGTGTCGTCTGCAGATTTATTTTTTGTTATTTTACTGGCGTGATTACGAGTACGTATCAAATTATACGCAAAAGGGTGTTTTTCAAAAATTGAAAACAGCTTCTCATTTTCGGCATGATAAAAAATCCGTTTCGTTACGAAATTAATATTTATAATGCAAATGAAACTTACTCGGTCTGCCGATTTTCACGCTTCCATGTTGATTTTTGTGCCAATTGCTCAGCCAGGTGTAAAGCTTCTTCGCGTTGCTCTTGTCACTGTGCTGCCCGATTATCTTGCTCATGGTCTTCGGCCTGTATTTTTCGACCAATGCCACCTGCTGGTTGTCGTTCGTCTGCTATTGCAGAACATTCATTGAAGACATGAATTGTCGAAATATATACATGTATACATATTTCGATGATATCATTTATTTATATATTTAAATAATTTAAAAACTATATATATATATATAATTGTATATATATATATATAATTTATATAATATATATATATATAATTCTATATATATATATATATATATATATATATATATATATATATAATTTAAAAACTATATATATATATATAAATGAATATATTATAATTGGAGTTATATTATGATTACTGATATGTCATAATGATAGAATTGCTTCATAATTGAATGCATTACACATACAGTACTATAATAGTAATGATAAATTATTAATACATTAGTATTGCTAAATATAATCAATTATTAAGTAATAATTTATTAAATGAATAATTATTATAAAAAATGTGAGATATTATTATTAATAATAATTAATCGTAGATTCCATTGTACAGGGTCTTCCCCCTTATTACATTCCCCACCATATTCCACTTCCTCATCTACGAATTATTAATAATATTATATCGTATAATAATAACAGCAAACTTAACAATGAAAAAATAAATAAACTTATTACTGTTATTGTTCTGTATTATTCTATAAAATAATCATATCGTGGTTTTTATTTATCTATAATAATAATGATATGACTAACTATATCATTTTATTCACCGATACGATTTTATTACTTTAATAATATATAAATAAATTAAGACAATAACATCGAAGTTTACATATACATTTAATATTTCAATGTTTATGTTTCAAGTAAGGGGTTACCCCAACTTGCGATTTTGAAAAAAACGATTTTTTTTTATTGCATTTTTTTGAAGTATAAGTATCTGAGAATATGTCCTGAAAATTTCAAGTCGATCCGAACAAAATTGACTGAGATATGAGCGTTGAAAGAGAAGAATCCGTTGTGTAAACGACCGGAAATTGAAACTTTAAACGCGTTTTTCTCAAAATGGCATTTCTGAAGTCGGTGACCAAGATTACTCGAACACTAATGAACCGATATTCTTGAAATTTTGCAGGCTTATTTAATACATAAAAATGTAGTCTTTAATCGTTCGATTTTTTTTTCGAAAACAAATGGCCGTTTTATAGCCAAAAAACGGCCGTTTTTTTCGTTAAAATCGAACCATGAACTTTGACTGTCCGCCATTTTGTGAAAAATGAATATTTTTTCAAATCCTTCGATTAAAGACTAGTTTATACTTATATTTGACTAAATCCATCCGCATTTTTTTTTTCAGATGATCCACTTCGCCGCAACGTTGGTCACCGCAAACCGTGTATATAAAAACATTATTTCATTGACGGCCATTTGCCACTAAACAATGTAATATTTTTCAATAAAAAAAATTACTGAAAGTTCTTCAAGATGTGTTCTTTCAGATGGTATATTGATCGATTAAAAAAGTTTTGTAGTTTTCTTTAAAAAAATTCATGAAAAAGGCCTTTTTTGCGCTACAAGTGGGGGTAACGCCTTAAAAAAAATAATATTTCAACGTTTACCCCCGATCCATAGAAATCAAATGACCTTCAAAATGTTTAGCATTTAAAAAAATACTCAAGATCGAGCGACTAAATACCTGCGAAGTTTCAGGAGCACTCGCAGCATCTTTGCTCTGCGAATCATCTCTTTTGGATGTGCCTGGTTTTTCCTCGTTTCGCTCCGTAGGCGGCGATTTTTCATTTTTCGGTGTGCAAACTTTTTTGGGGCTCGGACTTCTGGCGACTTGGTCGGGTGATCTCGACCTCTTTCGCGCTTTCGACGCGTTGCGCGGCTGAACGACGGCCGACGCTTTTCCGGCTGGTTTCGTTCTGATGAGGTCGAGGAGCTCGTCCTCGGATATTTTCTTCGTTCCGAGAGCGGCGGCCTGGGACGGAGAGGGAGAGAGAGAAAGCACGTTTGACGGATGATAACGAAGGGGCGAAGAGTGGGAAAGCGAGTAGAAAATGGCACAATACTTTTTCGAGCTTCGCGACACCTGCCTCGTCACCGACCACCAGGTAGTCGGTTTTCTTCGACAACGACTTGACTGTACGGCCACCGTACTTGTGGATCAATTCCTCGGCCTCGTCGCGCTCTAGCGAGTCCAATACGCCGGTGAGGAGGAACGTGAGGCCGGCCAAGCAATTGCTGGCACCCTGGAACATCGAAGAACCGTGAAGAATGGAAAAACAAACGCACGTCGCTCCCTAGGCACTTTCTTTCGCCTCAGAGCGAACGTATATCACGAGGGTACGAAAAGTGTTCGATTCGAAAGTACGAACTTCCGGTATCGGCTTCGAGCCGGGATTTCGAGCGCCACCGCGCTGCAAATAATTCGTGTACAGGGCCGCGCGTTGTTTCTTCTTCTCAATTTGTTCTTCGTAGACGTCGGGAACGGACTCGTTCGCTGATTTATCCTTCTTCTTAGTTTCGTGCCTCTCGATCACCACTTGGCTCGTTTTCTTTGGTCCCTTCAACACGCCGAAATTCAACTTGCCCTTTCCATCTTTCGATTCCGTCGCGTCCTTGCTCGTTGCGCTTTCGCTGCTTGCACCTTCGCGCCCAGACTTCGCCGCGCTCGGCTTCTTCTCGTCTTTTGGAGCTGTCGCGAATTGAGAAGAAAAAAATCATTTTGCACGTTTTTTCAACCGAGCCGAGAAAATTCAATTTTACGAAAACTTTTATCCATGCATCGAAAAATTGAATTTGAACATTAAGGCGTCAGGTCACAGTAACGGGTACTAAATCACGTGCGAATTTGACAATTTTTTTTTCGTATGAAAAAAAAGTAATTCACTCATAGAATTAATTACACATGTATTTAGTATAAATATCAAGCTGTTGGAAAATAATTTTTTTTTTTCGATGCACAAAATGGCCGACTATTCGAAACTTCTCGAAACAACTTTTTTCCAATTGGCGTGACAAATAGCGTCAACAATTTTCACTCGATTTACTTCAAATTTAAAAGTTATGTTCCTAATTGCATTTCGCAGAGAAATACGAGGGTGGGGTGAAAAGTTTCCGGCCTGACCAAGAGATGGTGCCACTAGGTCTAGTTTTGTGGTGCCCATACGGTCACTTTCCGATCTTACCAACGCCGTCCAAGACAACTAGCGCCAACGGAGTCAGCGCGAACTAAGGAACAAATTCCTTATGGACTTTCCCCTCTAATAAAAATATGAATAATGGATATTCGAACAAAAACCGCCAAAGCTGTAGCGTTAAACTCTTGTTTGTTAAGACAAAATATAAAGGTATTGAGTTTTCTAATTAAAGGTAATAAAAGATACATCCGTCTCAAATTCTCCGGTCCTCAAGCCTAGTTCCCGTGCACGAGCGTCCACAATTGGTGACCCCGCAACGTCGATTACATTCGATCCGTCTTATTTTTTACGGACGCTAACCTCGATAAGCCACGCCGTGAACATGGCCTTTTTTCGTACGCCGAAGTCTACGTTGAATATTCCGAAGGAAGATCCCCAGCCAGAGAATCAGAGTGAGGGTTTTGACGATTCACGAGACGTCGAAGTAGGTTTTCGCGGATTTGCCAACGGATTTCGTACAGTGAAAATTCCGAGATTCTGGCCAGAAATGCCCGACGTATGGTTCGCCCAGGTAGAGTCAACGCTTCGCTCGCAAGGTGCTCAGACAGATACAGAGATGTACGACGCCGTACTTATGGCTCTCGATACCAACACGGTCCGACAAGTCTCAGACATCGTTCGCCGGCCCCCGGAGACAGACAAATTCAACGCACTCAAGGCCGCGATCGTCAAACGACTGAACGACTCGAGAGAACGACAGCTGCAGAAGTTTCTCAACGAAATACAGCTTGAAAATCGAAAACCCTCACAGTTGCTTCGTGAAATGCAGGATTTAGTCGGCGAAGGCGTACGCGAGGACTTATTGCGCACGAGGTTCATACAATGCATGCCGACCGGTATTCGCTCCTTCCTCGTTGGAAGTTCCGAGTTGTCCCTCGACAAACTGGCCGATACTGCTGACAGACTGATGGAGTCATGCCCTGGACACTCGGTGATGTCCGTAGAAGGACAACAGGAGGTCCACGCTATCGCCCAACGACCGGGACTCAACGAGAGAAGACTGAGCAACATCGAAACCACCCTGTCGAGAATGGTCACGCTCCTCGAGAAGATGTGTGTCGAAAAACAAGCGAACAGGAATAACGCAGAGGGTCAACGACAGTCCAGACCACGATCCCGCAGCAACTCGAGAGCCCACGTGGATGGTGTTTGCTTTTTCCACGCAAAATACGGCAAGGATGCGAGAAAGTGCCTTCTCCCTTGTGCATACAAGCCATCGGAAAACTAGTGCCGCCGACTTCGATCCAGACGGTAGGAGTAGGCGGTCCGGAAGAAGGGGAAATCCGTCTGTTCATCAAGGACAAAATTTTGGACCAACCTTTTCTCGTCGACACCGGATCCATAGTCAGTGTTTACCCCCTCCACGCTATGCCGAGGAAGACTCCGGAGGACGATTTTAAGCTTTACGCAGCAAATCAAACAGAGATAAAAACGTTTGGAAATACGCTTCTGACGTTGAACCTCGACCTTCGCCGATCGTTCCCCTGGGTTTTCGTGATCGCTGACGTCAGCAAGGCCATCATAGGAGCAGATTTTCTTAAAAAATACGAGCTTCTTGTCGACCTCAATGGAAACAGGCTCATCGACAAAACAACAAGTCTCTCGACGCCAGGTACGCAAGAAAAAACGAAAATCTATAACGTATCTACCATAAATCAACAGGATCGCTACGCCGAGCTCCTCCAGGATTTCGTGGACATTACGATCCCGACCGTGTCACCGCCTCCTGAGGACAAATCCGGAACCGCTCATTTCATCGAAACAACCGGTCCCCCGGTCTCACAACGTCCCCGCAGGCTGGTAGGAGAGAAGCTCGAGGCACTGAGAAACGAGATTCAGTATCTACTGGACATGAAATTCATTCGCCCGTCAAAGAGCCCGTGGAGCAGCCCGGTTCACTTGGTGAAGAAATCCAACGGTTCCTGGCGTCTCTGCGGAGATTTCAGAGCCTTAAACGCAAAAACCATCCCTGACAGATATCCCACGGGTCACTCACACGATCTATTTCAGAGGCTTCACGGGAAAAATATATTTTCGGCCATTGATTTAAAACAGGCCTACCACCAGATTCCGGTCGCTAAGGACGACGTCGAAAAGACCGCCATCACGACACCGATCGGCCAATTCGAGTACCTGATGATGCCGTTCGGCCTCAGGAATGCCTCTCAGACATTCCAGCGTCACATGGATTCAATCTTCCGCGACTTGGAATACGTCGTAGTATATATAGACGACATTCTAATCGCCTCCGTCGACGAACGCCAGCACCTTTCTCACCTACGGGAGGTTTTCAGCCGTTTGAGGAGACACCGACTTATCATAAACACCGACAAGTGTCAGCTCGGAAAGGAGGAACTCGTCTTCCTCGGATATAAAATCTCTGGGAAAGGGTTCGAACCACCTTCCGCAAATATTCAAGCCATCGCCGAGTTCCCGCAGCCGACAACAATTCAAGAGCTTCGCCGGTTCCTCGGTCTCATCAATTTTTATCGTCGCAGTATTCCGCGCATGGCCGAACTTCAGGCCCCGCTCAGCGAGTTTCTCCGAGAGTCAAAGAAGAACGATAAACGTCCGGTGCCCTGGGACCCGCAGTCTATCGAAACCTTCAACAAATGTAGGGAAGCGATCGTGAATGCCACTCTCACGACGTACTTAGCTCCTGACACGCCGTTACGATTGACCACAGACGCCTCTACGTTCGCGGTTGGTGCCGCTCTCGATCAATTGGAGGATGACACGTGGAAGCCGGTGGGATTTTTCTCCCGGAAATTATCGCCAACTGAACAACGATACAGTACTTACGACCGCGAACTGCTCGCCATTTTTGCGGCAATAAAACACTTTCGGCACATCTTGGAAGCGAGACCATTCGTCGTAAGAAGTGATCATCGTCCGCTCACCTACGCGTTCAGACGAAAATTGGAACAAGCGTCGGAACGGCAGCTCAGGCAGTTGGACTTCATCGCACAATTCGCAACTGAAATTGTATATTTGAAAGGCGAAGATAATACCGTGGCCGACGCTCTTTCGCGAGTAAAAGAAACGTGCGCGATCGACATGCCTCGAGCCCTTTCCGCTAACGAGATCGCCAAGGCCCAAAACGAGGACGTGGAGCTACAACAAATACTGCGGAACGACACGTCGCTGAATCTGCAACGCCTCACCGCCGAGCCGGGGGTTCAACTCTGGTGTAATATCAACGAAGGAATCGTTCGCCCGTACATTCCCATGAGCCTCCGTCGTCGAGCGTTCGACTCTATGCACGCCTTGTCTCATCCAAGCATCCGCACGACTAGTCGCATACTACGTCAAAAGTACGTTTGGCCGAGCATCAGGAAGGACGCGACAGAGTGGGCACGACTATGTGAACCCTGTCAACGCGCAAAGGTCCACCGTCACAATAAAATTCAACCTAATCATATCAGCATTCCGGACAGCCGCTTCAACCATGTTCATCTCGACATCATCGAACTTCCGGTAAGCGAGGGCTTCAGGTATTGCCTAACAATAATCGACCGTTTTAGCCGTTGGCCGGAGGCAATTCCGATCCGCGATATCACTGCGAACTCCGTGGCCTCCGCGTTCTTCGACGGCTGGATATGTCGTTTTGGAACACCACTCACTCTCACCACCGACCAGGGCAGCCAGTTTGAATCGGCGTTATTCACTGCTCTTGCCAATCTCATCGGTTCGAGACGCATACGAACCACCCCATACCACCCCGCATCAAACGGGCTGGTAGAGAGGTGGCACCGTACTGTGAAAACCGCGCTGATGTGCAGTCGCCCGACTCCGTGGACCAAGATTCTCCCGACTATTCTCCTGGGCTTACGCACAACATACAAGGAAGACCTGGGGGCCTCATGTGCAGAAATGTTGTACGGGTCGACTATCCGCCTACCGGGTGAGTTTTTTGTCAATTGTGAGATGCCGGCCGAACCCAAAATTTTCGTCGAAAAGCACCGAGAGTTTATGCGTGGGCTACGACCCACTCCGACCGCCCACCACAACAAAGTAAGGATGTTTGTCCAAGACGAGCTCTATACGGCCTCACATGTATGGATCAGGGTTGACGCTGTCCGTAGGCCCCTGGAGCCTCCGTACGAGGGCCCATACAAAGTCATAGAGCGTTTGGACGACCGCAGATTTGTCATTGACGTCAACGGCCAACACAAAACTATCTCAGTCGAACGACTTAAAGCAGCTTTCCGGAACAAAGAAGATCGTTGCGACGGAGAAAAGCCACCAGAGTCAAGCATCGCACCTCACCAACGGGGATCGACTGTAGACCCACCCCTCCGCACCTACCAAAGGAAAAAAGTCAGTTTCGTCCCTGAAAAAAGCTAGTCAGTTACTAGGGGAGGAGTGGTGTGGTGCCCATACGGTCACTTTCCGATCTTACCAACGCCGTCCAAGACAACTAGCGCCAACGGAGTCAGCGCGAACTAAGGAACAAATTCCTTATGGACTTTCCCCTCTAATAAAAATATGAATAATGGATATTCGAACAAAAACCGCCAAAGCTGTAGCGTTAAACTCTTGTTTGTTAAGACAAAATATAAAGGTATTGAGTTTTCTAATTAAAGGTAATAAAAGATACATCCGTCTCAAATTCTCCGGTCCTCAAGCCTAGTTCCCGTGCACGAGCGTCCACAGTTTTGGAGCGGCGTCCTACAGTACCATTCCTACCGAGCTTGTATGTACAGTTTCAGCCCAATCGCTACGTTAGTTTGCGTTTGAGAGCACATTGCGCGAAACGCTTCCGTTGTTTTCTTAAAGATGGAAAAATTGGAAAAACGTGCTGTCATCAAATACGCCCATTTGAAAGGTTTTACACCAAAACAAATAAAAGAAGAGATGGATTCAGCACTAGGAGACTCCTCCCCATCATATTCAACTATTAAGCAGTGGGTTTCTGAATTTAAATTGGGTCGTGTGAGCACCTCTGACGAGCCTCGCTCAGGACGGCACGTTGAAGTCACAACTTCAGAGATGATTGAAAAAATCCATAAAATAGTTTTGGAAGACCGCAGGTTGAAAGCGCATGAGATAGCTGAGACCTGTAGGATGTCAGCTGAACGTGTACGAAATATTTTGCACAACAATTTGAACATGGAAAAGCTGTGTGCAAGGTGGGTGCCGCGTTTGCTAACGCTCGACCAAAAACTGCTTCGAAAAACCATTTCTACCGACAATTTGACGCTGTATAGGCGTAATCCAAACGAATTGTTGCGTCGATTCATAACTGTTGATGAGACATGAGTCCACCACTACACTCCTGAAAAAGATTTAAGAGCAACGAAGAAGTTATCGAAGCTGTAAATCAGTATTTTGAGGAGCTTGACGAATCTACGTTTAAAACTGGTATAACTAAATTAGAACACCGTTATGAGAAATGTATCAGTGTTGATGGATATTACGTTGAAAAATAAAGCAAAAAAAAAATGTTAAAACATCGTTTTTCTTGGTCAGGTCGGAAACTTTTCACCCCACCCTCGTACGTAAGGAATTTCTGATTAATCGAACATTTTTCATTTTATGAGCAGTTATAACGAAATTTTTCACTGAAAATTCATTTCTTAAGTTCAAATACCTACAACTTTTGAATAAAACAATATTTTTGAAATTCCGTACGTACTTCTCTAGGTATTCTAATGTAGATTGACGAGAATGTTTGTTTTTTGTTCTAGGTAAAAAATTGTGGATACTAAATGTCACGCTGCAGAGCGCCTAAAAAAGATAACAAAAGACAATAATAGTAGTCGACCGGACTGTACATCGAAGAAAAAAAATTCTAACAGCTTGATATTCATACTAAATAGATGTGTAATTAATTTTATGCGTCAATAACTTTTTCATACGAAAAAACTATTGTTAAATTCGCACATGATTTTATATCCGTTACTGTGGCCTACCGCCTTAAGGGAAAATAGTCGACAGTCGTTTTTTCAAGTTCTTTCGCTCCTCCCGTATTCCACGGTGTTCAAAGTGTAATCATTCATTCGACCCAAACAACGTTAGATGAGAGAACATGTGCTTGAAATTTCGCACGCCCGTCTTACCGACGTCGCGCCGTATCTTCTTCGCGTCCTCATTCTCGTTGGACGTCTCGAGATGCTTGCGTTTTCCGTTTGTCTTCGCGTCGTTCGGCTCTGAGTTACGATAGTCCGTTTCTATCTGCGAGGTGTCCAGTTGGCTCAAGGTCTTCTCGAAGTCGTCGTCCTCGTGGAACTCGGCCTCCTGCGTAATTGGATCACTGTGAGCAACGCTTCTACCTCGCGTCATAATTAAAATCTTGTGAAACGAGTGGATCGAGTAGAACAGTGCTCGATATCAATAATTCCTCTGTATCCGAACACCCGTATACTTTTTTAAGGGTGCTGCGTGAGCTTGAAATAATAAAAAAAAATAGATTCAATAGCACATGGTTTTATAGCATTGCGGATCTTAA
Organism: Ophion obscuratus; assembly: GCA_964007375.1. Lineage (NCBI taxonomy): Eukaryota > Metazoa > Arthropoda > Insecta > Hymenoptera > Ichneumonidae > Ophion > Ophion obscuratus. Next base: position 31,760,520 of record OZ023323.1, read on the forward strand.
CTGTCATTCACGGAAAAGATTTCGTAAAAAATCCAAAAAGTCGCCGATTCGTGAGGATCTTTGTGAAGCCAAAGTGGCGCATCGTTTAAGGGATCGACAGTGTTAAATTTACAAAAAAAATCAATTTTTTTCTTGCCTTATCCGATAGTATAGACGGTTATAAACATGCTGTTCGAATTTCGGGGAGAATTTTGAATTATTGCAATTGCTACAGGCTTGCTCAGAAAAAGATATTCAATCAGCTGCATGAGACCTGGCGCGGACGGACGCGTTTTTCTCGAAATGTCTTTTTCAAGTACCGTATACACTCTCACAGGAAGAGTTTTCAAATTATCCGTTTCAAATTTTGACACAACATTCTTTACGCCATTCCTTATCTTGCTAACAAAACTTTTTATTGTTTGAAATCTTCATATTTTTTTTTAACGGAACCTGTCCAAGGTTTAGGCTATATTTCATACCTTATTTTCAAACTGCCACCATTTTGTCGATTTGATTAAAAAAACCTCCATAGTAAGATAGCGGCTTTCACACTGATTAATAATCTTTTTACAAATTTTATTTCAGATAATATTTACGGCCACAACCGTGTATACCGTGAAGACTCTTTTTATTTCGAAGACATTTTTTACCGTAAAAAAAATGTCAACATGAAAGTTAAAAAATGTATTTTCTGTTGTTCATGAGTGCTTTGATTTAGCATTAAAAAATTAGATTGATTAAGGAGAGATATACACCTAGATGGTCGAGGTCAAGGATTTAGAAGCTATGAACATTCTGTCGATCGTAGAAGACCTACACTATAGGCCTGGTATCGATGATTCCATATAAGTTGACAAATTTCATGATTTATTCATTCCCATATTTTCAAACGCGTTTTTCTCAAAACCACGTTTTTCAAATCGGTACCCAACATTTCTCGAAAACCAATGAACCGATCGCCTTGAGGTTTTTGTGGTTATTCTATACACCATTATCTAGTACTTGTCATAGGATTTTTTTTTCCGGTACTTAGTTTTTGTTTTATAGGCATAATAATAACTAATTTTTGGCCCTAGAATCACTATTTATGTTCAAACGTGCGCCATTTTGTCATAAATCGATATTTTCAAAATCAGCTATGACAAGTACTAGATTATAGTACCTAATTTAATAAACTTTTTGATTTTTTTTTCAGATGATGTTTGAAGAAACGCCAATGCGTACCATATACACAGATTTTTTTACAATACTTCAAGGATCATACAATATCCTTGTATAGTTTTGATATTTTTAAATAGAGAAAATTAAACATATTTTTGAATGTATATACTTTTAGGTAATTAAAACCTCAATCCGAAATTTCAAGTAGTTTTTCTTGAAAAAATTCACAAGTGACCTTTTTTCCGGCTCCTAGGTGTATATCTCCCCTTATTTTGACAATTGAATAAAAAAAACGTGAAAATCAGCTATTGTTAGATATGTTATACGGTGATGATTCCTTAAACAATAATTTAATTGTTAATCAATATTATTCAATAAAAAAAACTCAAACTTGAGAACACTGTGTATCAATTGTGTGTGAAAGGCCGACGTCATCTCTCGATACTCCCAGCAGAAAAAAAATCAAAATCGCCACACTTTTTCCAAAAAATGGGCGAACAGACCTTTTTCAGAAGTTTCTTCGCCACGCTGGTAGAATTGACCCTCTTAGCAGGTTTGCTGCCAAAGAGATTGTGCGGCGAGGCAGCCTTGAGGTTCTCGTTCTTCTTGTCCTTCCCACTGGGCGTTTTCTCTTTACTTTTTTTAGGCGCTGGCGTTTCGTCCTCCGAGTCGCTCAAGATCACGGATTTCTTCGGTTTCTTGACAGCCTGCGACAAAAACTCAATGAGCAACCAGACAACTCTGAGGATACAGTATACAAGAATGAAACGAGACGAACTTTGTTCGATTTGCTCGTAGCGGCATTAGCGTCGTCCTCGTCGCCGGACGAGAGAATCGAGACGACCTTGGGTTTCGGTTTTTTCGCGTCGCCCCTCGGCGACACGATGAAGAACGATCTTATGTCCTGCAATGAGAAGTCATTCGTTACTCGATGCGTCAGGTCAGATTTCCCGGTCGAGGCTATCGACGCCGACATAACCTACTTTCGACATATTTTTCTTCTGCGACGCAATTGCGACGATCAACGCGGCAAACGTGTCCGCGAGAGAATATTCGTTCGAGTCGCGATCGAGTTTTGTCTTTCTTTTCTACCGGCAAACGTCCACAAACGTAACGTCAAACGCATTAATTTTAGCCAAGAAATTATTGCGCGGGCGCGCGTTTATTTTACGTCCCGCGTAAATTCAACCAACGTACAGTCGGCGCAAAGAGTTTCACCGTGCCGAAGAACGCGTTTTTTCCATGGCGCCCTTGCAGAGGGCGACGTAGCAGAATTGGAGGTTAGGCGACGATATTACGGCGTTACCGAACGTTGACACGTGCCGAACCGCGAGTATGCGAGTAAAGCGTGTTCCCGGGCGGTGATAGACGAAAAATGAGCTTCGACGTGACTAGACGCGTACGACATAACCTCGAAAGTGCGCGGAAAGTTTGCATCGTCTTCGCGAGCTAACGCGCGCGCGATAGTCCCGACCGGCGCGACCTAACCTCAAAATGGTCAAGGAACAGTACAGGGAAACCGACGTGGCGAGGAAAATGTACGTTGATATCGTGTTTCGAGTCGAGCTCGCTGCATCGACGAGGATCCAATGACTTATGAGACTGAGGAACTTTCGCGAAAGTACCTCGGTCGAATATTCTGGAATTCCTAACCTCAAAATGAATTATCTTACACGGAAGGGATGAAATACGTTACCGCGAATCGACTTTTTTCAGATCCCATGTCTCGTTCGGAGTGGACAGTCGCCAAAATATGGAGCGCCAGGCGCACATCCATGTCGTGGCCAAAAATCTCTACTGTCAGGACAGCCTGCACACTCCGGTTCAGTTCGGAGTACTCGACAATCGAATGGTAAGCAAAATGTACTTTTGTTATTTTCGAAACGCAAAGCTTGAGCGGAGCGCTTAAAAAATTATCACTCCTTCGCCTCGCTGCATCAGGGTACTTGTTCCAACGCGAGTCCCTGCACCACCTGCGGCAAGCCTCTGAGCGAGTGCATCGGCCACTATGGCTACATCGACCTGGAATTGCCAGTCTTCCACGTCGGATACTTCAGATCGGTGATAGGAATTCTGCAGACGATATGCAAGGTACGCTCTCACCTTTTCGTCCAACTTAAAAAGAAAACTAAAACAACGCATTCTCCGCTATTTCTCAATCAGAAATGTTCCCACGTGATGTTGCCGCCAAGCGACAAAAAGGCCTACCTCATGCGCGTCCTCAACCCCAATCTCGGCTACCTCAGTCGCAAAGCATTGCGCAAGCAGATCCTCGAAAAAGCCAAGAAGACTACGACCTGTCAAAATTGCGGCGACCTCAACGGTACCGTCAAGAAGGCCGGTCTCCTCAAGATCGTCCACGAGAAGTACAAAACCAAGAAGAAGACCGATCCTATAGTACTGGAAAAATTGTCCGAGTACAGCAGTGTGATCGAGAAGAACAAAGAGCTCGAGAGTATCATCCAGAGTGGATTGATCCACGTTCTCAATCCTTTGGAGGTAAGAGAGGAAAGAATGAGGGCTGGGAAAATTCCGTGCAAACGCGTTTCACAAATTCGTTCGGTGTGAGCTGTACTTAAGGGGTTAGGCAACAGTAACGGGTATAAAATCATGTGCGAATTGAACCATTCATTTTCGTATGAAAAAGCGATTTACTCATAAAATTAATGACACATATATTTAGTACGAATATCAAACTGTTAGAAAATATATATATATATTTTTTCGATATACAAAATAACCGACGACTAATATTTTCTTTTGTTATCTTTTTTTAGGCGCTCCACGGCGTGACATTTAGCATTCACAATTTTTTACCTAGAACAAAAAACAATAATTCTCGTCAATCCACATTAGAATACCTAGAGAAGTACTTACGAAATTTAAAAAATATTGTTTTATTCAAAAGTTGTAGGTTTTTGAATGAATTTTCAGTGAAAAATTTCGTATAAAACTTCTCGTAAAATGAAAAGTTTTCGATTAATCAGAAATTCCGTACGTACTTCTCTGCGAAATGCAATTACGAACATAACTTTTAAATTTGAAGTAAATCGGGTGAAAATTGTCGAAGTTATTTGTCACGCCAATTGGAAAAAAGCTATTTCGAGAAAAACGCGTTTAAAGTTTTAGGTACTCTATGTCCGTGCCAGAGGTGGGCTTACGTTAAACGCTCAAAGTCGGTGAAAAAAATGTTCTTGCCATAAATTGAATAGTAACTTATTCTTATGATGATAAAGCACGGTTTTAGCGAGAAAAAAAATCGATGTTTTGAAAATTCTACTGTGTCCTTACCCCTTAAACATTGTTTTGCTCCAACATCTTATAGTTTAATATTATAAAGTAACAATCTAAGTATATTTATATACGCAGCGCTTTAAGGGAAGGGCAGGGGTTTCAGCGTGGAAAAAAAAACATTTTTTTTCTAATTTTCTTTCATCTATATGGATAGAGTAAATTTATTGAAACCTTTTGTACATTGTTGAGTGTCATTTCAAGAACATTCCGTGAAATTTGTACGCGAAAATATCCACAAACAAGCCGGTGACAAAGCTTTTTCAAGAACGCCTTTGGAAAAACACGATTTACGGTGTTCACTGTATCTCAGCTAGAAATGATCTCAAAATCAAGTACCATTAAAATTTAGTCAAAGTATAATCAAATCCTCCCCCCAACGGTCTTTGATAATTTTTTTTTCATTTCTAAATTTTTGGTGGTCATGTAAAGTGAAAAGTGCTATTTTTCACGAAAAATTCCGCCATTTTTGGGGTGGAAACCCCCTCAATGTAAAAAAAAATCTCAAACTAACCGTTGGGGGGAGGTATTTTATATGTAGAAAGTGTGTACCAAGTTTTAAATAAATCGGTCATGTAGTTTTCAAATGGCAGTGAACACGGACTTTGAAAAAGTGGTTTCGAGAAAAACGCGGCACCGGCTTGTTTGTGGATATTTTCGCGTACAAATTTCACGGAATGTTCTTGAAACGACACTTAACAATGTACAAAAGGTTTCAGAAAATTTACTCCATCCATATTGATGAAAAAAAAAAATCGCAAAAAAGTGTTTTTTTTTTCACGCTGCAACCCCTACCCTCCCGTTAAACCGTTTACAAAATTATTCCTGCGTCTACCTCAGGTCCAAGGTATCCTGGAGCGTATACCGTTATCGGACGTGCCGCTGTTGCTGATGAATCCGAATTGCGGGCTGCCCAAGGACCTGATACTAACGAGAATCCCGGTACCGCCTATATGCATCAGACCGAGCGTAGTGTCGGATCTAAAGGCGGGTACGAACGAGGACAATCTTACGATGAAACTCTCCGAGATAGTGTTCATCAACGACGTGATACAGAAGCACAGGCAGAGCGGCGCCAAAGTACAGATGTACAACGAAGACTGGGAGTTCCTCCAGCTCCATTGCGCGCTCTACATAAACAGCGAGATGTCGGGTATACCGCACAATATGCAGGTGAATGCCGTCGAAAGATGTCTTCCATTGATGACGATCTTCCATGTCGAACGAATGTAACATTAGCCCGGTTGCTTACAGCCAAAAAAATCGGGCCGAGGTTTGGTCCAGAGATTGAAGGGTAAGCAGGGACGATTTCGCGGTAATTTGTCGGGGAAGCGCGTCGACTTTTCCAGCAGAACCGTAATATCGCCGGATCCGAATCTGCGAATCGAGCAGGTCAGTGTCCTCGAGTAACAAGCATTTACATGATAAACGATTTATTAGGGTTCCATCATTGATGTCACTCTGCTGTCCGTCCGTATGGCACGGGTCTCTAGCTCGTAAACGGAATGAGTTACAGATCGGCAATTTGGATATATTTAGAATGTTGACCCAAAATCGAATATTGAATTAGAAATGCAATTAAATTATTTTTCATGGCGGTCCCATGCATGAAAAAGGAGCAGAAAAAATGTCTTACCCTGGCATGTGGGGTGTCATTGGCTAAAGCTCATTGAGTAGAGAACACATATTTTTTCTTCTTTTTTTATCGTCAAAAATAGAGAAATGGGGACCGTCAAAGTTATCAGTTTAGGTCATTTTTTTACGGGGTCTATCTCAAAAACTAAACTATTTAGGAATTTGGAATTTCTGTATATATATTCTGTATTCTGAATACTGAAAACGCCAATTCATAATGTAGCATATATATAATAATTTATTGTATACATAATACAATGAATTTAAAATGAATATATGTAAAATTATTGTTATTTAAATATTTACGATACCAAATGACTTATTTTTGGAGTCGGTGCCAGCGAAGAACGAGAGATTGACGTCACGGAAGAAACGAGATTGCAAATTAAAGTATTCCTTTCACGAAGCCGAATATTCAAAAATTAACTGATTTTCGTCTATAATCAATTAAAAATACATTTCAGTATACTGGTAAAATTTCAAGCCAAGTTACCGAACTTTTAACGAAAAATTGCGATTCTAAAAATCGTCTCATTTATACGGTGCTTTATGGAGATGACGCGCTGGTCACATTTCTATCTAATAATTGATACACTAAATAACTGTAGATGCCTGATATAAACTGCTTACGCGTGTAAAAAAATCTTAAGATTCCTTAACGACAATAAAAACAGGGGGTCACCGACTGTTTGAAGAACATTAATGATAAAACTTAGAAAAATGTAACTAGCAGACGAATTTTCGTAGCCGCGACGTTTCAGAGAATATGTAAAAATGTCCAAATCTACTAAATTTGCGGGAATTATTTAATTACAGTTTATCGTTGGATATGATAACTGATTGTTATTTATTTTTATTAAGCGCTACTGATTTGTAACCAATGATTCAGAAGGGCCCTCCTGATGCCCTTACAAAATATGGCCCTTCGCGAAAGGAATACCTAAAAAAAAAATACTGTAGATCGTATATTTCATTAATTTTTCTTCGCCTCCTCTTTCTTCTGCAATAGATGTGACAATATTGGCAATTGGCTGGTACCCACTCCAAAAATAAGTCATTTGGTACTGTAAATATTTAAATAACAATAATTTTTCATATTTTCGTGATTAGCTTACAGCAGGAGTATACGAAGCTTTCTTTAGGTATCATCCCATATGTCCCCAGTTTAGTACTACCTAGGAACTAATATAGAAAAAAAAGCATTGCCTATTTCAATATCTAGTTTAAAAAAAAGTTTATTGGTCCCGAGCCCTAACAGACGCGATGCTCGACTCGCACTTGACCGAGTTTTCGTTCATACTAATCCGAATGACCAAAGTCCTGCGATTTTTTTTTTCAAACATCGCGTCAAAAATTTCATATCGCTTGTTGCATTTTTCTTGCATCAGGTCGGTGTACCGATTCACGTTGCGAAGATTCTCACTTATCCGGAGCGCGTAAATTCGTCCAACATAGAGCTGATGAGGACCCTCATACGCAACGGGCCGGAGGTACATCCGGGCGCGAATTTCGTTCAGCAGGGAAAGACGCAGTTCAAGAAGTTCCTACGCTACGGAAATCGGCAGAAAATAGCGCAAGACCTGCAGGTAAGGCTTGAGGCGATCGGTAGCTCAAACCCGGTCGTCCTTATTTTAACAGACGCGGAAAATACGACGATCAATCGAACGCTCCTCGTTCGCAGTACGGTGACATAGTCGAGCGGCACTTGAGGGACGACGATGTAGTCCTCTTCAATCGACAACCCTCCCTCCACAAGCTCAGTATAATGGCGCACAAGGCGAAGGTCCTCGAGCATCGGACGTTCCGGTTCAACGAGTGCGTCTGCACTCCCTACAACGCAGACTTCGACGGCGACGAGATGAATCTTCATCTGCCGCAAACCGAGGAGGCCAGGGCCGAGGCCTTGGTCCTTATGGGCGTGAGTAACGTTTTACATGACCGCGAACTTCTTTTCAATTTTCATCAGTCGACGATTAGCGTGTACTGAGAAAAAAAAATGGTTACAATCAGTTAACGCAATTGATCCTGGGAAATTTGATTGCCAAGTAATTTGAGTCTCGATCGATTTGGTGAGCATTGATTCGTCCCTTGAAATATATTGACCTCTAGTCATTTTTAAGGGATCATCACAGTCTAACCGGTCGAAAAATAGCTGATCTTCGCAGATTTTTTTTCGGTGATTAGAATACACTAATCAGTCTGTTTGTTTAAATGCCAAATCAAAGCACTCATGAAGAACAGAAAATAAATTTTTAAACCTTTATTTTTATTTTTTTTACCTTTTTTCAACGGTGGAAAATGTCTTCGAACGAAAAGGAGTCCTTACGTAAATATTATCTGAAACAAAATTTGTAACAAGATTATCAATCAATATGAAAGCCGCTATCTTGCTATCGAGGTTTTTTTTAAATCAAAATTGATAAAATGGCGGCGGTTTAAAAAAAAGTATCGAATTTAGACTATTTTTGCGACAGTTTTTCGTTAAAAAAAATATGAACATTTCAAAAAAAGTTCCCAGAGCAAGATAAAGAATGTTGTGTCCAAATTTGAGACGGACAGCTTGAAAACTCTTCCTTTGAGAGTGTTTCGAAAACACCGTTTTGAAAACCGACATTTCGAGATAAACGCGTTTGAAGTTTCGAGTGCGGGATTTTCATATAAATTGTCTACTTACGATCAATCGGCGATGCCAGGTGAATGTTTATAATCGTCTATACTATCGTATAATGCAAAACGAAAATCGATTTTGTAAAAATTTTACACTGTGATGATCCCTTCACCTGCTTGGATGTAACGTATCAATGATACTTCGTTACGAAATTCGAAATAATTTATACGTTACGTCACCAATTGTGGTGTTGTCTGGATTAGAATAGATATGTGCGATAATCGCCAATGAGACTTTGATTCTAGAATGAAAGATTTCAATCTCTTTCGCGAGTTTACGATATATTATTTTATTATATAAGTTTTACTTGTCAAATATGATTGTCCTAGAGCATTTATCAAACTTGGTGAACAATTTTTATTACGTCAATTTCCCTGCGCTTTTATTTATTTCCGGTACAATCTTTCCACTTGATTTTTTCCTAGACCACGATCTAAGGGTCAATTCCTAAGGACGAACTATATTTTATTGTATAAATGTTGCTTGTGAAAAAAATACGTTGGTAGAATATTGATCAAACTTGTCAAATAATTTTTCCTGCCCCACTTTAACTGAGCTTCAATTCACTCTCGGTACCCCCTAACAATTTCCAATTGATTTTTCCCTAGACCGGGATCTCAGGATCAATTCCTAAGCAAGAATTATATCGTTTACTGTACAAGGTTATCTCGTGAAAAACTACATTGGTAGAAAATTGATCAAACTTACCTGCGGATCAATTCTTCTTGCTTCAATTCACTCCCGGTACAATTCGTTCTCCATTTTTTCACTCAAATCTTCCCTAGACGAAATTCACGATCAATTTCCAAAGCCGAATTCTCCCATTTTTCATCGTTTTTTAAGGCCTTTCAGTTTTCACTCCCAAAATTAATTACACATCTACTTAGTATGAATATCAAGCTGTTAGAAAAAATATATTTTTTTTTTCGATGTACAAAATTGCCGACTCATAATATTTTCTTTTTTTTACGCGCTCCGCGGCGTGACATTCAGCATTCAGAATACCTAGAGAAGTACGTACGGAATTAAAACAACATTGTTTTATTCAAAAGTTGTAGGTATTGGAACTTAAGAAATGAATTTTCAGTGAAAAATTTCGTTATAACTGCTCATAAACTGCTAATAAAATGAAAAGTTTTGATTAATGAGAAAGTCCGTACGTACTTCTCTGCGAAATGTAATTACAAACATAACTTTTTAATTTGAAGTAAATCGAATGAAAATTGTTGAAGTTATTTGTCACGCCAATTGAAAAATGCTGTTTCGAGAAGTTTCGAGAGGTCGGCCATTTTGTACATTAAGAAAAAATATATATTTTTTCTAACAGCTTGATATTCATACTAAATAGATGTGTAATTAATTTTACGAGTGAATAAATTTGTCATATGCAAAAAATTGTTAAATTCGCACATAATTTTATATCCGTTACTGTGGCCTAAGGCCTTAAATCGCTATGCGATTTAAAAAAACGCCAAAAATCGCAACCTCTCAAGGGATCTCACCCAACACGCCCGGATTGCAGAACAAATCGAATCTGGTGACACCGCGAAACGGGGAGCTGCTTATCGCCGCGACCCAGGACTTCATAACGGGCGGTTATCTATTGACGCAGAAGGACACGTTCCTGAATAAATCGCAGGCCTGCCAGTTGGCGAGTTGCCTATTGGCGGGTCCGGACTCTGGCATGAGCATAGATCTTCCCCGAGCGGCGATACTCAAGCCGACCGAGCTCTGGACGGGCAAGCAAATATTCAGCCTGATACTCCGGCCTAATCGACATTGTCGTATAAGGGCCAACCTGAAGACGAAGGGAAAGGCTTACTCGCGCGACGAGGAATTGTGCTTCAACGATTCTTGTACGTATCCCCCCCCCTCCTTCTCCATGTTTCAAGAAAAGTGTGAATCCACGAAGAAATATCTTGTTCAGTTGTCGTAATACGAAACTCGGAGTTGATCGCCGGCTCGATGGACAAGTCGACGCTGGGCTCGGGCTCGAAGCAGAACATTTTTTACGTGTTGCTCCGTGACTGGGGCGAGGACGCCTCGACGATAGCGATGTGGCGTTTGGCCAGGATGACCAGCTATTTCCTCATGAACAGGGGATTCTCCATCGGGATCGGTGACGTCACACCCGGCCAGGGACTCCTCCGGGCGAAGCGCGAGCTCCTCGACGCCAGGTGATATTCCGATGAACTTTTGAATCTCGGTATATTAGATCCCATGCCTAATGTAGTTGGTGTTTCCTTCAACATTTCGTCCCTTTCGTGGTTTAAGTTACGCCAAATGCGAGCACTACATAAGACAGCACGCGGAGGGACGATTGGTACTGCAGCCCGGTTGCTCCGAGGAAGAGACCCTCGAGGCGATGATCCTCAAAGAATTGTCGATAATTCGTGATCACGCGGGTAAAGCCTGCCTGAAGGAACTCCATCCGAGTAACAGCCCCCTCGTCATGGCCCTGTCCGGCAGCAAGGGAAGCTTCATCAATATATCACAGATGATCGGTAATTACTCCGTCCAAACAGACCCAAACGAACTTCCCAACTGATCCAATATTCCTCGGGGAAACTCGCGCGTCAACAATGGCTGGCTCCATTTTCAGATCTTCAATTAACGGCGGGGTAAAGTTAATTCGGCGAAAAAAAGGCATGTTTTTAAGATTTTTTTTTGGCGTAACGAATAGTGTTCGTTTATTGAAAAATTTATATATAATAAAGTAACATTTGAACAACGTTCTCCTAAATTTGCATTGCAAAATATTCAAAATTGAGCGAGTGAAAATTAAACCCCGGAGGCGCCGCGAAAAAAAGTTGGTTTGCGGTGTGCACCATAACTCGCAACAGAATCATTTGAAACAAAAAAATCAAAATGCATTTGTTAAAGGAGATGTTTCTCGAGGTAATGACGGGAGGATTTTTTTTTCGATTTTTCGATTTTTCGTAGCACTTGGGAGCCAAAAACCCGATTTTCGCTAAAAAAAATCGGCTAATTTGTTGTTGAAAAATTAGTAATTATAAAAAAAAAAAAAAAAGCTCTCGACAATACCTGGTGAATTATGTGAAGAAGTACTGTGCAAAATTTCAAAGCGATTGGTCCAGTAGATTTTGAGCTATCGTGCACACGGACTTCAAATATGACAAGTCTCAGAAAAACGGTTTGAAAAACGCAGAAGAGAAGAGAACGGCATGGAGCAATAGACGCTCAAATACTCATAACTTCGTCAATTTTACTCCGATCGACTTGAAATTTTAACACAATATTCTTGATATATTATGCATTCATTTAAAAAATTAAAAAAAAATTAAAAAAAAAATTTTAATACTTTACCCCGCCCTTAAGGAGAGATATACACCTAGGAGCCGGTAAAAAGGTCATTTTTGTGATTTTTTTCAAGGGAAACTATTTGAAATTTCGGATTGGGGTTTCAATTATCTAAAAGTATATACATTCAAAAATATGTTTAATTTTCTTTATTTAAAAATATCAAGAATATACAAGGATATTGTATGATCCTTGGAGCATTGTAAAAAAATCGGCGTATACGGCCCCCACTGGCGTTTCTTCAAAAATCATCTGAAAAAAAAACCAAAAAGATTATTAAATTAGATACTATAATCTAGTACTTGTGATAGCCGATTTTGAAAATATCGATTTATGACAAAATGGCGGACGTTTGAACATAAATAGTGATTTTTGGGCCAAGAATTAGTTATTATTTTGCCCAGGAAGACTAGAGGTAAGGAGTACGAACGCCGTGTCGTCAAAACGTCCGCAAAAGTGAGGACGAGAAGGGCGGCGCTGCTCTCCTACCGCACCGAAGTAAAGTCAGCAACAAACCAGTACCGTACAATACGCTCCCTCATATGGAGCGATAATTTATTCAAATGAATTGTAAAGGCAGTGCCGTACGATATGCAAAAAGCACGCTTTGCCACTTCATATGTAGCTATCATTTCATCAAATTAGTTGTACAACCAGTTGGTGAAGGCATTTTCTATATAGACAGAATTCTTATAAATAGATTGTTTTGGAGAACACCGAAATACAGATATCAAGTCAGTTTTTTGTTGTTGCGGAAGCAGTAACAAACAAAATTTATTTATAGACACAAGGAAATTCATAAGAAATTTGCATCCAGACAAGTTTTTCAAATTATCACATTTCATATTTACACATTATGATACGCTGTACAGATAAAGAATAATAACGAAATACAGATATCAAGTCAATGTTTTTTTTTTCGTTGCGGAAGCAGTAAAAACATAGACACAAGAAAATTCATAAGAATTTTGAATTCAAACAAACATTTACAAATGATCACACATCATATTTGCACATTATGACACGCTGTACAGATGAATCGATCTTACAGTTTTGATTTCTTCCTATTGTCTTTCGTTTTAATTTTCCTTGCGTGATTATTTTCGTTGACCGCTCGCGCTAGAAAATGTCCTCTCGTGACGAAATAATAGTTTATCACTCTCTTTGTGAGCTCTTCGTTGTGTGCTTGGCATCCCACGTACTGCAAATTTTTCATGTGCGAAACTTTGCCGAGAACTTGATGGAGAGTGTTGATTTTAACGTCAGTTCTCGATCGATCGCACTTCAAGTTTGTCTCGCGTTTAGGCACTGAAAGCAACAATTCGAACAATATTACAAGCTTTTATTTAATTTGACTTTCTATGAAAATGGCAAATCGATATTTCACCCACTCACTTCCCATTTTCACGCCTTGTCAATAAACATTTTGTTTATTTTCGAGACGTGAGACGTTTTGTCACATCGACGGGACATTTGCTCCATATCTCGCGTGTGTGATAATTTTTATTTCACTCGGTACGATAATGGTACGATAAAACGAAACCATTCTTTTTATGAATGTAAGTACTATTTTTCTTACCTACGATTGAATGTTTTCGTCGCAGATCACTAAATATATTTGATACCGAGACACAATTTTTTTTTTACATCTAACACAATTCGCAAAATTGGTTAGCCCGAACACGCTTTATGCCAACACGGACGACAAGCGGGAATCATGGATGACACATGACGTCGGTTGTGTTCTTGTCGCTTAGTTCACTTCGGTGCGGTCATGGACTAGCGACGCACGCCGTGAAGACACTAACTACTAAAATCCACAGTTTCACGGACGCTTTTGAATCGGGCTCGCCACAGGCCTCCCTCCTTACCTCTAGTCTTCCTGATTTTGCCTGTAAAACGAAAACTAAGTAACGGAAAAAAAATCCTATGACAAGTACTAGATAATGGTGTATAGAATAACCACAAAAAACCTCAAGGCAATCGGTTCATTGGTTTTCGAGAAATTTCGGGTACGGATTTGAAAAACGTGGTTTTGAGAAAAACGCGTTTGAAAATTTGGGAATGAATAAATTATGAAATTTGTCAACTTACATGGAATCATCGATACCAGGCCCATAGTGTAGGTCTTCTACGGTCGACGGAATGTTCATAGCTTCTAAATCCTCGACCTCGACCATCTAGGTGTATATCTCCCCTTAAGGCCTTAGGCCACAGTCACGGGTATAAAATCATAGCGAATTTGATATTTTTGTTTAGTATGAGAAAGTGATTCGCTCATAAAATTAATTACACATCTATTTAGTATGAATATCAAGCTGTTAGAAATTATATTTTTTTTTTCGATGTACAAAATGGCCGACTACTCGAAACTTCTCGAAACAGCTTTTTTCCAATTGGCGTGACAAATAACTTCGACAATTTTCACTCGATTTACTTCAAATTTAAAAGTTATGTTCCTAATTGCATTTCGCAGAGAAGTACGCAAGGAATTTCTCATTAATCGAAACTTTTCATTTTATTAGCAGTTTATGAGCAGTTATAACGAAATTTTTCACTGAAAATTCATTTCTTAAGTTCAAAAACCTACAAATTTTGAATAAAACAATATTTTTCAAATTCCATACGTAGGTAAAAAATTGCGGATGCTAAATGTCACGCCGTGGAGCGCCTAAAAAAAAGATAAAAGAAAATATTAGTAGTAGGCCATTTTGTACATCGAAACAAATATATATATATATATTTTCTAACAGCTTGATATTCATAGTAAATAGATGTGTAATTCATTTTATGAGTGAATCAGTTTTTCATACGAAAAAACTTGTTAAATTCGCACATGATTTTATACCCGTTACTGTGGGCCTAAGGCCTTAAAATCGTCCCAGATTGAAGTGCTTAAGAGACTTCCGGTTACAGCTTGCGTGGGCCAACAAGCCATCAGCGGTCACCGTGTCCCCAACGGCTTCGAGGACCGTGCCCTGCCGCACTTCGATCGACACTCCAAGATCCCCGCGGCCAAGGGCTTCGTCGAGAATTCGTTTTATTCGGGTCTCACGCCCACAGAGTTCTTCTTCCACACGATGGGCGGTCGCGAGGGTCTGGTCGACACTGCGGTGAAGACCGCCGAGACCGGATACATGCAGAGGCGACTGGTCAAGAGCCTCGAGGATCTGTGCCTTCACTATGACATGACCGTGAGAAATTCGGTCGGCGATATCGTGCAAATCTTGTACGGCGGGGATGCTCTCGATCCGACCTACATGGAAGGTCAATCATCTCCTTCTCAGCCGTTAATTTTTAGGATCGTTCTATTTTCTGACAGTTACTTTTCTTTTGGCTGCAGGTAAAGATTGTCCGGTCGATTACAAAAGGGTGTTGGATCACGTGCGCGCGAAATCGCCCTACAAGGAGGAGGAGCCGTTGGACGGTCAGGACGTGATAAAAGCGACTACGGAATTGTTGAACGGCGAAGAATATTCGTGTCTGAGCGAGGAGTTCAAGCAAGAATTAGCGTGAGTGCCAAAAATCTAAAACTTCCGGTTCTTCGATCCTACTCTCTACAATCCCGCGCTTTAACGATGAAAAATAATCAATTGCGACAGGACCTTCTTGAAAACGATCTCGCGAAAGATAACGCGCCTACGGCCGAGTGCGTCGAGCAAGTCGCGGGTCTGCTCGCAATTGGAACGTCTGACGGTCTCCCAGCTCGTCGAATTCATTCACACGTGCAAAGAGAAGTACATGCGAGCGAAGATCGAACCGGGCACGGCGGTCGGCGCGCTGGCCGCCCAGAGTATCGGCGAACCCGGCACGCAGATGACCCTCAAGACTTTTCACTTTGCCGGTGTCGCATCGATGAACATAACCCAGGGTGTGCCGCGAATCAAAGAGATCATCAATGCCAATCCGAAAATCAGCACGCCCATTATTACCGCGGCACTCGTAAGTTTTTTTTTTTCCTCTCGAAATTTTCCACTAATTTTTCGTATCAATTTCATAAAACGGAGGTATGAAAAAATAAGGAAATAAAGTTTTCGTTAATATCACATTGTACTGACTTACCGCGGCACTCGTAAGTTTCTTTTCACCTCGAAATTTTCCGTTAATCTTTTTTATCAATTTCATAAATCGAACGTATGAAAATTAAGAAAATAACATTTTTATTAATAATATATTGTACTGACAATTGAGAGAAAAAAAGAGTAATTACCGTCCGACGTCTCGGTGATAGGAAAACGACACGGACGCGGAGTTCGCTCGTCGCGTCAAGGGACGGATCGAGAAAACAACACTGGGCGAAGTGACCGAGTACATCGAGGAAGTTTATCTGCCCGACGATTGTTTCCTCCTCATCAAGCTCGACATCGACAGGATAAATCTGCTCAAGCTCGAGGTGGACGCAAACTCCATTCGTTACTCGTGAGTTCTCATTTCTTTTGCTTCGTTTAATGTTCATATCGTAACTATATTTTACTGTTTTATTTGCTTTTATTTAATATTCGTCAGGTTATGCACGTCGAAGTTGAAGCTCAACTCGAAACTCGTGAACGTCCGGGGTGACTCGATAATAACGGTGAATCCGAGCAAATTGAAGCACAGCTTGAATTACGCGTTGACGCAGCTGAAAGAAATGGTGCCGAATGTTGTCATCAAGGTACGCCAAACAAGACGCAAGCCATTTGTTTTTTTTTAACAAAAAATAGCAAGGTTAAAGGGGTCATTCCATGTGACAGCTACTTTTTTCGCATTATCTTTAAATTTTTACCACGTTTATTAACATGTTCACAGTCCCTCAGAATTCACACAAATACACCACACAAATACAACGAGTTGAATCGACTTTGCGCCTTTCGAAAGACACTCGTGTATAAAAAAAATTGGTTCGACAGCTGCTACAATTGCGGAGGTTTTGCTCATCTGAAAAAAAAAAATCAAACGGCATTTTAATTTGTAGACCTGAGGCCATCGCCGGAATTCGAGTACAGTAAAAATATCGAAAATTGAATTTTTGGCAAGTTTTTAGAAGTTAATTTCTAAGTTACGTCATTTTTTTGCGACCTTTTCAGCTTGATAAGAACTATGGCAAATATCAGAAAAATTCTGCTTCCGGTGAGAACTATAGATGTGCTGACTATACCATAGAAAATTGAGCGAAATCCGTTTAATAGTTTTTAAGATATCGTGGAAGCCAATTTGAAAAATACAGTTTTGAGAAAAACGCGTTTAAGGGGGGAAATCACAGTAGCACACAAAAAAATAGGCATATTTTCGGGAATTAATTTTGACTGAATAAAAGTATCAATCGAAAATCTGTAAAGTAGGTTTTATAGCAATACTAAAAAAGTACAAAATGTAATTTTTTCAATAAAAAATATTTAAACATGGCGGCTGCCTAGCATATGCCCCAAGGCGCCTATTTTTGAAAGCGTGTCGATGGCCGAAGACGTAGACTCCTTAATTTTTTACCTGGAAGAAAAAACCAAAATTTTTTAGTTTCCATATAACAACAGCTAGCGAGCTACGTAGGATTTTTTCGATATATTGATTTTTCGCAAAATGGTGCATGTTTGAAAATAAAGTTAAATTAAAAAAAAAAAAAACGCCATAAAATCGTCGATAAAAAAAAACTAAGCCATATAAAATAAAAAATCCTACGTAGCTCCGTGGAGAAAGATGTTTCGAAGCTACTGTCAAAATTTCAAGTCGATCGGTAAAGATTTGCTCGAGTTATGTCTTCGGCGAGCTCAAAAAAAGTGGTTTCGAGAAAAACGCGTTTAAAGTTTTAAGTACTGAGAAATTTGGGCACTCGGACACTTTTGCCGTATTCTATCATTTGGTATATTATTTTTAAGACCCTAAAGCACCTTTGAAGCGAAATTTTTTTTTGTTTGTAAAATTGAAAATTTTACTGTGATTTCCCCCCTTAAGAGTTCAAGTACGATTTACACAAAATGTTGACTCACTATTAATGTGCTATGTCGGGTCTATATAACATGCACACATTTTTGGCAATTCGAGCAAAAAAATTCATTCGTTTCGACCTGTCACAAGGGACGAGCGCCTTAAACGAAAACGTAGTGATACTTTTTTATAATGTAATTTTCATTCGAGTTCGCGTATTACAAAATTCAAATATCAAATAATATTGTAAGAAAAAATACGACGGTGTTTTTTTCCCCAATATTACTTGCATTTTGTTTAGATATTTAAATGTAATTTGTTATATTTATTTATATGCACGTATGAAACACTGCTTGAAAAAATTATGGTAGACATTGTTTCCCCGAAAATCAAGGGAATTGACGAAAATTAAAGGTTTTTTTTCCCCTAACCTGAAGAGGAAGATTATCGTAAAAACTTACCTTTTTGAAGCAGGAACTTAGTTTCGACGACGAAATTTGGCCTATTGGCGAAACAAAAATGTTTCGCCATCATTTTTGTTTAGTACAGTGTATTACTTATTTGCATACCGCCAAGTTCTATAATAATCAATGAATTCATTTATCGCTCGAATCTCAAAAACTTTTTTTGAGACTTTTTTGAGATTGAGTTCATATTTCTCGTTTTCCTTCGGCCCTCCACTTCATATTTTTCGTTTTTATTCAATAAAAATAAAATGTCACGTAGGGTCTGCCGACGGTCGCCCGCGCGGTCATTCACAACGACGATTCGAGTGGCAAGACGAGATACAAGGTATTCGTCGAGGGTGACAACATGCGCGAGGTTATGGCGACTCCTGGGGTTCTGGGCTGCAAAACGACGTCCAACAACACGATCGAGGTAGACAGTTCTTTCTTACTTTCCCTCAATTTTCCAAATATTTCTTCGTAGGCCCTTTCGGGCCCGTTTATAAATGAACAAACATAGATAAATAAAAAGATGTGCCTAGAGGGTAACGAAATAACTTAACGAATAAATTCGCAGCTCTTCGACTAATATTCCAAGGTGTTCAAAAAGATCACGCGAAATTTGCGCCCTTTTTATATCTGATACTGCCCTTTGAAGGCGTTCATATTTTTTTTTCTCTTAGATGAATAAATTCATAGATAAATTCTTAGACAATGGCTAAATTCTTAGATGGCTAAGAAAATAAATTCATCATTACCATTGTCCTTCGTCTTTTCTATCAAGGTCTTCAAGACATTGGGTATCGAAGCGGCGCGAGCGACGATCATGACGGAGATTAAGTTGGTAATGGAGAACCACGGGATGAGCATAGACCGGCGGCATCCGATGTTGGTGGCCGATCTGATGACGAGCAGGGGCGAAGTCCTGGGTATAACGCGTCAGGGTCTCGCCAAGATGAAGGAGTCCGTTCTCAATCTTGCCTCGGTAAATATAAAAATCGAAGGAATTAAACATTGAATAATATCATTTACACTTTTGGTCAGTTTGGCAATATTTAATTCGTTTCTTCTTTCTTATATTAAACACAACAATATAATTTATTTGAACAGTTTGAAAAAACGGCCGATCATCTCTTCGACGCGGCGTATTACGGCCAGAGGGACGCGATATGCGGAGTTTCCGAGTCGATCATTATGGGAATTCCGGTCCCGGTTGGCACAGGAATCTTCAAGCTACTTCACAAATATCCTTTTCTGATACTCGTCATTCATGTGTGCCTGTGTATACACGTATATACTCGTTTGCGGAAAATTCTTCGAAAACAATTGCCCGAATGACAATTTCTCTAATACAATTTCGCGAATGAACAATTTTGCGATTTTGTTTGGGTTGTTCATTCGGGAAATTGTCTGTTCGGAACATTGTATTTGAGAAAGTGTTTATTCGGGAAATGATATTTGAGAAATTGTTTATTCGGGCAATTGTCATCGAGAAATTGTCATTTGGTCAATTATTTTTCGAGAAACTTTCCGCAAAGCGTATATACTATCGGCAGAAAAAGTATGCCGCCAAACTTCCGGTAATTATTTACTCTAGTGACTTTTCCGAAAAATGAGCCGAACATGTTTTTTTGTTGCCATTTTCTCATTAATTGTGTTATAAATAATGATACTCAGACGGGGGGAGCTGAAATCCACCCTCCCATAAATAGTTATGGGGTTTTAAAGTTTGCGGAAACACGTGATAAAATAGGGCGTGACTGTTCCGAAAAATAAATCTAATATATTTTTCGGCTATTTTCTCATTAAGGGGAGATATACACCTAGGAGCCGGAAAAAGGTCATTTTTGTGAATTTTTTTCAAGGAAAACTATTTGAAACTTTGGATTGGGGTTTAAATTACCTACAAGTATATACATTCAAAAATATGTTTAATTTTCTTTATTTGAAAATATCAAAAATATACAAGGATATTGTATGGTCCTTGGAGCGTCGTAAAAAAATCTGCGTATACGGTACCCACTGGCGTTTCTTAAAAAATCATCTGAAAAAAAAAACCAAAAAGATTATTAAATTAGATACTATAATCTAGTACTTGTCATAGCCGATTTTGAAAATATCGATTTATGACGAAATGGCGGACGCTTGAACATAAATAGTGATCTTTGGGCCAAAAATTAGTTATTATTTTGCCTATAAAACAACAACTAAGTAACGGAAAAAAATCCTATGACAAGTACTAGATAATGGTGTATAGAATAACCACAAAAAACCTCAAGACAATCGGTTCGTTGGTTTTCGAGAAATTTTGGGTACCGATTTGAAAAACGCGGTTTTGAGAAAAGCGCGTTTGCAAATTTGGGAATGAATAAATCATGAAATTTGTCAACTTACATGGAATCATCGATACCAGGCCCATAGTGTAGGTCTTCCACGGTCGACGGAATGTTCATAGCTTCTGAATCCTCGACCTCGACCATCTCCTCCTCCTTATCTCTCTCCTTGATTGGGTTGTAATTGATGATATTTAGTCGGAGGAAGCTGAAATCCACCCCTCCCGCCCCATGAAAAGTTATGGAATTTCGCTATGGAAATAGCGAGTTTTGTACATTTCGTACATTCGCTTTTCGTACATTTTGTACATTTCGTACATTCGCTTTTCGTACATTTCGTACATTCGCTTTTCGTACATTTCGTACATTCGCTTTTCGTACATTTCGTACATTTCGTACATTCGCTTTTCGTACATTTCGTACATTTCGTACATTCGCTTTTCGTACATTTCGTACATTCGCTTTTCGTACATTTCGTACATTCGCTTTTCGTACATTTCGTACATTCGCTTTTCGTACACTTCGTACATTCGCTTTTCGTAAATTTCGTACATTTGAAATGCATACAATACAGCAAAATGAAAACGTACGTTGCTCATGTGAGATTACCACATGAGTGGTTACATTGCCGAATTCCACTTACGTCGAGTGTTCGCAAAACTTCGGAATTGGGTGCATGCCATATTTATGGCAATTGGTGAAATGCATCGCAAGTCTTTCTAAAACTTCACGTACAAAATCGACGGTCATCCTGGTGCAGGGAAAAGCACACCTCCGGTAACATTAATATTTCCGGGTTGGATTTTTCTTTCCGCATTAACGTCTTTAGTGCCGTCGACTGCCCACACGACAAACACGCCAATATTACACCAACTCCGATCTCGATCTTCTATTATTCTTCGATCTTGTGTTTTTCGAAAATATAAAATTACTTTTAACGTTTTTTGTTCATGAAAAATTTCAGCTCCCTGACTATCATCATTTATAACTCAATGAATGAGAAAATGTAAAAAAAAATTAACTCATTTTTCGGAAAAGTCACTAAAGTAAATAATGACCAAACTTCTCGTCCCACCGTCGAGAATTCAAAAATTGCCGCGTCCGTATACTATTTCTGCCGATAGTCCATGTCCGTATTTATTGTTTTCCTTAAAACTGCTTACATCGGACAAGGACGAACCCCAGGTGCGGCGCCTGGTCTTCGACGATCCGCAGTTTCACAAAAAAATTCCAAAGTCCTCGAAGAGTTGAAGGCATCGGGATACGGGGACATCAGTGAGGGACCGAATTCATGCGTGATGAGGCGCACACACACACACGAAAAAGAGAGAGAGAGGGAGAGAGAGAGAGAGATCCTAGCGACAATTAGGAAGATTGTTTCGCGGCGCTCAGCTTTACAGGGTCTATCTTGGAATCGAACAGCCAAGCAGACACTTCATGATACCCGGAAGAAAAAAATCTCGGCGAACTTTAATCACGTGTTTTTTCCCCTTTTATTCTCAATTACTTCCCTATATATATTATGTACATTTTGCGGAGTTTTTTTACTTCGGGTAGAAGATCAGCGGTAAAGATGGAGAAGACAAAAGAAAAAAAAAGAAAAATCCATAACACAAAACTAGAGATCAACGAAATAAACTGAATATAATGTTTAACACGTTCTTTTTTGCTTTTGTTTCAGTAGTAAAAGCGTTTGTTCCTCGTGTAACAAAAATATCTCCGGGTTGCGTTATCTCGTGGAGTGCAAGTGGAGTTAAAGTCGGGAAATATATATGTATTTATATATCGTATTTCATATGATACATATTTATTATATAATTATTATTATTTATATATTTTAGTAAATAAGTTATATGTATATGTAAATATATATGTACACACACACATATACATAATGTTAAAGTTATTGGTCAAATTTACATAAATGATAATAATTATACAATCTATATTATACATACATCAACGAATTATTACGTTCGCTTATCAATATATTTTCGTTTTTATTATACACTGGTGGGGATGGGCTGTCGGGATTCGGCTTTGGTGGTACTTCGCGTTAAGCTGCGTTGTGCATGGCCTATACTCGGAGCGGTGATCGCTTAGCCGTGCACCGGCTGGCGCAACAACCAGTCAGCGGAAGGCCAACACTTCTGAGAGATTACTGTAAATACTTGAGTTAAAACGTATCTGTGCAGCAGAGAATCAGAAGAATATGGGGTCGTCTGTAGCGGTACGGGTTCTCCGCAGTTTCCCCGTTCCCTCGGCAAATGCGGTATAGTGTAGTTTAAGACGACTGTGGACCACGGTCTTACAATACAGGTCTGGAAACTCCGGCGTTTTTGCATGGTGGAAAGTGTCATCGTTAGCGAGGCAAAAACGTAGTTTCCCATTTATCCACTGGAAGCGCTGTCAAGTAGAAGTAGTCTTGTAGATATAGTATAGATATACAGCAATGGATAAATAACCTCCTTACTGCCTCTACTCAATGAAAAAATGCATAACACGTGCATCGTACCGAACTGTGTTCAAAGTTTTCAAAATTATACTGCAAAAGCGATCAGTGTTCAAAGTTCCACAGGACGAAGAATTGCGGCGAAAATCCGGAAAATCAAGTGCTAAAGACGACACGTTTGCGAACGTCGTGCGAAAGTTTGTGAAACGCGGTCCAGATGGACCAATTCTCATTGATGTAAGTGTGAATTACAACTATAAGCATATGGACTTAATTTTTTCCCTTTATATAAAGCCAAAAAGATGTACAAAATCTTTGTAACGTTAATTTCAAACAAAGTCTAATACTCTAGAAAAAAGAGTTACCCGCAGTACATGTGGTCACAACGTTTCTAGAACTCTAAACTATCTGACGAAAAAAAATGCAATCTCGCGTATTAAGAATAAGCATTTTAAGTACTTATTTTAATACTTATTTTAATTCTACTTATTTTAATTGTAAGGAAACAATTTAGACGAACGGCGAAAATCCAAATCAAAATATTACAGAAGTTCGAGCATACGAGAAATAGTCTATTGAAATGATAATTCTCATTCTGCTCGCGGGATCATGAGTGAAAAAAAACTCAATTATTTTTCATTTATATCGCGCTTACAAATATTTGATCTGTTCGTTTTGGCTACACTTTTCTACACTTATTACGCCTTCTGAGGACTTTCTATTGCTGTATCTATTGAACGTGTAGAAAGGGTAGCTAAAACGAAGACTATCTTTATTTCGAAAAACCTGCGCCTTTGCGGAGCAATTCGGACCTGCGTTTGATTGGCTAACTTCTAACTAGCAGCGCTTCGGGTGGCAGAAGCGAGAACTGCCATTTTGCCTCATTATCTGTCACTCCCCACCTTAGGAGTTTCTGGACCTGTATGTAAGACTGGGGTAGGGAGTGATAAGAATGTCTCCAATTGAGAACATATACATATATACATATATATATATATACACATACAGGGTGTCCTGTTATGAATGGATAATCCCGCAACTGTCAATAGGTCAGATCATGTCCTACTATACAGGGTGATCCGGAATAGATGTATCAGCGGGAAATGCCGGGTTCGGCAGGTTATTCCGAAGATTTCTACCGAGCCGTTTTCTTTTTTTCGCCTCCGTCATCAAATGGGAAGCATTAGAAAATAGGCATTCGATCTTCGAAATTAACGCTCGAATCCGCCATGTTGGACGACCGAAAAGGGCAGAAGAGTAGACGAAGGGCTACGAAGTCGTAGCCGACGTCAAGAAGGTTCTGCGAAACAGCAGCGTTTGACAAATGCCAGCGCGCATGATATGACGTTTAGCGAATCATTCGCTGCGTTGGCTGTCAACCTATTCGGCCGGAGAATCGTGACACACGATTTGACGTTTCACCTGTCGTCTGCTATCGCTCGGCGTATTGCGTGCCAAAGCGTGAAGCGCGCCGCAATTAATGACATTTACGAATTTTGCCGCGATTATCCATCGAGAGCGCCTGTTCTTTTTGCTTCCTTAAGAAATAAAAATTAACAAAACCAAAGAATTGTCAATGATTATCGACTTTCGATATACCGAGCGATTTTTCTTGTGTATTGAAAAAAAATCAATACGTAAGTTTTTATTAACAAATTCTCAATAACTTGACGCTACATTTTCGAGAATTCGATGTTTTCGGGATTCCATTTCTCATTCGACCACTCCGTTCAGTATCGTAGTCGGATTGATCTCCAAAAATACATTTTTCTGTACGAATATCATCTCAAAGTGTGTTCGAGCTGGGTTAGGAAACATAAGGAGAAGATTTCCATTTCCTCATTAGGGGAGACGAAATCTGTCGGTTCCGGCAGACGAAAATCGATACGACGTTTTTTTAGGATTGACAATAGATGAGAAGATCTTCTGCACCGCCTGAGATACAATTTTTCACGTACCGATACGGGTTGATTCTGGAAATCCCAAAGCGTTGCGACTCTGTTTGCGGTTTCTCTTAAGGGGTAACACCACTCGAGCGGCAGAAAATTAGGCCTAACTGTGACAATTTATTTTGGCAGTATGAAAAAACGAATAGGATTTCTTATGAGAGGGTTTATGTAAGACATATTAAAGTATGTAAAAATTATTGTAATTTTCATACAAAATAGCGACGACAGAGCCCATCTTGAAAAACTTGTTTTTCAAACTGGGAGGACGGAATACGCGAACCCTTTGCATGAATCGATTTGAATTTTGATCGCAGCTTCATAATTACATTCTCTATGGGCGTACGTTAACGTCGTTTGACAAACGAATTGATTTCATCTCCTATCGCGATCGGGAACGAGATGAATTTATCTCGTTTCAATATCATCGGAAAGGAGATGAAATCAATAGCGAACTCGTCGTGACGGCTTCGAGTATGTCTTACGGACACTAGAAGAATCATTGACAGAATTTATTTCATCTCTGTTCGCGATTGAGAACGAGATGAAATCATCTCTTTGCGATATTATCGGAATGGAGATGAAATCAACCGCGAACTCGTTGTGGAGTTGTCGAGTATGTCCTATGGATAATGCACGAATCGTTGTCCGAATTGATTTTATCTACTATCGCGATCGGGAACGAGATGAATTTATCTCGTTTCAATATGATCGGAAAGAAGATGAAATCAATGGCGAACTCGTCGTGACGTTGTCGAGTGTATCGTATGGATACTGCACGAATCACTGACAGAATTTATTTCTTCTCCGTTCGCGATCGGGAACGAGATGAATTAATCTCGTTCCGATATAATCGGAAACGAGATGAAATCAAAGGCCAACTCGTCGTGACAGCTTCGAGTATGTCCTACGGACACTAGAAGAATCATTGACAGAATTTATTTCATCTCCGTTCGCGATCGGGAACGACATGAAATCATCTCTTTGCGATATTATCGGAATGGAGATGAAATCAACCGCGAACTTGGTGTGACGTTGTCGAGTATGTCCTATGGATAATGCACGAATCGTTGTCCGAATTGATTTCATCTCCTATCGCGATCGGGAACGGGATGAATTTATCTCGTTTCAATATAATCTGAAAGGAGATGAAATCAATGGCGAACTCGTCGTGACGGCTTCGAGTATGTCCTACGGACACTAGAAGAATCATTGACAGAATTGATTTCATCTCCGTTCGCGATCGGGAACGAGATGAAATCATCTCTTTGCGATATTATCGGAATGGAGATGAAATCAACCGCGAACTCGTTGCGACCTTGTCGAGTATGTCGTATGGATAATGCATGAATCGTTATCCGAATTGATTCCATCTCCTATCGCGATCGGGAACGAGATGAATTTATCTTGTTTCCATATCATCGGAAAGGAGATGAAATCAATAGCGAACTCGTCGTGACGGCTTCGAGTATGTCCGACGGACACTAAAAGAATCATTGACAGAATTGATTTCATCCCCATTGGCAATCGGGAACGAGATGAAATCATCTCTTTGCGATATTATCGGAATGGAGATGAAATCAATCGCGAACTCGTTGCGACCTTGTCGAGTATGTCGTATGGATAATGCATGAATCGTTGTCCGAATTGATTCCATCTCCTATCGCGATCGGGAACGAGATGAATTTATCTTGTTTCCATATCATCGGAAAGGAGATGAAATCAATAGCGAACTCGTCGTGACGGCTTCGAGTATGTCCGACGGACACTAAAAGAATCATTGACAGAATTGATTTCATCCCCATTGGCAATCGGGAACGACATGAAATCATCTCTTTGCGATATTATCGGAATGGAGATGAAATCAACCGCGAACTCGGTGTGACGTTGTCGAGTATGTCCTATGGATAATGCACGAATGGTTGTCCGAATTGATTTCATCTCCTATCGCGATCGGGAACGGGGTGAATTTATCTCGTTTCAATATCATCGGAAAGGAGATGAAATCAATGGCGAACTCGTCGTGACGGCTTCGAGTATGTCCTACGGACACTAGAAGAATCATTGACAGAATTGATTTCATCTCCGTTCGCGATCGGGAACGAGATGAAATCATCTCTTTGCGATATTATCGGAATGGAGATGAAATCAACGGCGAACTTGTTGCGACCTTGTCGAGTATGTCTTATGGATAATGCATGAATCGTTGTCCGAATTGATTTCATCTCGGACGGCAACAACCGGCAACAACGAGTTCGCGGTTGATTTCATCTCCATTCCGATAATATCGCAAAGGGATGATTTCATTTCGTTCCCGATCGCCAATGGAGATGAAATCAATTCTGTCAATGATTTTTTTAGTGTCCGTCGGACATACTCAAAGCCGTCACGACGAATTCGCTATTGATTTCATCTCCTTTCCGATGATATTGAAACAAGATAAATTCATCTCGTTCCCGATCGCGATAGGATATGAAATCAATAGCGAATTCGTCGTGACGGCTTCGAGTATGTCCGACGGACACTAAAAAAATCATTGACAGAATTGATTTCATCTCCATTGGCGATCGGGAACGAAATGAAATCATCCCTTTGCGATATTATCGGAATGGAGATGAAATCAACCGCGAACTCGTTGTTGCCGGTTGTTGCCGTCCGAGATGAAATCAATTCGGACAACGATTCATGCATTATCCATAAGACATACTCGACAAGGTCGCAACGAGTTCGCGGTTGATTTCATCTCCATTCCGATAATATCGCAAAGAGATGATTTCATCTCGTTCCCGATCGCGAACGGAGATGAAATCAATTCTGTCAATGATTCTTCTAGTGTCCGTAGGACATACTCGAAGCCGTCACGACGAGTTCGCCATTGATTTCATCTCCTTTCCGATTATATTGAAACGAGATAAATTCACCCCGTTCCCGATCGCGATAGGAGATGAAATCAATTCGGACAACGATTCGTGCATAATCCATAGGACATACTCGACAACGTCACACCGAGTTCGCGGTTGATTTCATCTCCATTCCGATAATATCGCAAAGAGATGATTTCATGTCGTTCCCGATCACAAACGGAGATGAAATCAATTCTGTCAATGATTATTCTAGTGTCCGTAGGACATACTCGAAGCTGTCACGACGAGTTTGCCTTTGATTTCATCTCCTTTCCGATGATATTGAAACGAGATAAATTCATCTCGTTCCCGATCGCGACAGGAGATGAAATCAATTCGGACAACGATTCGTGCATTATCCATAGGACATTCTCGACAACGTCACAACGTGTTCGCGATTGATTTCATCTCCATTTCGATAATATCGCAAAGAGATGATTTCATCTCGTTCCCGATTGCCAATGGGGATGAAATCAATTCTGTCAATGATTCTTTTAGTGTCCGTCGGACATACTCGAAGCCGTCACGACGAGTTCGCTATTGATTTCATCTCCTTTCCGATGATATGGAAACAAGATAAATTCATCTCGTTCCCGATCGCGATAGGAGATGGAATCAATTCGGACAACGATTCGTGCATTATCCATACGACATACTCAACAAGGTCGCAGCGAGTTCGCGGTTGATTTCATCTCCATTCTGATAATATCAGAAAGAGATGATTTCATCTCGTTCCCAATCGCGAACGGAGATGAAATCAATTCTGTCAATGATTTTTCTAGTGTCCGTAAGGTATACTCGAAGCCCTCACGAAGAGTTTGCCTTTGATTTCATCTCGTTTCCGATTATATCAGAACGAGATGAATCCATCTAGTTCCCGATCGCGAACGGAGATAAAATCAATTCTGTCAGTGATCCGTGGAGTATCCATAGGATACACTCGACAACGTCACGACGAGTTCGCCATTGACTTCATCTCCTTTTCAATAATATCGCGACGAGATGAATTCATTTCGTTCCCGATCGCGAACGGAGATGAAATCAATTCTGTCAGTGGATCGTGCAGTATCCATAGGATACACTTGACAAAGTCACGAGCTCACCATTGATTTCATCTCCTTTCCGATGATATTCAAACGAGATAAATTCGTCTCGTTCCCGATCGCGATAGGAGATGGAATCAATTCGGACAACGATTCATGCATTATCCATACGACATACTCGACAAGGTCGCAACGAGTTCGCGGTTGATTTCATCTCCATTCCGATAATATCGCAAAGAGATGATTTCATCTCGTTCCCGATCGCGAACGGAGATGAAATCAATTCTGTCAATGGTTCTTCTAGTGTCCGTAGGACATACTCGAAGCCGTCACGACGAGTTCGCCATTGATTTCATCTCCTTTCCGATGATATAGAAATGAGATAAATTCATCTCGTTCCCGATCGCGATAGGAGATGAAATCAATTCGGACAACGATTCGTGCATTATCCATAGAACATACTCGACAACGTCACAACGAGATCGCGGTTGATTTCATCTCCATTCCGATAATATCGCAAAGAGATGATTTCATCTCGTTCCCGATCGCGAACGGAGATGAAATCAATTCTGTCAATGATTCTTCTAGTGTCCGTAGGACATACTCGAAGCCGTCACGACGAGTTCGCCATTGATTTCATCTCCTTTCCGATGATATTGAAACGAGATAAATTCATCTCGTTCCCGATCGCGACAGGAGATGAAATCAATTCGGACAACGATTCGTGCATTATCCACAGGACATACTCGACAACGTCACACCAAGTTCGCGGTTGATTTCATCTCCATTCCGATAATATCGCAAAGAGATGATTTCATGTCGTTCCCGATCGCGAACGGAGATGAAATAAATTCTGTCAATGATTCTTCTAGTGTCCGTAAGACATACTCGAAGCCGTCACGACGAGTTCGCTATTGATTTCATCTCCTTTCCGATGATATTGAAACGAGATAAATTCATCTCGTTCCCGATCGCGATAGGAGATGAAATCAATTCGTTTGTCAAACGACGTTAACATACGCCCATAGAGAATGTAATTATGAAGCTGCGATCAAAATTCAAATCGATTCATGCAAAGGGTTCGCGTATTCCGTACTCCCAGTTTGAAAAACAAGTTTTTCAAGATGGGCTCTGTCGTCGCTATTTTGTATGAAAATTACAATAATTTTTACATACTTTAATATGTCTTACATAAACCCTCTCATAAGAAATCCTATTCGTTTTTTCATACTGCCAAAATAAATTGTCACAGTTAGGCTTAATTTTCTGAAGCTCGAGTGGTGTTACCCCTTAAGAGAAACCGCAAACAGAGTCGCAACGCTTTGGGATTTCCAGAATCAACCCGTATCGGTACGTGAAAAATTGTATCTCAGGCGGTGCAGAAGATCTTCTCATCTATTGTCAATCCTAAAAAAATGTCGTATCGATTTTCGTCTGCCGGAACCGACAGATTTCGTCTCCCCTAATGAGGAAATGGAAATCTTCTCCTTATGTTTCCTAACCCAGCTCGAACACACTTTGAGATGATATTCGTACAGAAAAATGTATTTTTGGAGATCAATCCGACTACGATACTGAACGGAGTGGTCGAATGAGAAATGGAATCCCGAAAACATCGAATTCTCGAAAATGTAGCGTCAAGTTATTGAGAATTTGTTAATAAAAACTTACGTATTGATTTTTTTTCAATACACAAGAAAAATCGCTCGGTATATCGAAAGTCGATAATCATTGACAATTCTTTGGTTTTGTTAATTTTTATTTCTTAAGGAAGCAAAAAGAACAGGCGCTCTCGATGGATAATCGCGGCAAAATTCGTAAATGTCATTAATTGCGGCGCGCTTCACGCTTTGGCACGCAATACGCCGAGCGATAGCAGACGACAGGTGAAACGTCAAATCGTGTGTCACGATTCTCGGGCCGAATAGGTTGACAGCCAACGCAGCGAATGATTCGCTAAACGTCATATCATGCGCGCTGGCATTTGTCAAACGCTGCTGTTTCGCAGAACCTTCTTGACGTCGGCTACGACTTCGTGGCCCTTCGTCTACTCTTCTGCCCTTTTCGGTCGTTCAACATGGCGGATTCGAGCGTTAATTTCGAAGATCGAATGCCTATTTTCTAATGCTTCCCATTTGATGACGGAGGCGAAAAAAAGAAAACGGCTCGGTAGAAATCTTCGGAATAACCTGCCGAACCCGGCATTTCCCGCTGATACATCTATTCTGGATCACCCTGTATGCTTAAACTTTTTGAAAAAAATCCGCTTTTGGTTTTTCGCATGCCATTTCTATAAATAATATAAATTGGCAATAACTAAGCAACTTTTTAAAGCAATTGGTACGATATGCGTAGTAGCTTTTTTTTATACCGCCGGTTATCAAAGTCAGATGTTCGAATTCGTTTGCATAAAAATTCTGCATAAGATCTTTTTTTATAAAGTTTCCTTAACATTTAAGGTAAAAAAGACTTTTCTAGATAAACCAAATAACCAAGAGTATTTTTTAAGCATTTATTCATTCATAACAGGACACCGTGTCATGTATATATACAGTGGGTAAAAAAATATTTATACACGTCGTCTTTTTCAAATTATCCTACGAACAAAATAAAATGCTTTATTGAGTTTCTGTGTTCGATAGCTTATCCTAAAGATACAAGGTGTCTGTTTACAAAGATTTTGGGAAAACACGAACAAATAAAGCCAAATTAACAATAGTTTCGTGTGAGATGTACAAATCCTTTTTTTATCCACTGTATATATATATATATATATATATATACATACACTACCGGCTAAAAGTTTCCGAACACACCATATAATTGCAAAACTATCGATCACTGGATAATTGTCAAATAATGTTAGAATAATATAGTTCATTTCATTTATTGTTTCACGAAGACATTATTCTAATATAATTTTGCAATTATCCAATGTGATCGAAAGTTTTGCAATTATCTGAAGTGTCCGGAAACTTTTGGTCGGTAGTGCATACAGGGTGTTTGGCGCATGGACCCACAATTTTTTTGGGTGATTGCGGGGGTCATTTGCTTATTTTTTCACCCTTAGACCCTACGTCCTAAGTGGCATGGTAATTGAGATATGACTTTTTTTCGTTTTCCTTTTAATTACCCGAAATGCTGCCTTTAGTCACAACTTTTTTATTTGTGGTTGTAAAAGTACGAAATAACTTTTGTTGTATTCTGCAATGTATGTTTATTTTAAATGAAGCATTATTTGATACAATTGTTTTCAACAAAGTGACTCTTGAGCTTTCAGTCTTGAAAATGGGTAAATGTATGAACAATTTCAACTCCTAAATTCATTATAAAAAAAAAACGTATTCTCTTTATTTTGACCACGGAATGAATTATTCCTATGACATATAGCATACCGCTGGGAAGGGTTTAAACTAGAGAACTTTTTGAAACAAGACTCAGTTCAAAATAGCTTTTAGTTTTTTTTTATGACGAATTTAGAAATTGACACTTTTCATACATTTACGCATTATGAAGACTAGAAGCTGACGAGTCATTTTCTTGAAACTATTGGAGTACAACTTTGCAGTGACCGTTTTTTTTTCAAAAGTTTAAGGCTTTATTATAAAAAAGTGGCTACATATTTTGTAATCAAAGTACTGCCCGTCGCTAGCTACGACCTCGGCCCATCTTTCAGGTAGTATTCGAATCCCGCGTCGATAAAAGTCTTGGTCCTTGGAGGCAATCCAGGAATCGACCCAATTTTTGACTTCTTCGTAAGTACCGAAGTGCTGGTCAGCCAAATCATGTGCCATTGACCGGAACAAGTGATAGTCGGAAGGGGCAATGTCTGGAGAGTACGGCGGGTGGGATAAAACCTCCCATTTCAGCGTTTCCAAGTACTTTTTCACGACATTTGCAACATGGGGTCGGGCATTGTCATGCTGCAGTATCACCTTGTCATGTCTTTCGTTGAATTGTGGCCGTTTCTCTTTGAGTGCCTTACTCAAGCGCATCAACTGACGTCGGTAGAGTGCCCCTGTGATGGTTTCGGATGGTTTGAGCAGCTCATAGTACACAACGCCCAGCTGGTCCCACCAGATACACAGCATCACTTTGGATCCGTGAATATTCGATTTGGGCGTCGATGACGGAATATGACCAGGCAGTCCCCATGATTTTCGGCGTTTAGGATTATCGTAGTAAACCCACTTTTCATCTCCAGTCACAATACGGTGCAAAAATCCCTTCCTTTGTTGTCTTTGGAGCAGTTCCCGCAAATGCTGAGAATTCGGCTCGTAGGTTGCCATGTTTGAGTGCCAATAACTTTATAATGCATACACGTATCCGTTAGCTTTTTTAAATTGTTTACATTGGCAGAGCCTCTAGTTTAAAATGCCACTTTTTTTTATTGAGCTAGGGCCACTACTTCGGCCGCAGTGGCTCTCTAAGCAAAACGGTCACTGCAAAGTTGTACTCCTAATAATTGTATCAAATAAAGATTTCTTTATAATAAACATACATTGCAGAATACAACAAAAGTTATTTCGTGCTATTACAATCTCAAACAAACAGTTATGACGATTTAAAGGCGAAATTTCGGGTAATTAAAAAAAAAAACGAAAACAAAATCATATCTCAGATACCGTGACACTTAAGACGTAGAGCCTAAGGATGAAAAAAAGTAGCAAATTTCCCTCCCCCCTCCCCAATGTCCCCAAAAATGGTGTCGTTCTATGTGCCAAACACCCTGTATATAACTAGAAACGTAACTAGGAAGCTAAAAGAGTAACTAGAGAGTTACATTTCGGGGTTCACGCTACTGTACCACTTTATTGATATATTGTCGACATATCGATTCACTTTCCATGTTTTTTCTCCTCCAGTGTCCATTCCCATTTTATGGGATTTCTCTATTTGCACTGTTTTTTCCCCTTCATATCCTCCTCTCCGCGTCTTTGGGAAACAAAAACCGAAAAAGAGCAAGCTTCGCTAGCTCCGA
The DNA here is from genome assembly GCA_964007375.1 of Ophion obscuratus. Classification (NCBI taxonomy): domain Eukaryota; kingdom Metazoa; phylum Arthropoda; class Insecta; order Hymenoptera; family Ichneumonidae; genus Ophion; species Ophion obscuratus. The sequence goes on from OZ023323.1 coordinate 31,794,583, forward strand.
AGCTTCCGGTTGGCTCGGATTTTCTCAATAGAGCCATGGAGTATGAATAACTTGTTTTTTTGTCTTCGTTCCAAATATTACGTTTCACGAATATTCGGGGGCGCGTTACGACGGCGAATTGAAAAGTCCTTAGATCTTCAAAAGTCTACAGATGAAACGCCACGAGGCTAAGTTTTGTGCGATTCAATGGAAATCTCCTTGAGAAATTCCGTGAACAAGCGATCCTTCTCCAATTTCTCCGGGGTGAGCAGTAGAATGGCCGTTTTGTAGACGTGAAGAATCTCGTAGGACTTGGGCTCCTCCCTCGTGATCTCGACGAAGAAGCTCTTGAGTCGCACGACCGACACGTCGTAGACGTTGATCGACTCGCGCTGGCAATAATCCCACCAGAGCTTTATCGGCTTTTGATAGCGCTTGACCGCGCCAGCGTTGCACGGCCAGGACAACAAGAGCTCCTCGTGCACACCGTGAAGGGCGCGGGCCTGCTTGAGAATTTCAACAATGCCCGGGAATACGTCCGGTCCCTCCCGCTGCAACGATACAAATTCGACACTTTTTTTTTTCTCTTTTACAACTTCGTCGCAAGTGCGCTTACGCTAAAATTGCCATCATTCGGATTCGGCGGAACAACCGGATCGGGTGGAAAACAGGTGAACGATAGAAATGGCATTAAGGGATTAGGCCACAGTAACGGGTATAAAATCATGTGCGAATTCAACAATTTTTTTTTTCGTATGAAAAAGTTATTCACTCATAAAATTAATTACACATTTATTTTGTATTAATATCAAGCTGTTAGAAAAAATATTTTTTTTTTTCGATGTACAAAATGGCCGACTACTCGAAACTTCTCGAAACAGCTTTTTTCCAATTCGCGTGACAAATAACTTCAACAATTTTCACTCGATTTACTTCAAATTTAAAAGTTATGATCCTAATTGCATTTCGCAGAGAAGTACGTACGGAATTTCTGATTAATCGAAAACTTTTCATTTTATGAGCAGTTATAACGAAATTTTTCACTGAAAATTCATTTCTTAAGTTCAAATACCTACAACTTTTGAATAAAACAATATTTTTAAAGTTCCGTACGTACTTCTCTAGGTATTCTAATATAGATTGACGAGAATTTTTGTTTTTTGTTGTAGGTATAAAAGTTGTGGATGCTAAATGTCACGCCGCGGAGCGCCTAAAAAAGAGATAACAAAAGAAAATATTATTAGTCGGCCATTTTGTACATCGAAAAAAAATATATTTATATTTTCTAACAGCTTGATATTCATACTAAATAGATGTGTAATTAATTTTTGAGTGAATCACTTTTTCATACGAAAAAAATGGTTAATTTCGCACATGATTTTATACCCGGTGGTGTGGCCTGACCCCTTAAATTCTTGCGGATACATGGAAGTTGGGGTTGATACAAGTTGGCACGATGAAGACTACTGAATGGACGGGGAGCAGTGAGTGGATAAAAGCTGATTTATATTAAAAATCAGTAACGAATATGAGTTTTCGATAAAAACTCGAATCACTATAATTTAGCAAAAAATCACAGATATTGTTAAAACCGTGTTTTCAGTTTAACATCGAATTTGACACGGAATTTTTCTAGTTCGTGGTACTTGGACACCGCGCAACTAAATTACGATACGACTGTGCACAGTCGGTGTTCAAAACGCGAAAACAATAGTTTTTATAAGTTTTGAGGGTATGTACTACTTTCATTACTTGAGGAAGAATCAATCTTCGATTTTATGCAAAATTTTTAAATAAATTCGTAATAATAGGTCAGAATTAGGCATGTTTATTCACTGGTGCTGCATTCCAACCTCTTTCCAGTGATTGGACATATGGGCTCCGTTCTGATAATTCTCAAAGCAGAGTAAAAAATGTAGCTTATCTGCTGAGAATTGCTGAATTAATTATTGTTAAGATATGACAATGTACATTTCATTAAATGTTGTCATAAAATCAATTCATTGGTTCTTTTTATTTTTGGCAAAATTTAATTTTCTATTTCTCTGTCGAAACAAACTTTGGTAGTTTTTTTTGAGAATTAAGATGCAAAAAAGCTTTGTGTATTTTCTACGAAATCATAATAACGAATATAATACTCATATCTATAAGAATATTATAATTATTGTGCAACACAGTCATCTGCGAATCTAGCATGTAATACAAATTAATTGTTTTGCTTGATATCGTTCGTCTACACTACCCGTCAATTTACTGGCGGCTGAGCGTCCATTTACTGGTCATTCCGTTCATTCACTGGCGATTTAGCCATTTGGCTACTTATCTATCAATTCCTTCAATATTAATTGTTGCAACTACTTGAAACATTTTTTTCTACTATCAGAATAATATCTTTTGGTAGCTATGGCCATTGAGATATTTGTTTCCATAATATTTCCATCTTACAGCTCAACTGTTTACCCTACTTTAGATAAAAATGTTTCAAACAAAAGTTTCATAGTTTTGAGGAACAACAATCATAATGTCGGATATGCTTTATTCGGTGGCAATTTTCAAGGTTATTTCAAGGTCCACTTTACTTTTTCAAATTGGAAGCAATATTTTTTTACTATCAGAATAATTTTTTACGTAACAAAATCGGTTATTTTTGTTTGAAACTTGTTCCTCTTTGACTTCGATTCTTCAAGATATTTTTGATATTCTACATTTTTTGTATTTAATACATTTAACACTTCATATATAAAATACTGAAAATATCTTAAAAGAATTGAAGTCAAAGAAAAGAAAGTTTGGGTGTATTTGAATTTAGGGGATAACACCACTCTAGGATTTTGGATAAATCGTTTTTATTTTGGCTTAAAAAATACTTTGGGGTCATAAAAACAATTGGTCTGGTAGCGACATTTTTTTTCAAAAGGTTTAATTATCGTTTTTGCTGCAGCGCCTCGGACTTCTTTCAGGCGCCTCGTACAACTTTAAACGCGTTTTTCTCGAAACCACTTTTTTCAAACTGGTAGGACGGATTACTCGAGCACCTTCGCATGGATCGATATGAAATTTTGCCAGCGGCTTCACAATTACATTCTCTATGGAAGTACGTAGCCGTTTTTCAATTAACGGAGACTTTGTCCTTGAAATTTAGCGGGAGATGTTAGCGGCTCAACATGAGCAGCTAGAAGAGGAGGGATGCCTCTATGGACCAGGCATTGCCGATTAGCGGTAATTATAAACACATTTGTGTAAACACATTACAAAACTTGGCTGACATTCTCCTGACCGCTGTAATTAACATATCGACCTGAAATTTGGAGAGCATACTCAGAAAATATGTCTTCACGGAATATCCGATCGTTTTTTCGATAGATACATTTTTGCATTTATTATTTATCTTTTTATGCGAAAAAATGCGAAAATTCGATTTTTTTTAATTGCCGCCATTTTCCGAAATTTGTACTAAACGAAAAACCCATCCGTCATTCCATGACCAAAGGGTCACAGATTGCTAATGCAACGGCCGCCATTTTGGTTTTTTTTTTTCAGAAAAAAGTTTTTAACGTTCCGTATATCATGAATAAAAGCAAGAACAAAACCTCACTCAAAAAGTTTTACTCGTTTCCTTTAAAAAAAATAAAATGTAAACACCTAAAATATGGCACTTCAAGGACAAAGTCTCCCTTAAATGCAAACTTGTTTTTTATAAACAATTCATTGCTTATTTTTTGGGCAAAAAATCGATTTATTTCTTTCAACGTGCGCCATTTTTTCAAAATTTGATAAAAAATCCGTACGTAGTCCGATAGCTAATAAAATATAGATAATAATTTTTCGGTTTTTATTCCAGGTCTTATACTTTCCGAGAAAACCGTCCTCCCGAGAAGCTATTTGTAAAAAAACAAGTTTTTCAAGGTTTTTTTCTCTTGCCGTTGTTTTGTATGAAAATTATAATAATTTTTTTGAATACTTTAATATGTGTTAAATACACCGGCTCAAAAGAAATCCTATTAATTTTTTGATACTCCTAAAATAAAATGTAAAAGTTGGGCCTTATTTTCTGCCGCTAAAGTGGTGTTATCCCTTAGTATTCAATATATTTAATATTAAATGTATTTTTTGAATATAATTCGTATATTAAATGTATTTTCTGAATATAATTCGTATATTAAACATATATTGTTAATATATTGTACTGTTTATCAGGACTTGTATAAATATTCAAAATATCGAGAGAAGAAAACTGTACCTTTTTTTTCATCCGGTACTCTTCGTCGGTGATGCCGCACAGGAGTCTCTTTACCCTCTGAGACGTGGTTTCCTCGTCCGGAGATTCGAAGTTCATCGGATCCCTCGTGGTTGAATTGTTTCCCAGGTGTCTGCCGGGCTCCTGGGGCTCTCCGGCTCGGTTCGACCTCGATTCTCTGCGACCCGTGAATTCATTGGGCGTTTCCACCAGCTGGCCGTGTTTTCTCAACGGGTCACTCTCCCCGCGCCGGGGCGTACATTTGTTCGCGGATTTTCCGACCGCATTGTTCGTCGTCCTCGTATGGTCGTGGTCGGGTCTGTGATCGAGCAGGGCTCTTTTGCTCGTCGTGTGATGATGATGCAAATGCGTGAAAATTTTACCGGCATCCGTTAGACTCTCGACCACAGCGTCGATTTGTTTGGACGAAATCCCGTGCCGATCCCTCAGGGCTGAGAGTGCCGTGACAATGGCGCTTATTCCTGTGCCGAGTTGATCCTGCATCTCGGCGTGATATGTCACTTTCTCGGTCGTTGCGACGCCAGACTTGGTCAATTGCGGTACGAGATTAGGGGCTTTTTTCTCAGCCGCGTCACCCTCTTCGAATAAGCCACAATTCCTTACCGGCTCGTATTTCTTTATTAGCTTCATTTTCGTCTCGTTCAGGAGACCTGTCGAATTAGGGCATCGGTCAATAAATATGTACTCGAGAACTGTATGCCAATATGTGAGATTTCCGCGGAGGGAACCGTACCGCTGCGTTTTACCCTTGCTTGTACTTGGGGCGCTTAAAATTTAGACATAATCTTCAATTTACACAAATCCATTAACGTATCAACTGTATTTAATTTACTGTAAAACAACCTTAGATTTCTTAAGCGGTCAGGCCACAGTAACGGGGTTAAAATCATGTGCGAATTTAACAATTTTTTTCGTATGAAAAAGTGATTCACTCATAAAACGAAAATATTATTTTTTCGTCTTGCCCAATTGTTTCACTGGTACATTTAAGCTACAAAAATCATGAAATAATTTTTACGATCTTCGTTAGAGTTCCTTTACCAAATATGGAAAAAAAGGGTTCAGATAGTGATAAAATGAAGAAATGAAAAGTAAAGATGAATTTTCGTTGCCTTCCAACGATGCAAACTTCAACACCAGTAAAATTAATTACACATCTATTTAGTATAAATATCAAGCTCCTAGAAAATATATACATTTTTTTTTTCGATGTACAAAATTGCCGACTAATAATATTTTGTTTTATCTTTTTTTAGATGATCCACGGTGTGACATTTAGCATCCACAATTTTTTGACCTAGAACAACGTATGAAATTTAAAAAATATTGGTTTCTTCTAAAGTTGTAAGTATTTGAATAAATTTTCAGTGAAAAATTTCACATAAAACTGCTCATAAAATGAAAAGTTTTCGATCAATCAGAAATTCCGTACGTACTTCTCTGCGAAATGTAATTAGAGACATAACTTTTAAATTTGAAGTATAAGGAGTACAACTTTGCAGTGACTGTTTTACTTAGAGAGCCACTGCGGCCGAAGTAGTGGCCCTAGCTCAATAAAAAAAGTGGCATTTTAAACTAGAGGCTCTGCCAATGTAAACAATTTAAAAAAGCTAACGGATACGTGTATGCATTATAAAGTTATGGGCACTCAAACATGGCAACCTACGAGCCGAATTCTCAGCATTTGCGGGAGGTTATGATTTACTTCTTCAACATCAAGAAATCTGCGGGTGAGGCCCACCGTTTGCTTGTAGATGCTTACGGGGAGGATTCTATTAGTGAGAAAACGTGTCGGCGGTGGTTCATCGACGCCCAAACCGAATATTCACGGACCCAAAGTGATGCTGTGTATCTGGTGGGACCAGCTGGACGTTGTGAACTATGAGCTGCTCAAACCATCCGAAACCATCACAGGGGAACTCTACCGACGTCAGTTGATGCGCTTGAGTAAGGCACTCAAAGAGAAACGGCCACAATTCAACGAAAGACATGACAAGTTGATACTGCAGCATGACAATGCCCGACCCCATGTTGCAAATGTCGTGAAAAAGTACTTGGAAACGCTGAAATGGGAGGTTTTATCCCACCCGCCGTACTCTCCAGACATTGTCCCTTCCGACTATCACTTGTTCCGGTCAATGGCACACGATTTGGCTGACCAGCACTTCGGTACTTACGAAGAAGTCAAAAATTGGGTCGATTCTTGGATTGCCTCCAAGGACCAAGACTTTTATCGATGCGGGATTCGAATGCTACCTGAAAGATGGGCCGAGGTCGTAGCTAGCGACGGGCAGTACTTTGATTAAAAAATATGCAGCCACTTTTGTATAATAAAGCCTTAAACTTTTGAAAAAAACGGTCACTGCAAAGTTGTACTCCTAATAAATCGAGTGAAAATTGTTGAAGTTATTTGTCACGCCGATTGGAAAAAAAAACTGTTTCGAGAGTAGTTGGCCATTTTGTACATAAAAAAAATTTACATATTTTCTAACACTTGATAGTCATACTAAAGAAATGTGTAATTAATTTTATGATTGAATCACTTTTTCATAGAAAAAAAATTTGTTAAAGTCGCACATGATTTTATACCCGTTACTAAGGCCTTAAATAAATTTATTATTAATCAACATTTATGAATTAAAAAAAAACTCGCAGTTGTCAAGACCACGTATTAATTGTGTGTAAAATCCCAACCCTCTCCTCCCGATACTCTCATTGGGAAAAAATATTAACACCCGCTGTTTTTTGGGCCCTGACTAAAAAGAAACCCGTAGAATACTCTACCTTCTTTCAATATTCTTCTCCACTCATCGGGCATCGCATAAGTGCCTTCGTCCCTTCTCTCGGAGTCCTGAATCGCCAGATTGGACTGCGGGGCGTCAGGTTCCTTGTGCTCTTCATTGGGCACCGCGTAAACGATTTTGGCCGAGTTGTCCGCGGTGTCTTTGCAGTGCCACGCGTCGATGTCAAAGTCCGATGTGAGTTCGTAGCGCAGCAAGCCGTGGTTGAAGTCCTTGGAGGTCTGGTTTTTGGGGTCGCCGGGATGTTGGATCACTGCATGGTCGTCGCCGGTGTGCAGCAGATTGAAGGCAGGCTCCATGATCTTGTTGGGGTTCGTCCGGTCGTGGTTGGCTTCCGACGTTGGAGACTTGACCGACGCTTCGTCAACGACGAATTCGTCGCAGTTCCACTCCTTCATCTCCAGGATCGAGTACTGCGAGATCTCGTTTGGGGTTAGGCCGCGTACTCGCGAATAGTTTCGATCATCTCGTGGTAACGTTGACGCGCGGGTGGCTCTTACCTCGCAGTTGATCCGCTCAGGTCGAACGAGGGATTCCAACCGTCGTCGTTGCTCTTCACCAGCCACGTTTGACGTTTATCCTACCGTCGATCTTGCGACTGTCCCTTTAAACCGGATTTCCTAACCTCACTTCCGGTACTACGAGCTTAACGCCAATTTCTCTCGCCGCTATCGCCCCGCGATCGCGCGTTTTATTCACGTGCCGCCTCGAATTATCACCGGGGTGCATCGCGCGTGAATTATCTCCATATGCGCGAAATAATTCGAGGCAAACAATAACAAGCCATGTCAAGTTTCGTTCCCATTGTTATTGACGGACGCGACGGAATCGCGCACGTAGTGTCATGGCGGAGTCGCGAAGCGGCCATCCGGTTGCGAGAACCGGAAGTGCGGTGAGCTTGTGTAGGAAAATGGCAGCTATAGCTATACGCAGAGGTTCGCAAGTTCACCGGACTTCCGGTTCCCGCAACCGGAAGTGACATCCGACGCTCGCGCTTCGTAATTATTCATGACTTTCATACCGCAAGGTCGTACTTTTTTTTACCCCGTGGCAACGCGCCCGTAGTTGTCGAAAAAAGAAATAAAAATCATGACTGCGTAGAGCCTGCGCGAGATCCGAGCGCAAGCATCGTAACCATGGAATCTTCGCCATTTGTTTGATCCAAATTCACCGTTTCCCAGACCTCAACCCCTCCGCGGCAACGTGGAAAAAATAAAATATCTACCAGCACTCTGCCGCATGCGACAATTTCGCCAAGGGCTCGCCACCAGCGGACACCACCTTAAACATTTTATACGCATTTACGTCGCATTTTTTTTAGAAGAAACGAAAAAACAAACATTCTCGTTGACAGTCCCGTCCCAGTTGTGTGCGTATGTATTTTTCGGAACAGTGAGACGAAAAGAAGAAAACGTCAGTTGGAAGCGTCATGGTTAATCAGCGCGAGTTTTGGAAAGAGGTGCGAAAAAACAATCCGAAATACAACAAGAAGCCGCGGGTCGTGCCGGCTTTCACAATTCAGGCTATGCAGGTGAGAAACTTTTCGCAAATCAATTCAGGATCGTTCGATAATGCACGATATTTTAATTGTTCGGCTGCTTCGTTGTTCAATTTTATGCGAAAGATAAAGAGTTTTGAAAGTAGCACGTTGGAAATTAATATTGTTTCATTTTTTCATCGTCAATTTAAATTTATTTCAGCCAACTATTAATTGATTAATTAATGTTAATTTCTATCGCAGGCCACGATTTATCGATTATTTTGGATGCACGATATCATTATTAATGAATTACAATATCAATATTAATAACAATAATAGTGATAATAATGATCCGACTTCAAAACAATGGATAAAAAATTGCCTGCGAGACGAATTAATATTAATCAATTAATTGTGCGCATTACTAAATTAAGCTAGTAAATAAATAAATAGATAAGACAATATTGATTTTTAAACGCGCCGCTCGCAAAGCTCTTTTCGTTTCACATAAAATTGAGCAGCACAAAACGCGAAGAATTGAAATTTCGCCATCATTCGTGATTATCAAGGGACTACTGATATTTATTATTATGATAGTAAAAGTAATGGTAACATTAATATTTATATTACTCAAGAACAACAATAATTATACGGCTAATAGGTTAATCTTCTAATAATTATTAATAATCTTGTAATTATTGATATTGTTATTATCAAGTAATATTATTTTTTAATCTATTCTTATCATTAACCATATGCTTATCATCATTGGTTTGAACGGATTGTAATTTTAATATTGGTTATTAACGTTTTATTTCGGTGCTTTTTTAATTCCAAATTCCATTTGATCGAAGGAAAACACCGTAGTGGCCAAACCGCCACGCTGCGGTCTCTTCAAGCCGGTAAAACCGAAGCCCTCCTCGTTTCGCAAGTTTTACGAGCGCGGAGTATTTCCGGTATCGATGGACAGCGACGGTACAACAATAACGTGGAAAGTGAACATCGAGGATTTGGACTTTCACCATTATTTGCCGATGTTTTTCGACGGTTTGACGGAAACTGAGCCACCGTACAGTTTCCTCGTCGAGCAGGGAATTACGGACATGCTGGAGCACGGGGGATCCAAAGTCTTGCCGGTCGTGCCTCAATTGATCATACCGATAAAGAGTAATTACTCGTTGTATTATTCAAAGAGAGTGCAAAGAGAAGAAATATATAAGTTGAACAAATATTTTTATAAAATAAGCTTTTATTTAATGTACTAAAGAGCAGAAAATATTTTTTTTTCACCGAGTCACCTATACGTGACTATAAATAAAAGCTTGAGGCGCTCAAAATTCAGACATATAATCTTTAGTCTGCATAAATCTGTTAACATATCAATTGTATTTAACTTGCTGTAAAACAAACTTAGATTTCTTAAGTAAAAATCCTGAAACTGAGTATAAACGAGTGGTAATTTTTTCTTTCAGCTCAACTTTTTATATGTTTAATAAATTTAACCAATTCAGTTTCATTAATCGTATTTAATTTGGCACAATAGTAATTAGAGAAAAAATTATCACACGTATATACTCAGTTTCAGGGTTTTTATTTAAGAAATCTAAGGTGGTTTTATAGTAAGTTAAATACAAGTGATATGTTAACAGATTTATGTAAATTAAAGATTATATGTCTGAATTTTGAGCGCCCGAAGCTTTCATTTATAGTCACTTATAGGTGACGATAGGTAAAACAAATTATTTTCTAGTTTTTAGTACATTGAATAAAAGCTTGTTTTTTTAAATATCGTTTTTACGTAAATATTATTTTCTACTTTTTAGTCTTTAATTGATTTTACTAGTTCGCTGTTACTAGTAGTTTACTAGTTTACGAGTTTGTACATTAGGAACATGGAATGCTTGTGAAAAATGACAGAGACTGTAATTGGGATTGAACTTACGACTAATTGCTGCATATAAACTTTTCCCATACCGACACAGTCGGCTACGAATTTGTTCGTGTGTCAGTGAGATTTTATATGGATGATTAGATATCGCTAATTTTACATGAAAAGTTGAAAAATTCATGGAAATTTTTTTCATTTTTTAAGTTGAATTATGCATTGCCACGTTTTAAACGCATGTTTGCAAAATTTCCGAGATCCAAATAGTCGAGAAGTGGGTGAAATATGGATTTTCCGTTTTGCATCTCACAGAAAGTCAAGTTAAGGCCTTAGACCACTCTAGAGGCTGAAAAAATAGGCTTTTTGGGGATTTTTTTTCAGAAAAACTACAAAATAAATCGAGATTACAAAAAGGGTGTTTATCATACATATCAGTGACTGTATACAATAATTTTTTTATAGCGATTAATTTCAAAATGTCTACTGTACAGCGCTTATCTCAAAACTGCATTTTTTAAGTTGGCCGGAAACGTAACTCAGATAATTTTCAACCGATTCACTTGAAACGTTGAATATATCTTGAAAAATACATTGTTTATGGAAGTACGTAGGATTTTTTTATATTGCATAGTTCATTTGTTATTAACAATTATCTGACGATTTTTTAGGCAAATTTTTGGAAAGTGAAACATTTCGTCAGATAATTGTTAATAACAAATGAACTATGGAATATAAAAAAATCCTACGTACTTCCATAGACAATGTATTTTTCAAGATATATTCAACATTTCAAGTGAATCGGTTGAAAATTGTCTGAGTTATGTTTCCGGCCAACTCAAAAAATGCAGGTTTGAGATAAACGCTGCACAGCCGCCATTTTAAAATTAATCGCTTCAAAAAAATTATTGTACACTATATTGTATACTTTTTGTACTCTCGATTTATTTTGTAGTTTTTCTGAAAAAAAAAAACCCAAAAAGCTTATTTTTTCGGCTTCCAGTGGCCTAACGCCTTAAATAAAAGCTTATAAAAATGAAGCGAGGTTACTCTTGCAGACGCGCTCAACACAAAAATTCCCGAGATAATATGCGTGACGATGAGAGTTTTGCAGCGTTTGGTGAAGTCGGGTGACTGCATTGGCGAAGCTTTGGTACCGTATTTCCGGCAAATATTGCCAATTCCAAATCTGCTCAAGGACCGCAACGGTGAGATTTTTTTTAATTGTCATTTTCTTGACAAGAAATTGCTCGTTTGATTTTTTGCTCTCCGAAATAATTGATGAGACCATTTTGGCATTTTCCGTACCCCCTTTTTTTCGTCCTTTTTACAGTGAATCTCGGCGAGGGTATCGACTATTCGCAACAGAAAGGAGAAAATCCGGCGGATCTTATACAAGAAACGCTGGAGATGCTCGAGCAGTACGGTGGCGAGGACGCCTTCATTAATATCAAATACATGGTCCCTACTTACGAGTCCTGCATGATGAACTAGTGGATTCGCATTGCCCTCAAAGCTCGACGAGCATCTACCCAAACATGTAGTTTTTCGACGAACATAATCAAGGCCTCGACGATTCTCAACTCAGCCATCTCCGCCTCCCCAATCAACGTGATCTCTCCTTTCAAATACCAACAAACCGTTTTTTCTCTTTACATAATTTTTTTTCTCCAAATCGCCGAGCTACAACGCCGAAAAATACTCAAAAATTCCTACCTTCCAACTTTATTGTACATTGTTGCAAAATCGAGGCTCGAAACTCCGCGTGAACGCGAAATAGCAAAAGAACGTCGGAAGAAAGAATAAAAACGACCGGTCACGAATGGTACTTTGCGAAAGACATCTTACGTATTTGTGGCTCTCGTCGAATTTCCATATTAAATATATCGCGCACTTCACTCCCGATGCACAGCATTATTTTCCAGCGTCCTCCTTCAAGGTCACCGTTCTGTTGAACACGAGCTACAAATAAAAGAGACAACATTGTTAGAGTTGGCAAGTTGTTCTTTTTCCGTTTTTTTTTTCATCAAAAATCTCATTCAGTTACTAGAAGTTGTAGATAAATGCTGAGGTAATCTGGGTTTTTTTTTTAACGAATAAGATAGCATTTAGTAAATATTCTAAATATATGATCACCATAGATATGTTGGAAACCAACGGCTGGGTTAAAAAATATATTTTATACACTAGAGCAGCACAATTTGAAAAAAGCAAACACCGATTCAAAACATTAAACTCAGGGTCTCAGAGAACCGAGACTGGAATTCGAAAAAATGAGTTGAAGATTAGTGACAAAAAAGATGGAACACAACCTTGCTGGACGAGGTGTCCGGATCAACGGAGAAGAAGCCGAGCCTTTCGAATTGAAATTGCGTGAAGGGTTTGGCCAACGAGGTCAAACTTTCGTCGATATAGGCGACGACTTCCCGCTTGCTCGCTGTATTGATGTCGCTCAAAAAGCCATCCGGCACTTGATTCGTATCCTCGGGATTCTTGTGATTGAATCTAGAATCAATCGTCACCGAATCGGATAACAATCAAATCTACATTGGAGAAAAGAGAGAAAAAAAATCAAGTTTTTTTTATACAGACTGTGTGTACTCACAGTCGCTCGTAGAGCCTGACCGAGGCGAGTTTCGGCCTCGACACCCAGTGTATAAAAGCCTTGGGTTTATTCTTGTCCGAGACGGGCTCCTGCTTCACGCTCAGATTCGTTATGTTCCCGCTCGAGTCTTTTTCAACATTGCACAGGGTGAGCACGACACCGGCGTGTTTCAAGCCGACAGATTGCTTCGGCGTTAGACGACGAAAACCTTTTTCCTCTTGCTGCAAAAATCAAATAAAACAAACAAAATATTCAAATGATTCCTTTGAACATTTTCTCCGGTCTAAGAAAAAAACCGTTCGAAAGAAATGTTGATAATTTTAACTTAAAACAAATTGTTTCAAAAACATTCAATGTATTACATTTATTCATTTGAAGTTTTATTTTCAAAACGATTCGATGTTTACTCTTTAGAATATTATAACTATCAAATATATTATTATTAATAAATCATAGCATTATTGTTTCAAATAAATTTTAATTTTCATGTTGACTCCAACTCGCACTGGTCACTTATAACATTCCTAAACAATATTATATATTTGTAAATAATTATAAAATTCTCCACAGAATATTAGATCGTTCTGAAAATGACAATCTTAAATTAAAAAGAAAAGGAATACTACCATACTTATATCTTGGATAATAAAATAATGTACGTGGTATAACTTGGCAAAATGAGCACTCGAAGCACCTGACAAATTTGAGCTAACCTCTTTGAAGTCGGAAGCCTCGATATATACGACCTCGGAGAAGGTGATCGTGTGCTGGCCCTTCTCGGGGTCGTTGGGAAAATCGGGTACTCCGAGAACGATCGGTTCGTCCTGGGGGAAATTGACGATTGTCACTTTGACAGGATCGAGTACGGCCATGTGTCGAGGAGCCGAGATGTTCAAGACGTCCCGTACCGCGGCCTCGAGATTTGCGGGATCGACGACAGCCTGAGCTCCCGTTACGCCCATTTGGGCGCAAAAATTGTTGATCGCGAGGGGCGGAAAACCCCGTCGGCGCAAGGCCGTGAGCGTGAACAACCTGCGTAGAAAATAATAATCACAGTATTAATTATTATTGGAAAATTTGTTACTCATTTTATAATCTGACAGGATTTATTTGTTAATAATTAAGGATAATAATAATATAATGTATATAATTATATAAAATAATAATAATATAATAATGTTAATCAAATAAATTTTTTATTTTTAACAATGTTTAACTAGTATTAGTAGTAGTATTATTTATTCCGTGTATACCCTTAAAGGGTGGTTGCATACTTGCCCTTTCTTGTCCCCACCATTAAGCCTACTTTCTATTCTCTTATTTTCCTAGCCTCTCGAATTGCCTCACGTATTTACATAGTTGATTTAACGGTTTAATAATGTTTAACTATTAAACATTCAAATATTAATAAAATAATAATAATAATATAGCAATAATAAAGCAAACATTAGGATAAAGGAAAAATAAATATTTTGCAACAAAAATAATAAACTAACTATAGAGAGAACAACACTAAGAGCAAAATAAAAATAATAATTTTATAAAAAGTTGGATAATAATGATTTTATTAAAAAAAAATAATACAATAATAATAAAAAGAGCAACACTAAGTACTATATTGTATTTCCACTTGTATATCCTTGCGGACTTTTACATTCTCCTTTCCGTCCCACCTTGCTTCGCTTACACTAATCTTAAACTTAGACTTAGAATGTCAGATAAATTACAATTACATTTACAATATAACACATTAAGTTAAAAATTACATTTCTCCTTCCCCTTCTCTTTCAGTCGCCTCTGCACTTCGCTATCTTTTCGAAAAGACTCACTATTCACACATTTCCTCAATTATCTCTTTCCCCTCTAGGGCCTCGACCTCTCCTGCTCGTTCGCTCTGGTATTGGTCCACCTTTGAAAGACTCCCGATTCATTTGCAAATTCGCCTCCTCGCATCCCCATACGTGCTCTAACGTTCCTCCTCCCTCTTGCACACTCTACATCGCGTCTGTATAAATCCATTTTCTGCCTCCCTTCCCACACTCCCACATCTCATTCTTGCCCAGATTTCCTTAATTGCTTCTCTTATATTCTGTTTCTCCCAGTATTATACCATTCCCACCTCCTTCTTCCTATCCTGACATTCTCTACAATATCGCGAGATCCTGATTTTTTTTCCAATCCCTTTGTGTCTCTTGGTCCGCCTACTACTTCTCCTACTTACCCTTCTCCCGCCAGATTCTTCTTCTACTCCCTTTCCCCACTTAGTCGGGTTTCCGTTTTGCATCTTTCTTGCTTCTTCTTTCCTTGCACCCTGATTCCATTTTCCATATGCAAGGCGGTGTGTTCCTTCTCAAGCCCATTGCCATTTTGGTGTATCTGGCCTCCATTTGCTCAATTCTCTCTTTCCTTTTCCACCCCCAGATTTCTGCCCCATAAAGCAATCCTCTCCTCGCTATCGCCTCCGTTATTCTTAATCCGTCTTTCAAGTTCCCTATCCTCGCCCTTTTTGCAATCCTCCAGCTCCATTGACTGCTTTCGTTACAATGCCCTCTATCATTCTTATATGTTTTTCGAACCCGTTACCGAATAACACCAGGTATAAAATATTAATTTTATAAAAATAAAGCAGTACTAGGAATAAAATAATGATAAAAAAAGTACCGAAACAAATGTTTTTACGTACCTCGGATCGTCCCAATCGGCGACTACGCCCTCGTCGATGAGCTTGGCGATTTTCCTCTTGGATACGACGGTATAACCGACGTTGAGCCTCCCGTATTCCCATTGTACGGGACAATAGAGCTCGAGAACGTTGCAGAGCCAGTAATACGAGGATCTGCGCGATTGAAACTCTTTGGTGCACAGCGAGTGCGTTATGTTCTCGATGCTGTCGCAGAGGCAGTGAGTAAAGTCGTAAGTAGGATAGACGCACCATTGGCCACCGGTGCGGTGATGGGGCGCGTACTTTATTCGATAAGCGACGGGATCTTGTTTGCCCTCCTCGAGGGTGACTTTCATACGGAGGGTGGCCTCGCCCTCCTCGAGCAATCCGTTCTTCATGTCCTGATACAACGGAAAAAAGGAACGTTACTCTCGGGCAATTGTGAGGCCGGGTGGGCAGCAGCAGCGTTTTAGACGGAAATAAATGGAACCTCGAAGAGTTGCAGGCTCTCGGAAGTGGGCCTGTCCCTCCAAGGGCTCGGGGCTGGATTGAATCCCTTCATCTCGTCGCTGCTCTGATGGCACACGTACGCGTGGCCCTTCTCGATAAGTTGGACCGCCCATTCATAGAGCTGTTGGAAATAGTCGGACGAGTGAGTGATCTTGGCCGGATTGTAGCCGAGCCACTCGACCATCACTCGTATACCGGTGAAGAATTTTTCCTCCTCCTTTTCCGGATTCGTGTCGTCGTAGCGGAGGTAGCAGAGACCGTCGTGAGCAGCGGCATATCTACGCAGCAGGGTTGGGCATATACGTTTTTTTTTTTATTCGTGAATAATAAAGAAGCTTATTCAAAATTCGTTCCGAAAATGAATAAAGAATCCCACTGGACTCAGTACTGATTCCGAAAATGGATAATGAATCCTACTGGTTTCACTATTCGTTTCGAAATGAATAATCAATGCTACTGGATTCAGTATTCATTTCAAAATGAATTACGAATCCAACTGAATTCAGTATTCATTCTGTATTGGGATATCATCAAATTTAAGAATCTGGAAAAATGGACAATGGAAATGGGACAAATATTTCTCCCATTTCTACCCCGATTTCTTCAGTTACTAGATACTAAGAGCGCGATTTCCCTTGGGTAATAAATATAATGTAATCGGACGATAATGTTTCAATGGAATAAACATGTTTTCTGTCAATTTTTCCAGATTATTCAATTTGATAATATCCGAATACGGAATGAATACGGAATCGAATTGGATTCATTACTTATGTTGGAATGAACACTGAATTCAGTAGAATTCATCAGTCATTTTCGGAACGAATACTGAATCGAGGTGGATTCATTATCGAAAAAAAATGAATATCCAGCTGACATGTATTCGGTATTATTTTCCTACTCGAATACTAAAAGTATTCGAGTATGTCCATGTCTGCTACGCAGGTTGCAATTCTTTCAAATTCTTGTCGTAAGTTGAGGGCTAGTTCGATAATAACTGCGGATCTTATACCCGAAATTTATGTTGATCGCTTTGGCGTGACCGATGTGCAGGATTCCATTGGGCTCGGGTGGAAATCTCGTTCTCACCAAGCCCCCGGTGACCTTGAGGTGCTCCGCGAGCAAACGATGCGTGTTCGGTGTAACTACGTAACCCTCGGTCTTGTAATTCTCGCCGGGTTTGTGAAAGTGCACCTTCGTCTTCATGAGCTCGCTTATGGTTGTCGCGGCGTCTGTACCCTCGTCGATCGTCTCCGTTGGCTTTTGCTCTGAAATGTTTGGCTTCGTTTTTTTTTTTTTCGTCAAAATTTTCCAGGCGTCGTCGTTCTCAACAGAAAGACGAGAAACGCAATTGAAAAACGCTTTGTCAATTGCGCAATTGAAACCAATGAAATTGACTTTAATCGCTATCCGACATAATTTCGTACGATTATTTTTTCGGCGATGTGATAATAGGGGGGTTTTAATTTCTGTAAAAAATCTTTTTTTAAGTAAATACGAAACATATTTTTATCATTCTATAGAAGACGTTTTTTTTTCTTTCGATTTGGAAAACGTTTTTTCTTCTAACTGTATGGAAAATGTTTGTCTTTCTTCCGAAAGAGAAAATGTTTTTTTTTAAATATAATTGTTTAGAAGAATTTTCCTTTTTTAACGGTATAGAATTTTTTAAGTTTCTAACGCAATAGAAAATCGCTTTTTCTGAAACTCTATAGAAAATATATACATTTTCTTTAACTGCATAAAAAACGTTTTCTTTCTGACTGCGTAAAAAAACTTTGCAGGGTTTTTTTTGTACCTTTTGATTGTATAGAAAATCTTTTTTTTTCTAACTGTATACAAAACACTTTTTTTAGCAACTGTATAGAGGATATGTTTTTTCCCTATGTAACTGTATAGAAAATGTTTTTTTTTTTCTAAGTGCATAGAAAACGCATTATTATTCGTACTGTATAGAAAACATTTACTTTTTTCATTCACATATTGAAAGCGTCTTTTTCGTAATATCGCTTTCTCCTAGTCACTCACCGTTCTTCGTCTTTTTCTCCTTCTCTCCATCTTTTCCCTTCTGCTTGGCAGGCTTTGCAACTGTTGCCAGATCAGCCTCGGTGCGTGGTCCCAGAAGATCCAGCAGTTGTACATCGACCTCGCTCTTTATGGCCTTGCCGTCTGCCCATTTGAGGGCCTTGCGCACCTCCTGCAAAAGGGGCCCGGCGTTGAAACGATATCTGCAACAAAACAGGGTCTGCGACAAATTCGCCTTTTTCGCGCTTCTCTTCGGTCTCCTGGCAGTCATGGAGATCGTAAATTTTAGGGTCCAAGCAGGGATGCTATTCAAATCCCGCTTTGCATTATTGGAATCGAACGAAAATGTACTTTGTTTTCGTATTCCCGCATTTTTAAGCACATTTGGGCTATGGAAGTGACGATTTTTAGTTGAAAATCCTTATTAGAAACGTGCAACCAAAAAATTCCAAAAAATCTTTCATATTATAATAAGACGGAAGAAATGAAAAGAGCGAGAGGAATTTTCGTTGCACTCCAACGATGCAAACTTCAAGACCATAAGCAGGGGAGAGTTAGGGTGATACAAATATAGTCGCGTTACCTCTTCTCGAGAATCTCCTTCTCGTGCTTCTTGATGAGTTTCTCCACCTGCGCTTCGATCTCTTCGGGCGTGACGACAATTCCGACCCCACAGGCTTCCTCGAACTTGGCAATGTCCGTGACGGCAGTGATGTTGGCAAGAAGGTAATCCAGGGCTGCGTCCACCCTTAAGGTAGTGTCCAATTTCTTCAGTCCTATGTATTTGGCAACCAGGCCGATCTTTTCGACAATTTGGACTTTGATTTTGGACGCCAAGTGGTAGAGCAAGACGCCGATCTCGGGAGTGACGGGTGCGTACTTGACGGCCTGTGGAAACAAAAGTACATTAGCCGCATGAAAAGGTTGAAGCATTTCGTATCGTTTTATCGTTACGCTTTCTTTCGTCGTAAAATAATTATTTTAAAAACATTTTAGATATTTCGAGAATTTTAGAGAATTTTAGAACATTCAGAAATCTTCTCAGTGGATCGAGTCCAAATTTCGCGACGCACAAAACAAAAGAATTGACAATGTCTTCAATTTTTTTAATTGTCATTTCAAAATTCCACGATAAGTTGGGGATAAAACGAAAAAAGGGGAAAATAGTTTATAGGTTAGGGCCGCTTCATTGTGCTAACCTCGTTAATCGCCGTCTTGAGATTCCTCGTGACTTGGGCATTTTTCGCAGTTTCCTTGGCCTTCTGTTCGCTGAGGCCAATCGAGGCGAACAGTTTCACGTGTTCGTCCGTTTCGCTGTTCATTTTTCACCGGCTTCACGGATTTCGCAAAAGACGAAAACAACGAAAAAAAATGGAGACCCGCGCGATGCGGCTTCCGTATGTCACAGAGCCACGTGCTGCAGCTAGTGCGCGCGTTGGCCGCTGGAGGGATGCGAGCGCGCCAAATTCAAACGCGGCGTAAATTCTCTCCGCCCTGACGAAGAACACAGAATTCATGTAAAGGGTGTCTCAAAATGATCCGACATTTTCATTTATTAATAAAACGTATTATCTATTTGACGAATATTTGTACGAATATCTTTATTTCAATATAAGGTACAAACATGGAGGTTCGCAAACATTCACTCTTCCGACGAAGTTTTCAATTATATTTTGCCATAGTTGCGGACTAATCTCATTAACGTTGCGTCCAATTGCTTCCTTAAGGCGAAGTAGAAGATGTACCACGTGACATAAGAGTGCGAGAGCGATAGCTGAAATCTTCGAGCAGAGATTTTTTTAGAGATCACTAATATTTAGGGCAAAAGAAAATCGTCAAGGTCTGCGTTAAGAAATTGTCCAGAGCCTAATGCTTTTGTTTTTCCTAAAAAACTTCACCATCCGTAAGAAAACTGGGTTGGAAAATTTGTAAGGTTATGTTGACCTTGTACCTGCGCTCAAGTTCCGGAATGGTTTGTGGATCATGGCATACACTTTTCCTTTCGGAAAGCCCCAAAGAAAGAAGTTCAATGGCGTCAAATCGCACGATCTTGGTGACCAATCGGGAACCTTACGCAAAGCTTAGCGCAGATGGCGCTATGTAAACAGAATATGAACAAAAGGAGCTGTCGACGCGCGCGGTACATTTTCACGGTGTCAGTATTGTACTAAAATTATATGAATGGACAATAATTACGGATATTTGACTATATCGGAAATGAAAAATCAGTTTCTACTCTTTACCTTCCCTGTTGATTCTTTAAAGTTTCTTTTTTGCTCCAAACAAACAGGGAAGGTATAACCCCTTTTTCAATATTTTTCGGCTCAGTTTTATCTCCGTAAAGAATGGAAATGAGCTAGCTAAGTATTATGTAATAAAATAATACCAAAAGGTTAAAAAAATGCAAATATTTCAAATAGAGTTTTTTAGGTTATGATGATTAACTGCTCTACAATATACTTTTAAAAATAAATAGCGTAAAAATATTATGTTTATACACTGAGCTGTAACAAATCCTTCATTTCTATAATCTGCAGATCTAAAATGATCAGAAACCGAATGTTTTGTGGCTGTAAAGTGCTTGCGACGTATAGCAATTTCCATTGTTTGCGAAGTTTTTCGTGTTTAGCAAATAAATGAACGCTTTCGTTTCTGCATCGATTTGCACAACACCGATGCATTCTTCGCAATTTATTCACGACAAACGGATTATTTAAGAGGTTGGGCCACAGTATCGGGTATAAAATAATGTGCGGATTTAACATTTTTTCGTATGAAACAGTGATTCACTCATAAAATTAATTACACATCTATTCAGTATGAATATCAAGCTGTTAGAAATATTTTTTTTTTCGATGTACAAAATGGCCAACTACTAATGTTTTCTGTTGTTATCTTTTTTAAGGCGCTCTGCGGCGTGATATTTAGCATCCACAATTTTTTTTATCTAGAACAAAAAACAAAAATTCTCTTCTCGAATTAAAAAAATATTGTTGTATTCAAAAGTTTTAGGTATTTGAATGTTGTTGTGATGTAGGAACGAATTTTCAATGAAAAATTTCGTATGAAGCTGCTTTTAAATTTCGTATAAACATAACTTTAAAATTTGAAGTAAATCAAGTGAAAATTATTGAAGTTATTTGTCACGACAATTGGAAAAAAGTTGTTTCGAGAAAAACGCGTTTAAAGTTTTACATACGCCTCTGGCCGTGCCAGAGGTGGGCTTACATTATACGCTTAAAGTCGGTGAAAAAATGTTCTTGCTGTAAATCTAATAGTAACTTATTCTGAACTTATGATGATAAAGGACCGTTTTAGCGAAAAAATTGATTTTTTGAAAATTCTACTGTGCCCTTACCCCTTAAAGAAAATTCAACAGTAGTCGTAGAAACACCGGCAAAACCAAAGAGAATCTCACTAAACGTAATGTTCTCACTCTGATGTTCTGTTTACGTTATAATACAATGTCCCCTCTAGCGGCAGAAATTGGCAGTAAGGTTCCCTATTGACAGCGCCGCGACGCGAGAAAACACCTCCATGAAACTTCGTCTGCAATAACTACCCAGGTAGCAAAATGTTATCCATATGGCATCCGAAAGATATGCGAAACGGATACGGATAACTTTTTGGTTGCCCAAAAAGACGCCGTTTTGTATTACAAAACGTATCACTTATGTCCGCTTGGCAGATAACTTATTCGTGTCCGATAGTTAACTATACGGCAACTTTTAATGGTTAACAAAGTGTCAACGAAAGGTTAACTCTTATCGGTTGTCGGTAAGTTAGCGTAAAGTCACCAAATCGACATATCCGAAACATATCCTCTTAGGCCCGGTTCCATAACTCTCGGTTGACCGAGTTAACCGGAGTTTAGCCAGCTCAGCGTGGTTCTGATTAGTCCAGTTGCCCTTAAACTTCGGTTAAGTCGGTTAACCGAGAGTTGTGGAACCGGGCCTTTAAGGCACGAAAATGCCAAAGCACCACTGCCATCTGAAAGTCGTCCGATAGGCATCCGAATAAGGTTGACAAAACGACATCTAAACGGCATCGAAGAGTACTATCGAAAGGATATCTATTTATTGGCCATAATGGATATATATATATATATATATATATATATATATATATATATATATCATATTCATTTCATTATAAAAATTCAACTTATTAATAGTCTAGAAAATTAAATTTCGCTCAATATTACCGATTTTCAATTGTTATATGATAAGCATAGATAATCACATTTTTTGTTACTTTCAATACGAACGTGCGTATACATATACTCGTTCGTGTTGCAAAAAAAAATTCATCAACTATGCTTACCATACAATCATTAAAAATGGGTTATATTAAGCTATATTAAATATTTCAGACTGTTAATACGTTAATTTTTATAATAAAGAAATTGATCAGACATTTTTATGCCGGTTTCGAAGTGGGCTTGGTAATTATAAATAAAGCATCAACTAATTCATTATAATTGAAATATAATTGAATGTTCTAAAAATTAATTTAATGTTCAAATGCTTAAAAAGTTGTGGTACAGTCGTTATTGGACTTTGCTGTTACGATCACGCCTTTTGGTGGTCGCAATGTGTGCTGCTTTTATGCGGTCCCCCCACGTCAAAGTCAGTCGGCAATGCGAGCTTCGAGCTCCTTTAACTTTGCGTCAGCAAAAACGCTTCTTACATCTGAAAAACAAAATTAACAAATATTATCAATAATATATTATTAAACGTGTGACGGCTACTGTACAGCGAACTACTTCACAAAATATCGAAAAGAACGCTTTTAGAATAAAAACACAGTACATTAAATATATGTATGTACTCACAGAGGCAAAAAGAATAATAAGATAAAAGGCACTCACGTATATAATATTTCAACCGCTGTGTCTATTCGATTAATTATTGTTACACGGAATTTTTTTCCGGTAAAATGAAACGGTGACACATATTCGCACTATGACAAATCTGATCCGTTGGATGTCATCTTTAGGACAACATTTGGATAACTTTGTACTACTTCCCACCAATACCAAATATCTTTTAAGACAGCATATTACCGATATCTGAAAGATGTCATGAAAAAGACGTCTATTGTAATTCGTTTTTATGATATCCTTTGGACAACGTTGAACTAGATACGATAGATAGCAA
Organism: Ophion obscuratus; assembly: GCA_964007375.1. Taxonomy (NCBI): domain Eukaryota; kingdom Metazoa; phylum Arthropoda; class Insecta; order Hymenoptera; family Ichneumonidae; genus Ophion; species Ophion obscuratus. Next base: position 31,817,944 of record OZ023323.1, read on the forward strand.
TAAATAGATAACTTTTTGATAACTTAAAAAGTCATCAATTGAATAATTTTTTCGGATGCCTTTTAGACATCCATTTTCATCGCCAAAAGATATCATAAAAAAGGTAACTTTACGGCAGCATTATACGCGATGTCATTTGAAAGATGTCGAATAGTCATCTTACGGTCATGTCTTAAAGGTAACCTGACAAGGTTAACTTATCGACGTCAATTGGACATTCATGCTGCCTAGGATATGCAGCTATGCGCATGGCGCGCAATTTAAAATGTCAGGCCATTTTGAGACACCCTTTAGAAACGCTACGGCGATGAAAATCGGGTTTCTTGTTGCAAATGTGTACGCAAAATTGCGGACAAATTTTACTTCAAGTTTTTCGGTCCAAAGTCGGCCACAAATGTTCGCGGCGTTTACGTCACGTATTTGTGAGTTGGCCCACTTTAGCGAGATTGCATCGCGAGTGACGAAAAGTAAGTGCTTTACGATAGAAATACACGATTTGCGCTTATCAGATAATTGTCCATTGAGTTGAGACAAGACAATCCATGTATTGTTAAGGCAGTACAAGAGGGCGTGTACTCGAACATTAAATCGCTCCTCGTCTTCATTATAATCCGCACGTAAAGCGTAGAGGCGCGCCAAAAATGACAGACGAAATATTTAGCACGGCTGCTAAGAAAATTCGAAAAATCGCAGTCTCTGAAATATCGAAGCGACAGCCTTTTGTTTAATTTTTCGTAATTTTAGAACAGCCTCGAAACGCTGAGTTTGAGCTCATTTTCGCTAGCCACCATGACGCAACGGATCGTAAGACACACAAGATCGAATAATCACATCCACGTGCGTCGTATCTTTTTATATGGTGTGAGATTAACAGTGGACCCATTGATATCGTATCGCACACGCGATTTTTCGAATGTTTGGTCGATAAAAATCTCTCCCGGGAAAAAAAAATGAAGTAAACATTTTTGGGCTTCGTCCGAGAAGGTGGTTATCGGAGACGGGCCCACGCAGTAAGCCCGCGAGTACATTTCGTCATCTGGTGACGGGCCGCGAGTGAGTGGCCCCGAGATGCCATCTGTGGTGGAGATTGTGTGGTACGACGGGCGCTGGCGAGGCAGGTCTAGGGCCGGGTCCATTCTCTGCGATTATTCTGCGGTGGTCAGAGCCAGTTGTACATAGGGCTGAGGAGGCCGGTTGTCCCCTCAGTCCGGCATTTGGCACTTGGCGAGGCTAGCAATCGTCAACACATTCCTATCCAAATACCTTCCCGAACTAATCAACTCTTGGTCATAGCTGTTTATCGATGGACACTTTTGGAGGAACTGATCACTCTGATATGAAGTCTACATTGACACGTAGTTATCACCTTTCCCACATCTTAGTGCTTGATGTGAGTGTAATAAGGAGTTGTGATTTTTAAATTTTAGCAAACAACTTATACGGAAAAAAGGTCGAGGATGACCTGGGATGGTCAGGGAGGCCGAATGAAGTAAACATTTTTGGGCTTCGTCCGAGAAGGCGGTTATCGGAGACGGGCTCACGCAGTACGAGACCGTAAACACTCGAGAGGCACGTGACCGCTGGACGATGTCTTTCCTACACGACAAAGGACCAGATGAAGGCCCTGCAAGGGGCTCGGCGTTCTTGAGATTAGTCCATGCGGAACCGTTAACAAGAACGCATGGTCGAGCAGCAAGTCACATATCGGCGCTTCATTGTTACGCGTTGAATATATTCAGAGACTTTATATAAAATTACCATACTGTACGAGTCCATTGGGCATTACATTTACAAAATATAACCTTACTAAGGAAATCTCACTACAAAAATATATGGTTTATGTATATATGAAATTGTTTGATAACTATCGCGCGCTCGTGATAATCGGCTTTCGAGTATTTAGAACGGATGTCAAGGTAGATATGATATCGTTGAACTATCTCCGCTGTGCAGATAAAAATCTCACGGGAGATATTCATACGTATATATACACATTTAGTAAGATTTTTTATACAAACACACCCACCCACACACGTGTTTCGCATTTTTTAGACTGAAAAAGTCATTCGACAAGCCTTTTAGACCAAGGTATTTTTTTAAATACACTCAGAATGAAGTATTTAAAAAATAACTTGGTCTGAAAGTCTTGTCGAATTATTTTATATATATATATATATATATATATATATATATATATATATATATATATATATATATATAGTTAAAAAGTTTCCGGACACTTCAGATAATTCTGAAAATTTCTATCGCTTTGGATAATTGCAAAATTATATAGAGTTATATAGTATCTCCGTAAAATAATAAATGAAATGAATGATATTATTCTAACATTATTTGGCAATTATCCGAGGTGTTCGAAAACTTTTGACCGGTAGAGTATGTATATATATAAATATATAACATTCAGAATGAGGTACTACATTTTTTTTTATTCAAAATGGGAATTGTTGGAACACATATATAACTTGTGTCTCAATAATTCCTATCTTTTTCTACTAAATTGACTTATTTGTACTAAAAAAACGTCTGTGCACCAGAGAATCGAAAGAATTTCCAGTTTCTCCGTACCCTCGGCAAATGCGATATAATCCAGCTCAAGACGGTTGTGACCGCAATAGAAGTTGGATTAGATTAGCGAAGCACGGTTAAGAAGAGATAGAAAAAGCTTCAATAGGGAGCGGCTACTACGTAAAAGCCCCCAAGAGTTGCAACTATGGAATTCAATATTTACAAAAAACTTCTGTATCAGTTGCCGTGCAGTGTCGGATTTACACTTTTCTTAAGGCCTTAGGCCACACAATAAACAACATCATGTGCGAATTTGACAATTTTTTTTCGTATGAAAAAGTGATTCACTCGTAAAATTAATTACACATCTATTTAGTATGAATATCAAGCTGGTAAAAAAATATATATATACTTTATTTTCGATGTACAAAATCGCTGACTACTCGAAACTTCTCGAAACAGCTTTTTTCCAATTGGCGTGACAAATAACGTCAACAATTTTCACTCGATTTACTTCAAATTTAAACGTTATGTTCCTAATTGCACTTCGCAGAGAAGTACGTACGGAATTACTGATAAATCGAAAACTTTTCATTTTCTGAGCAGTTATAACGAAATTTTTCACTGAAAATTCATTTCTTAAGTTCAAATATCTACAACCTTTGAATAAAACAATATTTTTTAAATTCCGTACGTACTTCTCTAGGTATTCAAATGTAGATTGACGAGAATTTTTGTTTTTTGGTCTAGGTAAAAAATTGTGGTTGCTAAATGTCATGCCGCGGAGCGCCTACAAAAAAGATAACGAAAGAAAATATCAGTAATCGGCTATATTGTACATCGAAAAAAAAATATATATTTTCTAACAGCTTAATATTCATACTAAATAGATGTGTAATTAATTTTATAAATGAATGACTTTTTCACACGAAAAAAAATGTTAAATTCGTACATGATTTTATACCCGTTACTGTGGCCTAAGGCCTTAAGGAGTTTCGATACCAAAATCGAAATGGTTGTAGGCGATTGAAATTCATATCACCGAGAGATTAATTTAGGACGCATTAATTGTCCAAAAATTAATCCGTTTCACAATATAGTTTCGGAAATTTTGAAGGTTCAAGTTGAGTTTCGTTCGAGTATTATTAATGAACCAAGTGGAGAAATCGCTTAATTTTTTAACTAATCGCAGTTTGTTTCCCGACACTAATCGCAGTTTGTTCATTTTTTTTTCATTTAGATCGAAGCATTATTTAAACCCCTACAGCCCTATAACTAGTGTTTACGAAGTGCCACGTCCCATGAAGGTTCAACGTGAACCTTCATCAATTCGGTAAATCCAGGATTGTCACTGTGTATGCGTCAACCCCCAATATTCTCTAGCAAACGAATAATCTCGCGACGGGCAGTTAAGGGGTTACCCCCACTTGCGATTTTGAAAATATCGATTTTTTTTATTGCATTTTTTTGAAGTATAAGTATCTGAGAATATGTCCTGAAAATTTCAAGTCGATCCGAACAAAATTGACTGAGATATGAGCGTTGAAAGAGAAGAATCCGTTGTGTAAACGACCGGAAATTGAAACTTCAAACGCGTTTTTCTCAAAATGGCATTTCTGAAGTCGGTGACCAAGATTACTCGAACACTAATGAACCGATCTTCTTGAAATTTTGCAGGCTTATTTAATACATAAAAATGTAGTCTACAATCGTTCGATTTTTTTTTCGAAAAAAAAAATGGCCGTTCTATAGCCAAAAAACGGCCGTTTTTTTCGTTAAAATCGAACCATTAACTTTCACTGTCCGCCATTTTGTGAAAAATGAATATTTTTTAAAATCCTTCGATTAAAGACTAGTTTATACTTATATTTGAGTAAATCCATCCGCATTTTTTTTTCAGATGATCCACTTCGCCGCAATGTTGGTCACCGCAAACCGTGTATATAAAAACATTATTTCATTGACGGCCATTTGCCACTAAACAATGTAATATTTTTCAATAAAAAAATTACTGAAAGTTCTTCAAGATGTGTTCTTTGAGATGGTATATTGATCGATTAAAAAAGTTTTGTAGTTTCCTTTAAAAAAATTCATGAAAAAGGCCTTTTTTTGCGCTACAAGTGGGGGTAACGCCTTAATCGAGTAGCTTTCATGCTGGTAAAGATTGACGAGCAATTCTCGGCCGTAGTGCTCGGCTGTCGATGATTTGTTTGTACCAGGAGTAAGATCGTTTCGGCGTTCTCGTTCTGTTCGAATGGTGAAAGTCGACGCTGACGAGGCCAAAGTGTTGGCCGTATCCGTCCTGCCATTCGAAATTGTCGAGAAAACTCCAGACGAAGTATCCCCGTACGTCGCAATTGTCGCGATTCACGGCGAGGAGCAATTCCCACAGATGATCGTGAAGATAGTTAATCCTCTGATGGTCTTGGAGGCTGGAGCCGTCGTCGGCCATGCCGTTCTCCAGCACGTAAATCGCCCGACGGCCGTAACGATCGGTCAATTGTCGAAGCAGATCGCCGAGGCCTTGGGGAACGATCTTGAGCCAGGGGCAGTTGGTGGACGGCCAACTCTCGTTGCAACTCTTGATCACACCAGAATCCTCGTACCAGAGAGTATCGTCCGACTTTGGCGCTGGCTCGGTCAGCCGAGACGTGTAATGATTGAGTCCGATGAAATCGGCGGTGCCCCGCACCCGATCGATCTCCGCTTGGCTGAATTCCGGCAGACGGGATCGCGGATAACCCTCGAGCTTACTGTTCTCTGCTATGCGGCGCTTCATCACCGCCGGATAATCGCCGCTGGAGGAGAATATCGGATTCATCATCCAACCGCAATGGAAGTCGAAGTAGACGTCCGCCGATTCCGTGTCGTTGGCATACTTGGGATAGTACGACATGCACTGGAGGGAAACGCCGATTTGGCCCTTCTGCCGGGGCCGATACTCCTCGTCGTACATCCGATAGACTTCGGCGTGGGCCTTCAGCTTGTTGTGCATGCAAAGATAGGGACCGATGCCGGGTATGGACTTGCCTGCAATGGAGGCAAGAGAATATTGTGGACTGAGAAAAAAAACCAAACGAATGAAAAAAATATATTCGTTGATTCAAATAAATGTGCTGCCGCGGAGTGCCACCGATATATGAGATTGTTGCAATACTATAAAATATTGGAAAATGTGATTGATTTAAACAACATATTATTTTATTAGAAAAAGCTCTTCTGTTCTCTGAATATCGTCATTATCCGTCAAATAAAATTATATTCTATTGAAATCATTCTATATACAATCTGTAGATGTATGGATGAAATAATTAAGCGGTTGCTACAACATTTTTTATTTCGTACAAAAATATATTCAATGGAATTAATTATTTATTTACTGCATCGAAACGAATATGCAATGGGACGTAAGTTTTTCAATTTGTTTTAAATATTAAATAAAAAGTGAGCATTAGAATGATCATCCACGATAATAGTGGACAGAATATCAGATAAACAACTGATAAGAACAGATACTACACTTTGATCTTAGCCACAGGCCAAGAAGCGATACTCTTTAGAATTTCTCCGGCGCTTAACGGCGGGGTAAAGTTAATTCGGCGAAAAAAGGCATGATTTTAAGATTTTTTTTTGGCGTAACGAATAGTGTTCGTTTATTGAAAAATTTACATATAATAAAGTAACATTTGAACAACATTCTCCTAAATTTGCATTGCAAAATATTCAAAATTGAGCGAGTGAAAATTAAACCCCGGAGGCGCCTCGAAAAAAAGTTGGTTTGCGGTATGCACCATAACTCGCAACAGAATCATTTGAAACAAAAAAATCAAAATGCATTTGTTAAAGGAGATGTTTCTCGAGGTAATGACGGGAGGATTTTTTTTTTCGATTTTTCGATTTTTCGTAGCACTTGGGAGCCAAAAACCCGATTTTCGCTAAAAAAATCGGCTAATTTGTTGTTGAAAAATTAGTAATTATTAAAAAAAAAACAAAAAAGCTCTCGACAATACCTGGTGAATTATGTGAAGAAGTACTGTGCAAAATTTCAAAGCGATTGGTCCAGTAGATTTTGAGTTATCGTGCACACGGACTTCAAATATGACAAATCTCAGAAAAACGGTTTGAAAAACGCAGAAGAGAAGAGAACGGCATGGAGCAATAGACGCTCAAGTACTCATAACTTCGTCAATTTTACTCCGATCGACTTGAAATTTTAACACAATATTCTTGATATATTATGCATTCATTTAAAAAATTTTAAAAAAAATGAAAAAAAAATTCTAATACTTTACCCCGCCCTTAAGTAGATGTTCGGTTCACGCTACGCTTACGAGAAACGAGCGCGCATGCGGCTTCTAGCGGTTACTCCGAGAACTACGGGTTTCCTCACATCTATAATTTCGGTGGCGCTCGGCCATGATTTGGTTGAATTTTTTCAACCAAATGCGCAAAAAACAAATTGCATTTTGGCATAATTTTTTAACCAATTCAGACATTTGCTTAATATTTTGCAATAAAAATAAAATATTAATATTTTAACGAATAATGTATTTGGAAATCAATATCGGATATGGTGAAAAAAGTAAAATAACATAGTTACTCAATAGAAACTTTATCTGAATCAAACGAGCGAAATTCAATTTTTCCTGTGTACTCGAGTCAACAATATTAATGGCATGAGTTGAAACGCTTTTTTTGATTGTTGCAGAAAATACATTCAAAACTGTATAATTTGAATATACCTTTGGAATGAAGAAAAAAACTTTTAATTTTATCATGTTATTAAAGTCAATAGTGTTTTGTTTGGACTGGTAAATCCGATTATTTACACCAACAATTTTACAATTGAGTCAACGAAATTTCATTCAATCACACCAATGATATTGGATCAATGATTTTTTTTTCTCAGTGTACCCAAAGGGCAAAACGGAACTAACGTTGCATCTAGAGAGACCCGTGATATACGAACGGACAGCAGAGTGACAGCAACAACTGTCACTCTGCTGTCTGTCCGTATGTCACGGGTCTCCAGCTCGTAAACGGAATGAGTTATAGACCGGAAATTTGGATATTTCGTGTAGAATGTTGTCCCAAAACCGAATATTGAATTAGAAATTCGATAAAATTATTTTTCATGGGCATTTTTCATTTCAAATGCCTCACCCTGGCATGGGGGGTGTCATTGCGTAAGGGGTTGCACCCAGTTGGCAGGACCAAATTGGAATTTTGGAGGCTGCTACTCTGCTCTGCTCTGCAGAAGGTTTGCTGTGTGATTCGGGCATCGATGATTCCATTTAGAGGTAATAAATTACATTTTGTCTACGTATATACTTGACGTAAAACTTTAAACGCGTTTTTCTCGGAATTACTTTTTCAGAATTGGTGACAAAAATATCTCAAAAACAACCAAACCGATCTGCTTAAAATTTCACAGACATTTTTTGTATATCAAAAGGCAATCTTTAATCGAGCGATTATTTTTTCAATGCATATTTTTTTTATATCAAGCAAATTAGAGTGATTTTTTTCACCGAAATTTCGACGATCATTTTCGATCGGCGACCATTTTTTCAAAAATCATTCGAAGGACCTTTTTTGCACAGCGTACTGTGCAATTTACTGTACCTCCGTCGTTTATAAATATTTCCCAATAAAAAAATTGTCAAAGGTACTTGAACTTGCACCCATCTGCAAAAAAAAAAATTCACAAAAACCGCTTTTTTACGGCCGCGAACTAGGTGTAACCCGTCAAGGCGGGATATACATTTACAACGATAAAAAAATCGATTTCTTTTTTTTCTCTTTCAAAGCGAAATTCGAAAAACTCCAAACGTTACAGCCCGTCAACGCTGTGCCACACCGCTCGGATTCGGAGCGGGCGGAAACTTCAAACGCGTTTTTTTTCAAAACTGCGTTATCGAAATTGGCCTGCAGGATAACTCAAAAACTATCGAGCCGATAAAGTTGAAACTTAGTGGAAATATTGACAATATTGGGACCTGCTACTTGACGAAAATAGTTTTCGAAAAATTGAAAAAAAAAAACTACTTTTTTAATCCACATTTTACAGAAATGTTGCGTGAAATGTTGACTTTTTTTTGTAAATGTGTGCCATTTTCTCAAGTTTGCATTATCTTCATTTTAATTACCGTCACATAGAAACTATACATGTTCTAACTGCAAAATTTTTGAACTTTTTTGGAAATCAAAGTCTATGGGAAGCTAGACTGCACGCCGATTCGCAACTCCCGCGGCGATCTTGCTGTAACACTCTGCCACAGCACCGTCATTTTGATGATGACTTAATTAAAAAAAATTGTTTCGCATACTTGAATATACTATTAAAGTATACCTAAAGTTTGATAATTGTAAAATAATTATTTCTTAGCTTAAAAAATCCCTCAACATTGCTTATTTTTTTTCCTGTCTAAATGTCTATGCCGCCTTAAACACGCGTACCTGGTGCTTTTTCACCGCTTCCGTAGGCCTGCTTGCAATTGTCGGCGAGTTCGTTTATCGTGAGGAATAGCTTGACGCGGTCGCCCAGCTCGTTGAATACGACTCGCGCGTAATCTACGAACCACGTGACCATCATCTCGTTCGTCCAGCCTCCCATGTCCTCGAGGATGGCCGGATGATCCCAGTGATAGATGGTGACGAAGGGCTCGACGCCCTGTGCGCGGAGATCGTCCAGCAGGTTGCGGTAGTAACGAATCCCGTCTCTGCTGACTTTGTCGGCGAAACCAGTTGGTAAAATTCGCGACCAACTGAGTGACAGCCGATAAGAATCCACCCCGAGATTCTTAAGTAGCCCTAAATCCTCCTTGTACTTGTGGTAAGAGTCACAGGCAACGTCGCCGTTGCTCCCGTCCGCAACGGGCGAGGGAACCTCGTGGGTGAATCTGTCCCAGATGTTGACACCCTTGTCGCTGACGTTCCAAGCACCCTCGATCTGATACGCGGAGGTGGATACGCCGAGAATGAAACCTGCGGGAAACTTCATGTACCCATCGACCTCCATTTCCGACCTGAGAAACACAATTCCACATTGAGGGGCTATACCAGTGTGACACTTAAAAAAAAAACGATTTTTTTAAACCTTTTTCGACAGTTTGTATACTTTCAAGAATATCATTACACGGAAAAAAAATGGTTCGTCAAAATTAATAGTTGGTGTTTATAAATTACTGAGGAAAGATAAATAAAATGCAGTTTCACACTGTAAACCAATCATGTTACAGTTCTTTTAGGAAAAAATAATGGATCAGAACGTGCCTTTTTTACTGTTCGAACCGATGGAAATGCAGATTAAAACTGTAAGAAAATTATACTGATCACCGCGATAAAGCAAACTGTCGAATTTACAAATTAAATATAAGATATCGCGGTACTCAATGCGTAAAATATACGGAGTACCTTAAAAAAAAGTGAGATTAGACTGGTAATCACTGATTTGAACCAAAAAATTCTTCAACATGCAAATGTTTAAAATGAGATTAAATTCTATTGAAATTTGGTATTGTCTTCTGAAAAATGTGGTGTGAGTTTGAATTAAAAACTGCAGTGTACACCTTGCACATTGTATCGTAGCTCGGTATTATTCAATACGTATAGATTTAATTTTTACAGAGTCAATTGTCATTTTTTAACAAATCGGGCAAAGCATATTTCGATAACGGGTTGTTGAATACTAATACGGATATTAAAATTGATTAGTGTGATACGTGAAAAAAATTCAAAGCGCTCAGTAGAAGTTACAGACGACATTGCACGGTACACCGTGTGTACCTCGAATTTTTACAATGTGCACTGTAAACGTGTGACCGCGTCAACTCTAAAGGCGTTCAGGCGTTCAAACCTGCATGCCTAAATCAACAAAGAAAAAATCTATCGCGTGGTCGCCCTCAGTCTCGACATCTACTCAGTGCTCTTTTGGATCTCGTCCCTGATGGAAATCCGCTTATTGGAATTCGTCAGATTTTAACAAAAAATGTCAGATTTGATAATATTCCGTCAACTTTCAATGAGAAATAATGTCAGAATATGTCATTTATACGACAGAATCTGTCATATTATTTCGAGATTTGACATTTTCTGTGAGAAGTTCATGATTTCTGACCGGAAATTGGAACATGCTTTACAGAATCTGTCATATTTTATCAGAAAAGTAATGTTATAATTCAGTAATTTCTGTCAGAATCTTACATAATATGTCATATAATGTCGTAAGAGTTTTCCATTTTATGTGAGATTTTCGTCATTTAATGTCATTTTTTGATGGAATAAAATGGAATTCTTCAACATTCATGAAATATTATGACCGAATCTGTCGAATTATATCATTCTTTCATATTTTTTGTGAGATTTTCGTCATTAAATGTCATTTTTTTATGGAATATAATGGAATTCTTCAGCATTTATAAAATATTATGACCGAATATGTCAAATTATATCATTCTTTCTTATTTTTTGTGAGATTTTCGTCATTAAATGTCATTATTTAATGGAATGAAATGGAATTCTTTAACATTCATGAAATATCATGACCGAATCTGTCAAATTATATCTCTTTTTTATTTTTTGTCATATAATGACCGAACTTTTTAACTTTTGACATTTTGCATTATAAATATATGATATATTCTGATGAATTTTGACATTTAATTATCGATTCTGATAATAAATTGTCAGAATTCGTCAATATTTGATGGAATTTACATATAATTTTCTAAATTTTAATGGAAATGCTGAAAGAAATAAATTTGGGACTTTATATTCAATAATACTTTTATTTGGTGACACATATTTGGCAACTGTTGAGATCTTAAAAAATATTCAACATACAGAGACGCAGATAAAATACATAGATAAAAATATAATTAGTACGGTTGAATATTGTTTGCTCCTTATTGAGCCCTCTTAAGTTCCATAAAGATAACAGGAAGACGACATAAAGATGACAGAAAGTATCAAATTCTGTAATTTAATGACAGCTGAAATCTGTCAGAATTCAACAAAAATGCGACAACAAATTATGATAAAAATTATCGTTTTCTATCATTTTTTGACATTTTCTGCCATTTTTTTCGATGCAACAATGTGTCAAAAAATGAAAAACTCATTTATCATTTTTTGTTAAAAGATGACATTTTCCGACAGAAAGATGACAGAAAGTATCAAACTCTGTGATTTAATGACAGCTGAAATCTGTCAGAATTCAACAAAAATGTGACAACAAATTATGATAAAAGTTATCGTTTTCTATCATTTTTTGTCATTTTCTGTCATTCTTTTCGATGCAACAATATGTCAAAAAATGGAAAATTAATTTTATCATTTTTTGTTCAAAGATGACATTTTCTGACAAAAAGATGACAGAAAGTATCGAATTCTGTGATTTTATGACATTCCGTAAAGTTAACATAATATGTGAGGTTCTGTCCGATTTTCATAGATTATTTCCGACAGAATCTATCAAAATATGTACGATTCCATCAAATTATGTTAGAATCTATTCATTTTCACAGTTTCTGACATTTTTTAACAGATTTCAACATTATTTGTCGAATTCCAATAAGCGGATTTCCATCAGGGGTGGCGTAAAGTTTTGCGCAGTGTCTTCGAAAAACGACAATTATTTATAATCAGTGTGGAAACGGACACACACAGTGAACAAGGACAAACTGTTAGTGAAGAAAAAGTGGCGTGAAAGATTTGTTGATGCTGAAAAGAGGACGAAAAAACGAAATGAGTATTGTATTTGTACTTTTCTATCTCGCTTTCACGTATAATGATGCTTGATGTACATAAAGCTATTCACTATCTGCATTATTTGCTATTTCATAGTGTAAAAATTTGTCAATGAAGTCGTTCATTTTATAACATTTTTAAATGTAAAAATTCATGGGTCCGCTCGTTCACTTTTGACAGTTTCACATAGTAAAAATTCGTGAGTCGATCCATCTACCGTTTACAGTCTCACATTGTAAAAATTCGTGAGTCGGTCCATCTACTGTTTACAGTTTCACATTGTAAAAATTCGTCAGGCGGTTCATCTACTGTTCACAGGTCTACATTATAAAAAGTCGTGAGTCGGTTCATCTATTGTTCACAGTTTCACAGTGCGAAAATTTATCGATCGCTTAGCATAAACTCAATAGTCCTACAGTTCTTTGTGTGAAACGTGGCGTGCACTTTTTAGAGTTTTACGTAGCAAATATCGAAGATTTTGTACCGAGAAGCGCTATTGATGTGAGGCACAGTACATTTTGATGGGATTTCCATCAAAATTTACAGGATTTTTTTTTCCGTGTATCATTTATACCATTTATATCCATATCATTATATCTTGCAACAATCGATAGTTACATCTTTAAACGCGCTTTTCTCGAAATGATATTTTTCAAATTTGCTGACATTGTAACTCGAAAAGAAATTATCCGATTGACTTGAAATTTGAACTGAGTACTCTTGAATATATTTACTCTACAATGACGTAGGATATTTTTGATTGGACGAAAATTGACGATTTGGCATTGAAAAAAAACGACCATTTTATAGGCAAGAAAACAGACTTTTTTCATAACTACGCCATTTTGTTACATTTTGATATTTTTCGAAAATCCTACGTCATTAAACAGGAAATACCTTCTAGTTTAACTACATTTTTTCCTTTTTCGGTTTCAGCTACTCAATTGGCCGGAATCATGTCAGCAGTGGAGGAACTTTTTTTTGGCGCCTCCGAAGGCAGCGCATAAGTCGCTTGGATCTCAATGTTTTTCTATGAAACAATTACGTAATATAGGTCAAATATAGCCGAATATATTCATAATTTTCTGAAACATTTAATTGAGTACTTTTCTTTCAAAAAATTCCTGAAAATCACCCAAATTTTCAGCGTTCACACTGGTATAGCCCCTTAAGAGGGGAGACACCTTTGGGCGAGGCAAAATTTGCTGATTTTCATTATTTTTTTATGGCGGGAAAATAGTTCATGGGTACGTTTTTTATTGTGATTTTTCGTGATTTTTTTTTTACAACGAATGAATGAATAGAATTTATTCAAATTTTGGGAATATTTTATACATATTTATAAACACATTTTTCAATTTTTTCGATGCATTTCCGCTCAAATATGGAACATGTAACCTGCCGCCCGTAGAGGTCGCCATCAGACTTTGCTGTTTGTGTACACTCTGAAGGCCACAGTTTTCATTGAACATCAATACGGTTTGAAGATTTCTTTTCAAAACATGTTTTACTTCTGTATAAACCTAACTCTGACCAAAATTTGAAAATTGCATTTCTTACAGGTGTTCAAACAGAAGGCTATAACTTTTGCCATTATTTTATAACCTTTTGTGCTGTAAAAAAGATACTTTAAACAATGATATTACCCCAAATTTAGGTTCATATGGAGCGTAATTGTATAAAGAAACTATCACTTTCTAAAATTATATAGGTTCGAAACTTTTTGAGCTAGAGTGTACACAAAATGAAAAAAGGTGTTTTGAGAAAAACGCTTTTGAAAAAAAATTACCGGAAACAAAATATTCAAAGCATTAATGAATTATTTATACTGCTTACCGGTTAGTCAGCGGTTTTACTGACGATTTATGGAATTGAAAAAAAAAATGGATTTGTTGAGTCATCTAAACTGGTGTCCGGCTTTGAAGGAAAGATTTCTTCGTCATTTTTGAGAATTAGGGTATGATTTATTACTACTTTTGGCTGTTACATGCTATTTGTTTTTTTTATTTATTAATCCTTGAAAATGGCGGAGGTATGACACGGTCTTCTAAACAGCATTTTCAAAACTGGCGTGACGTATAGCTAAAAAACTAATCGACCGATTCTGATGAAATTTTGTATAAAGCTTTGTAACCTTATTATCCAAAACATGGCCCTAAATATTTTTGACAAATAAAAAGAAACTTTTTTTTATTGCAAAATGTGGCCATTTTTTCGGGAAATTAGATCTTTGTTTCGACGCGGACCATTTCATCGATTTTCAACATTTCTCTTTTTTTCTTGGTTCATATTCTGCGTATGAGTGTTAATGAAAGAAAAACCTCGGTTGGTTTATTTTCAGATTAATCCCGCCGACGCTACGTGTCACGGCGTCGGACAACATCCGCCTCAACCCGTTTAGAAGACCGTGCCATACCTCAGCCATTTACAAAGATTAATTAAAAAAATAACATGTAACAGCCAAAAGTATAAAACAAATCCTAATTCTTTCCTTAAGGGCTAACCCCTTAAGGAAAGATTTCCCTAGGGCCACAGTAACGGGTATAAAATCATGTGCGAGTTTACCAATTTTTTTTCGCACGAAAAAGTGATTCACTCATAAAATTAATTACGCGTCTATTTAGTATGAATATCAAGATGTTAGAAAAAATATATATTTTTTTTTCGATGTACAAAATGGCCGACTACTAATATTTTCTGTTGTTATCTTTTTTTTAGGCGCTCCGCGGCTTGACATTTAGCGTCCACAATTTTTTACCTACAACAAAAAGCAAAAATTCTCGTCATTCTACATTAGAATACCTAGAGAAGTATGTACGGAATTTAAAACATTTTGTTTTATTCAAAAGGTGTAGGTATTTTAATTGAGTTGTAGGTATTTGAATGAATTTTCAGTGAAATATTTCTTATAATACTGCTCATAAAATGAAAAGTTTTCGATTAATTCTTTACTCATATAATAATAATTGTTGAAGTTATTTGTCACGCCAATTGGAAAAAAGCTGGTTCGAGAAAAATGCGTTTAAAGTTTTCGGTACTCTATGGCCGTGCCAGAGGTGGGCTTACGTTACACGCTCAAAGTCGGAGAAAAAAGAAATTCTTGCTATAAATCGAATAGTAACCTATACTTATGATGGAGAAGCATCGTTCTAGCGAAAAAAGTCGAGTTTTTGAAAATTCTACTGTGGCCTTACCCCTTAAAAGAAAAGAATGAAAAAGAGCCATCTTTTCGTCGCCTAAAGGTTTTAGGCGACGAAATTCATAATATGAATCCCCTTAATAATATGGCCCCCTTAATTCATAATATGAATCGGTATGCGAGTTGAAAAATTTCATCCAAAACTCTGCTGCGTTTTTGTACAATTGTTCCAAAAACACACGACTCACAATCTTCCAGCTGCCCCGAAACTTTCATCAGCGAACCCATTCGAAAGTTTCTTATTTTTACTTCCAATCATATCGATACAACCGGAACACTTGTTTGTGCAAATTGCACACAATTTTTATTCGGTACTTGCCCTGTCGTAGCCAAAAAGCACGCGATTAGCACAAAAATTACGGGGCCCATATCGAGAGTCTGTCGGAATCGGATTCGAACGAAGATGCGGCGCACTACTGGACCGCCGATTGGCTCGCGGAGATGGGAAATGACTGATCGAATGAATAACCGCTTTTATTTATCGACCTGGCCAAGATATTCGGCCGCGTCGTATCGCGTTATACTAAATCGATCGATAACATTTCCTAATCGGGATAAAGAGTTTCCGATCTCGGCCGTGAAGAGGCATTTTTGAGGTACCATCTGATAGATAAAAAAAGCAAACTCTATTATTTTTTCTCTTATCCTCCGGCACATTTTTTACTTACTGGGTGACCATAATCACGTTGGTATTTTTATCGCTGTTTTCCTATTCTCACAAACTGGCGAGTCATTCCATGGAAAATATCTCGATGAATATGTCGTCTAAAATGAAAAATCGAGAGGGAAAATCGATCGATAAAAAAGCACGAGGAAGATCACACTCAGAGAAATGTATGGTGTTCTCAACCACATTTTAACGATATTTTATATTTCCCTGAGGGGAAAATAATACTTTATAGTCATAGCTACTGCTAAAAGTATCGTACTGCCTATTGATATTTTAGCAGTTGCATGAATTATGCACATATGTTAACCACAACCACCAATCTTACAAACATACGTTTATTCTTCAATGCTATATAATATACTATGTTTTCATTAAATAGATATTCCTTGATACTATAAAAAAAATTACTTCCCCAAGATTCTAACAGTAAACCGAAATATATATACATTGATTAAAAATGTTGCCCGTGATCTATGACGTTGTTTATAGTGATTCGTACCATATTATAAGATACGACCTGCTATATGCGTATTTGGTGTGTTATTCAAGTGTTGGTACAAGGCATCAACGCCTGCCTACTAAATGCATAGAATATCTCATAAATCCAAAATAAAATAAAATACGCAACTGAGAGTTCTAGCTCGATGATTTTTTAAATTATAATTCGACATTCCCTGACCTCCTATAATGATTTATTTCAAAGTAAATATTTCGCCTCATCGGAATCGAATCCAGAACCCAACTGCCTACCTTCTGTCTATCCTACGCGCGCTGCTACTACGCTATCAAGTACTTTTGGCATCTTTAGCACATATATGGCATAAGAGACAAAAGTTTCGGCTGCACTTCCGAATAGCTGTTACCTGCGATTCAGGTGAAATTTCAAGCAGATCTTTTATTTTATAATATAAGTCACTGCTTAACTGGATTTTTGGCACTTCGCAATAGTTTTGTACCATATAATAGTGATTTATACCATATCATATTATGCGACCTGCTAAATGCATAGTAATGTGTGTCCTACAAGAACAGAAGGCGAACTACGAGAAGAAGTGTAGAACTGATATCCTATTTTTGCAATGCAACAAACATACTAGGTAACAGTTTGTGAGACATGCGTAGTTCTCAAGGGGATACATACACCTAACAGCCGGAAAAAAGGTCATTTTTGTGAATTTTTTTAAGGAAAACTATTTGCAATTTCGCATTGGGGTTTTAATTATTTAAAAGTATATACATTCGAAAATATGTTTAATTTTCTTTATTTAAAAATATCAAAAATATACAAGGATATTGTATGATCCTTGGAGCGTCGTAAAAAAATCTGCGTCTACGGTACCCACTGGCGTTTCTTCAAAAATCATCTGAAACCAAAAAGATCATTAAATTAGATACTATAATCTAGTACTTCTTATAGCCGATTTTGAAAATATCGATTTATGACAAAATGGCGGACGTTTGAACATAAATAGTGATTTTTGGGCCAAAAATTAGTTATTATTTTGCCTATAAAACAAAAACTAAGTAACGGAAAAAAAATCCTATAACAAGTACTAGATAATGGTGTATAGAATAACCACAAAAAACCTCAAGGCAATCGGTTCATTGGTTCTCGAGAAATTTTGGGTACCGATTTGAAAAACGTGCTTTTGACAAAAACGCGTTTGAAAATTAGGGAATGAATAAATCATCTAATTTGTCAACTTACATGGAATCATCGGTACCATGCCCATAGTGTAGGTCTTCTACGGTCGACGGAATGTTCATAGTTTCTAAATCCTCGACCTCGACCATCTAGGTGTATATCTCCCATTAAAACTATTAAGCTACGGTTGCTCGAACTGCAAATTATTTACGTCTTCGCTATAAGTAAACTTTACTATATTTTTTTTGTATAGTCAATTTTTATGCGGTCTTCTAACAAATTATACTCGTAAAACGTTAATGTTAACCATATGAATTATACAAACTTGAAAACAATAGTAGAAGTTTGACTGAACAAAACTTAACGTACAGTATTTGGGTATACTTTTCGCTCATAGTCGTGTTAACCATATTATGATTGAGGTGTCAATAAACTATAACGAATTTTCCTATCCCCTCTTTTACCATGGGTGTTTGTTGTAAATACCGTCGACTTTTCTCTCAGTGTAAAATTTGAATAAAAAGGAAATATTTTATACTTACGACTGCGCCGATATCCCGCTAAAAGTGTATCTATATTTTTTTTCAGTGTAAATCATTTGCATTTACCCGGAGTGAGTACGATTAACTTGAATTTAATTACGATTGGGCTAATGGCGATTAAATTTATTCCATAATAATTGAATCGCGAATAAATGGTTACACAATGTTAGCATCCTTGTATGATAATATTCGTGCGTATTTGAATATATTATAATAATTATAGTAATTATATTGACTCTAATTTTTATTTTTTAAATATAATAAGCTATAAATATATGCAAAATTATATTTTTATAATATAATAAATAAAATTTGATATTATAATTATCACTGATATATTTATTATAAAATGTACATTATGATCATTTTGCTAATATTACAATATTCGTAATATTATAATAATAAAACCTTTACAAATAGTTAATAATATTTAATTTTATTATTATAGTTATAGTTATTATATTTTTTTTTTTTTTTTTTTTTTTATTGGGTTTGTTCCAGTCGTACAGGGTCCTTCCCTTTTAACGAGCCCCCAATCCGCCTCTACCGCCAATTCCACACCCCCCCCCCCCCCACCTGCGGCCGCAGCCGACTTCCCCCTCTGTATCGTATTCACCATGACATATCTGTCATGGGTATAGGGAAACTGCGGAAAACCTATACCAATACAGCCGGTCATCAAGTTCGCTCCCCAGTCGTGGAACTAGTCTTATTTCGCCGTGAAATGCCGAAGAAAAACATTTCACGACGAAATGTACGCGGCTGGGTTTCGAACTCGGGACCTCCCGGTCCGCAGGTTTAGTGGCGAGCACGCTAACCACTAGACCATCGCACCGGTTCGTTATAGTTATTATATATAATAATAATATAACCTTCACAAATAGTTTTCGTGCGATTTTTTAATCACACATCTTTTTTTTCCAATAAACAACGTTTGTATTTTAGGGGTAACGGTAATTAAATTAAATTCAATTATAAGATCGAATTTGATTTTTTGTATCGCTTGCTTTAATTGAAAAATAGAATCAATTATAATAGAATTTTATGATTGCATTACAAATATTGGAGCATTAATTAATCTTATTGCTGCGTATATATAACATGTGTAATGAATAAATATTACCGAATTGCATTGTTTCGTTTCCGACTTATTGTCACGGCCATTGTCCTTGTAATCGCCGACTCACTGTTCATGCTCGCTGCGCTCGTCGTCTTGCTCAATCTCGATCTAAATTTCATTTGCACAACTGTAATGACAAAAGAAACGCCGGCTTCGTCATTCACGATTGGGAAAACGTCCATTCGGGCCTCACTTCGCCGAGCTCTGGCGTGACGTGTCAACAGCCACTTCTTTTTAAGGGGTTAGGGTCAAATAGGAGGCGAAAAACGCCATTTTTATTATTTTTTTGTCGGCTGATGGATTTATTTTCATACGAGTATTTTTTTTCCATAAAGTAATACATGTTTGAAAAAGTTCCAATAAGGTTTTCACGACAAAATAATGATTTGCAGCCGAGTTATAAGCGATCTCCGAGATGTGAAAGAAAACGGCGTTTTGCGATGTACACAGCTGCTCAAGACTGTATCATCTGTGATCAAACTGTTTTGTGGGATCATTCGCTCACAGTACTCGCTTCCGGGTGGACGAAGGGCTAAGCTAACTTCGATTTCTTACAAAATGGCAGATGGGCAACATTTTTTTTTTCGCTAAAAAGAGTCGCTCATTTTTCGGCTAATGTAAGAAATATTCATCGTATTAAAAAACCCTTCACCCACCCGTGAGATGATTGTATTTTAAATAAGTGATCAAAATTTGAAAGCAATCGGATGAGCGGTCTCGAAAAATCTTTTATACCGCCTCAAAATCGTTGTTTTGAGAAAAATGCGTTTAGAGGTTTAAGGCAGTCTTCTAGTTTCTCGGGTCGAAAAAATCGAGTTTTTTTCTTCATAAATCACATCTACAACATGTGTAGAAAATGTGTGCCAAAGGATTTTTCGATATTCGAAGTGGTTCACAACCCATGCAGAAATTTTGATCGGGATATCCTATGTCCGATCAAATCCCGATCAGGATTTGTCATGGATTCTCCAAAACCGGTATCCCGGTTAGAATCCAACTTGCATCAGTATCGGCATATGTACGACGACGATGGCATCATTTTGAAAATTTTGGCGTCACGTGTATTTTCTGTATTACTGTGGAATTCCTATTTATAGATAGGAATTTCTGTCTATAGATTCCTATCTATAAAATTCCTATCTATAGATAGGAATTACATAGTAATACCGAAAATACACGTGATGCCAAAATTTTCAAAATTATGCCATCGTCGTCGTACATATTCCGATACTGATGCAAGTTGGATTCTAACCGGGATACCGGTTTTGGGGAATAAGTCTCTGCTGTTTATACCCACCGACATGTCGGTGGGTATAAACATGTATTTAAGACAAATTAAAATCAAATTCACAATGATTAGATTAAAATTTACACCAACCGTGAGTTCTTACGTATTTCGAGAGAAAACTTTTCGTCGAGGCAAAGAAATTTTTGCAAAAAAAGTTGTGAGTTTCAAATATTACATTATAAATATGAAAAAAATCACAAAATGAGTTGTGAATTTCCTCAAGTTGAAGAAAATAAAAATCGAATTCACGACAGTTATATTAAAATTTACACCACAAGTGTAAACGTATTTTGAGAGAAAACATTGTGTTGAGGCAAAGAAATGTTCGCACAAAAAGTTATGTGCAAAAATTTCTTTGCCTCGAGGCAATGTTTTTTCTCAAAATACGTACGAACTCACTTTTGGCGCAAATTTTAATCTAATCATTTTGAATTTGATTTTAATTTGTCTTAAATACGAAAAAATTCACAACTAATTTTGTGAATTTTTTTGTGTTTATAATTTCTTGTCAATACATTTGCATTCACATTTTGATGTGAATTTTTTTTAGTTCACATCAAAATCTCGCGATGAGCGCGAACTGCCATTTGAATCTTTGGACAAATTTTTTTTTACTGATAGTTTAATGCACCAAAACTTTATAAATGTTATTTATTTTTATAATAAATTTAACATGTCATAATTCCATTTTTGACATTTTATTTCAGCCTGTATTCACCCGTGATCCTTCCCAGATTCCTCAATGATTCCATGGGGAATCTATTTAGAGTCATTAAAGGATCCGGTTCTGGATCCCTAATGGAATCCAGTTGACGGATCTTACATTTAGTCTTCGAATCTGATCCGATATCGGACTAGATCCCGACTGGGAGCCCGGGATACAAGTCGGAATCCAGCTGTATCCCTGCCAAAATTTCTGCACGGGTATTACCAAAAAAAACTAACGTGGCAACTAAAAATTGTACATGTGGTGCCATTTGGGCTTTTCAGGATACTGACATGCCTTGAGTAACTTATGGATCACACTTGCCTCGCGAGGCAGCCTCATGATGATTTATCGCGAGTCCGAGGCTGCCTCGCGAGGCGACTCGGCCAGTCTGGACGCGGCTATTGGGCTCGCGGACGAGCGCAATAATTAGCACACCCTGTGTGCTAATTATTTTATAATAATAAAGGCATTTTTTTCCTTTCAAATATTGAATTACTCGTAAATTGTTTGTCTGGAAATTCAATCGTATTTGCAGTCCCAAATTTCTTGACGGATGCTCCTTTTTCTACTGCGATGCATAATGTGCGGTTTTTTTTCGTCAATTACACAAGGATGCACATACGCTCGGCCGAGGCAAAAAATGTTTTTATTTAAAGGTCGTAGAGAGCTTATGGAGGTGATAATCGGTTGGACGGAAGTTCGGGAAGTGTTCGCGTACGAATTAATTGGGTGTACCAATCGTAAGAGAGCTTGGGAGTTCTGGTTCTGTTCGGATTTGCAAAGTCGACGCTAACAAGACCGAAATGTTCCGTGTAGCCGGAAGCCCATTCGAAATTATCGAGCAAACTCCAAACGAAGTATCCCGCGACGTTGCAATTGTCGCGATTAACGGCCAACAGCAATTCCCGAAGATAATCGTGAAGATACTCGATCCTCTGATAATCTTCGAGACTCGTACCGTCGTCGGCCACACCGTTCTCCAGCACGTAAATCAGCGGATTGTTGTAACGATTCTTCAATTCTCTGAGCAAATCGCCGAAACCTTCAGGAACGATATAGAGCCAAGAGGAGGCGGTGGTTGGCCAACTAGGGTCGACACTCTCGATCACACCCGTTTCATCGTACCACGGAGTGTCATCGGACTTTGGAGCTGGCTCGGTCAGTCGAGAGCTGTAATGATTGAGTCCCAGGTAATCGGCGCTACCCCTCACCAAATCGATCTCGTCTTGGCTGAATACCGGCAGTCTCGATCTCGGATAACCCTCCAGTTCACTGTTCTCGGCGATTCGACGCTTCATCACCTCGGGATAATCACCCTCGGTCGAGAATATCGGATGTATCGCCCAATCGCAACGGAAGTCAAAGTTCACGACCGCTGACTCCGTGTCGTTTGGATACTTGGGATAATAATAGCCGCAAGGTATCACTATGCCGATTTTGCCATTTTGCTGCGCACGGAATTCTTCGTCGTATATTCTGTACACTCTCGCGTGAGCCTTGAGCATGTTGTGCACACATAGATAAGGACCGAACCCGGGCATCTTCTTGCCTACAAGAATCGTGAAATTGTATGAATGAGCGTGTCGATCGAGAAAGGGATGAAAACGGATGCTTCGATGATAAGAGTCACCCAGCTGAAGCAAACGAAGCGCCGAGTGGCGATAAAAGGAACTAAACTTTTGGCTCCACACAGTTTGCCCAAAATGCGTCACACGCTTGTACGTCGAAATTAAAGATGTTCCACTCAAAAGAACATCGGCATAGACAACCATAAAATCAAGCTGCGTGCATAAATCATCATAAATACTGCAAGGGCCGTCGTCGTCAATTTAAGGGGTTAGGCCACTCTAGAGGCCGAAAATAGGCTATGTGGGGATTTTCTTTTCAGAAAAACTAGAAAATGAATCGAAATTACAAGAAAGAGTGTTTATTATACATATCGGTGACTGTATACAATAATTTTGTTGAAGCGATTCATTTCAAAATGGCGGCTGTGCAGCGTTTATCTCAAAACTGCATTTTTTTAAGTTGCCCGGAAATATAACTCAATTTTCAACTGATTCATTTGAAATGTTAAATATATCTTAAAAAATACATTGTCTATCGAAGTACGTAGGATTTTTTTTATATTGCATAGTTCATTTGTTATTAACAATTATCTGACGAATTTTTCGGCAAATTTTTCACTTTC
Source organism: Ophion obscuratus (assembly GCA_964007375.1). Taxonomy (NCBI): domain Eukaryota; kingdom Metazoa; phylum Arthropoda; class Insecta; order Hymenoptera; family Ichneumonidae; genus Ophion; species Ophion obscuratus. The sequence continues at coordinate 31,841,584 of OZ023323.1, forward strand.
CACTTCAGAAGTGCGCCATTTCGTCAAAAAATCGATATATCGAAAAAATCCTACGTACTCCTATAGCAGTTATTATACAGGGTGTCCCATAAGTAACGTACGCCCTTCTAGCATCTGGTAGGAAAAAAAATTCTGAGACGAAAAGTCCTTAGTCATTTTTTGACCAGACGCATAGATAATTAATTATGAATTAAAATAAATTGCCAATCAGATGCGCGCTACAGCGGAAAGGCAGCGCAGAGGGGAGGGATAGGGGAATGCGTTGTAGTTGCGTGCGCCTGAAAGTGTGCACGCAGGCACGCATGCACACACTTGCACACACGCACACACCTGCCTACTCACACTCACACATTAAATCACACACACGCACGCGCATACACACACACACACACACACACACACACACACACACACACAGTTGCACACATGCTTTCGTAATTTTCCCTCCGCACACATGTTCAAGCGCACGCAATTGCAACGCATTTCCCTCTCCCTCCCCTCTGCGCTACCTTTCCGCTGTAGCGCGCACCTGATTGGCTATTAATTTTAATTCATAATTAATTATCTATGCGTGTGATCAAAAAATTACTGAGGACTTTTCGTCTCAGAATTTTTTTTCCTACCAGATGCTAGAAGGGCGTACGTCACTTCTGGGACACCCTGTATATAATCGAAAAAAACCCATTGGCTCATTATAATTCCAAAAATTACAGGAGCTGTTTGTCCGGCCGTGGACCCTGGAAAAACGGAGACGTCATCGCAAAAACGCTGCACAGCCGCCATTTTGAAATTGATCGTTTGAAAAAAATTATTGTATACAGTCACTGATATGTATGATAACACCTTTTTTGTAATCTCGATTTATTGTGTAGTTTTCCTGAAGAAAAAAAATACCCAAAAAGTCTGGTTTTTCGGCCTCTAGAGTGGCCTAACCCCTTCAACGAAAATTTACCAGGAAATGCGTAAGCGTCGGTTTTTACCCAGTCAGGGGCGTTGGATGACTCTTAATTAACCGTACCTGGAGCTCTTTGACCGGATCCGTAAGATCCGTTGCAAAATTCCGTCAGTTCGTTTATCGTCGCAAACATCCGGACCATGTGTCCGAGCTGGTTGAAGACGACGCGTGCGTAATCCACGAACCACGTGACCATCAGGTCGTTTGTCCAGCCTCCCATGTCTTCGAGAACGGCGGGATGATCCCAGTGGTAGATGGTGACGAAGGGCTCGATGCCCTGGGCACGAAGACCGTCCAGCACGTTTCTGTAGTGACGAATGCCGTCCCAGCTGACTTTGTTGGCGAAGCCCGTTGGTAAAATTCGCGTCCAACTGAGGGACAACCGATAAGCATCCACCCCGAGATTCTCCAGTAGCGCTGTATCCTCACTGTGTTTGTGGTAAGAGTCGCAGGCGACGTCGCCATTGCTACCGTCCTTAATAGGTGAGGGAACCTCGTGGGTAAATCGATCCCAGATGTTTACACCCTTGTCACTGACGTTCCAAGCACCCTCGATCTGATACGCAGCGGTGGATGCGCCTAGAACGAATCCTGCAGGAAACTCCATGTACCCATCGACCTCCACCTCCGACCTGAGAAACACAATTCCACATTGATCCACAATATCAACCGTTATGCGCGTTGATAAATTTCTTCCAAAACTCTGCTACGTTTCTGTGCAATGGTTGCCAACCTCGGTAACGAAGCCACAAAATATCAGGTTGATAAAAAAGTTTTGTCGCAAAAATGTTTAAAATGTCTTTTTACGTATTGACGCAATATGACATCGAGCTATATCGAGAAAATTCTAGAATGTTTTCTACTCTTCCGCGTGATAGGGTATAAAAGGGCGAGCGCGCGTTCTAGTGGACAGAAATGGCTTCGATCTCGCAGGAGCAACTTCGAGCGATCATTTTTTACGAGTGGCGGCGCGGCACGAACGCAAGCACAACTGCTAAAAATATACAGGATGCATTCAGCGAGAACGTAGTTTCTCATCAAACAGTCTAGCGTTGGTTCAATCGTTTTAAATCTGGAGACACAAGCCTTGAAGATAAGGAACGTTCCGGACTACCGTCGACCATCGATGATGAAGCATTACTCCGCTGCATCAAAGAAAAACCGGAAGCAAGTACGCACGAGCTAGCAAGAGAACTTGGCTGCACCTAACCACCAATAGTCAATCACTTACACAACTTGGCATACAGGAAGGTTCTAGCTCAATGGATACCACCACCGTCTCACCGACGACAATAAGAACTGTCGCGTGACCATCTGCCAGTCTCTCCTGCTTCGCAACCATCGCAAGGAGTTTTTAGAAGATCTTGTGACGGGAGATGAAAGCTGGGTCTTGTATGATAACAGAACGCGTTTAGCCTACTGGCTTCCTATCGGAGAAAAACCGCCACCCCAACCGAAATCTGATCGTCACTCACAAAAGGTTTTGTTGTGCTGTTTCTGGGACGCAAAGGGAATGCTGTTTCACAATTTTCTCCCTGTAGGTAAGACGATCTCCTCTACACGATACATCGATAATCTCCACGAATTGGCAAAAGCTATAAGAAAAAAACGACCAAGACGCGCGACTGTGCACCTTCTCCACGACAACGCGAGACCCCATGTCGCAAAGGAAACCCACAAAACAATCACTGAGCTTCACTGGAATACCGTTCCTCATCCACCATACTCTCCTGACATCGCGCCATCTGACTACCATTTGTTCAGACATTTGAAGGCATATTTGAGAAGCAAAACTTTCAAAAACGTCGACGATCTCAGAAGGGATATTTCAAATTTTTTTGAGTTCCAGCCGCCCCAGTTTTGGGCAAAGGGAATAAATGAGTTGCCAAGGGGCCATCCATATATTACGTCATCGATTTTTGCTGATTTTCGACCCTCCCCCCCCAATCATGCTATCCTTCCTATTGTCATAATCCAATTATCGTTACCGTGATCCAACGACCAGACCCCCCCCCCCCATTTTGAAATGACGTAATTTATGGACAGCCCCCAACTAGATGGTCGACTGTCATAGAAACCGATGGCGAATATATTGTTGATTGGAAATGTTTTGTATAAGATATATAAATAAATAAATTATATTGAAATTATTGCGACAAAACTTTTTTATCAACCTGACACTACACGAAGCACAGCTGTTCAACTGCCCCGAGTCCGTCACCAACCCATTTGTAAGTTTATGTTTATTTTTCCCCTATCGATACCACCGAAACACTCGATCGTGCAAATCGCGCACAATTTATTCGGTACTTGCCCAGTAGTAGTAGCCAAAAAGCACACGAGTAGCGCGAAAGTTACGGAGCCCATGTCGAGAGCCTTGGTATGTGGTCACGCGGATCTCGACCGAATTTCACTTATCGAGATCGAACGATCCTCTTAAGGTCATCGAGTTCTGTACGGCACACCTTGAGGAACGACGCTCCATGCACTCAGATACGGAATGACTGGTCTAAGATAAACAACGTCTTTATTTATGGCCGATAATATTTTTTCGAGTCGTATCACGATAGTGGGTGATTAACGGACAATATTCCAAGACATTCTGTTTTCTCATTACACACGAATCACTTATTTGTATTACATTTAACGATTTACTTTCCAGCTGAAAATAACAGGAAGATGTCTTTAAGTCCACAATATAAACGCCGTGGCCCAGGCCTGTTGACGAAAATTTGTCACGTATGAAACAAGACGTTCGTTTAGTTGCAATTAACGACCATTGAAGACTCGTTCATTAATGGTTCGTTAATGTTTAATCGAATAATCAGTTACATGGAGTCCGTACAAGCCAGTGTACCGAATCATTTATTTATTAAATATAAATAATTTTAGTCCCAATAATTATTAGCCTTCCCAGATAGAACACTGACGTATAATAACCGTATATACGACGTCACCATCAACGTCTGTAAGACGTATTTAGTACGTATTTTGAAGAGCTACAGGTCCGGCTTATATCCGTATAATGAATATACAGGGTGTCCCTCTTATCTTTGCCACCTGAAATAACTCGGTAATTATCGACGTCACAAAAAATGTTCCAGACAGAAGTTATACGGTGTGAGGAGGGCCGTCAAATACGACCAATTTTTTTCATTTCGGTGGAGGCGCTGACGCGCAGTGCAGGTCACCTCCACTTTTTCAAATGGAATGGTACATTTTTATTCAACCATCTTGTGGAACACCTCAAGCCTCATAAAAAACATTTGGGGGTCAAAGTCGTTCAAGGTCATTCAAGGTCAGTATCGATGATACAAATCTATATATCTCGGATCACTACCAAATATTTGGTAGTGATCCGAGATATTTAGATTTGTATTTTATGTTAATAGGTGACCTTGAATGACCTTGAACGACTTTGAGCTCCTAATGTTTTGTATGCAGCTTGAGGTGCTCCACAAGACGGTGGAAAAAATGTACTATTCCAGTTAAAACAGTGGAGGTGACCGTCACTGTGCGTCAGTGTCTACACCGATATAAAAAAAAAAATTCGTCGCATTTGATGGTCCTCTTCACACCGTACAACTTTTGTCTGGAACATTTTTTCGTGACGTCGATAATTATCGAGTTATTTCGGGTGGCAGAGTTAAGAGGGACACCCTGTATATATTCTACTTTCATTAAGGAGTTAAGCCACAGTGACGGGTATAAAATCATGTGCGAATTTAACACATTTTTTTGTATGGAAAAATGATTCACTCATAAAATTCATTACACATCTATTCAGTATGAATATCAAGGTGTTAGAATTCGTTTTTTTTTCGATGTACAAAACGGCCGACTACTAATATTTTCGTTTGTTATCTTTTTTTTAGGCCCTCCGCGGCGTGACATTTAGCATCCCCAATTTTTTACCTAGAACAAAAAACAAAAATTCTCGTCAATCTACATTAGAATACCTAGAGAAGTACGTGCGGAATTTGAAAAATATTGTTTCATTCAAAAGTTGTAGGTATTTGAATTGAGTTGCAGGTATTTCAATGAATTTTCAGTGAAAAATTTCGTATAAAACTGCTCATAAAATGAAAAGTTTTCGATTAATCAGAAATCGAATAGTAACTTATTCTTATGATGATAAAGCAACGTTTTAGCGGAAAAAAAATTGATTTTTTGAAAATTTTACTGTGGCCTTATCCCTTGAACGGTATATTTTACGTACATAAGACGTCGAAAATACGTCAAATATATCGTTTAACAAGCGTAGATATATATAGATTATACGGATATTAGCCGAACTTTTGGCGCTTTAGTATACGTCTTACAGCTTCGATGGCGACATCGTATTAACGTATATTAGACATATGATAAACGCCTCACATACGAATAATAATCTCATAAAAGATGTATACCATAGGTATGGCAATACTCCATATACTGTTACAATACGTACGATCTACGTTCATTATACAGGGTGCGCCAGAGAAACTTACTTATTTGACAAAATTCCCGCGCGGTGAGTTGGGCGGGTAGAGGGGCGAGAGGGGGCGCATCTGGAGGGGGAAGTTCCCAAGTTTGTTTCTCCCTCCAGTCAGTTGCCATCATGCTCTGGTCTAGAGAGCAGCGGGCCTTCGCAGTCGAGAGCTTCTTTTCTAACGGTCGCTCACTTGTTGCTACGCAACGTGCCTTCCGCGCTCGCTTTGAAATTCCTCCTCACAGACTCGTTCCTGGCCGTAATTCGATTCTGTCGTGGGTTAACTCATTTCGGGAGTGTGGAAGTGTCGCTAAACCCAGAAATGGACTTCAACGGACCATCAGAACTCCGGAAAATGTCGAAAGAGTGAGGCAGTCAGTTGTGCGTTCTCCCCGGCGTTCGGCTCGCAAACACGCAGCTGCTATGGGAATTTCTGACACCACTGTTCGACGAATTCTCCATGAAGACCTTCAATTTCATCCCTATAAATTGGCTGTTGTGCAAGAATTAACTGAACGCGATTTTGTTGCCCGTCAAAATGCATGTGAAATGCTGGTTGACAACCTGCCTGAAGACGCGGTCGTTTTTTTCAGTGACGAGGCTCACTTCCACATTTCCGGCTGCGTCAACAAGCAACACATGCGTTATTGGTGTGGTGTAAATCCACGTGAGCTTCACCAGAAGCCACTTAATTGTGAGCGAGTTACTGTCTGGTGTGCGATATCGGTAATGGGAATAATTGGTCCTTATTTTTTTGAAGAAAACGAACGCGCAGTTACCGTGAATGGAGCTCGTTACAGGAACATGATCGAGGAATTTTTTCTTCCAAGACTCGAAGAAATGAACGTTAGGAACGTGTGGTTTCAGCAAGATGGAGCCACAGCACACACAGCACGAGACTCAATGAATTTGTTGCGACAACATTTCCCCGACCGCCTCATCTCTCTCAGAGGCGATCTCCAATGGCCGGCACGCTCTCCAGATTTGAGTCCATGCGATTTCTTTTTATGGGGTTATTTGAAATCTCTGGTTTATGTCGATCGACCACGGACCATAGCACACCTCAAGAACAACATTCGCGACGCCATTGCCAACATACCAATTGATATGCTGCAAAGAGTGGATACGAATTTCAAAAATCGACTTCATTAGTGTATGCGCAATGGGGGTCGCCATTTATCCGATGTCATTTTCAAGACTGCATGAAAAAAAAATTGGGATATTGAATTCTCAAATAAAAAAAATTTAAAACAATAATTGAAGTACTTTTGTTGTTATTGACCTTTCAAATAAGTAAGTTTCTCTGGCGCACCCTGTACCTGCTCGAGACCGCTTCACTTGAAATCATATATCTCCACAAAGTACGGTCGGATCTTTATGAAGTTGACTGAGAATACTTTCAAGATGTTGTACTATCGAAATTTCAAATAAAAACAAGATCGATTTTTCGAAATTGCTTATTGACCCTAACCCCTTAAATTTGATTTCAATCACGGCAAAGTATCGTCAACTATTTGTCATCCTACCACTCGCTGATCGAAGGAGTGTCCGTTGTTATGGACGACAATAAAATTGTACGACGCAACGTTGACAAAAATGGGACCAGTTAGTCCAGTCAAAAGTGGCCAAAGTCGAACATTTTTGCGACCGCTTAGTGATACATGTATTCCCATGTTAATCGATCCGGACAATCCGAATTTATAGGAATGTTAAGTATTAACAGTGAAGAAAAGGGTTACGGGGCTATACCAGTGTGACAATTTAAATTTGCCTTTTTCGACAATTCATATTGGGTTGGTAAGAAAGTCTTGCGACACTTTCCTTTCGATTAAAATATGTTTTCTTCTAACGAAGTTCTACAACATTCGAGAGTAGTATATTCAATACTAGTCTAGAACCTTCCATGCCGTAGGGTATATAAGCGAGTCAGTTGTTCCGCGCAGACAGTACGAACGAAGATGGATCATAGTGCACTTCGATCGATTGCATATTACGAATTTTTACAAGGGCGTTCTGCAAGAACCGCAGCCGCTAATATGTCTAGTGTGTTCAAGGCCAACGTAGTTCATCATTCAACGATATCCCGTTGGTACCAGCGTTTCCGTTCTGGCGATACATCTTTTGAAGACAAACCTAGGTCCGGCAGGAAATCAACTGTTGACGATGAAGAACTACGAGCACTTACAAAGGCAAAGCCTAATACGTCGTCACGGGAATTAGCTTACAAACTCGGCTGTAGCCATCCCACGATTCTCCAACATTTACAAAATCTCGGATACAGAAAAGTTGTTTCTTCTTGGATACCACACGATCTCAGCGAATCAAACAAAGCGACACGCATGTCCATCTGTCTTTCACTCCCGCAACGTCCACACAGAAAGGATTTTCTTCAAGAAATAGTCACTGGAGATGAAAGCTGGGTGCTGTATGTTAACTACACACGTAAGCGACAATGGCTACCGAAAGGAGAAAAACCAGATCCGACACCTAAGCTGCCCCGTGAAGTGAAGAGAGTTTTACTCTGTTGTTGGTGGGATTCTGAGGGCATGCTATATTACGAACTGCTCCCATCCAACACCACGATAAATGCAAATACTTACTCTGCACAACTGCAAAAGCTGGCTGAAATTATCAAACAAAAAAGGCGTAAACGTCTCCAAGTTCGGCTTCTCCACGACAATGCTCGACCCCACGTAGCTAAGATGACACAACAATCTATTTCGCAGCTGGGATGGGAAGTTCTACCGCATCCACCGTATTCACCAGACCTAGCACCTACCGACTACCATCTGTTTCGAGCTTTAAAAAATTATTTACAGGGTAAAAAATTTGATGATGTCGCGGATCTCAAAAATACACTGGTCGACTTTTTCAATTCACGACCCAAAGAATTCTGGAGTGCAGGCGTGCAAAATCTACCAGAGCGTTGAGCACGAGTTGTAGATACAGAGGGAGCATACATTACTGAATAATTGTTTACTGTTAAAATAAAATGTTTTTATATTTTATTCATGTTGTGGGTCGCAAGACTTTCTTACCAACCCAATACTTTCAAGAATATCATCATCATTTATATCAATATTATTTTATCTTGTGAAAATCGATAGTTAAATCTTTAAGGCCTTACCCCCACTTGTAGCGCAAAAAGACCTTTTTCATGAATTTTTTAAAAGAAAACTACAAAACTTTTTTAATCGATCAATATACCATCTTAAAGAACACATCTTGAAGAACTTTCAGTAATTTTTTTATTGAAAAATATTATATTGTTTAGTGGCAAATGGCCGTCAATGAAATAATGTTTTTATATACACGGTTTGCGGTGACCAACATGGCGGCGAAGTGGATCATCTGAAAAAAAAATGCGGATGGATTTAGTCAAATATAAGTATAAACTAGTCTTTAATAGAAGGATTTTAAAAAATATTCATTTTTCACAAAATGACGGACATTCAAAGTTAATGGTTCGATTTTAACGAAACAAACGGCCGTTTTTTGGCTATAAAACGGCCATTTTTTTTTCGAAAAAAAAAAAATCGAACGATTAAAGACTACATTTTTATGTATTAAATAAGCCTGCCAAATTTCAAGAAGATCGGTTCATTAGTGTTCGAGTAATCTTGGTCACCGGCTTCAGAAATGCCATTTTGAGAAAAACGCGTTTAAAGTTTCAATTTCAGCTTACACGAAGAACGGATTCTTCTCTTCAACGCTCATATCTCAGTCAATTTTGTTCGGATCGACTTGAAATTTTCAGGACATATTCTCAGATACTTATACTTAAAAAAAATGCAATAAAAAAAATGCAATAAAAAATGGATTTTTTCAAAATTGCAAGTGTAACTCCTTAAACGCGTTTTTCTCGAAATGAGATTTTTCACATTTGCTGACGTTGTAACTCAAAGAGCAATTATCCGATTGACTTGAAATGTGAACTGAGTACTCTTGAATATATTTACTCTACAATGACGTAGGATATTTTTGATTGGATGAAAATTGACGATTTGGCATTGAAAAAAACGACCATCAAGAAAACAGACATTTTTTTTTCATAACTACGCCATTTTGTCATATTCTGATATTTTTCGATCCTACGTTTCCTTCTTCGGTTTCAGCTACTCAATCGACCGGAATCATGTCAGCAGTGGAGGAATTTTTTTTTGGCGCCTTCGAAGGAGCGCGTAAGTCGCTTGGATCTCAATATTTTTCTATGAAAAAATTATTCAATATAGCTCAATTATATATTCTTCATTTTCCGAAACATTTAATTGAGTACTTTTCTTCCAAAAAAATTCCCGAAAATCATCCAAATTTTCAGCGTTCACACTGGTATATCCCCTTAAAAACCGAAAAATATGCATTATTTCTGGCCGAGGCAAGAACCGAGGCAGCTTCGCGCGGCACCGCCTCGGACTATGTGAACGTGCCTCGCTCGCTCGTTGCGGCGCTCGCGGCAGCCTGAGCGATCGGCGCGTTGGCTTGGGTCTCGTTTGCGCGACGCGCAAAGGTCATGGTCATGATTCTCTCGCTCATTCGTCGAGGCAAAGAAATTTTTGCAAAAAAAGTTGTGAGTTTCAAATATTACATTATAAATATGAAAAAAATCACAAAATGAGTTGTGAATTTCCTCAAGTTGAAGAAAATAAAAATCGAATTCACGACAGTTATATTAAAATTTACACCACAAGTGTAAACGTATTTTGAGAGAAAACAATGTGTTGAGGCAAAGAAATGTTCGCACAAAAAGTTATGTGCAAAAATTTCTTTGCCTCGAGGCAATGTTTTCTCTCAAAATACGTACGAACTCACTTTTGGCGCAAATTTTAATCAAATCATTTTGAATTTGATTTTAATTTGTCTTAAATACGAAAAAATTCACAACTAATTTTGTGAATTTTTTTGTATTTATAATTTCTTGTCAATACATTTGCATTCACAGATTTTGATGTGAATTTTTTTTAATTCACATCAAAATCTCGCGATGAGCGCGATCTGCCATTTGAATCTTTGGACAAATTTTTTTTACTGATGGTTTAATGCACCAAAACTTTATAAAAGTTATTTATTTTTATAACAACTTAACATGTCATAATTTCATTTTTGACATTTTATTTCAGCCTGTATTCACCCGTGATCCTTCCCAGATTCCTCAATGATTCCATGGGGAATCTATTTAGAGTCATTAAAGGATCCGGTTCTGGATCCCTAATGGAATCCAGTTTACGGATCTTACATTTAGTCTTCGAATCTAATCCGATATCGGACTAGATCCCGACTGGGAGCCCGGGATACAAGTCAGAATCCAGCTGTATCCCTGCCAAAATTTCTGCACGGGTATTACCAAAAAAAAAACTAACGTTGCAACTAAGACTTGTACATGTGGTGCCATTTGGGCTTTTCAGGATACTGACATGAGTAACTTATGGATCACACTTGCCTCGCGAGGCAGCCTCATGATGATTTATCGCGAGCCCGAGGCTGCCCCGCGAGGCGACTCGGCCAGTCTGAACGCGGCTATTGGGCTCGCGGACGAGCGCAATAAAAGTGCATGCGCACGAGGGATAAAATAACCATTTTTGCTGCATCCAATTGTAGTTTGTACAAAATGACATTTTGGAAGCGTGACGTGTACTTTGGATGGCATTATCGATCTCATTGAGGATATAAGAATGTAATTCGTCATCCGTCACCCTGTGTGCTAATTATTTTATAATAATAAAGGCATTTTTTTCCTTTCAAATATTGAATTATTCGTAAATTGTTTGTCTGGAAATTCAATCGTATTTGCAGTCCCAAATTTCTTGACGGATGCTCCTTTTTCTACTGCGATGCATAATGTGCGGTTTTTTTTCCTTCAATTACACAAGGATGCACATACACTCGGCCGAGGCAAAAAATGTTTTTATTTAAAGGTCGTAGAGAGCTTATGGAGGTGATAATCGGTTGGACGGAAGTTCGGGAAGTGTTCGCGTACGAATTAATTGGGTGTACCAATCGTAAGAGAGCTTGGGAGTTCTGGTTCTGTTCGGATTTGCAAAGTCGACGCTAACAAGACCGAAATGTTCCGTGTAGCCGGAAGTCCATTCGAAATTATCGAGGAAACTCCAAACGAAGTATCCCGCGACGTTGCAATTGTCGCGATTAACGGCCAACAGCAATTCCCGAAGATAATCGTGAAGATACTCGATCCTCTGATAATCTTCGAGACTCGTACCGTCGTCGGCCACACCGTTTTCCAGTACGTAAATCAGCGGATTGTTGTAACGATTCTTCAATTCTCTGAGCAAATCGCCGAAACCTTTAGGAACGATATAGAGCCAAGAGGAGGCGGTGGTTGGCCAACTGGGGTCGACACTCTCGATCATACCCGAGTCTTCGTACCACGGAGTATTATCGTACTTTGGAGCTGGCTCGGTCAGTCGAGAGGAGTAATGATTGAGTCCCAGGTAATCGGCGCTACCCCTCACCAAATCGATCTCGTCTTGGCTGAATACCGGCAGTCTCGATCTCGGATAACCCTCCAGTTCACTGTTCTCGGCGATTCGACGCTTCATCACCTCGGGATAGTCACCCTCGGTCGAGAATATCGGATGTATCGCCCAATCGCAACGGAAGTCAAATTCCACGACTGCTGACTCCGTGTCGTTTGGATACTTGGGATAATAATAGCCGCAAGGTATCACTATGCCGATTTTGCCATTCTGCTGCGCACGGAATTCTTCGTCGTACATTCTGTACACTCTCGCGTGAGCCTTGAGCATGTTGTGCACACATAGATAAGGACCGATCCCGGGCATCTTTTTGCCTACAAGAATCGTGAAATTGTATCAATGAGCGTGTCGATCGAGAAAGGGATGAAAACGGATGCTTCGATGATAAGAGTCACCCAGCTGAAGCAAACGAAGCGCTGAGTGGCGATAAAAGGAACTAAACTTTTGGCTCTACACAGTTTGCCCAAAATACGTAACACGCTTGTACATCGGAAGTAAAGATGTTCCACTCAAAAGAACATCGGCATAGACAACCATAAAATCAAGCTGCGTGCATAAATTATCATAAATACTGCAAGGGTCGTCGTCATCAATTTAAGGGGTTAGGCCGCTCTCGAGGCCGAAAAAATAGGCTTTGTGGGGATTTTTTTTTCAGAAAAACTAGAAAATAAATCGAGATTACAAAAAGGATGTTTATCATACATATCGGTGACTGTATACAATAATTTTGTCGAAGCGAATAATTTAAACATGGCGGCTGTGCAGCGTTATCTCACAACTGCATTTTTTAAGATCGCCGGAAACATAACTCAGACAATTTTCAACCGATTCACTTGAAATGTTGAATATATATTGAAAAATACATTTTCCATGGAAGTACGGAGGATTTTTTTTTATATTGCATAGTTCATTTGTTATTAACAATTATCTGACGATAATTTTTCACTTTCCAAAAATTTGCCTAAAAAATCGTCAGATAATTGTTAATAACAAATCAACTATGCAATATAAAAAAAATCCTCCGTACTTCCATAGACAAAGTATTTTTCAAGATATATTCAACATCTCAAGTGAATCGGTTGAGAATTGTCTGAGTTATGTTTCCGGCCAACTTAAAAAATGCAGTTTTAGGATAAACGCTGCACAGCCGCCATTTTGAAATTAGGCGCTTCAAAAAAGGTATTATATACAGTCACTGATATGTATGATAAACACCCTTTTTGTAATCTCGATTTATTTTGTAGTTTTTCTGAAAAAAGAAAATCTCCAAAAAGCCTATTTTTTCGGCCTCTAGAGTGGCCCAAGGCCTTAAGGGGGAATATACATTTAGACAGGAAAAAATAAGCAATATTGAGAGATTTTTTTAACTGAGAAATAATTATTCTACAATTATTAAACTTTAGGTATACTTTGATAGTATATTCAAGTATACAAATTTTTTTTTTTTCAATTAATTTATCATCAAAATGACGGAGCTGTGGCAGGTTGTTACAGCAAGGTCGCCGCGGGACTTGCGAATCTGCGTGCAGTCTAGCTTCCGGTAGACTTTGGTTTGCAACAAAGTTCATACATTTTTTCAGTTAGAACATGTATAGTTTCTACGTGACGGTAATTAAAATGAAGTAAATGCAAATTGAAGAAAATGGCACGCATTTACAACAACAAAAAATCAACATTTCACGCGACATTTCTGTGAAACGTGGATTAAAAAATTCGTTTTTTTTTTCAATTTTTCAAAAACAATTCTCGTCAAGTAGAAGGTACCAATATTATTAATATTTCTACCAAGTTATACCTCAATCGGCTTAATAGTTTTTGAGTAATCCTGCACGCCAATTTCGATAATGCAGTTTTGAGTAAAACGCGTTTGAAGTTCACGCCCGTTCCGAATCCGAGCGGTGAAGCACAGCGTTGACGGGCTGTAGCGCTTGAAGTTTTGCGAATTTCGCTTCGAAACGTCGGGAAAATATTCTACATATATAGTTCTATCGTTTAAGGAGGTTGAAGCGATTCATCTGAGTCAAATGACGGTTTATTCATTTTTTTAATGAACCTCAAAAAAATGCATACGAGGTACAGATTTATTCTGTATATGCTAATTTTTTAAAATATATAATTAAAGGGCAAAATTATGCATTTTAATATTTTTATTACTTAAAGTAGAAAAACTTTTATGTTACTACAAACTTGAAAAAGCATAACATTATCGATGATTATTATGAAAAAAAAACTACAACAACGAATGTTTTGTACAATTCACAATGAAATTTTGAATAATTTATAATTATGCCTTATTCATATTTACATCACGAAATTATTGGTCCATGGTTTACGATGGGCAAGATGAGGATTTTTTTTCTCAATGTTTACAACGGTTCAGTTTGCGTTAATCCGTTGTTAGAAATGGTGTATCTTGGTGCTGAATAACAAAAAAAATTACATAACCTTTAGTGTGAAAGTCTTGGCCATCTAACCGCGCGTTAAATTACATACATTAAACTATTTTTTATCTCTTATGTTTGGTGATGAAAAAAGTTAAAAAGAAAAATCGTAAATACTCCGTACAGTCTGAACAATGACATGTATTTTTTTAATTAAATTTAACCTTCGATTGTGGCTAACGCTCCAACGTCCTTGAAGAAAAAAAAGAAATCGATATTTTCATCATTGCAAATGTATATCCCGCCTTAATCGAAATTAACTAGGAAATGCGTTAGCGTGGATTTTCAGCTAGTCAGGGGCGTTGGATGACTCTTGATTAACCGTACCTGAAGCCATTTCACCGGATCCGTAAGATCCGTTGCAAAATACCGTCAGTTCGTTTATCGTCGCAAACATCCGGATCATGTGTCCGAGCTGGTTGAAGACGACGCGCGCGTAATCAACGAACCACGTGACCATCAGGTCGTTTGTCCAGCCTCCCATGTCCTCGAGAACGGCGGGATGATCCCAGTGGTAGATGGTGACGAAGGGCTCGATGCCCTGGGCGCGAAGACCGTCCAGCACGTTTCTGTAGTGACGAATGCCGTCCCAGCTGACTTTGTTGGCGAAGCCCGTTGGTAAAATTCGCGCCCAACTGAGGGACAGCCGATAAGCATCCACCCCGAGATTCTTCAGTAGCGCTGTATCCTCACTGTGTTTGTGGTAAGAGTCGCAGGCGACGTCGCCATTGCTACCGTCCTTAATGGGTGAGGGAACCTCGTGGGTAAATCGATCCCAGTTGTTTACGCCCTTGTCACTGACGTTCCAAGCACCCTCGATCTGATACGCAGCGGTGGATGCGCCTAGAACGAATCCTGCAGGAAACTCCATGTACCCATCGACCTCCACCTCCGACCTGAGAAACACAATTCCACATTGATCCACAATATCAACCGTTATGCGCGTTGACAAATTTCTTCCAAAACTCTGCTACGGTTCTGTGCAATGGTTGCTAACCTCGGTAACGAAGCCACAAAATAACAGGTTGATAAAAAAGTTTTGTCGCAAAAATTTTAAAAATGTCTTTTTACGTACTGACGCAATATGACATCGAGCTATATCGAGAATATTCTAGAATGTTTTCTACTCTTCCGCGTGACAGGGTATAAAAGGGCGAGCGCGCGTTCTAGTGGACAGAAATGGCTTTGATCTCGCAGGAGCAACTTCGAGCGATCATTTTTTACGAGTGGCGGCGCGGCACGAACGCAAGCACAGCTGCTAAAAATATACAGGATGCATTCAGCGAGAAAGTAGTTTCTCATCGAACAGTCCAGCGTTGGTTCAATCGTTTTAAATCTGGAGACACAAGCCTTGAAGATAAGGAACGTTCCGGACTACCGTCGACCATCGATGATGAAGCATTACTCCGCTGCATCAAAGAAAAACCGGAAGCAAGTACGCACGAGCTAGCAAGAGAACTTGGCTGCACCTAACCACCAATAGTCAATCACTTACACAACTTGGCATACAGGAAGGTTCTAGCTCAATGGATACCACCACCGTCTCACCGACGACAATAAGAACTGTCGCGTGACCATCTGCCAGTCTCTCCTGCTTCGCCACCATCGCAAGGAGTTTTTATAAGATCTTGTGACGGGAGATGAAAGCTGGGTCTTGTATGATAACAGAACGCGTTTAGCCTACTGGCTTCCTATCGGAGAAAAACCGCCACCCCAACCGAAATCTGATCGTCACTCACAAAAGGTTTTGTTGTGCTGTTTCTGGGACGCAAAGGGAATGCTGTTTCACAATTTTCTCCCTGTAGGTAAGACGATCTCCTCTACACGATACATCGATAATCTCCACGAATTGGCAAAAGCTATAAGAAAAAAACGACCAAGACGCGCGACTGTGCACCTTCTCCACGACAACGCGAGACCCCATGTCGCAAAGGAAACCCACAAAACAATCACTGAGCTTCACTGGAATACCGTTCCTCATCCACCATACTCTCCTGACATCGCGCCATCTGACTACCATTTGTTCAGACATTTGAAGGCATATTTGAGAAGCAAAACTTTCAAAAACGTCGACGATCTCAGAAGGGATATTTCAAATTTTTTTGAGTTCCAGCCGCCCCAGTTTTGGGCAAAGGGAATAAATGAGTTGCCAAGGGGCCATCCATATATTACGTCATCGATTTTTGCTGATTTTCGACCCTCCCCCCCCAATCATGCTATCCTTCCTATTGTCATAATCCAATTATCGTTACCGTGATCCAACGACCAGACCCCCCCCCCCCATTTTGAAATGACGTAATTTATGGACAGCCCCCAACTAGATGGTCGACTGTCATAGAAACCGATGGCGAATATATTGTTGATTGGAAATGTTTTGTATAAGATATATAAATAAATAAATTATATTGAAATTATTGCGACAAAACTTTTTTATCAACCTGACACTACACGAAGCACAGCTGTTCAACTGCCCCGAGTCCGTCACCAACCCATTTGTAAGTTTATGTTTATTTTTCCCCTATCGATACCACCGAAACACTCGATCGTGCAAATCGCGCACAATTTATTCGGTACTTGCCCAGTAGTAGTAGCCAAAAAGCACACGAGTAGCGCGAAAGTTACGGAGCCCATGTCGAGAGCCTTGGTATGTGGTCACGCGGATCTCGACCGAATTTCACTTATCGAGATCGAACGATCCTCTTAAGGTCATCGAGTTCTGTACGGCACACCTTGAGGAACGACGCTCCATGCACTCAGATACGGAATGACTGGTCTAAGATAAACAACGTCTTTATTTATGGCCGATAATATTTTTTCGAGTCGTATCACGATAGTGGGTGATTAACGGACAATATTCCAAGACATTCTGTTTTCTCATTACACACGAATCACTTATTTGTATTACATTTAACGATTTACTTTCCAGCTGAAAATAACAGGAAGATGTCTTTAAGTCCACAATATAAACGCCGTGGCCCAGGCCTGTTGACGAAAATTTGTCACGTATGAAACAAGACGTTCGTTTAGTTGCAATTAACGACCATTGAAGACTCGTTCATTAATGGTTCGTTAATGTTTAATCGAATAATCAGTTACATGGAGTCCGTACAAGCCAGTGTACCGAATCATTTATTTATTAAATATAAATAATTTTAGTCCCAATAATTATTAGCCTTCCCAGATAGAACACTGACGTATAATAACCGTATATACGACGTCACCATCAACGTCTGTAAGACGTATTTAGTACGTATTTTGAAGAGCTACAGGTCCGGCTTATATCCGTATAATGAATATACAGGGTGTCCCTCTTATCTTTGCCACCTGAAATAACTCGGTAATTATCGACGTCACAAAAAATGTTCCAGACAGAAGTTATACGGTGTGAGGAGGGCCGTCAAATACGACCAATTTTTTTCATTTCGGTGGAGGCGCTGACGCGCAGTGCAGGTCACCTCCACTTTTTCAAATGGAATGGTACATTTTTATTCAACCATCTTGTGGAACACCTCAAGCCTCATAAAAAACATTTGGGGGTCAAAGTCGTTCAAGGTCATTCAAGGTCAGTATCGATGATACAAATCTATATATCTCGGATCACTACCAAATATTTGGTAGTGATCCGAGATATTTAGATTTGTATTTTATGTTAATAGGTGACCTTGAATGACCTTCAACGACTTTGAGCTCCTAATGTTTTGTATGCAGCTTGAGGTGCTCCACAAGACGGTGGAAAAAATGTACTATTCCAGTTAAAACAGTGGAGGTGACCGTCACTGTGCGTCAGTGTCTACACCGATATAAAAAAAAAAATTCGTCGCATTTGATGGTCCTCTTCACACCGTACAACTTTTGTCTGGAACATTTTTTCGTGACGTCGATAATTATCGAGTTATTTCGGGTGGCAGAGTTAAGAGGGACACCCTGTATATATTCTACTTTCATTAAGGAGTTAAGCCACAGTGACGGGTATAAAATCATGTGCGAATTTAACACATTTTTTTGTATGGAAAAATGATTCACTCATAAAATTCATTACACATCTATTCAGTATGAATATCAAGGTGTTAGAATTCGTTTTTTTTTCGATGTACAAAACGGCCGACTACTAATATTTTCGTTTGTTATCTTTTTTTTAGGCCCTCCGCGGCGTGACATTTAGCATCCCCAATTTTTTACCTAGAACAAAAAACAAAAATTCTCGTCAATCTACATTAGAATACCTAGAGAAGTACGTGCGGAATTTGAAAAATATTGTTTCATTCAAAAGTTGTAGGTATTTGAATTGAGTTGCAGGTATTTCAATGAATTTTCAGTGAAAAATTTCGTATAAAACTGCTCATAAAATGAAAAGTTTTCGATTAATCAGAAATCGAATAGTAACTTATTCTTATGATGATAAAGCAACGTTTTAGCGGAAAAAAAATTGATTTTTTGAAAATTTTACTGTGGCCTTATCCCTTGAACGGTATATTTTACGTACATAAGACGTCGAAAATACGTCAAATATATCGTTTAACAAGCGTAGATATATATAGATTATACGGATATTAGCCGAACTTTTGGCGCTTTAGTATACGTCTTACAGCTTCGATGGCGACATCGTATTAACGTATATTAGACATATGATAAACGCCTCACATACGAATAATAATTTCATAAAAGATGTATACCATAGGTATGGCAATACTCCATATACTGTTACAATACGTACGATCTACGTTCATTATACAGGGTGCGCCAGAGAAACTTACTTATTTGAAAAAATTCCCGCGCGGTGAGTTGGGCGGGTAGAGGGGCGAGAGGGGGCGCATCTGGAGGGGGAAGTTCCCAAGTTTGTTTCTCCCTCCAGTCAGTTGCCATCATGCTCTGGTCTAGAGAGCAGCGGGCCTTCGCAGTCGAGAGCTTCTTTTCTAACGGTCGCTCACTTGTTGCTACGCAACGTGCCTTCCGCGCTCGCTTTGAAATTCCTCCTCACAGACTCGTTCCTGGCCGTAATTCGATTCTGTCGTGGGTTAACTCATTTCGGGAGTGTGGAAGTGTCGCTAAACCCAGAAATGGACTTCAACGGACCATCAGAACTCCGGAAAATGTCGAAAGAGTGAGGCAGTCAGTTGTGCGTTCTCCCCGGCGTTCGGCTCGCAAACACGCAGCTGCTATGGGAATTTCTGACACCACTGTTCGACGAATTCTCCATGAAGACCTTCAATTTCATCCCTATAAATTGGCTGTTGTGCAAGAATTAACTGAACGCGATTTTGTTGCCCGTCAAAATGCATGTGAAATGCTGGTTGACAACCTGCCTGAAGACGCGATCGTTTTTTTCAGTGACGAGGCTCACTTCCACATTTCCGGCTGCGTCAACAAGCAAAACATGCGTTATTGGTGTGGTGTAAATCCACGTGAGCTTCACCAGAAGCCACTTAATTGTGAGCGAGTTACTGTCTGGTGTGCGATGTCGGTAATGGGAATAATTGGTCCTTATTTTTTTGAAGAAAACGAACGCGCAGTTACCGTGAATGGAGCTCGTTACAGGAACATGATCGTGGAATTTTTTCTTCCAAGACTCGAAGAAATGAACGTTAGGAACGTGTGGTTTCAGCAAGATGGAGCCACAGCACACACAGCACGAGACTCAATGAATTTGTTGCGACAACATTTCCCCGACCGCCTCATCTCTCTCAGAGGCGATCTCCAATGGCCGGCACGCTCTCCAGATTTGAGTCCATGCGATTTCTTTTAATGGGGTTATTTGAAATCTCTGGTTTATGTCGATCGACCACGGACCATAGCACACCTCAAGAACAACATTCGCGACGCCATTGCCAACATACCAATTGATATGCTGCAAAGAGTGGATACGAATTTCAAAAATCGACTTCATCAGTGTATGCGCAATGGGGGTCGCCATTTATCCGATGTCATTTTCAAGACTGCATGAAAAAAAAATTGGGATATTGTATTCTCAAATAAAAAAAATTTTTAAACAATAATTGAAGTAATTTTGTTTTTATTGATCTTTCAAATAAGTAAGTTTCTCTGGCGCACCCTGTACCTGCTCGAGACCGCTTCACTTGAAATCATATATCTCCACAAAGTACGGTCGGATCTTTATGAAGTTGACTGAGAATACTTTCAAGATGTTGTACTATCGAAATTTCAAATAAAAACAAGATCGATTTTTCGAAATTGCTTATTGACCCTAACCCCTTAAATTTGATTTCAATCACGGCAAAGTATCGTCAACTATTTGTCATCCTATCACTCGCTGATCGAAGGAGTGTCCGTTGTTATGGACGACAATAAAATTGTACGACGCAACGTTGACAAAAATGGGACCAGTTAGTCCAGTCAAAAGTGGCCAAAGTCGAACATTTTTGCGACCGCTTAGTGATACATGTATTCCCATGTTAATCGATCCGGACAATCCGAATTTATAGGAATGTTAAGTATTAACAGTGAAGAAAAGGGTTACGGGGCTATACCAGTGTGACAATTTAAATTTACCTTTTTCGACAATTCATATTGGGTTGGTAAGAAAGTCTTGCGACACTTTCCTTTCGATTAAAATATGTTTTCTTCTAACGAAGTTCTACAACATTCGAGAGTAGTATATTCAATACTAGTCTAGAACCTTCCATGCCGTAGGGTATATAAGCGAGTCAGTTGTTCCGCGCAGACAGTACGAGCGAAGATGGATCATAGTGCACTTCGATCGATTGCATATTACGAATTTTTACAAGGGCGTTCTGCAAGAACCGCAGCCGCTAATATGTGTAGTATGTTCACGGCCAACGTAGTTCATCATTCAACGATATCCCGTTGGTACCAGCGTTTCCGTTCTGGCGATACATCTTTTGAAGACAAACCTAGGTCCGGCAGGAAATCAACTGTTGACGATGAAGAACTACGAGCACTTACAAAGGCAAAGCCTAATACGTCGTCACGGGAATTAGCTTACAAACTCGGCTGTAGCCATCCCACGATTCTCCAACATTTACAAAATCTCGGATACAGAAAAGTTGTTTCTTCTTGGATACCACACGATCTCAGCGAATCAAACAAAGCGACACGCATGTCCATCTGTCTTTCACTCCCGCAACGTCCACACAGAAAGGATTTTCTTCAAGAAATAGTCACTGGAGATGAAAGCTGGGTGCTGTATGTTAACTACACACGTAAGCGACAATGGCTACCGAAAGGAGAAAAACCAGATCCGACACCTAAGCTGCCCCGTGAAGTGAAGAGAGTTTTACTCTGTTGTTGGTGGGATTCTGAGGGCATGCTATATTACGAACTGCTCCCATCCAACACCACGATAAATGCAAATACTTACTCTGCACAACTGCAAAAGCTGGCTGAAATTATCAAACAAAAAAGGCGTAAACGTCTCCAAGTTCGGCTTCTCCACGACAATGCTCGACCCCACGTAGCTAAGATGACACAACAATCTATTTCGCAGCTGGGATGGGAAGTTCTACCGCATCCACCGTATTCACCAGACCTAGCACCTACCGACTACCATCTGTTTCGAGCGTTAAAAAATTATTTACAGGGTAAAAAATTTGATGATGTCGCGGATCTCAAAAATACACTGGTCGACTTTTTCAATTCACGACCCAAAGAATTCTGGAGTGCAGGCGTGCAAAATCTACCAGAGCGTTGAGCACGAGTTGTAGATACAGAGGGAGCATACATTACTGAATAATTGTTTACTGTTAAAATAAAATGTTTTTATATTTTACTCATGTTGTGGGTCGCAAGACTTTCTTACCAACCCAATACTTTCAAGAATATCATCATCATTTATATCAATATTATTTTATCTTGTGAAAATCGATAGTTAAATCTTTAAGGCCTTACCCCCACTTGTAGCGCAAAAAGACCTTTTTCATGAATTTTTTTAAAGAAAACTACAAAACTTTTTTAATCGATCAATATACCATCTTAAAGAACACATCTTGAAGAACTTTCAGTAATTTTTTTATTGAAAAATATTATATTGTTTAGTGGCAAATGGCCGTCAATGAAATAATGTTTTTATATACACGGTTTGCGGTGACCAACATGGCGGCGAAGTGGATCATCTGAAAAAAAAATGCGGATGGATTTAGGCAAATATAAGTATAAACTAGTCTTTAATAGAAGGATTTTAAAAAATATTCATTTTTCACAAAATGACGGACATTCAAAGTTAATGGTTCGATTTTAACGAAACAAACGGCCGTTTTTTGGCTATAAAACGGCCATTTTTTTTTCGAAAAAACAAAATCGAACGATTAAAGACTACATTTTTATGTATTAAATAAGCCTGCCAAATTTCAAGAAGATCGGTTCATTAGTGTTCGAGTAATCTTGGTCACCGGCTTCAGAAATGCCATTTGGAGAAAAACGCGTTTAAAGTTTCAATTTCCGGTCGTTTACACAACGGATTCTTCTCTTTCAACGCTCATATCTCAGTCAATTTTGTTCGGATCGACATGAAATTTTCAGGACATATTCTCAGATACTTATACTTCAAAAAAATGCAATAAAAAAAATGCAATAAAAAAATGGATTTTTTCAAAATTGCAAGTGGGGGTAACTCCTTAAACGCGTTTTTCTCGAAATGAGATTTTTCAAATTTGCTGACGTTGTAACTCAAAGAGCAATTATCCGATTGACTTGAAATGTGAACTGAGTACTCTTGAATATATTTACTCTACAATGACGTAGGATATTTTTGATTGGATGAAAATTGACGATTTGGCATTGAAAAAAACGACCATCAAGAAAACAGACATTTTTTTTTCATAACTACGCCATTTTGTCATATTCTGATATTTTTCGATCCTACGTTTCCTTCTTCGGTTTCAGCTACTCAATCGACCGGAATCATGTCAGCAGTGGAGGAATTTTTTTTTGGCGCCTTCGAAGGAGCGCGTAAGTCGCTTGGATCTCAATATTTTTCTATGAAAAAATTATTCAATATAGCTCAATTATATATTCTTCATTTTCCGAAACATTTAATTGAGTACTTTTCTTCCAAAAAAATTCCCGAAAATCACCCAAATTTTCAGCGTTCACACTGGTATATCCCCTTAAAAACCGAAAAATATGCATTATTTCTGGCCGAGGCAAGAACCGAGGCAGCTTCGCGCGGCACCGCCTCGGACTATGTGAACGTGCCTCGCTCGCTCGTTGCCGCGCTCGCGGCAGCCTGAGCCGTCGGCGCGTTGGCTTGGGTCTCGTTTGCGCGACTCGCAAAGGTCATGGTCATGATTCTCTCGCTCATTCGTCGAGGCAAAGAAATTTTTGCAAAAAAAGTTGTGAGTTTCAAATATTACATTATAAATATGAAAAAAATCACAAAATGAGTTGTGAATTTCCTCAAGTTGAAGAAAATAAAAATCGAATTCACGACAGTTATATTAAAATTTACACCACAAGTGGAAACGTATTTTGAGAGAAAACAATGTGTTGAGGCAAAGAAATGTTCGCACAAAAAGTTATGTGCAAAAATTTCTTTGCCTCGAGGCAATGTTTTCTCTCAAAATACGTACGAACTCACTTTTGGCGCAAATTTTAATCAAATCATTTTGAATTTTATTTTAATTTGTCTTAAATACGAAAAAATTCACAACTAATTTTGTGAATTTTTTTGTATTTATAATTTCTTGTCAATACATTTGCATTCACAGATTTTGATGTGAATTTTTTTTAATTCACATCAAAATCTCGCGATGAGCGCGATCTGCAATTTGAATCTTTGGACAAATTTTTTTTACTGATGGTTTAATGCACCAAAACTTTATAAAAGTTATTTATTTTTATAACAACTTAACATGTCATAATTTCATTTTTGACATTTTATTTCAGCCTGTATTCACCCGTGATCCTTCCCAGATTCCTCAATGATTCCATGGGGAATCTATTTAGAGTCATTAAAGGATCCGGTTCTGGATCCCTAATGGAATCCAGTTTACGGATCTTACATTTAGTCTTCGAATCTAATCCGATATCGGACTAGATCCCGACTGGGAGCCCGGGATACAAGTCAGAATCCAGCTGTATCCCTGCCAAAATTTCTGCACGGGTATTACCAAAAAAAAAACTAACGTTGCAACTAAGACTTGTACATGTGGTGCCATTTTGGCTTTTCAGGATACTGACATGAGTAAGTTATGGATCACACTTGCCTCGCGAGGCAGCCTCATGATGATTTATCGCGAGCCCGAGGCTGCCCCGCGAGGCGACTCGGCCAGTCTGAACGCGGCTATTGGGCTCGCGGACGAGCGCAATAAAAGTGCATGCGCACGAGGGATAAAATAACCATTTTTGCTGCATCCAATTGTAGTTTGTACAAAATGACATTTTGGAAGCGTGACGTGTACTTTGGATGGCATTATCGATCTCATTGAGGATATAAGAATGTAATTCGTCATCCGTCACCCTGTGTGCTAATTATTTTATAATAATAAAGGCATTTTTTTCCTTTCAAATATTGAATTATTCGTAAATTGTTTGTCTGGAAATTCAATCGTATTTGCAGTCCCAAATTTCTTGACGGATGCTCCTTTTTCTACTGCGATGCATAATGTGCGGTTTTTTTTCCTTCAATTACACAAGGATGCACATACACTCGGCCGAGGCAAAAAATGTTTTTATTTAAAGGTCGTAGAGAGCTTATGGAGGTGATAATCGGTTGGACGGAAGTTCGGGAAGTGTTCGCGTACGAATTAATTGGGTGTACCAATCGTAAGAGAGCTTGGGAGTTCTGGTTCTGTTCGGATTTGCAAAGTCGACGCTAACAAGACCGAAATGTTCCGTGTAGCCGGAAGTCCATTCGAAATTATCGAGGAAACTCCAAACGAAGTATCCCGCGACGTTGCAATTGTCGCGATTAACGGCCAACAGCAATTCCCGAAGATAATCGTGAAGATACTCGATCCTCTGATAATCTTCGAGACTCGTACCGTCGTCGGCCACACCGTTTTCCAGTACGTAAATCAGCGGATTATTGTAACGATTCTTCAATTCTCTGAGCAAATCGCCGAAACCTTTAGGAACGATATAGAGCCAAGAGGAGGCGGTGGTTGGCCAACTGGGGTCGACACTCTCGATCATACCCGAGTCTTCGTACCACGGAGTATTATCGTACTTTGGAGCTGGCTCGGTCAGTCGAGAGGAGTAATGATTGAGTCCCAGGTAATCGGCGCTACCCCTCACCAAATCGATCTCGTCTTGGCTGAATACCGGCAGTCTCGATCTCGGATAACCCTCCAGTTTACTGTTCTCAGCGATTCGACGCTTCATCACCTCGGGATAGTCACCCTCGGTCGAGAATATCGGATGTATCGCCCAATCGCAACGGAAGTCAAATTCCACGACTGCTGACTCCGTGTCGTTTGGATACTTGGGATAATAATAGCCGCAAGGTATCACTATGCCGATTTTGCCATTCTGCTGCGCACGGAATTCTTCGTCGTACATTCTGTACACTCTCGCGTGAGCCTTGAGCATGTTGTGCACACATAGATAAGGACCGATCCCGGGCATCTTCTTGCCTACAAGAATCGTGAAATTGCATCAATGAGCGTGTCGATCGAGAAAGGGATGAAAACGGATGCTTCGATGATAAGAGTCACCCAGCTGAAGCAAACGAAACGCCGAGTGGCGATAAAAGGAACTAAACTTTTGGCTCTACACAGTTTGCCCAAAATACGTAACACGCTTGTACATCGGAAGTAAAGATGTTTCACTCAAAAGAACATCGGCATAGACAACCATAAAATCAAGCTGCGTGCATAAATTATCATAAATACTGCAAGGGTCGTCGTCATCAATTTAAGGGGTTAGGCCGCTCTAGAGGCCGAAAAAATAGGCTTTGTGGGGATTTTTTTTTCAGAAAAACTAGAAAATAAATCGAGATTACAAAAAGGATGTTT
Source organism: Ophion obscuratus (assembly GCA_964007375.1). Lineage (NCBI taxonomy): Eukaryota > Metazoa > Arthropoda > Insecta > Hymenoptera > Ichneumonidae > Ophion > Ophion obscuratus. Next base: position 31,867,869 of record OZ023323.1, read on the forward strand.
ATCATACATATCGGTGACTGTATACAATAATTTTGTCGAAGCGAATAATTTAAAAATGGCGGCTGTGCAGCGTTATCTCACAACTGCATTTTTTAAGTTGGCCGGAAACATAACTCAGACAATTTTCAACCGATTCACTTGAAATGTTGAATATATATTGAAAAATACATTTTCTATGGAAGTACGGAGGATTTTTTTTATGTTGCATAGTTCATTTGTTATTAGCAATTATCTGACGATAATTTTTCCCTTTCCAAAAATTTGCCTAAAAAATCGTCAGATAATTGTTAATGACAAATGGACTATGCAATATAAAAAAATCCCCCGTACTTCCATAGACAAAGTATTTTTCAAGATATATTCAACATTTCAAGTGAATCGGTTGAAAATTGTCTGAGTTATGGGATTACCGCCACTTGCGATTTTGAAAAAATCGATTTTATTTTGATTGCCTTTTTTTGTAGTATAAGTATCTGAGAATATGTCCTGAAAATTTCAAGTCGATCCGAACAAAATTGACTGAGATATGAGCGTTGAAAGAGAAGAATCCGTTGTGTAAACGACCTGAAATTGAAACTTTAAACGCGTTTTTCTTAAAATGGCATTTCTGAAGTCGGTGACTAAGATTACTCGAACACTAATGAACCGATCTTCTTGAAATTTTGCAGGCTTATTTAATACATAAAAATGTAGTCTTTAATCGTTCGATTTTTTTTTTCGAAAAAAATGGCCGTTTTATAGCCAAAAAACGGCCGTTTTTTTTCGTTAAAATCGAACCATTAACTTTGACTGTCCGCCATTTTGTGAAAAATGAATATTTTTTAAAATCCTTCGATTAAAGACTAGTTTATACTTATATTTTACTAAGTCCATCCGCATTTTTTTTTCAGATGATCCACTTCGCCGCAATGTTGGTCACCGCATACCGTGTATATAAAAACATTATTTCATTGACGGCCATTTGCCACTAAACAATGTAATATTTTTCAATCAAAAAATTACTGAAAGTTCTTCAAGATGTGTTCTTTAAGATGGTATATTGATCGATTAAAAAAGTTTTGTAGTTTTCTTTAAAAAAAATCATGAAAAAGGTCTTTTTTGCGCTACAAGTGGGGGTAACGCCTTAAACTATTTTTTATCTCTTATGTTTGGTGGTGAAAAAAGTTAAAAAAAAATCGTAAATACTCCGTATAGTCTAAACAATAAGATGTATTTTTTTTTTTTATTAAATTTAACCTTGGATTGTGGCTAACGCTCCAACCTCCTTAAAGAAAAAAAAGAAATCGATTTTTTGATCATTGCAAATGTATATCCCGCCTTAAACGAAATTAACTAGGAAATGCGTTAGCGTGGATTTTCAGCTAGTCAGGGGCGTTGGATGACTCTTAATTAACCGTACCTGAAGCCATTTCACCGGATCCGTAAGATCCGTTGCAAAATACCGTCAGTTCGTTTATCGTCGCAAACATCCGGACCATGTGTCCGAGCTGGTTGAAGACGACGCGCGCGTAATCCACGAACCACGTGACCATCAGGTCGTTTGTCCAGCCTCCCATGTCCTCGAGAACGGCGGGATGATCCCAGTGGTAGATGGTGACGAAGGGCTCGATGCCCTGTGCGCGAAGACCGTCCAGCACGTTTCTGTAGTGACGAATGCCATCCCAGCTGACTTTGTTGGCGAAGCCCGTTGGTAAAATTCGCGCCCAACTGAGGGACAGCCGATAAGCATCCACCCCGAGATTCTTCAGTAGCGCTGTATCCTCACTGTGTTTGTGGTAAGAGTCGCAGGCGACGTCGCCATTGCTACCGTCCTTAATGGGTGAGGGAACCTCGTGGGTAAATCGATCCCAGTTGTTTACGCCCTTGTCACTGACGTTCCAAGCACCCTCGATCTGATACGCAGCGGTCGATGCGCCTAGAACGAATCCTGCAGGAAACTCCATGTACCCATCGACCTCCACCTCCGACCTGAGAAACACAATTCCACATTGATCCACAATATCAACCGTTATGCGCGTTGACAAATTTCTTCCAAAACTCTGCTACGGTTCTGTGCAATGGTTGCTAACCTCGGTAACGAAGCCACAAAATACTACACGAAGCACAGCTCTTCAACTGCCCCGAGTCCTTCGCCCACCCATTCGTAAGTTTATGTTTATTTTGCCCCTATCGATACCACCGAAACACTCGGTCGTGCAAATCGCACACAATTTATTCGGTACTTGCCCAGTAGTAGTAGCCAAAAAGCACACGAGTAGCGCGAAAGTTACGGAGCCCATGTCGAGAGCCTTGGTATGTGGTGACGCGGAACTCGATCGAATTTCACTTATCGAGATCGAACGATCCTCTTAAGGTCATCGAGTTCTGTACGGCACACCTTGAGGAACGACGCTCCGTGCACTCAGATACGGAAAGACTGGTCTAAGATAAACAACGCCTTTATTTATGGCCGATAATATTTTTTCGAGTCGTATCACGATAGTGGGTGATTAACGGACAATATTCAAAGATATTCTGTTTTCTCATTACACACCAATCACTTATTTGTATTAGATTTAACGGTTTACTCTCCAGCTGAAAATAACAGGAAGATGTCTGTAAATCCACAATATAAACGCGGTGGCCCGGGCCTGTTGACGAAAATTTATCACGTATGAAACAAGACGTTCGTTTACTTGCAATTAACGACCATTGAAGACTCGTTCATTAATGGTTCGTTAATGTTTAATCGAATAATCAGTTACATGGAGTCCTTACAAGCCAGTGTACCGAATCATTTATTTATCAAATATAAACAATTTTAGTCCCAATAATTCTCAGCCTTCCCAGATAGAATACTGACGTATAATAAGCGTATGTACGACGTCACCATCAACGTCCGTAAGACGTATTTCGTACGTATGTTGAAGAGCTACAGGTCCGGCTTATATCCGTATAATGAATATACCGGGTGTCCCTCTTATCTTTGCCACCTGAAATAACTCGGTAATTATCGACGTCACAAAAAAATGTTCCAGACAGAAGTTGTACGGTGTGAGGAGGGCCGTCAAATACGACCAATTTTTTTTATTTCGGTGGAGGCGCTGACGCGCAGTGCAGGTCACCTCCACTTTTTCAAATGGAACGGTACATTTTTATTCAACCATCTTGTGGAGCACCTCAAGCCTCATAAAAAACATTTGGGGTCAAAGTCGTTCAAGGTCATTCAAGGTCAGTATCGATGATACAAATCTATACATCTCGGATCACTACCAAATATTTGGTAGTGATCCGAGATATTTAGATTTGTATTTTATGTTAATAGGTGACCTTGAATGACCTTGAACGACTTTGAGCTCCTAATGTTTTGTATGCAGGTTGAGGTGCTCCACAAGACGGTGGAAAAAATGTACTATTCCGATTAAAACAGTGGAGGTGACCGTCACTGTGCGTCAGTGTCTACACCGATATAAAAAAAAAATGCGCCGCATTTGATGGTCCTCTTCACACCGTACAACTTTTGTCTGGAACATTTTTTCGTGACGTCGATAATTATCGAGTTATTTCGGGTTGCAGAGATAAGAGGGACACCCTGTATATATTCTACTTTCATTAAGGGGTTAGGCCACAGTGACGGGTATAAAATCATGTGCGAATTTAACACATTTTTTTCGTATGGAAAAATGATTCACTAATAAAATTGATTACACATGTATTCAGTATGAATATCAAGCTGTTAGAATTCGTTTTTTTTTTTCGATGTACAAAATAGCCGACTACTAATATTTTCGTTTGTTATCTTTTTTTTAGGCGCTCCGCGGCGTGACATTTAGCATCTCCAATTTCTTACCTAAAACAAAAAACAAAAATTCTCGTCAATCTACATTAGAATACCTAGAGAAGTACGTGCGGAATTTGAAAAATATTGTTTCATTCAAAAGTTGTAGGTATTTGAATTGAGTTGCAGGTATTTGAATGAATTTTCAGTGAACAATTTCGTATAAAACTGCTCATAAAATGAATAGTTTTCGATTAATCAGAAATCGAATAGTAACTCATTCTTATAATGATAAAGCACCGTTTTAGCGAAAAAATTGATTTTTTGAAAATTCTACTGCGGCCTTACCCCTTGAACGGTATATTTTACGTACATAAGACGTCGAAAATACGTCGAATGTATTGTTCAACAAGCGTAGAATGTATGTACATTATACGGATATTAGCCGAACTTTTGGCGCTTTAGTATACGTCTTACAGACTTCGATGGCGACATCGTATTAAGGGGGGAAATCACAGTAGCACACAAAAAAATAGGCATATTTTCGGGAATTAATTTTGGCTGAATAAAAGTATCAATAGAAAATCTGTAAAGTAGGTTTTATAGCAATACTAAAAAAGTACAAAATGTAATTTTTTCAATAAAAAATATTTAAAAATAGCGGCTGCGCAGCATATGCCCCAAGGCGCCTTTTTTCGAGCTCGGCGAAGACATAACTCGAGCAAATTTTGACCGATCGACTTGAAATTTTGACAGTAGCTTCGAAACATCTTTCTCCACGGAGCTACGTAGGATTTTTTCGATACATTGATTTTTCGCAAAATAGTGCATGTTTGAAAATAAAGTTAAATTTTTAACAAAAAAAAAAGCCATAAAATCGTCGATAAAAAAAAAGTAAGCCATATAAAATAAAAAATCCTACGTAGCTCCGTGGAGAAAGATGTTTCGAAGCTACTGTCAAAATTTCAAGTCGATCGGTAAAAATTTGCTCGAGTTATGTCTTCGGCGAGCTCAAAAAAAGGCGCCTTGGGGCATATGCTGCGCAGCCGCCATTTTTAAATATTTTTTATTGAAAAAATTACATTTTGTACTTTTTTAGTATTGCTATAAAATCTACTTTACAGATTTTCGATTGATACTTTTATTCAGCCAAAATTAATTCCCGAAAATAGGCCTATTTTTGTGTGCTACTGTGATTTCCCCCCTTAACGTATATTAGATTTATCATAGACGCCTTGCATAAGAATAATAATTTCATAAAAGATGTATACCATACATCTTTTATGTATGGTATACATCATATATACCATACAATACGTACGATCTACGTTCAGTATATGTCCAGTAGACGTACATCTGTATGTTCGGTACACATACAGAACAAACGTGAAAGTATGTGTGCCGTACGCTGTCATCCCCCGAAAAAACATTCCAAGGGAACTAGCCGAGAAAAAAATTGCGGTGTGCTTCTGGGCCGGGATTCGCACCCGGGACCTTTCCTGTGCCGGTCGACTGCTCTGACCACTGAGCTACGCCAGCCCGCTTACCACACTCTTCTCAGATAGTCTTACCGCACTCTTCTCAGATACATATCATATACATACATACATGTAATATATGTATATTAGACCTTCTGTTCTATCTGGCTTTCAAATTTGAAGATAAAATATCGAACGAATATTTATTAGGAAACAAAGACTGCGTCTTATCTCGGCGATGTTAAAGTGTTCAGTTCTTCGAGTGCCTATCCGAAATAAATGAAGGTTACAATGGAATTGTTATCAACTATGAACAGCTCGGTGAATTATTAATTAATTGGAAAACTGACACAGCTGGTCAATCGTCTTCGAGTTATTAGGACGTTGAATAAGTTCTCGCTGTTTTCCAACAGATGGTGTCACCATAACTACGTGTTTGGGGTTTGTGACGATACCGCCACACGCGCGTGTAGTTTAAAAGGAGCAACACCACTGTGAACAGCTAAAATTGAGCGATTTTTCGCGATTTTTTTTTGGTGGCAGGACAAGTGAGAGGATAATAATAATCAAGGATGTTAATAATTCAAGTGAACAAAAAAAAAATTTATATAGAAAAGTTACACAAAATGTATTTCAAAATGTACACAGTATTTCTGAGGCAAATTTGAATGTGAAAAAAATTGAAATGTATATTAATTTACATGAGTATAGCTAAAGAAATACGTAGGGGATTTTGAAAATATTAATCTTTGTGTAATTGGCAAGCATTTAAGGCCGTATGCCTTAAACAGTAACGGGTATAAAATCATGTGTGAATTTAACAATTTTTTTTCGTATGAAAAAGTGATTCACTCATAAAATTAACTACCCATCTATTTAGTATGAATATCAAGCTGTTAGAAAATATATATATTTTATTTTTTCGATGTACCGGCCGAACTACTCGAAACTTCTCGAAACAGCTTTTCCCAATTGGCGTGACAAATAACTTCAACAATTTTCACTCGATTTACTTCAAATTTAAAAGTTATGTTCCTAATTGCATTTCGCAGAGAAGTCCGTACGGAATTTCTGATTAATCGAAAACGTTTCATTTTATGAGCAGTTTATGAGCAGTTATAATGAAATTTTTCACTGAAAATTCATTTCTTAAGTTCAACTACCTACAACTTTTGAATGAAACAATATTTTTTAAATTCCTTACGTAATTCTCTAGGTGTTCTAATGTAGATCGACGAGAATTTTTGTTTTTTGTTTTAGGTAAAAAATTGTGGATGCTAAATGTCACGGCGCGGAGCGCCGAAAAAAAGATAACAAAAGAAAATATTAGTAGTCGGCCATTTTGTACATCGAAAAAAAATTACTGTGGCCTAAGGCCTTAAAGGCAAAACTCCATTTTCCACCGAAAAAGGACAATTATTTGGTAATAAATAATGTTATAATTAATTCATGGAAAGTTCTGTACGTATTTCTCTTCGGAATGTCATTTTAAAGATATCCTCAACATTTGGAGTGAATAGAATGAAAATTGTGTTCCGATAAAAACGGTCGACGTCTCGCACACGGGCCAGCCACTGCCCACACGGGCCTACGGGCCTTCTTTGCAGGTGCCAAACTTGTTTCCCCTTTCCGAATGGCTAAAAGCATCTCTAAAGCCAATTTCAAAAAATCAACTTTTTGAAAATTCTACACCGGTGTTACCCGTCAAGATGGTAACGCATCTATAAAGAAGTACTATAAGCAAGCTTAAAACCCAGTGTGTCTTTTCGCCGAAGTGTAAACTATTTTTTTTCCTCATAGTGTCGAACATGTCAAAGGCCATAGCCATGTAAGTAGGGAAAAATTGCCCCCGTATTTTTTCCAGCAAAATTGGGAGTATATTCTGAGGTATAAAAAAAACAAACGTTCTGAAAATTTCATGCCCGTCAACGCAATGGTTTTGGCAAAATGAATTTTTTTTAAATATCAAAAAAAAAAAATTTCCGGAAAAGTTACAGTGGATCGATTTGATTTTTTTTGGGTACTTGTTCCGATCAAACGTGTTACGAAATAAAATTATAGAACATCTTGCGAAAGATTAAGGTTTGAAAACAAAATAATGTTCCTTTTTTTATTATTTTTTACTATAATCCACTTGGGGTACAATAGCAAAAATTTTTATATATAATCTTTGGGCACCTTATTAGATTATATAATTTTTTCAAAATGATCGGTTTCGTACGCCACAGTGAAAAAAAAAGAAACAGACTTTATTGATATATTTTAATTATATATCTATATAACTAAAATATATCAATAAAGTGTGTTTCTTTTTTTTCACTGTGGCGTACTGAACCGATCATTTTGAAAAAATTATATAATCTAATAAGGTGCCCAAAGATTATATGAAAAAATTTCGTTATTGTACCCCAAGTGGATTATAGTAAAAAAAATAAAACAAGGAACATTATTTTTTTTTACAAGATGTTCTATAATTTTATTTCGTAACACGTTTGATCGTAACAAGTACAAAAAAAAATCAAATCGATCCACTGAAGCGTTTCCGGAATTTTTATTTTTTTTTATTAAAAAAAAAATCATTTTTCCAAAACCATTGCGTTGACGGGGATGACATTTTCAGAAAATTTGTTTTTTTTTTATACCTCAGAATATACTCCTAATTTCGCTGGCGAAAATGCGGGGGAAATTTTTCCCTACTTACCCGGCATGGCCTTTTCTGAAAATTTCATCCCCGTCAACGCAATGGTTTTGGAAAAATTATTTCTTTTAATAAAAAAAAATTCCGGAAACGCTTCAGTGGATCGATTTGATTTTTTTGGTAGTTGTTACGATCAAACGTTTTACGAAATAAAATTATAGAACATTTTGCGAAAGATTAAGGTTAAAAAAAATGTTCCTTGTTTTATTTTTTTTACTATAATCCACTTGAGGTACAATAACGAAATTTTTTTCATATAATCTTTGGGCACCTTATTAGATTATATAATTTTTTTCAAAATGATTGGTTTCATACGCCACAGTGAAAAAAAAGAAACAGACTTTATTGATATATTTTAGTTATATATCTATATAACTAAAATATATCAATAAAGTGTGTTTCTATTTTTTTCACTGTGGCGTACCAAGCCGATCATTTAGTCACATATCAGACTTTATTGATATATGTTAGTTATATATCTATATAACTAAAATATATCAATAAAGTGTGTTTCTTTTTTTTTCACTGTGGCGTACCAAACCGATCATTTTGAAAAAAATATATAATCTAATAAGGTGCCCAAAGATTATATGAAAAAAATTTCGTTATTGTACCCCAAGTGGATTATAGTAAAAAATAATAAAACAAGGAACATTATTTTTTTTTCAAACCTTAATCTTTCGCAAGATGTTCTATAATTTTATTTCGTAACACGTTTGATCGGAACAAGTACCAAAAAAAAATCAAATCGATCCACTGTACCATTTCCGGAATTTTTTTTTATATTTAAAAAAAATTCATTTTTCTAAAACCATTGCGTTGACGGGCATGAAATTTTCAGAAAATTTGTTGTTTTTATACCTCAGAATATACTCCAAATTTCGCTGGAAAAAATGCGGTGGCAATTTTTCCCTACTTACCCGGCTATGGTCTTTCGTGCCAAAAAAAGAATATATGCGGGGAATTCAACTGCAATACTTTATTTAAAAAAAATCTGCAGCTGAAGCACACAGAACTCTCTTTGAGACTTACGGCGACCATGCTCTGTCGGACACAACATGCAGAGATTGGTTTAGACGCTTCAAAAATAATGATTTTGATGTGTTGAATTGGAGGGATCATGAAGACTCACGTTGGACACTAGTTGATCTTGTAGAATCATCAGAAGTTGATCACACAACAGTTTCGAAACGTTTGAACCCGAGTCGAAATTTTCAGCTTATTTTAAAGGCCTTTGATCCTATGTCAGCCTCACTTGAGTCTGTTTACTGCTAGAAGTCCTACTATGGGCCGCCACATGCTCTTCCTTTGCTGCTTACCTCCCGCATAGGCTCTTGTACTCCTACCTAACCTAGCTGAAGTCGTTGCAGCGCCTCTTTTGATTGCGTTTGGACCTATCGTGCATTTGGCTGTTTCGACGAAACGAGGGTGGGGATGGTCGCATTCGAAAGAGCGGGTCTATATGTGTGTGCGGGTATATACGCGTATCTACGCATGCGCGTATTCAGGCATATGTACGAGGGTGGGGTGAAAAGTTTCCGGCCTGACCAAGAGATGGTGCCACTAGGTCTTGTTTTGGAGCGGCGTCCTACAGTACCATTCCTACCGAGCTTGTATGTACAGTTCCAGCCCAATCGCTACGTTAGTTTGCGTTTGAAAGCACATTGCGCGAGACGCTTCCGTTGTTTTCGTAAAAATGGAAAAATTGGAAAAACGTGCTGTCATCAAATACTTCCATTTGAAAGGGTTTACACCAAAACAAATAAAAGAATAGATGGATTCAACACTAGGAGACTCCTTCCCATCATATTCAACTATTAAGCAGTGGGTTTCTGAATTTAAAATGGGTCGTGTGAGCACCTCTGACGAGCCTCGCTCAGGACGGCCCGTTGAAGTCACAACTTCCGAGATGATTGAAAAAATCCATAAAATAGTGTTGGAAGACCGCAGGTTGAAAGTGCATGAGATAGCTGAGACCTGTAGGATGTCAGCTGAACGTGTGCGAAATATTTTGCACAACCATTTGAACATGGAAAAGCTGTGTGCAAGGTGGGTGCCGCGTTTGCTAACGCTCGACCAAAAACTGCTTCGAAAAACCATTTCTACCGACAATTTGGCGCTGGATAGGCGTAATCCAAACGAATTTTTGCGTCGATTCATAACTGTTGATGAGACATGGGTCCACCACTACACTCCTGAAAAAGATTTAAGAGCAACGAAGAAGTTATCGAAGCTGCAAATCAGTATTTTGAGGAGCTTGACGAATCTACGTTTAAAACTGGTATAACTAAATTAGAACACCGTTATGAGAAATGTATCAGTGTTGATGGAGATTATCTTGAAAAATAAAGCGAAAAAAAATTTTTAAACATCGTTTTTCTTGGTTGGGCCGGAAACTTTTCACCCCACCCGCGTATCTCTATATGCGTAATAGAGTGTATGCGTGTACCATTGGACGTCCTCCTTAGCGCCTGCAAATGGAGAAAAGGGAACTTTGTTCCCCTTCTAGGCGTTTAAGTAGGAGCTCATTTTATATTGAATGCGAAGCTATTTTACTGCCTTTATCTCCTACCACTGTGAGGACCTGAAAGGGCAAAATAGGCTGTAAATTTGGACTCGGGATGTCAGTTGGACAGAAGAGCGGGCAGGGCTTGCGTACGGATCAGTTGTTCGTACCAATAGTAAGAGAGTTTGGGCGTTCTCGTTCTGTTGGGATGTTGAAAGTCGACGCTGACAAGACCGAAATGTTCCGAGTAGCCCATCCTCCATTGGAAATTATCGAGGAAACTCCAAACGAAGTATCCGGCGACGTTGCAATTGTCACGATTAACGGCCAACAGCAATTCCCGCAGATAATCGTGTAGGTACTTGATCCTCTGATAGTCCTCGAGGCTCGTACCATCGTCGGACATGCCGTTTTCAAGTACGTAAATCAGCGGATTGTTGTAACGATTCTTCAGCTCTCTGAGCACATCGCCCAAACCTTCGGGAACGATTTTCAGCCAAGAGGATGCGGCGGTTGGCCAACTGTCGTTGGAACTTTGGACTATACCCGTGTCTTCGTACCACGGAGTGCTATCGGACTCTGGTGCTGGCTCGGTCAGATGGGACGTGTAATGATTGAGTCCCAGGTAATCGGCGCTGCCCCTCACGTAATTCACCTCGGCACGGCTGAATACCGGCAGTCTCGATCTTCGAAAACCTTCCAGTTTACTCTTCTCGGCGATTCGACGCTTCATCAACGCGGGATAGTCACCCGCGGTGGAGAATATCGGATTCATCATCCAACCGCAATCAAAGTCGAATGCCACATTCGCTGTCGAGCTGTTGTCTTCATGCTTGGAATAATAACCAGGGCAATGTATGACTATGCCGATCTTGCCCTTCTGCCACGCACGGAATTTCCTGTTGTACATCCTGTAAACTCTCGCGTGAGCCTTGAGCATGTTGTGCACACATAGGTAAGGCCCAATTCCAGGGATCTTCTTGCCTGGAATAAGCGTGCAAGAAGATCAACGAGTGTGCGTGGTCACGGTCTTATTGGAGTCACGGTCTTATTGGAGTCACGGTCTTATTGGAGTCACGGTCTTATTGGAGCGCTTGGTTACTCTTAAGGGGCCATACCAGTGTAACACTTTCAAAAAATCGATTTCTTTTTCCTTTTTCGACAGTTTGTACTTTCAAGAATATCCTGTAAACATTTCAAGGCCGTATCTCTAGAATTTTTTGTTGCAACAATCGATAGTTAAATCTTTAAACGCGTTTTTCTCGCAATGAGATTTTTCAAATTTGCTGACATTGTAACTCGAAGAGCAATTATCCGGTTGACTTGAAATTGGAACTGAGCACTCTTGAATATATTTACTCTACAATGACGTAGGATTTTTTTTATTGGATGAAAATTGACGATTTGACATTGAAAAAAACGACCATTTTATAGGCAAGAAAACAGAATTTTTTCATAACTACGCCATTTTGTTAGATTTTGATGTTTTTTTTCGAAAATCCTACGTCATTGTACAGGAAATACCTTCCAGTTTAACGACATTTTTTCTCCTTTTTCGGTTTCAGCTACTCAATCGGCAGGAATCATGTCAGCAGTGGAGAAACTTTTTGTTTGTGGCGCCTCCGATGGCAGCACATAAGTCGCTTGGATCTGAATATTTTTCTATGAAAAAATTATGTAATATAGGTCAAACATAGCCTAATACATTCTTAATTTTCCACATCATTTAATTGAGTATTTTTCTTCCAAAAAAAACCCGAAAAACACCCAAATTTTCAGCGTTCACACTGGTATAGCCCTTTAAGGGGGTTGGCCCGGTCGACTCGAGTCAAATGAGGGTTCATGGATTTTGTCAATGAATCTCAAGAAAAAACATACTGGTTATACATTTATTCTGTAGATGGTAATTTTTGATGAAATATTAGGACGTTGAATAAGTTCTCGCTGTTTTCCAACAGATGGCGTTACCAGAACAGTGTAAGATGATAACGCATCTATGAAGAAGTACTAGAAGCAAGCTTGACATTCAGCGCATGGCGTTTCGCCGAAGTGTGAACAACGTTTTTTTTTCATAGTGTTAAACATGTGAAATTTCGTGCCAAAAAAGAGTATTTGCAGTGAATTTTACTGCACTACGTTATTTTTAAAAAATGTGCAGTTAAAGCACACAGAACGTAAAGCACACTTACGGCGACCATGCTCTGTCGGAAACAATATGCAGTGATTGTTTTAGACGCTTCAAAAATAATTATTTTGATGTATTGAATTGGAGGCGTTACTTCACGAAGACTCATGTCAGACGCTAGCTGAACTTGCAGAATCATTAGGAATTGATCACGCAACAATTTCGAAATGTTTCAAAGCATTGGGAATGATTAAAAAAAGCATTAATTTTCACGAAAAAAAACAACCAGAATTTATTCAACATCCCAATACATAATTAAAGGGCAAGATTTTTTTAATATTTTTATTATGTTAATGAAAAAAAAAATTGTATTACTTTTGTGTACTACCAACTTGAAAAAGTATAACAGTATGGATGATTATTAGGAAAAAACTGCGTCAACGAATGTTTTATACAACTCAGATTGAAATCTTGAGTCATTTATAATTATGCCTACTCATATATATATGTCACGAGATTACTTTTTATTACCATTGATTAATATTAAGTGTTGCCGACATACGGCAACTTCGCGGACATTGAGGTTGGCAGCAATGCTCTTCATTTACCAGCCAAGATTCGTAATCTTCCATCAAACCTTGCTGGTTCAATATTGAACATACAGGGTGTCCTGTCGTGCATGGATAATCCTGCAAGTGTGAATAGGACAAACCATGTCCTACTGTATGCTGGAATTTTAGTTCAGTAAAAAGTTCCACGGTTTTCGAGATAAAAATCGTCTGCTGTTGGTTTTTCGCGTGTCAATTCTACAAATGATAACTTTTTTACCCGTTTAAAAACTAAATACTTTTGGTTATTTGTTTTATCTAGAAAAGTCTTTTTTTTTGAACCTTGAATGTTAAGGAAATTTTATGAAAAAAGATCTTATGCACAATTTTAATACAAACTAATTCAAACATCTGACTTTGATAGCCTGCGGTGTAAAAAAATGTACTGCGCATATCGTGCCAATTGCTTTAAAAAGGTGCTTGGTTATTATTGCTTCAGGTCGTTCGTAGAAATAACATGCGAGAAACCAAAAGCAGATGATTTTTTTAAAAATAAATCAAGCCCAAAATGTCGGAAACCGTGGAACTTTAACTAAACTAGAATTCCAGCATATAGTAGGACAAGATCTGACCTAACGACAGTTGCAGGATTATCCATTTATAATTATTCAAGGACGCCCTGTATATGGTTTACGATGGGCATGGTTGGGGTTTCGTTTTCTAAATGTTCACAAAGCTTTGGTTTGCGTTGATCCGTTGGTAGGAATGGTTTATCTTGGTGCTTAATAGCCAAAAAATTACATCCCTCGTAGCTGAGAACGTCTCGCCCATTTAAGACGGAATGACACCTCATCGCAGTCGGTATGGTAGAACAATTATAGATTCCCAGAAATCTCTGAAACGGCTCTTCAGATCCCGTCGAAACTTTGCCAAATGACGTCAAATAGATAGACGAATAGCTGTCAGCCCCTCAAGTTTTCTGAATTTGAGGGGCTGACAGCTATTCGTCTATCTATTTGACGTCGTTTGACAAAGTTTCGACGGGATCTGAAGAGCCGTTTCAGAGATTTTTGGGAACCTATAATTGTTCTACCGTACCGACCGCGATAAGGTGTCATTCCGTCTTAATCGCATGTAAAATTAAATATTTTAAACCATTTTTTATCTGTGGTGTTTTGTGGTGAGAATTTTTTTTTAATTCGTAAAGTCTCAGTATAGTCTAGACAATAACGTATATCTTTCTACAAATTTAAGGGGTCTTGTCACTTTAGACGCTAAAAAAGGATATTTTCATGAATCTTTTTGAAAGACTATAGATATTGATATAAAAGTTGTTACACTTAATAAATACACTTTCGAAATACATAAAAAAATTTTTTATGTATTTATGTAACGCAAACAAACTTTAAACGCGTTTTTCTCGAAACAACGTTTTTCGACGGCTTCTTGATAAAATCTTCGAAACTACTGAACCGATCCTCATGAAATTTTAACCACATATTCTTTACAACTATAGCTATAGCGCATATCAAGGATTTTTCAAAATTGTGATATTTATTATGTTTTGCCACAAACGGTGAAAAAAAGTGTTATTTTTGTTTTTTTGAAAAATGTTCGCAGTTTTGTTATTTTTGCGTATATCGAAAATCGCATGACATGAGCCACTAACATACTGAATCTAAAACCGTTTGATTTTTCGTGTTTCGTATGATCCATCTCCGAGATTTCATCAACAGCGCAGACCTACAATTTTTTTATGACATTTTTTTAACCACCTTTTTCGTTCATAAATAGTGACTAAAATGAATAATACATTTTTTTAAATGTATTTCGAAAGTGTATTTATTAAGTGTAACCACTTTTATATCAATATCTGTAGTATAAACCTATGAAAAGAATCATGAAAATAGCCTTTTTAGCGTCTAAAGTGAGAAGACCCCTTAATCTTGGATTGTAGCTAACACTCGAAGTTCCTGAATTGCCCTTACCCGGAGCACCTTCACCGGTACCGTAAGCCGCCCGACAATATACCGACGGTTCGTTTATCGTAGCAAACATCCGGACCATGTGCCCGAGCTGGTTGAAAACGACCCGCGCGTAATCAACGAACCACGTGACCATCAGCTCGTTCGTCCAGCCTCCCATGTCCTCCAGAATGGCGGGATGATCCCAGTGATAAATGGTGACGAAGGGCTCGATACCCTGCGCGAGAAGACCGCTCAGCAGGTCCCTGTAGTAGCGAATGCCGTCGCGGCTGACTTTGTTGGCGAAACCCGTTGGTAAAATTCGCGTCCAACTGAGGGACAGCCGATATGCGTCCACCCCGAGATCCTTCAGTAGCGCTGTATCCTCCCTGTGTTTGTGGTAAGTGTCGGCGGCGACGTCGCCATTGTCACCATCCTTTATAGGTGAGGGAATCTCGTGGGTAAATCGATCCCAGATGTTTACACCCTTGTCACTGACGTTCCAAGCACCCTCGACCTGATACGCGGCGGTCGATACGCCAAAAGTGAATGTTGCTGGAAACTTCGAGTATCCAGTCACCGGCCTGAGAAACGTATTTACCTGTTGATTCATCATGTTGATCGGTAGGCGAGCCAAATCATTTTATGCGGAACCCCCGAGACAGTCTTTCGCGTTACACTGACGAGACGTATGGTATTCTCATCCGTATTTTAACTATATTTTATATTTTCCTGAGGGGACAATATTTTATAGCCATAGGTACTGCTAAAAGTATAGTACTGCCTATTGATATTAGCAGTTGCATGAATAATGCGCATATGTTAATCGCAACCACCAATCTTACAAACATACGTTTATTCTTCAATGCTATATAATATAGTAAGTTTTCATTAAGGCGTTAGGCCACAGTAACGGGTATAAAATCATGTACGAATGTAACAATTTTTTTTCGTATGAAAAAGTGATTCACTCCTAAAATTAATTACACATCTATTTAGTATGAATATCAAGTTGTTAGAAAATATATATATATTTTTACGATGTACAAAATGGCCGGCTAATATTTTCTTTTGTTATCTTCTTTTTAGACGCTCCGCGGCGTGACATTTAGCATCCACAATTTTTTACCCAGAACAACAAACAAAAATTCTCGTCAATCTACATTAGAATACTTAGAGAAGTACGTACGGAATTTAAAAATAGTTTCTTATTTAAAAGTTGTAGGTATTTGAACTTAAGAAATTAATTTTCAGTGAAAAATTTCGTTACAACTGCTCATAAACTGCTCATAAAAAGAAAAGTTTTCGATTAATCAGAAAGTCCGTACGTACTTCTCTGCGAAATGCAATTAGAAACATAACTTTTCAATTTGAAGTAAATCGAGTGAAAATTGTTGACGTTATTTGTCACGCTAATTGGAAAAAAGCTGTTTCGAGACGTTTCGAGTAGTCGGCCATTTTGTACATCGAAAAAAAAATTCTAAGGGCTTGATATTCATACTAAATAGATGTGTAGATTTGATGAGTGAATCACTTTTTCATACGAAAAAAATTGTTAAATTCGCACATGATTTTATACCCAGTACTGTGGCCTAACCCCTTAAATCGATAATTTCTGATACTATTAAAAATTTACTTTCCAAGATTCTAATAGTAAACTGAAATATATACATTGATAAAAAATGTTGCCTGTGATCTATGACGATATTTATGGTGATTTGTACCGTATTATAAGATACGACCTATGCGTATTTGGTGTGTTATTCAAGCCTTGGTTATCAATGCCGTGTACTAAATGCATAGAATATTTCATAAATCCAAAATAAAATAAAATACGCAAATGAGAGTTCTACCTCGATGATTTTTTTTATTACAATTCACCATTCCCTGACCTCCTGTAATGATCTATTCCGAAGAAAATATTTCGCCTAATCGGAATCGAACTTAGAACCTACCTGCCTACCTTCTGTCCATCCTACGCACGCTGCCACTACGCTACCGAGTACTTTTGGCATTTTTAGCACAGATATGACATAAGAGACAAAAGTAATTCCGTCTGCACTTCCGAATAGCTGTTACCTGCGATTTAGGTGAAATTTCGAGCAGATCTTTTGTTTTATAATATAAGTCACTGTTTAACTGGATTTTTGGCACTTTGCAATAGTTTTGTACCATATAATAGTGATTTATACCATATCATATGATGCGACCTGCTAAATGCATAGGAATGTATGTCCTATAAGAACATAAGGTGAACTACAAGAAGAAGGGTTGAACTGACATCCTATTTTTTCAATGCAACAAACATACTATGTAACTGTTTGTGAGACATGCGTAGTTCTTAAAACTATTAAGGTCTTAGGCCATTCTAGAGGCCGAAAAAATAGGCCTTTCGGGGATTTTTTTTTCAGAAAAACTACAATATAAATCGAGATTCCAAAAAGGGTGTTTATCATACATATCAGTAACTGTATACAATAATTTTTTTGAAGCGATTAAGTTCAAAATGGCGGCTGTGTAGCTTTTATTCGAAAACTGCATTTTTGAAGTCGGCCGGAAACATAACTCAGACAATTTTCAAACGATTCACTTGAAATGTTGAATATATCTTGAAAAATACATTCCCTATAGAAGTACGTAGGATTTTTTTTATATTGCACAGTTCATTTGTTATTAAAAATCATCTGACGACTTTTTAGGAAAATTTTTGGAAAGTGTAATATTTCGTTAGATAATTGTAAATAACAAATTGTAAAAAACAAAAAAAATCCTACGTACTTCCATAGACAATGCATTTTTCAAATTATATTCAACATTTCAAGTGAATCGATTGAAAATTGTCTGAGTTATGTTTCCAGCCAATTTAAAAAATGCAGTTTTTATATAAACGCTGCACAGCCGCGATTTTGAAATTAATCGCTTCAAAAAAATTATTGTATACAGTCACTGATATGTATGATAAACACCCTTTTTTGTAATCTCGATTTATTTCGTAGTTTTTCTGAAAAAAAAATCCCCAAAAAGCCTATTTTTTCGGCCTCTAGAGTGGCCTAACCCCTTAAGCTGCGGTTGCTCGAGCAAATGATTTTTTTCTTCGCTATAAGTAAACTTGACATTCGTTATTTCGAATAGTCACTTTTCATAAGGTCTTCTAACAAATTATACTAGAAAAACAATAATGTTAACCATATGAATTGTACAAACTTGAAAAGAATAGCAGTAGTTTGACTCAATAAAACTTAACGTACAGTATACAACATTAGTATTTGCGTGCCGATTTTGTGATCGCACTGAATTCCATATCTATATTGTCAAGACTTTCACAATGGTGAATAATCATTTCGGGGATAATAGATAGAAACACCACCCAAATCGCATATTTATGTATGCTTTTTGCTTATAGTCGTCTCAACGTCGTTCGTTGTAAATCCCAAGGACTTTTATCTCAGTGTAGCTATTGAAAATATCTTATCCTTCTTTCTCCTCGCATCACTAACGCCAAAACACTCGTTCGTTCAAATGGCACACGTTCCATTCGGTACTTGCCGAGTAGTGCCAGCAAAAAAGCACGCGATAAACACGAAAGTTTCGGAACCCATGTCGAGCGTCAGCCTCAACTGGATTCCAATAAAAAGTAAACTTCCTTCTGTCTCCCGAGTCTTTACGAGATCGGTACAGCGTCGAATTTCACACGTCAAGGTCGAAAGACGAAGTCTCCCCGAGAATTTCGACTTTTGTACGGCACATTTTTGAAGCGCCGCCCCTCGCTCTTAGATACGTTATCGCTGATCAAATAAATCATATCTTTGTTTATGCATTTGACAAATATCTAGTCGAGTCGAATCACGATGTACGAAAAACGAACTGAAAATGTTCCACGATTTTGTGTTTACCGATCATACAGAGACCGCTTTTATTTGCATTCGAATAATCGGCCGAGAATACCAAGAGATTGTCCCGGTATCCTGTCATCTTAAAGGAATTATCTACAGTGGCGTGCAAAAGTTTCGGGCCACCCGATCTTTTTGAGTAAAGTGATAAAATGTTTATTTCCTGAACTCTTAAATCGTTTCCAATTTTTGAGAAGTATATGATACGAATAATAGCGTGATGTGTAATATCAGGCCGCTATCTCGGCCGGCTTCGTACGCACAGTTTGTTTGCGTTTTCTTTCGTATAAGTTTCAAAACATGCATGACAATGAAAAATCAGTATTATGTCCGCCTCGTTGGCGAAACGAACGAATATTAACACTTAACAGTCATCGGGGGTTGAATCAACCCCAGCCTTTTTCCGACCTGCGATACATTCCAGATTTTTTTTTTCGACATGTTTTTTTTTATATTGAATATTACACGACTTGACAATAATCGGCATGGTCTTACACACAAGGGTTAAAAATGCATTGTGGTATTTTTTTCATCAATTTTTCAATTATTTATCGCTCTCCAAAGTGAGTGGGGTTGATTACCCCCCAATGACTATTACGTTACAATCTGGAGATGTGACTGACAAGGGTTAAGGTCCGTAAAATCGTGTTAAAACTTTTTTCACAAGGAAAGAGTTCACGCGGCAATGCTAGTACTTCATCCATTGGAAAAAGTACGGTCAATCGTATTATTCGTAAATATAAATTAACAAATTCGTCGGGTGGTAAAAGTCGAAGTGGTAAACCGCGAAAAACTACGGAATACCCCGAGTAGAAATATTGTCAGGCTGGCCTGATATTTGATCTGCGCCTGATCACCTTGCAGTACGAAGGCCTTACTTAAGTTTGCCTTAATTTGCTTGATCAAGCTGGGGTCAGGCGGTGGCCGAGCAACCGGACTTACGGCTTCCCGTGCAGAAATTTTGGCAGGGATACAGCTGGATTCTGACTTGTATCCCGGGCTCCCAGTCGGGATCTCGTCCGATATCGGATCAGATTCGAAGACTAAATGTAAGATCCGTAAACTGGATTCCATTAGGGATCCAGAACCGGATCCTTCAATGACTCTAAATAGATTCCCCATGGAATCATTGAGGAATCTGGGAAGGATCACGAGTGAATACAGGCTGAAATAAAATGTCAAAAATGGAATTATGACATGTTAAATTTATTATAAAAATAAATAACATTTATAAAGTTTTGGTGCATTAAACTATCAATAAAAAAAAATTTGCTCAAAGATTCAAATGGCAGATCGCGCTCATCGCGAGATTTTGATGGAAATTAAAAAAAGTTCACATCAAAATCTGTGAATGCAAATGTATTGACAAGAAATTATAAATACAAAAAAATTCACAAATTTAGTTGTGAACTTTTTCGTATTAAAGACAAATTAAAATCAAATTCAAAATGATTAGATTAAATTTTGCGCCAAAAGTGAGTTCGTACGTATTTTGAGAGAAAACATTGCCTCGAGGCAAAGAAATTTTTGCACATAACTTTTTGTGCGAACATTTCTTTGCCTCAACACAATGTTTTCTCTCAAAATACGTTTACACTTGTGGTGTAAATTTTAATATAACTGTCGTGAATTCGATTTTTATTTTCTTCAACTTGAGGAAATTCACAACTCATTTTGTGATTTTTTTCATATTTATAATGTAATATTTGAAACTCACAACATTTTTTGCAAAAATTTCTTTGCCTCGACGAAATGTTTTCTCTCGAAATACGTAAGAACTCACGGTTGGTGTAAATTTTAATCTAATCATTGTGAATTTGATTTTAATTTGTCTTAAATACATGTTTATACCCACCGACATGTCGGTGGGTATAAACAGAGACTTATTCCCCAAAACCGGTATCCCGGTTAGAATCCAACTTGCATCAGTATCGGAATATGTACGACGACGATGGCATAATTTTGAAAATTTTGGCATCACGTGTATTTTCGGTATTACTATGTAATTCCTATCTATAGATAAGAATTTTATAGATAGGAATCTATAGACAGAAATTCCTATCTTTAGATAGGAATTCCATAGTAATACAGAAAATACACGTGACGCCAAAATTTTCAAAATGATGCCATCGTCGTCGTACATATGCCGATACTGATGCAAGTTGGATTCTAACCGGGATACCGGTTTTGGGGAATCCATGACAAATCCCGATCGGGATTTGATCGGACATAGGGTATCCCGGTCAAAATTTCTGCACGGGTTACTTCAATTCGCCTGACCCGGCTAGCTTCAGGCGATGTCAAGCAACCGGACTTACGGCTTACTTCAATTCGCCTGATCCAGCTAACTTCAAGCAATCATCATGTAACTGGACTTCTACAGATTGGCGCTAAAAACGGGCCTAACCTCATCTTGTCAAATGATGGACAGACATGAGAGAAGCACGAGACATATTATTAATCACTTTATACATTTTTACATATAACGTGTACGTTGTGAATAAAATGGACAAACACAATCGGAAGAAAATTGCGCAACGACTGCGTCTACGTGAATAGCGGGCTCTAAATAAGGGAAAAAAGAAGACATAATACAGCAGCAGGTTAGTATAACAATTAATTTTTTTCAAAGCCTTACAATTCTTAATTCTATAAATATAAATTGGATTAAATCTGACTATAAATTAACCATACGCCAAATTATATATGCATTGGTTGAAATATTTATTATGATACATTTGACAGATCCGGAACAGATCCTCTCAGCGAGGAACAACTCGAAATTCCTGAGGATTGGCATGTGTTGGCGCTACCACTATATAATAATGATAAGTTGAATAATGAATTGATAATGATAAATAGAATAATGATAAGTTGACTGCGTAGTTCAGTTAAGTGAAAGTAAGTCCATCGGTGCAAGTTAGCCCATAGGAAATGCACTTCGGTTGGACATTACACTCACTGAACTGCACTACGTTGTCAACTTACCATTATTTGGTTAGCCTTCGCTGTACAGGCCCGGACAGCGTAAGCTAACCGAATAATGATAAGTTGACTGCGTAGTTCAGTTAAGTGAAAGTAATTCCATCGGTGCAATTTAGCCCATAAGAAATGCACTTCGGATGGACAGTACATTCACTGAACTGCACTACGCTGTCAACTTACCATTATTTGGTTGGTCTTCGTTGTACGGGCTCTCCTGCTTCGATTCTAATTTTCATTAAAAAATGACCGCTCGCAGCTTTAGCAGCAACTTTTTTTCTTTAAAGTAGATAATTGGATAGTGAAAAAAAGGGAAAAAAAATGGAGCTCAAATTTGTTCCACCCTAATAAAATAATGTGCGTACCTTATATAGATATATATGTAGACATTGAATTCTAAGTGGGATACACATTTTCGTATTTTTCAGTGGCCGTTATTTCGAAATATAGGGAACACGGAATAGAAGTTCTTTCGAAGCAAATTGGACAAGCCGTTGGAGCGGTATCAAGGCCTGATTAATGCAGCAAAAGACTGGGACAAGTTTCGAGCGTCGCGGAATAAAAACGAACAGAACGCCCAGTGTAACGTTTCCTAAAAACGTCTGGTCATAAAAACGTTGAGCTCTATTTACTTTATTCACGAAGTTTCTTAAGTTTTTGTTTAAAAAATATATTAGTTTATTTCGAGTTTTTGTTCTATTACAAATATAAGAAAAATGATGTTTGTTTTCAACATATATATATGTGAAAAATAAATGTGATAGATTTTACATTAAAATTAAAAAATAAACGATCAGCGTTATTTATAAAGTCGTGCCTTTTTCTCTTTCGTGTATGCGTTGTATTTTTTATTTCAGGATTAAATCGGTCATCCTGAGCCGTGAAAAATCATATGATTTTTCACTTTGATTAAGCCGTGAAAAATTAAGCTCTAATCAGGCCTTGATTTTTTACGCTGATCAGGCCTTGATCTTTTACACTGATCAGGACTTAATTTTTTACCCTGATCAGGTCTTGATAGTTTATCCTGATCAGGCCTTGATTTTTTACCCTGATCAGACGGAAGTCAGCGATTGTATTTCAAAAATGATCAGGGCTTGATAAAAAATTCTGATCAAGGCTGGAAAAAGAAATCAGGATGCCTGATCAGGTGTTTATTGTAGCTGGAGCAAGATTTCTACTCGGGACGTTGACAAAATTATAAAAAGGAAGTGCGTTATAGATCCCCGAAAAACTGCAGCAGGCATTTCGAGAGAATTACGTAGTGAAAATGGCGCCGACATTAATCGAAGTACAGTATCCCGACGTCTGAAGGCTGTAGGACTGATTGGACGCATTGGTGTAAAAAAGTCACTCATCAGTAGAAATAATCAAAAGGCCAGATTAAATTTTCCAAAAAATACCGGTATTAAACAGCATCAGGTTGGCGGAAAGTGCTTTTTCCCGAAGAATCCAAATTTCAATTATTCGAAAGTAATGGTACGTGAGACGTCCAACAGGTACCAGATTCAGCATTTTCTGAAGACGGTGTTGGTCCGCTGGTAGAAATTCAAGGCAATATGGACGCTACAATCTACACAAATATATTGCAATACCATATGCTTCCATTTTCAATGAAGAAAATGCCGCGTGGTTGGGTTTTTCAAGACGATAATGACCCCAAACATGCTTCGCGTCTTGTAAAAGATTTTCTTCGAAGACGAAAAGTAGGCCTTCTCGACTGGCCATCGCAATCACCGGACTTGAATCCGATTGAGCATTTGTGGCAAGACCTGAAAGATCATGTCGGAAGACAAAATCACTCTATCAAGGTGGAATTGTGGAATCATTTGAGACATGAGTGGGAAAACTTGCCACAAAAACGGATCTCACAATTAAATTCGGACTTGGAATTAATTTGTGGCGTTTTTCTTAAATAAAAAAGGTTTATTTTTAATGAAAATAAAAAAATACATTAATGAGTGTATTGCCCCTCGCTTTACACTACTTTTGACCATCTTTCGGGCAGGGTACGAATACCGTGTCGAAAGAACGCCTCGTCTTTGGATGCAATCCACGTATCGACCCAATTTTGACAACCTTCGTAAGAAGTGAACTTCTGCTCAGACAGGCTATGTGCCATCGAACGAAACAAATGGTAATCAGAAGGAGCGATATCTGGAGAACACGTCGGGTGGGTTAGGACTTCCCATTTACTTAAGTGTTTCCAGATATGTTTGCACTAGTTTTGCGACGTGCGAACGAGCATTGTCGTGCAGCAAAATGACTTTGTCGTGTCTTTCGGAGTAGTCCTGCCGTTTTTCTTTCAATGCACGGCTCAAGCGCATCAATTGCAGTCGGTAGCGATCCCCAGTTATGGTTTCATTCGGTTTCAGCAGTTCATAATAAATCACACCCCTCTGATCCCACCAAATACAGAGCAGGAGCTTAGACCCATGGATATTTGGCTTTGCCACTGATGTTGATGGTTGGCCAGGCTTAACCCATGACGTTCTGCGCTTCGGATTGTCGTAATGGATCCATTTTTCATCACCAGTGACAATTCGATGCAAAAACCAGGAAAAAGCGGGAAGTCAAACTTCCCGCAAAAACACTTGATTCGGCACAAATGTTGACATATTCAATAAATTATAAAGTGCTGTTGTTTACGATTAAAAAAGAGGTTATGTACAGCAAATGACATTCAATGATAGCTGTTCAACGATGAATACATTACTGTCGGTAACAACGAAATACTGTACTACCTACGCCATCTCTTGTGAAACGCTGCGAATTAATTTCAACATCTAATAGCGTCCATGCCTCGTCGATGTGCTGCAATGTGTCGAATCTCGTTTTATTTTCAATTTTTTTTTGTTATGTTTTTTCACACGCAATAGTATGTGCCCAAAAGTTTTCCACACTCGTTAAGGAGGTTGGAGCGATTCAGATGAGTCAAATGACGGTTTATTCTTTTTTTTCAATGAACCTCAAAAAAATGCATACGAGGTACAGATTTATTCTATATATGCTATTTTTTTTAAATACATAATTAAAGGGCAAAATTATGCATTTTAACATTTTTATTACGTAAAGTAGAAAAACTTTTGTGTTACTACAAACTTGAAAAAGCATAACATTATCGATGATTATTATGAAAAAACCACGACAACGAATGTTTTATACAATTCACAATGAAATTTTGAGTAATTCATAAATATGCCTATTCATATTTACGTCACGAGATTATTGGCCCATGGTTTACGATGGGCAAGATGAGGATTTTTTTTTCTACATGTTCACAAAGGTTCAGTTTGCGTTAATCCTTTGTTAGAAATGGTTTATCTTGGTGCTAAATAACAATAAAACTTACATAACCGTTAGTGTAAAAGTCTTGCCCATGTAACCGCACGTTAAATTACATACATTAAACTATTTTTTATCTCTGCTGTTTGGTTGTGAAAAAGTTCAAAAAATTCGTAAAGACTCAGTATAGTGTGAACAATAACATGTATTTTTTATTAAATTTAACCTTGGATTGTGGCTAACGCTCCAACCTCCTTAAATAAAAAGTGATGGACAATGAAATATTTAAGAACAATATTTATGTACATAACTAATTGTTTTCAAATATAAGTGAATACATGTCGCCATAACTCGTTTGTTTTTTTTCCCACCGTCGTATTTCAATGCAATATGCCTGAAAAACAGGATGGCTCAAAACTTTTGCACGCAACTGTATATCGCAGTAATCTTAACTTATTTTTCGTCATTCAATGTTAGAAATCAAGGGACGAGGAGGGCCAGCCATGTGTTGCACACTTGCCGAACAAAAATTTGACATTTTACGTCAAACGTGTGAAAGACGGGGCCGTTTTGAACTTTTTCATTCACAAATTTTATTTTCGCCTCACCAGCCGCCGCAACTGATAAATATCGTTTGCAAAATGATCAATAAATTACAATTGACAATATGTATTATAAATTAAAAAAGGGTATATTTCTTGAAACTTTGTATTCCAAATTAAGGAAAAATTCGGCAATCTGGTTTTTCACCTTGACTGTAGTGCACGCAACACTCGCGCTCGTATATTTTAATAATCCCGTGGATTTTTGTAATCGGTATAATTTACGGTGGGTTGCAATATCAGCAATTCACTCGTGTGTTTCGTGCAGTGATGTGAATATTCCTACTTCTCATGAGAAAAGCTCGATGCGTTAAAAAAAATTATATATATTGTTCGTGTAATTGCAATACGGGTGAATCGATCTCGAAAGGATTAATCCTACATCAAGGCAGTAGTGGGGAAAAAAATCCGAAAAAATTACGTTGATTGCCGCATGCATCGGTTGCCCCATGGCCACTCGTTACTACATATCACAAAGTTTAGTTAGTGGTGTTTGAAGAAAGGAGCAGGAAGAGCTCGCGTGCGGATCAGTTGCTTGTACCAATGGTAAGAAAGCTTAGGTATCCTGGTTCTGTTGGGATGTCGGAAGTCGACGTTAACCAGACCGAAACGTTCGGTGTAGCCCATGTGCCATTGGAAATTATCGAGGAAACTCCAAACGAAGTATCCCGCGACGTTGCAATTGTCGCGATTAACGGCCAACAGCAATTCCCGCAGATGATCGTGATGATACTTGACCCTCTGATGGTCCTCGATGCTCGTACCGTCGTCGGACATACCGTTCTCCAGCACGTAAATCAGCGGATTGTTGTAACGATTCTTCAATTCCCTGATTAAATCACCGAAACCTTTGGGAACGATGCTGAGCCAAGTGGAGGCGGCGATTGGCCAACTGGGGTCGACACTCTCGATCACACCCGAGTCTTCGTACCACGGAGTGTTATCGTACTTTGGAGCTGGCTCGGTCAGTCGAGAGGTGTAATAATTGAGTCCCAGGAAATCGGCGCTACCCCTCACCAAATCGATCTCGTCTTGGCTGAATACCGGCAGTCTCGATCTCGGATAACCCTCCACTTTGCTGCTCTCGGCGATTCGACGCTTCATCACCTCGGGATAGTCACCCTCGGCCGAGAATATCGGATGTATCGGCCAATCGCAACGGAAGTCAAATTCCACGACTGCTGACTCCGTGTCGTTTGGATACTTGGGATAATAATAGGCGCATGGTATCACTATGCCGATCTTGCCCTTCTGCCTCGCACGGAATTCCTCGCTGTACATTTTGTATACTTTCGCGTGAGCTTTCAGCATGTTGTGCATACATAGATAAGGACCGATCCCGGGTACCGATCTGCCTACAAGGATCGCGCAATTATATTATTGAGTGTGTCGATTGAGAAACACGGCTGTAAACGGCTACTTCGATGACAAGTCACCCAGCACAAGCATAAGGAGTGCAATGAGTGGCGGAAAAAGGAACTAACGATTTTATTCTACACGTTTTGCCGAAAACACGTCACACAATTGTAGGGGGAAGACCGCCAGTGGCGGACACCTAAGGTTTTCAGACAATAAAGAAAGGAAATGTAACTTTATTTATAAAATAACTATGTCAACGAAGTTGAACCCTTGTCAGTCACACCTCCAGATCGCGACGTTGGGGGTGTAATCAACCCCACTCACTTTCGAGAGTGATACATAATTGAAAAATCGAAAAAATACTACAATGCATTTTCAACCCTTGTGTGTAAGACCATGCCGATTATTTTCAAGTCGGGTAATTTTTTATATAAAAAAATTCTGGAAGGTCGAATAACGGTTGGGGTTGATTGAACCCCCGATAACTGTTAAGGGCCAAAACCAAAATAAATTAAGAAAAAAATCAACCTCTGCATAAACATACTTCAAAATTTAAATCAAACTTTGGTAAAATGTTGCGACTTGCCGAGATAGTACGAGTGTGCGACGCTAACAAGGAACATCCCTCAGGTGACAGCCTTCGATATTGTTGAAATTTGGATATATTATAAGGCACCGAAAAGTAAGCGATACGTTTTTTTTATCGGCGGACAAACGGTTTTAAGGGACGAAGGGACTCTTAATTTTTTTTGCAATATCACTATAGTGGATTTTTCATTGCTTCGGATTAGAAGAATTTTCGTTCTTGTTTCATTAAAATCAGTGGACTCCTTGTGTGTGAAACTGCTATATTACCCATAGTGGTGCCTTTTTTCGAGGGGTGGTTTCACCCCTTAAAACCGTTTTTCTGCCGATAAAAAAAATACGTACCGCTTACTTTTCGGTGCTTTATAACATATCCAAATTTCAACAAAATCGAAGGGTGTCACCTGAGGGATGTGCCTTGTAAGTGCCGTCCGGCGTTACCGGATTTCCTCTACATCGAAAGCACACTGAGAGAAATGTATGATGTTCTCAACCATATTTTAACTATATTTTTCTATTTCTCTGAGGGGATAATAATACTTTATAGCCATAATTACTGCCAAAAGTATAGTACTGCTTATTGATATTTTAGCAGTTGCATGAATTATGCACATATGTTAACCGCAACCACCGATCTTACAAACATACGTTTATTCTTCGATGCTATACAATATAGTATGTTTTCATTAAATGGACATTTCATGATACTATACAAATTTTACTGCCCCAAGATTCTAATAGTAAACTGAAATATATATATATATATATATATATATATATATATATATATATATATATATTGATTAAATATGTTGCCTGCGATTTGCGACCATGTTTATAGTGATTTGTACCATATTATAAGATACGACCTGCTATATGCGTATTTAGTGTGTTATTCAAGTGTTGGTACAAGGCCTCAATGCCCGTATACTAAATACATAGAATATTTCATAAATCCAAAAATAAATAAAAATACGCAACTGAGAGTTCTACCTCGATGATTTTTTCATTACAATTCGTCATTCCCTGACCTCCTGTAATGACTTATTTCGAATCTTTAGCACAGATATGGCATAAGGGACAGAAGTAATTTCGGCTGTACTTCCGAATAGCTGCATGTTACCTGCTATTTGGGTAAAATCTTGCACAGATCTTTTTTTATAACATGAGTCACTGTTTAAATGGATTTTTGGCGCTTCGCTATAGTTTTGTACCATATAATAGTGATTTATACCATATTATATGATACGACCTGCTAAATGCATAGTAATGTATGTCTCACAAAAACAGAAGGCGAACTTCGAAAAGAAATGTTGAACTGATATCCTATTTTTGCAATGCAACAAACATACTAGGTAACATTTTGTGAGACATGCGTAGTTCTTAATATTAAGCTACGGTTGCTTGAACTGCAAATGATTTACGTCTTCGCTATAATTAAACTGAACCAACATTTTTTTTCGAATAGTCAATGTTTATGCGGTGCTCTAACCAATTATACTCGAAAAACGTTACTGTTAACCATATGAATTGTACAAACGTGAAAAGAATGGTAGAAGTTTTACTGAACAAAACTTAAGGGGTTACCCCCACTTGTGATTTTGAAAAAATCGATTTTTTTTATTGCATTTTTTTGAAGTATAAGTATCTGAGAATATGTCCTGAAAATTTCAAGTCGATCCGAACAAAATTGACTGAGATATAAGCGTTGAAAGAGAAGAATCCGTTGTGTAAACGACCGGAAATTGAAACTTTAAACGCGTTTTTCTCAAAATGGCATTTCTGAAGTCGGTGACCAAGATTACTCGAACACTAATGAACCGATCTTCTTGAAATTTTGCAGGCTTATTTAATACATAAAAATGTAGTCTTTAATAGTTCGATTTTTTTTTTCGAAAAAAATGGCCGTTTTATAGCTAAAAACGGCCGTTTTTTTTCGTTAAAATCGAACCATTAACTTTGACTGTCCGCCATTTTGTGAAAAATGAATATTTTTAAAAATCCTTCGATTAAAGACTAGTTTATACTTATATTTGACTAAATCCATCCGCATTTTTTTTTCAGATGATCCACTTCGCCGTAATGTTGGTCACCGCAAACCGTGTATATAAAAACATTATTTCATTGACGGCCATTTGCCACTAAACAATGTAATATTTTTCAAAAAAAAAAAAATTACTGAAAGTTCTTCAAGATGTGTTCCTTAAAATGGTATATTGATCGATTAAAAAAGTTTTGTAGTTTTCTTTAAAAAAATTCACGAAAAAGGCCTTTCTTTTGCGCTACAAGTGGGGGTAACGCCTTAAACTACACGCCCGCAGTTCTGGTAACGCCATCTGTTGGAAAACAGCGAGAACTTATTCAACTTCCTAATATCATAAATACTGCAAGGGGCCTCGTTATCAATTTGAACGAAATTAACCAGGAAAGGCGTTAGAGTCGATTTTTGGTTTTTCACGTGCGCCGGATGATTCTTAATTACCCGCACCTACCTGGAATACCATCGCCGAATCCGTCAGCCCCGTAACAAAATACCGTCGGCTCGTTTATCGTCGAAAATATCGGAACCATGTGTCCGAGATGCTCGAAGACGACCCGCGCGTAATCAACGAACCACGTGACCATCAGCTCGTTCGTCCAGCCTCCCAGGTGCTCAAGGTCGGTAGGATGATCCCAGTGATAGATCGTGACGACAGGCTCGATGCCTTGTGCGCGAAGACCGTCCAGCAGGTTGCGGTAGTAACGAATGCCGTCCCAGCTGATTTTGTTGGCGAAACCCGTTGGTAAAATTCTCGTCCAACTGAGGGACAACCGATAAGCGTCCACCCCGAGATTCCTCAGTAGCCCTATATCCTCCTTGTACTTGTGGTAAGAGTCGCAGGCAACGTCGCCGTTGCTACCATCCTGAATGGGTGATGGTATCCGGTGGGCAAATTCGTCCCAGATACTTGCACTCTTGTCACTCACGTTCCAAGCGCCCTCGGACTGATACGCGGCGGTGGATACGCCCAATTTAAAGCCAGCTGGAAACTTCAAGTACTCACTGACCTTATCCTTCGTCCTGAAAACACACAATTCCATAGAATAATAACAATAACCGCTATACAATTACGACACCGGTCTCTGTAATGTTTCTGCGCAATTGTTTTTAATTCCGCTTGTAGGGGAACTCGGGACAAGATGAATACGCGGGGTAAGATGAATCATGTGCCTAGCTACTAAATACCCGAGTAAAAATGATTGTATATACTTAGATCCAATTGTAGAAAAATGACATACAATCATATATATATATATATATATATAGGTTTATATATAATTGTATATAACTCTATACATTGGAATATATAATCCGATATAAATGTACTTCCATCAAATTTGATTTGATAAAATTATACATAGCTCTGTATATAATGATATATGGAGATACTATTTTTATAGGGAGTTTATATAATTAGATATAATATCATATACTGTATATAATTCAATATAGTGTTGTGTATAATTATATAAATACGTGAAAATTTTATTTACGGTATGTAAAATTGTATATGACTGTATATGAGCCCGAGTAAAAATGAATATTTATAATCATATATAATTGTATATTAATTGATCATACACAATTGTATAAAAAAATTGGCCCGATAGAATTTTATATATTTGTATATAAACGTATACAATTGTATACGTTTATATACAAATATATAAAATTCTATCGGGCCAATTTTTGTATATAATTGTATATTGTGATACAATTGTATACGTTTATATACAAATATATAAAATTCTATCGGGCCAATTTTTTTATACAATTGTGTATGATCAATTAATATACAATTATATATGATTATAAATATTCATTTTTACTCGGGTACATATATATCGGATTATATATACGAATGTATAGAATCATATACAGTTATATATAAACCTACATAAATATATATGATTGTATATCATTTTTATATAATTGTATCTAAGTATATACAATCATTTTTACTCGGGTCATATGCAGTCATATACAATTTTATACAACACTATATTGAATTATATATAACTGTATATAATATTATATTTAATTATATAACTGTATATGATATTATATCTAATTATATAAACTCCGTATCAAAATAGTATCTCCATATATCATTATATACAGAACGATATATAATTTTATCAAATCAAATTTGATGGAAATACATTTATATCGGACATTACATTATACATTATACTCTGTACATTCGTATATATACGAATGTATAGAGTTATATACAATTATATATAAACCTATATATACATATATATGATTGTATATCATTTTTATATAATTGTATCTAAGTATATACAATCATTTTTACTCGGGAGTACTTTTATTTTATTTTGAATTACATATAATTGTATATATATTTATATGGCTTTATATATGATTAGATATAGAAAAAGTTTTCTTCGGTTTTATTCGAGTATGGAAGCAGGTAAAACAAAAGATTGTTTATTGAAAGCTAACAAATTATGTATTGATGCAATATATTTACCAAATTTGATTACAATTATTGGGTTTCTTACAGAGATAAGTTCCAGTTCTGATCAGTCGATTAATATTAGTTTTTTCTTGATATTTTACTAACAAAATGTCATCGCTTTCTTCGACTGGTGTAATATGTGTGACAATAGCTTTTTTTTCTACGTGACAAAACATATCAATGTATTTTACATTGAAACGTTGAATTATAAAATATAAACCTGAGTAAAAATGAATATATATAAATATATATATATATAATTGTATATTAATTGATCATATACAATTGTATACACTAATACAGTTATATACGATAGTATATTAGTATATACAATTGTATACGTTTATGTACAAATATATAAAATTCTATCGGGCCAATTTTTGTATAAAATTGTATATGATGAATTAATATACAATTATATATGTTTATATATATTCATTTTTACTCGGGTAGTGTGTGCGAGCACAGTGTTCACATTGGAGTTTGGTGGAGTAGCGGGAAGGTGAGTGAGTAGAAAAGTACCGTGAAACAGGGCTACTTTGACATTCAGGGTAACTTTGAAAGCTTTTGAGGGCTACTTTGACAGAGCGTCAAAATACGTTTTAAATGAGCGCGTAGCGAGCCCGCTTGACCTTCTGTGGCGGGCGGCGAGTGCGGCGAATAAACTTGAACAACAATGTGTTGTTCAGGTTTATTATGATGTTGCTAAAGTTGATTGTACTGTTGCTCAAGTTGATTTTGATCTCAATGACAATTGAAAAAATCATTAGGCGCCCATAATAGCACCCCAGGTACTTGAAATTTGAATGTAAAATGTTTCCTTAAGGGCGGACACCACTGTAACTGTCCATTTTCGATCGTTTTCTTTGGATTTTTTTTTAAAGAAAGAAATAAAATACATGGTTAAGGATGTTCGGTACGGGCGATACAATGTTGCCATGCTAAACCATGTTAAAAACATAAAAAATTTCAAAAAGTTCAGAATTTTATCAAATTTGGTGAACATATTCTTTATTGCCAAATTTGACAATATAATTTTTTTCAGATTTTTCTTCTGCACATTTATCGAGTAAGTTAACACTAAAGTTCACGTGTATAAGCATATCGTTTCCATATATATAAGTATACATTGCGGGCATAAGAAATCTGCTTTAATGCTTAATTACTCGATAACTGAGTAGAAGAAAATTTTGAAAAAATTTGTGTTTTCGCACTTAATGTTGAAGAACATTATCACCAAATTTGATCAATTTCTTAACATTTTCACTTTTGTACCGAAACTCTTTAAAAGAGCTTTTAGGTTTTATAAGGTATGTATTGAAGTATGTAAAAAAATTATTTGTCAAGAGTATACAAAATGGCGGCGAACGAGTCACTAAACACTAACTGTTTTGCAGCCACCCCTCTCAACGGCACGCGGTAGAACCGTCGTAAATTTAGTCCCGGATCTAAGAGTGAAATATTTTCGTTAA
Organism: Ophion obscuratus; assembly: GCA_964007375.1. NCBI lineage: Eukaryota > Metazoa > Arthropoda > Insecta > Hymenoptera > Ichneumonidae > Ophion > Ophion obscuratus. The sequence continues at coordinate 31,901,646 of OZ023323.1, forward strand.
TTATATTATTTTTAGCAGTCAAGCACGGGGGGAAATTTAAAAATAATTCACAGAAAAATAGAGACGAGCTTGAAAAAAAGTTCGTTTTTTCGACCATAATTTTCATATCAAAAGTGATGTACTTTTTACAATTTTCGATTCATCGAAAAACGCGCTCGATCTTGACCGTTAAAGCACTCTACGAAGCTACAGTTAAAATTTCAAGCCGATTGGACGAAAATTGTTCGAGCTCTGCTGCCTTAATAACGATGACAATTTGGTTATAAAATATCGTTATTTTTCATTAATTCCATGTATGATGCATAAAATGTTACAGTTTTATCAAAATCATTCCAAAGAAACACGTAATCTTTGACATAAGTTGCATTTCAATGCCCTGTCAATAAAGGCCTACAGGCCTACTTTGGCACTTAAAAAATGTATATATCAAATTGTGAGGGGGTGGTGGAGCTTGACTTTCTTATACATTTGATAGCCAAAGGACACACTGTTCTATTGGAGCAAGACAAGTTGGTAACAATATCGTTTTTTTTTGACAAAACGATCTAATTTTTTGGCAAAGTTTACCATCGTTTCAGTTCATTTGAGTTGCTGATATTGATTAGAGACAGGTAGGTAAACACAATGATTGTACTAATAATTAATATAATAAGAACAGTTTTTCAGGAATTGTTCAAGGTTATTGCGTGATTTTCTGTTAATTCGTTAACCGTCTAATGGGGCAACATCAATACGAGCTATCGCAAAGCCGCAATATTTTACAACGTACCACTATTTACGTTAGAAATGGTGAAATGAAACTAGTAAAGCCTTTGGTTCCTCTTCGACGGGTGTTTCCCCCCATGGAAATTTATGTATGTAAAATATATGCAGAAAATATATGCTACATATATATATATATATCGGTCGCATATATAGTGACGAAAAATAGAATAATACGTGAAAATTTAGTATATATGTATTATATATTTTATATACAGTATTATATATATATAATATATACAGTATTATATATGTTATTTATATACAGTATTATATATATAATATATACAGTATTATATATATTTTTCTGGCCAAAAAAATATATGCTCCGTATAAACACTATATATGATGCATATATGAGGCATATACGACGCATATATTTTCGATATATCTTCAATCTATTTTTTTGTCAGAAAAATATATCAAAAACGTATGCGTCATATAAGACTCATATATGACGCATACGTTTTGGATATATTTTTCTGATAAGAAATATATGCTGTGTATAAACACTATTACAGTTAAACTTAATAAAACTTAAAACTTAAACTTAAAAAAATTAACTTACAGTTAAAGTACACTATTACATATAAACACTATATACAGATATGCTACGCATATCTCTATATATGTGGCATATATGTACCATCTATGCAGTATAAATGCTATATATATCATTGCAGGGTAAATGCTATATATATCATTGGTATATGATACATTAATATACTACAGTAATACCACGCATATACATCTCATATATAAAGACGTTACGAAAATTAGAATTTGGCACATACAGGGTGTCCCAAAACTCAACGATAATCTGAAACCGGATGAAAGGCCAAGTTATACCAGTTCTGGGAAAAATAAAAAAAAATCCATATCATTCAGTTCAGCGATAATAGACATTTTTTAAAAAAAGTTGAAATTCGACACCCTTGGTCGCATTTTCAAGTCCTGTGATTACCAATGTCACAATTTCGCTGTGATTTTTTTAATTTCGTGATCTTCATTAACGATGCTATTAATCGCAACTACAAATTAATGCAAAAAACATTGTTAATTTAATAAAATAAGTTAAGTTTTAGTGAGTCATGGTTCACAAAAATATTGTTAGTTAACTTTGACACTTCATTTTGAAAAAAAAATGTACTACACTACCCTTGGCAAGTTATTTCAAAAGATGGCGCATTTAATCAAGATTTCAAAATGGTGCAACACTTGTCACTTTTCTTGCCATTAAAAATTTTATTTCTTATTTTTTTCAAATTGAGCTCATTTTGAACAACTCAACATTAGGAATTTTTGTTACTAAAATTTGTTATTTTTTGTTTCTGGTCTGAAATAAAATTATTATTTTTAGTAAAGAGGTAATTGAGTCAGTTAATAACCAATTTTTATTGTAAAAAAACATATGTTTTTGGTGCAACACTTGCCACTTTTCTTGCCATTAAAAATTGTATTTCTTATTTTTTTCAAATTGAGCTCATTTTGAACAACTCAACATTAGGAATTTTTGTTACTAAAATTTGTTATTTTTTGTTTCTGGTCTGAAATAAAATTATTATTTTTAGTAAAGAGGTAATTGAGTCAGTTAATAACCAATTTTTATTGTAAAAAAACATATGTTTTTTACAATAAAAATTGGTTATTAACTGACTCAATTACCTCTTTACTAAAAATAATAATTTTATTTCAGACCAGAAACAAAAAATAACAAATTTTAGTAACAAAAATTCCTAATGTTGAGTTGTTCAAAATGAGCTCAATTTGAAAAAAATAAGAAATACAATTTTTAATGGCAAGAAAAGTGGCAAGTGTTGCACCATTTTGAAATCTTGATTAAATGCGCCATCTTTTGAAATAACTATTATTTTTAGTAAAGAGGTAATTGAGTCAGTTAATAACCAATTTTTATTGTAAAAAACATATGTTTTTTACAATAAAAATTGGTTATTAACTGACTCAATTACTTCTTTACTAAAAATAATAATTTTATTTCAGACCAGAAACAAAAAATAACAAATTTTAGTAACAAAAATTCCTAATGTTGAGTTGTTCAAAATGAGCTCAATTTGAAAAAAATAAGAAATTAAATTTTTAATGGCAAGCAAAGTGGCAAGTGTTGCACCATTTTGAAATCTTGATAAAATGCGCCATCTCTTGAAACAACTTGCCAAGGGTAGTGTAGTACATTTTTTTTTCAAAATGAAGTTTCAAAGTTAACTAACAATATTTTTGTGAACCATGACTCACTAAAACTTAACTTATTTTATTAAATTAACAATGTTTTTTGCATTCATCTGTAGTTGCGATTAATAGCATCGTTAATGAAGATCACGAAATTAAAAAAATCACAGTGAAATTGTGACATTGGTAATCACAGGACTTGAAAATGCGACCAAGGGTGTCGAATTTCAACTTTTTTTTAAAAATGTCTATTATCGCTGAACTGACTGATATGGATTTTTTAAAAATTTTCCCAGAACTGGTATAACTTGGCCTTTCATCCGGTCTCAGATTATCGTTGAGTTTTGGGACACCCTGTATATGCAGCAGATATTTTCAATATATGGCATACACTTCACATATATTACAATTATTACTAAAATTAATGTGCAGTATATTTTTACGTATATAAATTTCCATGGGAGTCTACCAGAGGAAGAAAAAGAACTTACAAATGATTGAAATTATTTGGAAGCAAGATTATTCGGACTAAATACTATATAACTTAGACGATTGGCTTATCAAATTGTTGGTATCGAGAATAAAACCACTTTTTTGTGCAAAGTATGCCAATAATTCGTGATCCATAATTCTCCCAGCATTGTTTCATCTTACCCCGCATATCGGAAGATGGGAAAAGTAAAGTTTTAATTAAAAATATATATTGTATGGTAACAATCAGAAAGACTGATTTTTTGCTTCAAAAATTAAAAGATTAACAAATGTTGATTAATTAAAAATAATAATTAAGGGGTTATACCACCGTGACACTTTCAAAAAATCGATTTTTTTGTACCTTTTTCGACAGTCCATTGTATGGGCCAGGTATATCTGATTAGCAGTTTTTATGGTAAATATCATTTTATCTTGCAAAAATCGATAGTTAAATCTTTAAACGCGTTTTTCTCGAAATGAGATTTGTCAAATTTGCTGACATTGTAACTCAAAGAGCAATTATCCGATTGACTTGAACTTTGAACTGAGTACTCTTGAATATATTTACTCTACAATGACGTAGGATATTTTTGATTGGATGAAAATTGACGATTTGGCATTGAAAAAAACGACTATTTTATAGGCAAGAAAACAGACTTTTTTTTCATAACTACGCCATTTTGTTAAGTTTTGATATTTTTCGAAAATCCTACGTTATTGTACAGGAAATACCTTCCAGTTTAAAGACATTTGTTCCTTTTTCGGTTTCAGCTACTCAATCGCCCGGAATCATGTTAGCAGTGGAGGAACTTTTTTTGGCGCCTCCGAAGGCAGCGCATAAGTCGCTTGGATCTCAATATTTTTCTATGAAAAAATTATGCAATATAGGTCAAATATAGCCAAATATATTTTTAATTTTCCGAAAGGTTTAATTGAGTACTTTTTTCCAAAAAATTCCCGAAAATCACCCAAATTTTCAGCATTCACACTGGTATAGCCCCTTAAATTTATTTGACTCGTGTATTTATTGTTTTTTTTTTCAACATAACCTTAGCGTTATCATCTTGCCCCGAGGTCTATCAGTGATATCGAAATCCAATTGTTACTTACCCCCCAGCAGCTAAAAAGCACGCCATCAGCACAAGAGTTACGAGCCCCATGTCGCCGCAAGTAAATTCCAGACAAATTCTTTTTCCAAAGTTGCATTAATTTACTTTCGAGAATAAGATCGGTTCAGGAAATAATTTCACTCCTCGAGCGATCGAATGGTGAAGTCTCTTCGAGCGTGTCAACTTTTATGCGGAACACTTGTTGAGCGACGCGCCTTGTGCGAGTGCCGAAAAAAAGTTGATCAAATAAATAAGGCCTTCATTCATGCGTGGCGAAAATATTTGGGCGCATCACATTCCGATATGGAGTAATATTAATCGACTGTATACCCAAAATATTGCGATTTTTGATCACCCACAGACCATTTATCTTCATTGGATTCAGAGACTCATCTTCCAGTGGGCTTTTCCTCATACACGATGATTCTTCTCTTATCAACGTGCCCCAAAATGTTTCTTTCTTCTCTGGATTTGCTCAAAATGATTTGACATTTTTTATTGGGCGCCATTTTTGTTTGTGACGAACATAGAGTACTCATCTTTGTCAACTGTCACCAGAAAGCATTGAGGTTTAGTCATGGAGAATTACACGATTGAACAACGCAATGAAATTGCTAATTGCTGCATTGTTACTGCATTGTTATTGCAGACGAAGTTTCTTTGACATAGTAAACAAGGAAAGCGGTAGACGTAATACTCTCTAACCTGTGAAAGAAAACGTCAACAACTATATATTCTCGTTTATTATAGTTAATTGCAATTTTTTCAATAGTTATCTGTACTCCAAAAACGAAAAAAAATAGTTTTTTTTCCGGATTACGACTTTGGATCTTTTCTCGTAAGTTTTAATCAATTCTTCCTCGTGCTTATATCAATTGGCATTTTAAGGGAGACTTTGTCCTTGGAGTGCCATATTTCAGGTGTTTACATTTTATTTTTTTTAAAGGAAACGAGTAAAGCTTTTTGAGTGCGATTTTTTTCTTGCTTTTATTCATGATATACAGAACGTTAAAAAATTTTCTTTTTGAAAAAAAAAACCAAAATGGCGGCCGTTGCAGCTCCGCGAAAACAGGTCCTCAAATCGCGGGGGATAAACGGCTGACGTCATTGCCCCCTCTTTGTTGATCTGAAACACAAATTCAAAGCATATTATCAATCTGTGACCCTTTGGTCATGGAATGACGGATGGGTTTTTCGTTTAGTGGAAATTTCGGAAAATGGCGGTAATTAAAAAAAATTCGAATTTTCGCGTTTTTTTCGCATAAAAAGATAAATAATACCCATGCAGAAATTTTGACCGGGATACCCTATGTCCGATCAAATCCCGGTTAGAATCGGTATCCCGGTTAGAATCCAACTTGCATCAGTATCGGCATATGTACGACGACGATGGCATCATTTTGAAAATGTTGGCGTCACGTGTATTTTCTGTATTACTGTGGAATTCCTATTTATAGATAGGAATTTCTGTCTATAGATTCCTATCTATAAAATTCCTATCTATAGATAGGAATTACATAGTAATACCGAAAATACACGTGATGCCAAAATTTTCAAAATTATGCCATCGTCGTCGTACATATTCCGATACTGATGCAAGTTGGATTCTAACCGGGATACCGGTTTTGGGGAATAAGTCTCTGTTTATACTCACCGACATGTCGGTGGGTATAAACATATATTTAAGACAAATTAAAATCAAAATTCACAATGATTAGATTAAAATTTACACCAACCGTGAGTTCTTACGTATTTCGAGAGAAAACATTTCGTCGAGGCGAAGAAATTTTTGCAAAAAAAGTTGTGAGTTTCAAATATTACATTATAAATATGAAAAAAATCACAAAATGAGTTGTGAATTTCCTCAAGTTGAAGAAAATAAAAATCGAATTCACGACAGTTATATTAAAATTTACACCACAAGTGTAAACGTATTTTGAGAGAAAACATTGTGTTGAGGCAAAGAAATGTTCGCACAAAAAGTTATGTGCAAAAATTTCTTTGCCTTGAGGCAATGTTTTTTCTCAAAATACGTACGAACTCACTTTTGGCGCAAATTTTAATCTAATCATTTTGAATTTGATTTTAATTTGTCTTAAATACGAAAAAATTCACAACAAATTTTGTGAATTTTTTTATATTTATAATTTCTTGTCAATACATTTGCATTCACAGATTTTGATGTGAATTTTTTTTAATTCACATCAAAATCTCGCGATGAGCGCGATCTGCCATTTGAATCTTTGGACAAATTTTTTTTACTCATAGTTTAATGCACCAAAACTTTATAAATGTTATTTATTTTTATAATAAATTGAACATGTCATAATTCCATTTTTGACATTTTATTTCAGCCTGTATTCACCCGTGATCCTTCCCAGATTCCTCAATGATTCCATGGGGAATCTATTTAGAGTCATTAAAGCATCCGGTTCTGGATCCCTAATGGAATCCAGTTTACGGATCTTACATTTAGTCTTCGAATCTGATCCGATATCGGACTAGATCCCGACTGGGAGCCCGGGATACAAGTCAGAATCCAGCTGTATCCCTGCCAAAATTTCTGCACGGGTAAATGCAAAAATGTATTTATCGAAAAAACGATCCGTCATTCCGCGAAGACATATTTTCTGAGTATGCTCTCCAAATTTCAGGTCGATATGTTCATTACAGCGGTCAGGAGAATGTCAGCCATTTTTAAAAACGTCTTTTCGAGAAAAACGCGTTTAAAGTTTTGGAATGTGTTTACACAAATGTGTTTATAATTACCGCTGATCGGCAATGCCTGGTCCATAGAGGCATCCCTCCTCTTCGAGCTGCTCATGTTGAGCCGCTAACATCTCCCGCTGCTCAATCCGGGACAAAGTCTCCCTTAATCCACAACTTTCTCGGTGTTGTTGCACCAGTATTTTTACATTTAGGAACACACCAATCATAGGGATTACAACCCACTTTTAACCAAAAAAATGTACGTATTCACAATTGGCGCTGCGTCGATGTTTACCATGCAAGTGACGTCACGAACCGTCGAAGCATGACGGCTAGTTTTTTCGCGATAATTTCAAATTGTCAAATTCAAATACATTTTTATGGCAAGTACCGATTTCATAAAATGGAAATAAAAATTCTAGTAGTTTATTACCACCAAAGGATCCAATTGAGAGACCTTTTGAAACAGGGTGAAATACCCCATTATGCCAAAATGTTATTGAAAATTTCGTCAAAAGAGTGAACGTTTGCAAGCAGGGTCGTGGCGGCCATTTAGGGGAAAGTCCCGTAACGCCGGACGGCACCTACTGTCACTTTGCTGTTTACTTTGCTTTTTGTTGAAGTTTTTCTTGGATTCCCACGCGGTTTTGGTATAAAACGCGTAATTTTGGGGATTCTCGTCCCCTGGTACCGGATACAAAGTGGTCCCTTAACACCGGACAGTAAACATGCTGTTTTTTTTTCTCGTAAGCATTTATACTTTTGATTACAACTGTTGCACGTCGTTTTACAGGATAAAAGAACGCAGCGAAATCAAAATGGAAGAGAAGAAAAAGGAAGGACAATGGACCAAAAAAATTGCTAACTGAGCTTGAGAGAAGTTTTGCTGCGCTGCGACGTTCCGAAAAGCACTTTACATGACAAAACATCATTATTAAGGGGTTATCCCCACTTGCGATTTTGAAAAAATCGATTTTTTTTATTGCATTTTTTTGAAGTATAAGTAGCTGAGAATATGTCCTGAAAATTTCAAATCGATCCGAACAAAATTGACTGAGATATGAGCGTTGAAAGAGAAGAATCCGTTGTATAAGCGACCGGAAATTGAAACTTTAAACGCGGTTTTTCTCAAAATGGCATTTCTGAAGTCGGTGACCAAGATTTCTCGAACACTAATGAACCGATCTTCTTGAAATTTTGCACGCTTATTTAATACATAAAAATGTAGTTTTTAATCGTTCGATTTTTTTTTTTCGAAAAAAATGGCCGTTTTATAGCCAAAAAACGGCCGTTTTTTTTCGTTAAAATCGAACCATTAACTTTGACTCTCCGCCATTTTGTGAAAAATGAATATTTTTTAAAATCCTTCGATTAAAGACTAGTTTATACTTATATTTGACTAAATCCATCCGCATTTTTTTTCAGATGATCCACTTCGCCGCAATGTTGATCACCGCAAATTGTGTATATAAAAACATTATTTCATTGACGGCCATTTGCCACTAAACAATGTAATATTTTTCAATAAAAAAATTACTGAAAGTTCTTCAAGACGTGTTCTTTAAGATGTTATATTGATCGATTAAAAAAGTTTTGTAGTTTTCTTTAAAAAAATTCATAAAAAAAAACCTTTTTTTGCGCCACAAGTGGGGGTAACGCCTTAAACCGTGGACTAGCTTTTCTCCAGGTGTTGTGCAGATTCTCCATAATTTGTCGCCATTGCCAGATGCTGCAAAAAAAAACGATCTTGATTACCATGCAAAATTGTTCTCGAAAAAAGAGAACAAAAAGAACGTTAAGGACAAACAGAAAGGAATTGGAAAGAAGTTTGAAACAGCGATAGAAGAAAATGAAAAAAAAAACTAAAGGCGTGGAGGCCAAAGGAAAAGGTGGAGCTAAAGCGAAGAAAAAGCAACCGTCAACTCAAATATCGAATAAGAGAACTACTTGCGTAGGATGCCTGGAGAACCACGAGAAGCCTGGATGCAGTGCCCCAGCTGCCGTGGATAGGTTTATGAATAATCTGCAGACATCCCTAAATGGTCGAAAACTTACATACGAGGGTGGGGTGAAAAGTTTCCGGCCTGACCAAGAGATGGTGCCACTAGGTCTAGTTTTGGAGCGGCGTCCTACAGTACCATTCCTACCGAGCTTGTATGTACAGTTTCAGCCCAATCGCTACGTTAGTTTGCGTTCGAGAGCACATTGCGCGAGACGCTTCCGTTGTTTTCTTAAAAATGGAAAAATTGGAAAAACGTGCTGTCATCAAATACTTCCATTTGAACGGTTTTACACCAAAACAAATAAAAGAAGAGATGGATTCAGCACTAGGAGACTCCTCCCCATCATATTCAACTATTAAGCAGTGGGTTTCTGAATTTAAAATGGGTCGTGTGAGCACCTCTGACGAGCCTCGCTCAGGACGGCCTGTTGAAGTCACAACTTCAGAGATGATTGAAAAAATCCATAAAATAGTGTTGGAAGACCGCAGGTTGAAAGTGCATGAGATAGCTGAGACCTGTAGGATGTCAGCTGAACGTGTGCGAAATATTTTGCACAACCATTTGAACATGGAAAAGCTGTGTGCAAGGTGGGTGCCGCGTTTGCTAACGCTCGACCAAAAACTGCTTCGAAAAACCATTTCTACCGACAATTTGGCGCTGTATAGGCGTAATCTAAACGAATTTTTGCGTCGATTCATAACTGTTGATGAGACATGGGTCCACCACTACACTCCTGAAAATAAAGAACATTCAAAACAGTGGGTTGGAAAAGGGGAACCAACCCCAAAGAAAGCAAAAACAATTTTATCGGCAAACAAGGTTATGGCTACTGTTTTTTGGGATGCGAGAGGAATTATATACATTGATTACCTTGAAAAGGGTAAGACTATCACTGGTCAATACTACGCAGAGTTATTGCAACGTTTGAAGCACGAGGTGCAAATTAAACGACCTCATTTGGCGAAGAAAAAAGTTTTGTTTCATCACGATAACGCACCAGCGCATTCGTCGATTGTTGCCATGTCCAAAATCCACGAATTGAAGTTTGAATTGATGCCGCATCCTCCCTACTCTCCAGACTTAGCCCCCAGCGACTATTACCTGTTTCCTAACCTCAAAAAATGGCTTGGCGGAAAAAGATTTAAGAGCAACGAAGAAGTTATCGAAGCTGTAAATCAGTATTTTGAGGAGCTTGACGAATCTACGTTTAAAACTGGTATAACTAAATTAGAACACCGTTATGAGAAATTTATCAGTGTTGATGGAGATTATGTTGAAAAATAAAGCAAAAAAAATTTTAAAACATCGTTTTTCTTGATCAGGCCGGAAACTTTTCACCCCACCCTCGTATGAGATTGATGCACAATATTCTGAAGATGTCCGGCGCTGGGGGCTCGGAGTTAAGCCTGTCCGGTACTAGGTGCCACTTGCAGTGACGGCAATTTTTTGTACCAAAGTTTGAATAAAGTTTTTAATTTCATTTATGCAGAGGTTGCATTTTTGTCAATTTACTTTGGTTTTAAACGTTGTTGACGTAATTATTAAAAAAAAAAAATTATATTTCTCGAAGCAGTTTTTTTTATTGTCCGAAAAGCTTAGGTGTCCGCCATTGGGGGACTTCCCCCTGTCGGGTATTGTGTTCCACACATAACCTCCATGTTTGTACCTCACGTTAAAATGAAGATATTCGTACTTTTCGAATAAATAATGCGTTTTATTAATAAATACAAATGTCAGGCCGTTTCGAGGCACTCTACACGGAGCAAGCAAAAAAGAAAAATTCATTTTGCGTCGTAGAAATATGTGTGAATCGAGGTGCGCGTATCTCTCGTGTGGCGTTTATTCCAGCATCGTGAGCGACCGTTTCGGAGCGTGTGTGTTGCCTCTGCGCGGATAGAGGGCAGGGTTATTATAAGCGGATGAAAAGGCGGAGGCGATTTGCGGGCGTCCGATGTTTCCCCCGAAGTATAAATTTGGAACCACCCGCACACGAGATATTCTGGCCAAAAATGGACATAAACGCCACTCGATTCAATGAATACACTGCACCTCACGCTCCGCGGGCTCTCTCCAATTTCGAAATGACGGAATGAAGTTTTTTACCTCTTGGTTTTCATCAAATTTCAATTTTTCGAAAATCGACTTTTCGAAGTCTCGAAATGTGTGATTTTTTTGATAAATTGAGTATCGAGTAAGCGGGAAAATTTCGCTCTTATAATGGAAAACTGCAGATGAGTTTTTAAACTCAATATTTATATTTATTCATGATAATGATAATTAGGCTAGTTGTTGAGTAATTACAATGAAATTCAGTCTGCCACGCTATTTGTGAAGAATCGCAATTTTTCTTCGCGGGAACACTGAATGTAGATCGCTCGGCTGGAAGTGGCCGCGAGCTCGCATTATATTTCGACATGAGTCCCTTTCCCCGCGGATGAGCCTTTTTTTTATTCATCCATTTCCCACTTGGTAAACACGAACGAAAATCTTTGTCGAATGTATGTGAAAAATAATTCTTAACATTGTTACGCGCGATATTAAATTTTATTGCGAAATATTTTAATGAAAAGTCGATTTTCTTTATCGATATTTCCTGGTTGGAAATTATTATTATTATTGTTATTATTCTTTATCTTATTATAATTAATTACGCGTGTATAATATAATATAATAATATAATAATAATAATAATAATATATTATTATATATTAAATTATATAATATTATATAATATTATTATATATTATTATATAATATAATTTATTATATTATATATTATATTAATATATTATATTACATTATAAAATAAATACAATATAATAATAATATTATTATTATTGATTTATGAATATTAAATACATTGAAATTGCTATTAATTTGTGATATTATTATCATCATTATTTGTAGATATAATGTATGTATCTATCATTATGCCTTTGTTTAATGCATCCATATCCCACTTGGCACACACGAACAAAAATCTCTGTATGTAAAAAATCATTCTTCAAATTCTTACCCGCGATATTAACTTTTATTGCGAACTATTTTTATGAAATGTCCATTTTCTTTATTCATATTTCCTGGTTGGAAATTATTATTATTATTATTACTATTATTATTATACCGGAACAATAAAACTGATTAAACTTATTATTAATTTTTGAACATTAAACATAAAAATTCTTATTAGTTTTCATATGTTAAATATATTAAAATTACATTTAATTTTTAATATTATTATTATCATTATTTGTAGATACAATACAAGTATCTATAATTGAATAAAAATTTCAAATTTTGGATGAAATGCAACGCTTTTTTTTTAACCGTTTCGACATTTATTTCACTTTTGTATATTACGATGTTTACGAATATTGAACAGAAATTAATTTTTCCATATTGCCGAACAAAAATTCTAGCCCAAATTTGTTTTTGCAAAACGTAGTTGTTTTTTTCAAATTTTATTACGCATCAAAGAATATATATTTCTACTTATAAATAAAATAGTTAAAAAAAAGTTTTCACTATTTCGATAATTATTGAATTGATTGAATTTTAATTGGTTACAAAAACATCAACAATTTTAAAACGTTCGTCACGAGCAGAATCCGGCGGTAGGAAAGAGCGCGTACTCCATCGTACTGGGAGCCTCGCGCGTTAGTTTCCTCGTCATTCTGATTTACTTTCGCAACTCCATAACCCCGAGAAAGACGTTCCGCTTTAAAATAGTATACGCGAAAGCCAACAGCCGAGTGTTTTTCGTCTAAAAGTAAAAGATCTACGCGCTGTTCCGCGGCGAACGATGGCGTATATTTTCAAAGTATTATAACACGTTTACAAAATTTAGAGAGAGAGGGGGAGAGAGACAGAGAGAGAGAGAGAGATGTCAACTCATCGCGCTTATCATCCCCCGTTCGTGAACCTTCTCAACTAAAATGGCTCAACGATCCATTTTTTCTTTTCGAAAAGCACACACAAAAGATGAACTATCTGACCCCGATTCTCGTATATTTTTAAATAGAAGCTAATTCCGACCTCCTTACTTTGCATCGAAACTGACGAATAGCGTGGCATCCTCGAATGATCGAAGGGCGGATACATTTTCTGTGAATCACAGATGGCTGACTATAAGGCTCTGAAAAAATTACGGCTATTTAAAAAATAGCTTTAAAGGGTAACACTGTAAACGTCCGAAATTAAGTGATTTTTCGCGATTTTTTTTTTTGGTGGAAGGACAAGTAAGAGGATAATAATATTCAAGGATGTTATAATCCATATCTTCAAGTGAACAAAAACAATATATACTAACAAATTTTACAAAATGGTGACGCTGGAGGCATTCTTGGGAGACATGTGGAATTTGAGACGCTCTGCGGCACGCAGTTCCAACTGACACAAATTTGAATGTGGAAAAAAATTAAATTTTCTCATTAATTTACATGAGTATAGCTCGAGAAATACGTAGAGATTATGAAAATATTATTTTTTGTGTAATTAGCTAATTAAAGTAAAAACTCAATTTTCGACACAAAAAAGGACAATCAATTGTTAATAAATAATGTTATAATTAACTCATGGAAAATCCCGCACGTGTTCCTCTTTGGAATGTTATTTTGAAGATGTGCTCAAAATTTGGAGTAAATTGAAAATTATTGGAGTTGTGCTGCGTGCCGTTTTCAAAAATTGTGCCACCGTCGACCCACACCTCCATTTTTACAAGTACCAAACTTTTTTACACTTATTATGGATGGTTGAAAGCATCTTTTATGCCAATGAAAAAAAAAACATTTTTCGAAAATTCTACTGAATGAGATGTTCAAAAAAATAATTTTTTTTTCACACGTATTGAAAATAATAATTGAAAATTCAGTGGCGTTAACCCTTAAGGGGTTTTTACAGGTACCACACTTTTGTCCACTTACTCGAGATGGTTTGAAGCATTTCTAAAGCCAAAGAAAAAAAAATCCATTTGCTGAAAATTCCACTGAATGAGATGTTAAAAAATGGATTCTTTTTTCACGCGTATTAAAAAAATTAAAATTTTGAAAATTCAGTCCATACTCTTAAAACTTAAGGGGTAAGACCACCGTAGAATTTTCACAAAATGGATTTTTTTTCACTCGTATTAAAAAAAATAACATTTGAAAACTCTACAGTGGTGTTATCCCTTAAGGGGGAAGTGAAATTTTGAAAAAGTGTATTTTTTCATTAGCTTAAGAGATGCTTTGAACCATCTAGAATAAGTGGAAAAAAGGACGGTTTTTCTCGGAAAACTATTTTTCAGAACGGCACGCTGCAAAACTCCAACAATTTTCATTCTATTCACTCCAAATTTTGAGCACATCATTGAAATAACATTCCAAAGAGAAATACGCACAATTGAGTTTTCACCTTAAATGCTTGACAATTACACGAAAATTAATATTTTCAAAATCCCCTACGCAAAATATAAAAAATTCTATTATTTACACGAGTATATTTAGAGAACTAGCTATACTCATGTAAATAATAGAATATTTAAAATGTTTTTCCACATTCAAATTTGCTCTAGTTATACTGCGCGCCGCGGAGCGTCTCAAATTCAACATGCCTCGCGAGAATGGCTCCAGCATCACCATTTTATGTAATTTTGTAATACGAACTTTTTTTTGTTCACTTCAAGCTATAACTAATAACGTCTTTGAATATTATTATCCTCTGACTTGTCCTTCCATCAGAAAAAACATCGCGAAAAGTTGCTCAATTTTTTACGTTTACAGCAGTGTTAGCCCTTAATAATGAAAAAAGTCATTTGCTCGAACGGTAGAACAAAGGAATGCGCCCACGATGTTCCAGCTGTTTGAATCCTGTCGAGAGGAATAAAGCAAAGAGGAAGGGTCATCAAGTTTCGGGCGTCATAGATTTCCGGTCACTTCGTTGGGGTGTCAGCGAAGATGTGGGTAAAATTTCACAATTAAATGCCAATTATTGGAAAAGTAACGCCAATGAGTTGGATCACTTTTTCAACTATAGCACATTTTTTATGTCAACTTTGAACAGCCACGTTGACACGTCAACGACGCACGTCGATCGGAACAATCGATGCCGAAAACCCTCGCCGCGAAGGTGTCAGCTCGCGATGCATCAATATTTTTGGGAGCTTTCGTGCGCTTTCCGTTGGACTGGGCGTGGGCCACACCGCGGCAACGTGTGGGCAGCGGACGGCGGCGTTGCGCGCGCGTTCGCTATAGCCCTGGAAAGCTGGCCGTGCCCATGTTGGGTAGCGGCTGATCTTGTGTGGGGACGTTATATCAGGCGTCGCGACGCTTCCAGACCTCAGCCGCTCCTCAGCAGTCCGCCGATTCACAACCAAACCCTTACGGTCCGTAACGCACCACGTCGTACACTTTTCCGCGTCGCATCTAATCATAGAGATCTGAAAAATCAAAGAGAATTTTGTCTTCTTTGTCTTGTTTTTTGTTGAATAACAAAGCGTAAAATAAGCGTGTCGTTCGATCGAAGAGTTGCGGGCATTTAAGTTCGAATATCGTCATCGAACGATTGTGGAAGCGAATGAGAACAAGTTCATTGGGAGTACAAAGTGTTTTTCGGCGCGTGCAATTTGGATAAGTGATAATCACACCGGGACCCCAAGGCTCTTTTGGATTGGCCTATAGTGGGAGAGGATCGGGAGGCTTCAATCTGAGCCCTTTTGTCGAAGGATCGCGTCGCTTTGTTTCGAATGACGATCGGGTCTTTGTTGGGAGTCAGTTTTTTTTTCGTTATCTTGATAGAGTCTCGCGTTCACGAGTGGTTTTGAATTGGAATGAGTTTGGTTTTTTTGGCGAACGATAAATCTTGTATCGAAAGGGTAATATTGGGAGAGGAGTTTTTGTGGGAATTTTTGGAGGGTTCATAGGCGAAGATGTGAAACGTGAAAGGGGCCGATCGGATTATAACGGAGGCATCGTTCCTCTTTTTTTTCCACAGACATCCTAAAGAAGCATCAAAATGTGCGACGACGAAGTTGCTGCCCTGGTCGTGGACAATGGCTCCGGCATGTGCAAGGCCGGTTTCGCCGGTGACGACGCGCCCCGCGCCGTCTTCCCCTCGATCGTCGGTCGCCCCCGTCACCAGGGTGTGATGGTCGGTATGGGACAGAAGGACTCGTACGTAGGTGACGAGGCCCAGAGCAAGAGAGGTAT
>OZ023323.1:31920573-31928073 GCA_964007375.1 Ophion obscuratus
TTTGTTTTTTTTAAATTTATTGCTCCTGAAAATTGACAGGCTCGTGAACAATTAGGCAATTTGTGTCACTGGGCCACAGTAGGCAGGAATCATTTTCGAATTTTTTTTACTATTATTATTCTTATTATTATTATCATTATTGTTGCACAAATGGAGAGCAGTCTTTTTTTGGACTACGAATTGATGGAGTATTTTTAAAATATTTGCGAATTGATCATCTTAATAAGACGGAAGAAAATAAAAGAATAATAGAGCGCAAATTGGAAAAATTGTTTTTGATTAAAAAGAAATGATTCAGCGTGATAAAATAAAATAATTATGAAGCACAAAATGGTATTTTTTCTTAGTTAAGAAGAAACGATTCAGTTCGAAAGAAAATCAAATTACGAGATAGAGAGAAAGACTTTTTTTTAACTCGTAGTAATTCTTTTTCGTTGAAATTTCAGATTTGACATTTCAACAAAAAATTCAATACGTAAAAAAATTACTACAAGTTAAAAGAATGTTTTAATTATGAAAAAAATTGAAATGGAAAGTGATATATTCAATTAATTTAATTCGGCGGAAAAATAATTTTTCATTAAAAAAAATTGTTTAAAAATGAAAGGTGTAAAGAATGACTAGATATTTATAATATTCCTTGTCCCCTTAATGTTTTCAGCAGCTCATATTATGCTCGCCGACCGGCGCACATTCATTGCACCGATAATTATAAATGAATATCGCAAGGTTCCTAATTATTGATAATGTCTGATGATAAAAAAGAACTACTGTTAGTGGGGTGCTCGTACTCTCATGACCGAATAAGACGTCGAGTGTTATACACGGAGCGGTGATCGAACGAGATGAATACTTTAAAATAACCGCATTGTTGTGACGTACGTCTATCCATTGACCTTGGCCCAGTACCACACACACACACATCACATTGTCGAAATATTAGAAATATATACCTATGTAGGATGGCTATTTTTTTAACGCTTGTTTACAGCATGATAAATAATTTCTTTTTTTTTGCGTTCGAGAAAAACTCACAGCGATTAATTATAATTCTGATACAAGTCTACCTCAGCAAACCCAAACTAGCTCGGAGAACTTGAAAACAAAATATTGAGCCACGAGGAGCGCCACGAAATTGTCGACAAGAAATATTGTCCACGTGGCGTCTCGAAACCGCCGTGGTTTTTCATCAATACGAAATTTCAGCTTTGAAAAATCGTAATAAAAATGTAATTTTAGATTTGCGTAAAAAATACGTCTTAAGGCCTTAGGGCGCTCTTTTTTTTTTTTAAGCGATTAATTTCAAAATGGCGGCTGTGCAGCGTTTATTTGACAATTATCTGACGATTTTTTAAGCAAATTTTTGGAAAGTGAAAAATTTGCCTAAAAAATCGTCAGATAATTGTTAATAACAAATGAACTATGCAATATAAAAAAATCCTAGGTACTTCCATAGACAATGTATTTTTCAAGATATATTCAACATTTGAAGTGAATCGGTTGAAAATTGTCTGAGTTAGGTTTCCGGCCAACTTAAAAAATGCAGTTTTGAGTTAAACGCTGCGCAGCTGAGATTTTGAAATTAATCGCTTCAAAAAAATTATTGTATACAGTAACTGATATGTATGATAAACACCCTTTTTGTAATCTCGATTTATTTCGTACTTTTTCTGAAAAAAAAAAATCCCCAAAAAGCCTATTTTTTCGGCTACTAG
This sequence comes from Ophion obscuratus, assembly GCA_964007375.1. Classification (NCBI taxonomy): domain Eukaryota; kingdom Metazoa; phylum Arthropoda; class Insecta; order Hymenoptera; family Ichneumonidae; genus Ophion; species Ophion obscuratus. The sequence goes on from OZ023323.1 coordinate 31,922,289, forward strand.
AGTGGCCTAACCCCTTAAGGGTACAGTCGTGAAAAAATATTGAATTTAACCCTTCGTTGGCACACTTATATTTGGCCACGATTTTGACACACTGGGTCAATTTGACCCTGATGTGCTTTATCCACCTGCCATTAACAACCCTTCGATCGGTTTTTGTTGAAAAGAAGAAAAAAACAGAAATACACCTTAAACATTTCTTAATAAGTCTGCATAATAAAAATTTGGAAAAAGTCCAATGAAATAGTTTTAAAAAACCATTGAAAATACTCAATTTTGGAGGAGTGAGAGTTTCACTAAAAATTTCACGCGGGTCAAAATGACCCAGTGTGTCAACGAGGGGTGAAAAAAGTGGAAAAAAAAGTTTTTGAAAATAGAAAAAACAGATGTTTTTTTTTCGTTTGTGTCGTCAATTAAATATTAAAATCGTGCAGGTTTTTAATTGATGGAGATTCGTCTTGGCAATCAGGCGGAATGATGAGTGTGCTCGCGTGTGGAAAATGGATAAAAATGGCATACGAAAAGATCGCGACGAGCTCACAAATAAAACAAGGCTTCCTTATGCCCGTTAGAAAAGCGCAGAATTCGCTTCTGTCTGACCATAAATGGGGATTGAACGAGGAGGGCCGGCCTCTCATCGTTGGGCTGCTTCCATCACACAAACACAAACACACACACACACACATACACACAGAGTGTGCGAGAGTGCAATGTTTTGAGATTACGTGTAGCCGACGAAAATAGCGTGCCTTGAGCAGAAGCACTTAACCTTACCGAATAGAAGAGATATTCAAGACCGGACATTAAGGAAGCTTCTCCTATACAGGGACACACAAAGGTCCCGATTTTTTCCCCTCCCAAAAATTGACAAACATTTTGTTCGATCGAAGGAACAAAATATAAATTGGCATTACTCGGAGGTGGTCGGGACATCGTGTTTGGGTTGGATGTGGAAAGTAAATGTGTGCCGATTGGTTAAAAAAATCGGTTGGTGCAATTTGTGTCGCTGAGACACCCGAAAAAAACTTCTAGTCTGGGCTAATTTGAAAAAAAAAAATTATTATCGGAAAAGGCCTGGCTGGGAAATTAGAAGAATTTTTGTACAATATTTGCGAGGTGATGGAAATTGCCAAAGTGGAATAAAACAAAAGAATATTGGGCCAGATATAATAAATATTGCGGGCCAAAAATGTTTTGATATCTCGAAACTTTTTTTCTTCCACTTCTTAATCATTTTAATTCGTTGGCTATAATTTTTTTGATCAGAAAAAAAATCGTAACTTTCTTTTTAGTCGTATGAAAATAAGGTTGCTCCTGCGTATCGTACAAAGTGAGGAATTAAACGGAATATCTGAAATAATTGCTTTTCGCGATTATCCCATTAATGAGCTTATTTTTATAGCCTTTTTTCCCACCCCCATTACTTTTTTCAATAACGTCGATTTTTCATGAATTTTTTTCCCACACGCTTCACAAGCTCAAACAAACTACCGGCGTTTGCAACCAATGGCAAAAGGATTCACAAATTACGGCTGACATAACGAGGCTAGATGGTTCTCTCTTAATTAAGATTTGAGAAATAAGATGACGTTAGCCCATGAATAAATGGCGTGCCATTCACTGACAACAATGACCCGCAACGCCAGGTGCTTCAGTCGTATATCTTCCTCGTCTTCGCCTTCCCCCTATTCATTCAATTCAATGAGACACATGGCTAGTGATTTAAACAAGGACACCTGCTCGGCTCGTATGGAGAAAATTTAGCTGCCAATTTGTACGCAAAGATCTATAAATTTTTGGCACAACTATTGATATTTTTGACATCTTGCATATATTTTATGCAAAGATTTCTCCTCTAGCATATTTTTTGATTACATATAATTACTTTATTATATTGTATTTTATCACGATTACATTAATTTTATTATATCGTGATTTTTTCATAAATAATATAATTGTTTCTTTAGAGCCAGGAATCGTGACTTTTTTGGCGATAGTGAATATTATTGATACTTTGCATTTTCTTTGTATTTATTTTTTCATTTTTTTTAAATTTACATTAACAACCTAATTGTTTTTTGAGAGCTAGAAATCATGAAATTGAAAAAAAAAATTATTAGCAACATAATTGTTTATTCAGAACGAGGAATCGTAAAGTTGTTGGCGATAGTAAATATTGTTTATACTTTACGTTTTCTTTGTTTTTTCTTCAATTTTTAACAAAATTTCACAAACAACATAATTGTTTGTTTAGAGTTAGAAATCGTGAAATTTTTTCATTTTTTCATTTACAACGTAATTTGTTGCAAATGAAATTTCTAGCTTTCAAGTTTCTTTAGAGCTAGGAATCGTGTCATTTTTGGCGATAATAAATATTGTTTATACTTTGCGTGTTCTTTGTATTTTTTTTCAATTTCCCTTGTATGTTTCTAATAGTTTCAACCAACTGTAGAATTGATTCAATGGACACACACACACACACACACACACACACACACACACACACACATGTTTTTCAGCTTTTTTTGCTATATATATATATATATATAGCAAAAACAGCTGAAAAACATGTATGTGTGTGTGTTTTTCAGCGGTTTTGTGCGGAGATTTTGCGAAGTGTGTGTGTGTGTGTGTGTGTGTGTGTGTGTGTGTGTGTGTGTGTGTGTGTGTGTGTGTGTGTGTCTGTGTGTGTGTGTGTGTGTGTGTGTGTTTTTCAGCGGTTTTTGTGCGGAGATTTTGCGACCGAGAAAAATATGATTTTCAATGCTTTTTCAAGTCCTCTTAAAAACAAAATACAGCATATTTTTCTTATGAGTAGTAGTATTTGCTAGAAAGAAATAAGAATTCTGGAAAAAAATTCAAATTCGATTCCAGTACGGCAGAATAAACATAATTAAATTCCGAATACGAAGTACTCCTGAAAAACTTTTTTGCTTATCCCGTAATCGAAAAAAAAAAAATCGTCAAAGATGCATTTTAAAGTGGTTGAAAGGAATTCAATTGCATGAAATTTTTTTTTTTTCGGAGTGGTTCTTATTGGGAATTTGATAATCTTCAGTCTGCTGAATTCAAAATGGATTCTCGATTTTTTCTTCAGAATGCTGATTTTTTTTCTGGCAAGTACTACTCATCACAAAAATAAGCTATATTTTTCCTCCAAAAGGACTTGAAAACCGATTAAATATCACATTTTTCCCGGTCGCAAAATCTCCGCACCAAAAAACACATGACCACCTTACAATTTTCACCTTGAATATATTTTCACACGTGGCTTTTTTAAAATTCTTCCAAGGGAAAAGAATGATATTATTGCCAATTATTTTACGCGATAACTTGTTTCGAATTTCGATGCTGCGCGCCAATAGAAATTCTCAAAAGTCGTACATAAAAGAGGCAAAGTGGGAAAATACTTTTTTTTTACGCCCATACAAATATATACGTTGTCAAATAATTTTTCTCCATTTCGATTACGAGCACAATGCGTTTTGATTCAACCCCTTTTCCGCGCCCCTAAAAAATAAAACGAAGAAGAAACGAGGGTGGCCAATTGCGAAAAATCAATTTTCCACCGTCAATCGAGTCTACAAAGATAGACCACGGAGGGCGTAAAATTGACTTCTGGAAGTTGAAAACTGGAAGTTGCCACACGGACACGTTGCGGCATGAAAAAGAACGAGGAGAAAAATGAAGAAATAAAGAAGACGAGGAAGGTGAAATGGGGGAAAAATGAGAACGAAAGCTTCGAAACGTTAGAGAGAGAGAGAGAGGGGGTGGGGGGAGAACGGACACACGATTAAAAACTGGCGAATCCAGCGATCTGCTTGGGGTTGCCCGCCTAAGTTGGGTGAGCGTCGCGACGCCCCGAGACACGCGCCTTTTTCGTGCCTGTCGGGCAAGCTCCGTCTCACGGAAATGCGGGGGCGTCCGGGCGAGAGCATATATTCGACGTCGAGAAGCTTCAACGGCACAGACGCCACCACACTCTGTCCCGTGCACGGTAAGTTCATCAGAAAGCTCCGTGTTCCAGAACTCGCGGCACTTGTCTCTTTCATTCGCGTCTACCTTGCTAATTAGAGAAAAAAAAATTGCCTTTTAAATGTAAGATCTTTTTTTTTTTCGAATTACTTCCACTCGTTTCTGCCCTTTCACGTATTTTTCCATCATTTTCGACTTTTTTCCTCATCGGTTCTTGTGCGCCGTTGGTTTTTTGTTTTTTTAGTATTCCGGTACTTTTTTAGTTTGGGTCTCGTTTTTCGCATCCCTTTAGGTGGCTTTTTTTTGTTTTTTAGTATCCCAGTACTTTTTTAGTTTGGGTCTCGTTTTTCGCTTCCCTTTAGGTGCCCTTTAGGTGCCGTTGTTTTTTTTTTGTTTTTTCGTATCCCGGTACTTTTTTAGTTTGGGTCTCGTTTTTCGCTTCCCTTTAGGTGCCCTTTAGGTGCCGTTGTTTTTTTTTTGTTTTTTAGTATTACGGTACTTTTTTATTTTGGATCTCGTTTTTCGCTTCCTTCGGAGGTAAAATTTTGAAAATCCATTGTTTTCGGGCAACTCTGTATTTAAGGTATTTTTTTACCGTAAAAAATTACCATAAATAAAGGGCAACTTCCGGTTTCTTATATCGGCTACTTTTCGACCGCGAGTTTTTTTTTTGAGTCCTTGTTCTATTTCTCTTTCCACTATGAGCAATTTTTCCTTTTCAAATATAATAATTTTTGTTTCTGAAACGTGAAAAAAAAAAAACAAATCGGCGAGTGATTGAGCAAATATAGTAATTAATTATTCAATCATATTGTTTCGCTACTCCAATCCTCAAGATTATCCAAAATTGTTTGTTTTTTTATACGAGAAACTCACTGCTTTAATTAATCAATTAATTCATTTATTCCGACTGTGAAAAAAAAACAAGCGGGATTTTTTTTTGACACGTCTTTTTTGTTCCCTAAACAGACCCAGGCAAAAGTGTTTTGTTGACACACGTTTTTGGTCTTGTGATAATGAATATGCAAGGGTGGACGAGAAAAGCGGAATTATTCCATTGAAGACGAAATCGAAAATGAAAAAAAAAAAAAAAACAGAAAAAAAATGTTTCGAGCCCTCGACTATAGCCGATTAATTCCGGAAATGGGAGAAGATAGATCGAATACGTAAAACTCAAATTTCAATAAAAACGATGAATACGTAATTTGGAACGTTCAAAGTGCAATGGAATCTCCGGATGTGACGTGAATTCGGATATTTATTAAATGTATTTGTAAATCATGACTGAAAGCTCGCGTTACTTTTTTTTTTAACGAATTTTATCAAATATTTGTTTTGGGTTTGTTTCGGTAAACTTGAGATTGTCAATAATTAATAAAGTCTAAATAAGTAAATCCTAAAATCCGAATCTAATAAATGCAAAAAATTCGAAAGTAAATAAATTCTTAAGGAGCTGTCGCACAGAGAGCGTTAAAGGCCATTTTTGACTCGTGAAAATGTTCAATAAAAATGAGTATCCCTCAACATCATCGACGCCTTCGATTATCATTCCCAAGAATTAAAAAAAAAAACTTCAATCGACCCGCATCGCGATAACGAAGAGCTTTCGGATTTTTTTTTCACCCTACCCTCAACTTTTTCGGAGGATTTTAAAGAGTCGATTCGTCATTCTAAATAGAACCTAAATCGTGGAAATTCAACCAAGCGCGAGTCCAGTATAAACGGGGAGAAAAAGGAATTGAAAAAAAAAAAATGTAGAAAATATTACAAAAGATCGTTGGATCTACTGGATTGCAAAGATTCGCGAGATGTC
>OZ023323.1:31930573-31935573 GCA_964007375.1 Ophion obscuratus
TTGTTTTCGTTCGTTGCAAATCAACAGTCATTTGAGAGCGATGCATTTTTTTTCGAAATTTTTGCTAGTTTTTTTTTTTCTAATACGGAAGAAAATATTTGTTGATTTTGGCAAGTGTACAGCAATGCGCTTCGACGAGAAACAATTTTGCGGGAAAATTCGTCGGGTCGTTTACGAGGCTTGCGTAATATCGAGTGTGGCGTATCAAAGTTGAGCTCGGTTTATATTTGGAATTGCGGATACCACCCGAATGTTGAATAATCGATGGGATTTACACGTTCGGGTCCAAACCAGTGCGCGACGCTTCGACGTTTTTTTGTTTCTCACGGATTTTATCGAAATATTCTGAATCCTGGATTTAAAAATAATTACCACGAGACTTCACTCGGATTTAAAAAACAACGCACACTGAAAAAAAAATCGTTCATCCAAAATTCAGTTGGTTTAACAAAATGTATCTTCAAATACGTTCAACTTGATTTTTGATTGGCATAAAACACGTTTTGTCAATCCAACTGATGATTTTAGTGGTGTGAACTGTAGCTCATTTAGCATGTCTGAGCAACTGTTGAAACAACAAAATTTCGAAACAAAATGCATTTTGCACATTCAACGATTTTCTTTTCTCAGTGCAGACAAAAAAAAGGAACGAAAAACTTGTTTTTTTTTTCTTGATTTCGCGACGGGCAATTTGAGTGATAGACTTTTCGCGTGATTACTCGACCCATTTTTTTCGGCCTTTTTTGTACTTTTATTTTATAATATAATAATAATTATTATTCATTATCATTTCAATTAACTTCAATACAGAATTCAATTTTTTTCTACTCCACCGACCAAATTTCAATTTAAACGCGACGGTAAAATCTTGCGAAATAAAATGGCGTATTAAACAAACTACGGAATACTCGACACGGCGCAACGACAAAAATTCTAGGTTAAAAAAATTAAGGCGAAAAAGACGGAAGAAACTTCGATCGAAATTTATCGAAAAATTTCATGCGAGAAAGAGGAACTACGTGACGCAGCTCGCCTCGGGTAATTTCCCAAATTTCCCACAACCGAACGAACATAATACTGCGCCGATGTGACCACTGATTCTCGTTCCCCAGGTGCCCGGAGGAGGAAGAAAAGGGTCGCGAAAAAAAGGGCCAAGGGCGACATCTTTCGCACCGAATACAGATATGAAAACATGCAGATATGAAAAAATCGCCAAAAATCTCCAAAAAACTGGATCTGTTACAATACAAGGAAAAAAATGGGAATAAAGAGGAAAAATTCGAGGATTCGATTTATTGGTTGGACCAACCCTGTCCGAGCTGGTGAGTCGATTATGAGCTATCAAAATTTTACGTACAGTCAGTTATTCGTCCTTGAATACATTTTATTTATATATATATACATATATATATATATATATATATGTGTGGTCTGTATATATAAAAATATTTACAATCGCACGAAAATGTCAACGCGATTTGTCCTGGGACTGCGAGTCCAGGATCGTCCTCGGGCCTCTCGCCACGTCCAGGTCGTTGGGACACGGTAATTCCGAGAAAAAAAACCAGAAGAAAAAACCAAAATATCATTGAGAAATAATTGAAAAAAAAAAAAAAAAAAAAAAAATGTTCATGCACAACTAAAAAACGAGGAATCATGAGGAGATTTTTAAATTTGGGAAAACACGATAAAATTCGTGGAGATCGTCATTTACCTGAGTTACTGAACGCTGGGGTTGTCCAAATTTCGTCCTCGGATAATTCACCCGAACCTCCGCGGCGACGATTTCTCGAAGAACTTTCTCGCGTGCGACTCCCTCGCGCACTGGCGATTTTTTTCCGCCCGCGGAGAGAATTCAATCAAAATCTGCAATTAAAATAACGTCGTCACGAGGCAAAACGGAAGAGAGGTAAAAACCGAAAAAACAATTACGACGATACTGGGAGATTGTTTCGTTGGTGATTGGGTCGCGATTAAAATAGATCTGAGATTGAAGCAAAAAAATGGACAAAAAGGAAATCCAATATTACTGGGAGTTTTTTATTTGTTCGTGTTTGGGTTTGTTTGAGGTCGCAATTAAAATGAAACTGCGCTTGAACGAAATAAAATAAAGTCTGTCGAATTCGGAACGAAAAAAATCGTAAGGAAGAAGGTGAAAAAAGACAAAGAAGAAAAGAAAATAGAAAAGGAAGAAAAATAATGATACCAGAGGGACTTGTTGTTTGGGTTCGTTCGGGTTCCAATCAAAGCGATATAAAAAAAAAAAGAATTAACCGAAGCGCAATATTGCAGGGAATTATTTTTACAGTAACAATCCGAGGCAAAAAATTCGCAAAAAAAAGAAAGTAATAAAAGCCAGAATACAATACACATTGCGTGTCCAATTTTCGAACTTTGGGACTTAACTCTACAGTTTTATCGAAGGCAAAAAATCCTTCTCATTCGATTTCTCTCGGTTGCGACGAAAATGTTACGTTTTAAATTAAATTTTCCGTTTTCGTCAAAAAAAAAAAACACAGGAAAAAACCACAATACTTAAAACCGAGCCAAGTATGAATATTTTTGTCGACTTTGTCTCCGTGAAAAATTCAAATTTACCTCACAATCCCCACAAAAATAAAAAAAAAAAACCACAGAAACGCCAAAAACCGAGAGAAAAGAAAAATGGCTCGACTGCAAAATGGCAATTCTGTTGGGCCTCCGAGATCGAATGAAAAAAATAGACCTTTCGACGGCCGTAATCGTTTTCTTTATCTCGTTCCAGGTGGACTGGGGCAAAAAAGAATGTGCAAAGGGGGCGGGTGGAAAAAACACGACAATCGATGCGTGAGAGGAAGAAAAAAAGATTGCAAAACAAAATCGATATTAAGGTCCGTACAAAGGGATCGGTGTTTTCGGAGATCCGTGAAAATCGAATGATTATCTTTTGCGGCCGTGTTGGACAATGAAGAGCCGCGTTTCGCACACCGAGGTAAGCGCGCGTTTATTTCCCCGTCGACGCGCCGATTTGCCGCCGTTCTCTCTCTCTCTCTCCCCCCGCGAGAGTAACATCCAAGTGTCTCGTTAGGAACTTGCGACCGACCCTTCAGGCGGGGGGGGATGTTGCTCGCATCGTGGGGTTGAGGGGGCATTTTTCCGCGTCTGGTGGGGTACGGGCGCCTTATTTGGGTTCGGGGGGCGTCGCCGAGGCGCTTTCACGACGGCGGCGTCGCGACGTCGGCGTCGCGACGACGTTTTGTTGCGCGCGCGCGCGCGTGTCTTTTGTCGTTGACTCTTTTTCACCACAAAGCTCTTTAGGGTAGACCAAGGACCAGGAGAACGTTCATCCCTCCCCTCTGGCCCCTTCCCCTAACCCCGGGTGTAGCAGCGGACCCCCTCCTCCGCGACGGCCCCTACTCCTCCCGATGCTTAAAAACCAACGGACTTCCATGTAAGGGGCGGATCGCTATTTTTGGCCTCTTACCGATATGGATAAAGGGATCCCACATCGGCTGAGGTTCGCCACTCGCTTCTTGCGCTCCCTTTGCAAGACACAATAAGTCCCCGAGAGTGCGAGAGAGAGAGCGCGTCGCCGATTTTTTACATCGCACGGTACATAAACCCAAACTCTCGAATTTTACTTCAAAACGCTTTTATTTTCACTTTATTTTCTTCAAATTGTTCGCCTCGAGATTATTCGTCATTTTCATTCGCGTACGGTTCTTGTTTCTTGATCGTTAATTTTTTTCATCGAGCCTCACCTTTGCAATTCGAAAGTTTATCTTTATTGCTCAATCTTATTATTCTTCGTATCTCGAATCGCGGTTTTGTTCCCTCGTGCCTTTGCGCTCGTGTGTGTGAAAGAGTATTTTTCTTCTCGTCTTCACAATTCGCCTCGAACACGCGAGTGAAAATTTCCCGATCGGTAAAATTGCGCGTGTGAATTTAAAAAATCGATTGGAGTATATCGCGTTTTTTTTGTTGGCTTTTTATTGTTCGTTATTGATTCGACGAATTTTTTATCTTCAAAGTGTTCGAAGGAAAAGGACAGTGCGGAAAATTCTTTTGACCGGAAATTGATTCGAAACGATTGTTCTTCGAAATTAAGAATTTTGACATAATAACAACATAAGGGAGACAATAATCGTATTGTATATGGATAATAATGCAAATATCAAGTATAAGGACAATTATTAAATTCGATGGTGCAAGACGAAATTTCTTCACGAGACTCGAGCACCACGATTATGCAATATGAAAATGTTTCAATATTTCGAACACGTTCTCTGTGACTTTTGATAATTATTTGTGGTGTCGACATTTTGTTTTTTGGTGCACGTGAATTCTGGAATCATTGTTAACGAAAAATTGGCGATTTTCTCGCAGTCAAGAAGTTTAAACGTCAATACATTGTCGAGGAGATTGATGAGAAAACTTTGGCTAAATGTTGGTCGTCCTTAATTACGAAATAATTAAAGTTAAACAAAAATCGCGATTTCGTTTCTTTTTTCCAATGTGGGAGACGTTTTAGAGAATAAAAATACCGTTTGAATGATTTCAGTGTACGGTCAGATTAATCCGAACTTTCCGACAATGAGATTCAGTCAAGTGTGCGACAAAGTGATACCGCGCGGACCATAATTTCGCGTACTTACGCGATCAATTTCAGCAATTACGGATACGAAAAAGAGCAAATTTTGGCAACTTTCAGTGCAAAATGTAAAAATGAACATGAAAAGTTGAATTAACATAGAAAATCGCTGATTTGTTATACGGGGAGAAAATCCGTGTGAGAGAGATACAAAATGAAGAATAATCGTGGATATTCCGTAACGTTCCCCTAAAATATATTTATCCCAGGCCCGCAAAATCGTTTGGAATAGAATGCTATTTTTCGCTTATACCGCATTAACGAATTATTCGCGAGTGCACGATATTTAACAGTGAAAAATAAATGCCGTTATTTGTACGCAGAAGGTAACCACAAAAACCAATCAAGATGTGTGACGATGATGTTGCGG
>OZ023323.1:31938327-32133893 GCA_964007375.1 Ophion obscuratus
CGCACGAGAACTTCGAAATTTCCAATTTTCGCAATTTTCTTTGTACTGTACTCACACATAAAATTGACGCTTTGTAAAATTTTCAAAACAATCAATCCCTTTTTCTTTAGAAATAGATCTTTCAAATTTACCTCACACTTCTGACCAAGAATGATAATCTTTGTTCTCATGAAATAATTCTTTAAAGCTCTTGTTCGTAAACAAAATCATAGGTAGTTTTATTCGTAAAACTGATATAGCAGCTGCTTTCCGCGCATCGCAATGTGTCCTACCGTTGGTCTCGTTTGTCAAACTGCGGACCAATCGTAGCTGCACTCTGTGACGAGCGACGCCATAATACAATAATACATAATAGGACATATCGTCTAATTAGTGTTTGTTGGAAATTATTATAATAAATTATTTAGAAGCTGTAACAATTCACTGTTTATTTTGTTTTTTTTTAAATACAAGGCATTATAGTGCATGCGAGATTTATTTTTTGGCGGAAATTCTGAATTTTGAAAACCTTGAGCGAACACTAATATTCATTGGCCGGCTAGAGGTTTCGCGAGGTTGATTTCAAAATTATAAAGCGTAAAAATCAAGGGTGGACGAAAAAAAGTCGATTTTCTCATGAAAATTTTTCATGAAAATCTCTGAATATTTTTTTACTGCTCGCAGCTTCCGCGACAATTTTTTTTCTCTCAAGAAGATAAGTGGATGGTGAGAGAGAGGAAAAAATAGAGCTCGAAATTGTGCCACCCTAATACTCATGCAAGGTGTTGCATGGATCTCGAAAAATATTGTTTGAAAATTCTGGTCACTTGTTATTTTTTAATTAAGAAAAACAATAATTCGATTTTTATATTTGATATATATTCTATTTTTTAATTAAAAAATCGAATAATTTTTACGAAAGGGTAATTTCAATATATTTTTTTATTAAATTGATATTTAAAATGTAATTTGAGTTCTGATTTTTTTTAATTTGAAATTCTATTTAAATATAATTCTGTTCTATATTTTTTATATTTTTATTCGTCATGAACAGAAGGCACTAAAGTTTGTGTATTATCCTACTTTTCCCAAAAGTGATCGATCTGGGGCATAATAAAGCTATCGATCAATAAATCTTTCTCTTTCTCTCTCTGTACACACGTGTACCTTGGTCCAGTACCGGAAGCTTCGACGGCCGAATTCTCAAGAGCGAATAATTCCTAATTTCAACAAACGATTTCTCCGGTGTTAATTTCCTTCCCGATTTCCTAAATACTTCTATTACGACCCTTCTCGTGGATGCAACTTCCGGTAAAGGTTTCTTCTTCCGGAAGAATAAGCGCGCGGAAAAGAAGAGAAGCTTTGACAAATTGCCTGACTGGTTGATATTCTTTGTTTGGTTTTCTTTGGTACGTAACTTCCGGTAGAGGCTTTTTTTAGAGCGATAAGCGCGTGGGGAAGAAGCGAAGATATGAGAAATTGTCTGACTGGATGACATCCGTTTGGGAATAAGAATGATACGTATTTTCCGATTGTGCGGATGGTAGCGCTTCGAAGTAATCGATGCTGCTGGCAATGTTCGAAACACCCGTCTTCTTCACATTTTCGAGCACACATTTTTCGTCGGCTCTTCCCCAGGCAGCATGAATGTCCAATTGACGTCCATAAGTTACCGTTGTCAGGTTACCTTTAAGACATGACCGTAAGATAACTATTCGACATGTTTCAAATGACATCCCGTATAATGCTGCCGTAAAGTTACCTTTTTTATGATATTTTTTGGCGATGAAAATGGATCTCTAAAAGGCATCCGAAAAAATTATCCAATTGATGACTTTTTAAGTTATCAAAAAGTTATCTATTTATTGCTATCTATTGTATCTTGTTCAACGTTGTCCAAAGGATATCATAAAAACGAATTACAATAGGCGTCTTTTTCATGACATCTTTCAGATATCGGTAATATGCTGTCTTAAAAGATATTTGGTATTGGTGGGAAGTAGTACAAAGTTATCCAAATGTTGTCCTAAAGATGACATCCAACGGATCAGATTTGTCATAGTGCGAATATAATGTGTCACCGTTTCATTTTACCGGCAAAAAATTCCGTGTAACAATAATTAATCGAATAGACACAATGGTTGAAATATTATATACGTGAGTGCCTTTTATCTTATTATTCTTTTCGCCTCTGTGAGTACATGCATATATTTAATGTACTGTGTTTTTATTCTAAAAGCGTACGTCTGCTTTTTAGGTTATCCAAGGGATCGTTTGAAGTAGGTATACTTCGAATATCGACTACAAAGTTCGAGTAAGTACAATATTCTTTTTTATAGTTTGTATTTCTATGCATTTTGTCCTATTTCTATGCAAATTCGTTGAGGCACATATCGAAGCACTCGTCAAACCTAACCTCCGCTGTCACTAATTTTACTAAGATGCATGTGCCGTAAAAAGCCCTAAGGACCCTAATTCAGGGTTGTCGATTCGCATTGCCGAATCGTTGAAAAATAGCTGCTTTCCAGATATATGTGTTTGGTACATATATATATTTAAGTTAGTTCCATTCTTTTCTAATAGCATATGTTCGTTTTTTAGATATTCAAGGGATTGTTTGGAGGTGACGTTGTTATTGGCAGAGGACTTCAACATTATGTAAGCATACTTTTTTCTACTTTATATTTTCATGCATTCAAATATATTACAAAAGTTTGGAAGATAGTTTATCTATATAAAAATTATGGGTCCACCGCTGAAGCCTTTTCTCGAACTGTCACAAAGACAGCAAAGGCGGAGAGCATCTATTGCATTAGAAAGTGACATGAATTTAGTATATCGTGTAAATGAAAAATCCGAATGCTGCTGTATTGCTACTCCTGTCGATGTTCGCTATCAGACCGATCGGTTCTTTTCGATATTTTGTGAAGTAGTTCGCTGTACAGTAGCCGTCACACGTTTAATAATATATTATTGATAATATTTGTTAATTTTGTTTTTCAGATGTAAGAAGCGTTTTTGCTGACGCAAAGTTAACGGAGATCGAAGCTCGCATTGCCGACTGACTTTGATGTCGGGGGACCGCATAAAAGCGGCACACATTGCGACCACCAAAAGGCGTGATCGTAACAGCAAAGTCCAATAACTACTGTACCACAACTTTTTAAGCATTTGAATATTAAATTAATTTTTATAACATTAAATTATATTTCAATTATAATGAATTAGTTGATGCTTTATTTATAAATACCAAGCCCACTTCGAAATCGGCATAAAAATATCTCATCAATTTCTTATTTATAAAAATTAACTTATTAACAGTCTGGAATATTTAATATAGCTTAATAGAACCCATTTTTAATTATTGTATGGTAAGCATAGTTGATGAAATTTTTTTTTGCAACACGAACGAGCATATGTATACGCACGTTCGTGTTGAAAGTAACAAAAAATGTGATTATCTATGCTTATCATATAACAATTGAAAATCGGTAATATTGAGCTAAATTTAATTTTCTAGACTATTAATAAGTTGAATTTTTATAAAGAAATGAATAGGATATATATATATATATATATATATATATCCATTATGGCCAATAAATAGATATCCTTTCGATAGTACTCTTCGATGCCGTTTAGATGTCGTTTTGTCAACCTTATTCGGATGCCTATCGGACGACTTTCAGATGGCAGTGGTGTCTTGGCATTTTCGTGCCTTTAAGAGGATATCTTTCGGATATATCGATTTGGTGACTTTACGCTAACTTACCGACAACCGATAAGAGTTAACCTTTTGTTGACACTTTGTTAACCATTAAAAGTTGCCGTATAGTTAACTATCGGACACGAATAAGTTATCTGCTAAGCGGACATAAGTGATACGTTTTGTAATACAAAACGGCGTCTTTTTGAACAACCAAAAAGATATCCGTATCCGTTTCGCATATCTTTTGGATGCCATATGGATAACATTTTGCTACCTGGGTCATCACTTGAACTCTCACCACTACAACGCACAATTGCGAGAATTTCGAATAAGAGCGCTCTTTTCCCGCAAACCGAAAGTAGCGGCGCTCGAGACTCGTCGCAATTGCCCGAAGCAAAAAGTCCCTAGGAATTGTAGTTGTCGAGCGCAGCCGCGAATTTGGCGCGCATTTTCGCCGCAATAGAAACACATTTCGTTTTCGCGCAATGACGGCCGAGAGTATTTTCCTCCTCGACCGTTTCGCGTTTCGTATGTCCGACAAAACTTTCGTCCGCTGGCAATTTCGTTGATCTTCGGCTCTTGCAAGAAATAAAAATGGCTACGGAAATATTAAGTATCATCGCCGACAATACGGAGACTCGTGAGTTAAATTTTGAGGTTATCCTATCGATACTCCGCGGGGGTCTACGAAAAAAAAACACCCACAGTACGCAGTCGCTATTCTTTTTGCAGCAACAGGTCCTCCGAAAGACTCAATTACCGCGCCAAGTCCGGAAGTTGAAAAAACTTTAGTCTCAGAAATTGAAAATAAATTGCCGATCGATCGGACGGAAATCGACAGCACGGAAAGCGTCGTCTCCAACCTCAAAGTCGTCCAAGTCGATCAAGTAAACAATGGGAATGTCATCGCCAAGGTCAGGAAAAAGTATAGATATTTTTTGGACAGCGATTCCGAGGAAGAAACAATTGCCCTGGGGCAAGACGAAAGCGACGCGTGCGGAAATATTTCCGCGAATCCCGGGTCGGGGGGAAAGAAACCCAAACGGTTGGTGGACAGCGACTCCGACGAGGAAGAAATTCTCGTTGGTACGAACACAAATAACGGGGGTGATAAATCGCCTGGAACTGATACTCAAAAGCCGTCGGTAAGAGAATCAAAGACGGAAACTTTTGGAATTTAAAAAAAGCTTGTTCGCATGGCATCTGAATTATTACAGAAGACACTCTGCATGTATTTAAAAAAACGATAAAATCGACCTTCCGTCAAACAGTCAATTTACCAACGAAAAAAAAAAAATCAGTATCATTGAGTTTGCCAATTTCGTTGACCAGAGTCACACCGTCATTTTCTTCATCCGCAGAGATTCCATACGATTATCGACTCCGACACAGACGACGAGAGGCTCAAGGATCCTGAACAGAAAGACGAAGAGTCCCGTGGCGCTGAACCTGAAAGAAAGATCATAAGCGTTAGTTGTCTGGCCGATATAGAGAAATCAATTACGATCAATTAACGTAATATTTCCAGCAATATTGATTTTACTGGGGAGACTAATAATTCATCGCTTTCCTGCAGAGAAAGAAGATCGGTACTATCCTGGACTCAGAAAGTGATGACGATTCCGATCGGGCTTCGCCCGTGGTGGAGGACAAGGAGACAACATCCCGAAGAAAAAAAGGGACAGCCGAAAAACCCGAGGTGAGGAAGGAATTTTCCCAAACATACCGGAAGTCCCGTACAACTGGCTTTTTTGCATAGAAGTCGAAACTGAGCGATCTCGTTGACGCGGACTCCGAGGACGAGGACCGTAAACCAGTCGAGGAATCTTTCAACGAGGGAAATGAAAACACAGCGGCTGGAAAGAAGGGCGCAAAGTCGAAGAAACGCACGGTAAGTGTTCCTTTTCACGACACTCGCCGTTATGTCCATGCTGAATGTAACGTTTATTCCAGGGATCCGCACGGGCCTCTAAAGACGAGGCGATGCGGCAGATTCGCAGTGAGACTCAGAGACTCATACGAACCTCCGCTGTATCGTTGCCCTATCACAGGCCGAAGCAGCGCTCGCTGCAGGATTTTCTCAACCGGAAGAAATTCATTCCTGCTCTACCGGTAGGCTTGACAACCGCGGCCAAGCTGAAAATGTCTTCGGAGATAGTTGGGTGAGGATACATCGATTATTAAAACTTTAGGCCACAGTAACGGGTGTAAAATCATGTGCGAAGTTAACAATTTTTTTCGTATGAAAAAGTGATTCACTCGTTAAATTAATTACACATCTATTTAGTATGAATATCAAGCTGTTAGAAAAAATATATATATTTTTTCGATCTACAAAATGGCCGACTACTAATATTTTCTTTTGTTATCTTTTTTTTAGGCGCTCCGCGGCGTGACATTTAGCATCCACAATTTTTTATCTAGAACGAAAAACAAAAATTCTCGTCAATCTAAATTAGAATACCTAGAGAAGTACGTACGGAATTTAAAAAATATTGTTTTATTCAAAAGTTGTAGGTATTTGAACTTAAGAAATGAATTTTCAGTGAAAAATTTCGTTCTAACTGCTCATAAACTGCTCATAAAATGAAAAGTTTTCGATTCATCATAAATTCTCTACGTACGTCTCTGCGAAATGCAATTAGGAATATAACTTTTAACTTTGAAGTAAATCGAGTGAAAATTGTTGAAGTTCCTTGTCACGCCAATTGGAAAAAAGCTGTTTCGAGAAGTTTCGAGTAGTCGGCCATTTTGTATATCGAAAAAAAAATATATATATTTTCTAACAGCTTGATATTTATACCAAATAGAAGTGTAATTAATTTGATAAGTGAATCACTTTTTCGTACGAAAAAAATTGTTAAATTCGCACATGATTTTGTACCCGTTATTGTGGCCTAAGGCCTTAAGAATCAGAATTCGTAAAAATCTGATATTTATTATAAATATCGAAAATATCCGATATTTTATTGCTATCCGATCTTTTTACATTTATCAAAATAACCCCTCTATTTTTGTTGTTTTTTAGAAATGCTTTTTTATAGCGTGTTGCGAATTAAAAATGGATGTGAAAATAAACTTCAATTTTGATTATTTTAATTGTTTTTTTACGACAATCAGTGTTACACATTTAAAAAATCAAATCTATCCAACTAAAAAATAATTAGTTTCTCTTTTTACCAAAAAAAATCGACAGTTGAGATAAAAGTTCCTATTCAACTTTTCACATTCAACATTCACAACATTGTTGTACCCTATGTAACAACTTTATAATGTGCACACGCACACATCAGACCTTAGCCAACCAAGTCTCAATTTAACATCATATTATTATCATTATTCATAGCACAACTAACATCTTGTTTAAAACCGTTGTTATTCCACAAATGAGAACATTGAGAACAAAGGAAGAAAATCAGCTAGTCGAAAGGCAACGGTATTCTTACAAATGTCGGCACTTACAAAAAAACATTGGAAGCCTTTTTAAGCCTACTGACGACAAATACATAGATACGTCGTCATAGTTTGGAATTTTAAGGAAAGTTTCTACCTTGTTGGGCCAAAAAATGTTCGATTTTTCACCAATTTTTTATGCAAAAAGTATTAAATATAGAATGTTGATATTTGGTATACTGACTAAGCGGTCTTTATTGAACATCAAAATATTTTTTCAAGTTTGACAAAACAAGGCGGTGGGATTAGGAGGAACTACGTATGTCAGTGCATTGGCGATGACATTCTTCGCTTGCGGAAGTCCTTAGTCCCGGACAGATGATCTGAAGCAACAAAATCAAACGTATTTTTACTTTGCACAATATTGTGTATAAGTTGAACTAGAATCAAGAAGAAAAATTGAAAAACAAAAAAATAGTGAGCAAAAATACTGCCAAATTTTTTGGAAAAAACAATCTTCCTTCCGAACGCTCACTATTTTTTTATTTTTCAATTTTTCTTCTTGATTCTAGGTCAACTTATACACAATATTGTGCAAAGTAAAAATATGTTTGATTTTTTTGCTTCAGATCACTTGTCCGGGAATTAGGACTTCCGCAAGCGAAGAATGTCATCGGCCGCGCACCGATATACGTAGCTCTTCCCACTCCCACCACCGTGTTTTGTCAAACTTTGAAAAATATTTTGACCTTCAATAAAGACCGCTTTGTCAACATACCAAATAGCAATATTCTATATTTAACAATTTTCGCGTAAAAAATTGGTGAAAAATCGAACATTTTTTGGCCCAACAAGGCAGAACCTTCCCTTAAAGTCGAGTCAGGACAGCGTGATGTACAGTTGCATAATGATCGAGATATTTTGATTAAAAAATGCGCATTTTTGTTGTATTTTAGGATAAATATCAATGATATACGTCCAACGTAAATATCAATGGATATATCGTATACATATCACTAGATATACATCATGCGAGCCCTGTTAACGATGTAGATAAAATTCTTAAACTCCAACCCTCAGTAACTTTTAATTTTCCCTTGACACCCCCGCAACCCCCAAAGATTCCCTAAGCGCCTGACGTGAAAACGTGCAAGCTAAAATTCGTAAAATTCCACAACAGCAAAGTGTTGGAGGAGAAGGAGAAGGAAGCCGAGATATTTTACAAGTCGTCGGATTCCGAGGACGAGGAGACGAGTCCCGTGCCGGTGGAGGACTCGCGCTCGATGTCTATCGAGGAGACGCAGAGGATAGCGAAGAACGATGTGCAAAACGCCCACAACAAGAAGGAGATAATAAAGCAGGGTGGTGTCGACATAGGAGTGCCCCGTAAGTTGTTCGTCGACGAGCCGGGTCACCGGATGGAGGAGGACGACGCGGAAGAGACGGCGGAAGGTCCGAGCGGCGACGAGGACTCGGCGCGAGTCGAGGCGCGTCGATCGAAGGAGGCCAAGCCAGGAATGCGGGAGGCTAGCGCGCCAAGGAAATTATTCGCTTGTGATTACGACGAGGGTGTCGATTCACCGCCCAAAGAAGCGGACACATCGTTGATAATGGAGGAAGCGCCAAAGCCGGACGATGAAGTCGACGAGGGTGTGCACTCGTTGACCAAGAGCAACGAGGTCTCCTCGTCCAGTGACAACGACGCGAATGACTTTGCCCTGAGGCTTGCGACCTCCGCGTTGACCACGAGAGCCTCTCCGGCGGACACAATCGAGTTCCGCCAAGTGGAGAAAAACGAGTTCGACATATCGGAAACTCCGTTTCTGAGCAACAGAGAATACGCGCGATTGAAGGAGCAAGAAAAGTCCTCGAGAGCGTCGATCGATCGAGCGACCACCGAGGAGCCGCGAGTCTTCGGCGACGTCGTGGGTCTTCCGCCTCCGGAAATCGAGGCCTGTCCAACGACCTCGAGTGTGAAGAAAAAATTGCTCCCCGCGCTGTCGAGTGTCGAGCCGAAGTTGCGCGGCTCGCCGGGCATGATGATCGACTTCTCGGACGACTCGAGAGACAAGGAAGGCGTGCGCAGCCTCGTCGATCGTTTCCTGCGACACTCCGCCACGAGCAAAGCAACCCCGAGCGACAAGAATCCCGTGACTGTTTTGCACACGGAAAAGACGGCCGACGGCGCCATCAAGCTCGTGGAGGAAATTCTGCCCTACAAATTGCCGGTGGCGGATGGCTTTACGGAGAAGGAGCTGCAGAAACCGGGCGCCAAGTACAAACGCCTCAGAATGGACCTGATCCAGAAGATGGCGAAGAAGCGCGACGAGGAGTGGAAGCTGAGGGAGCAACGCGAGAGGGACGAGAATGACGAGGAAGAAGAGGAGGAGGAGGAGGAGATAGCCGAGGAGGATACGGCGGACGAGGCGAGCACCGAGAGCGAGCCGGAAGTCGACGACATGCCGGCCGAGAAACGGAGGAAACGGAAGTCCCGGGACTTCGCGGACGAGGAGGCTGAAGTCAGCGGCGAGGAGGATGACAACGAGGAAGACGAGGAAGACGAGGAAGACGAGGAAGAAGCTGCGAGCGACGAGGAAGACGATGACGACCAAATCTCCCTGCGCGTCGACGACGACGCATCAGACACCGAGGAGGTCTCCAAGCCGTCTCGTCGCATCGTCAGCGCCTTCGAGGACGACTCCCAACCGGAAGCTCCGCAGGACACTCAGGGAGGACGCGGACGAGCATTGGAACGTACGAAAACCGACGTCGACATGTTCGCGGCCGGGGACGATTGGTCGAGCGACACGGAAAATGAATTCCCCCCCTCGCAGATATTGCCCCGCGAGCAAGCGGACGCTCGTAGTCACCTTTGCAAAACGCCCCTAACCGCGATCAACAACGTCCTGCGTTTCGTTTCGCCCATAACTCAACTGACCGCCCTCAACTCGTCCAACGAGACTCCGCGTCGCGAGAGTCCAGCCTCCGGTCAGGCGAGGAGAGTCTCCGGCTCGTACGCGGACCCAAAAACGCCTCGTCGGGACGCCGATGAATCGCCGATCGCGCGCGAGACCGAGAGCGAACGTGGAGGCTGCGGCTTCCAGAAGAAACTTTTCCAAGATCCGGCTGGCACGGTCAACGACGAAGAGCTCATGGGCCTCTGCTCCGGCAAATTCACCAGCGTCGAGAACGAGAAGGGACCGGAAAACAATCTCGGTAAAGTGACCGAGACGCAGTTGCTTCGATTGTGCTCGGGCTCGTTCTCGTCTCAGACGCTGTTGGACTTGGACGCCGAGGATAAACGCGAGTCGGGAGGGGACGATGATTCTCAGGACGCAAAACTCACGTACGATGATGATTCGTCCGGTGACAAAGCCGCGATGGTGAACGAGACTTCCCTCCAGGTCGATTCGTCCGACGATGAAGTCACCAGGTCACCCAATGACAACATTCCGAAAAGGAAAAAAGTACAAAAGTTGGATTTGTCCGACGAGGACGACGAGGAATCCGACGAGGATGATCAGGTGCTCGAGGAGGATCACGAGGACGACAAATACGTGGATTACGACTCGGAGGAGAACGAGATCGTCGTGGTGCCGAAGAAGGACATTAGAAAGGTCGCCGCGAATTTTCTCGAAGCTGAGGCCGAGCTGAGCGAGAGCGAGTGGGGCTCCGAGGACGAGGACGAGAAGGATCTTGACAGACTCGAACTCGAGGCAGGCGACGACGAGGATATCGACGAGGATCAGATGAGAGATCAGCTCGGGAAGATACACATGAGACGCGTGCAGGACGACGATCAGAGGGAGGTCAGAATGCTCCAGGAATTATTGTTCGAGGACGGCGATCTTCACACCGAGGGTAGCGGGCGCGAGAGAAAATTCAAGTGGAAGAATATAGGTATTTTTCTTTCTAATGTAAAAATTCTTTTTTTCCGCTTTTATTTCCATGTGTCCGTCTCGTAAAAAAATATGAAGTATTTCTAATCGCGCCCACCTCGGATGATCGATCTGTTACAGATCAATTGGCCAACGAGAATGATAATACCGAAGCGCGGGCCGATGACGCCGAGGATAATGGACATCCACTTGACGAGGAGAACGACCTGGAATGGCGCAAACAAAGGATAGAACGTGAAAAATTCATCGAGGACAAAATGGTAATTTTTTCAATACTGACCGTGTGAATATATATTAGGGTGGTGATTTTGGAAATTCTTTGTCCAACGTTTTTTTTTTAAATTTGTCCAATAATTCTAACCCACCCAACCGAGCTGTCGAATTTTTATATGAGAAAATGCATGCATTTAACATTTTGTTAAGAAAATTGTTTATTATTCCAAAACTATACATGATACAAAAATGTCATATGAGGTTTTTGTGGGAAATTTAATGCTCCACAAAAAAGGTGACTCGTAAAATTGTCGTGGATTTAATATTTATCACGTAATTAGCAAAAAACAATGCCAACAATCGATCATTATGGTCAAAACAGAAGTTTGAAGTCGAAAAACTGCAACTTATTTTTCGTATGCAATTAGAAATATGAAGAGATACGTAGCGCACTTAATAACAATATGTAAACAATATTTAAATTTTCAGTTTTATCAATTTTATCATGCATTACGATAAATAAAAGCCATCCTGCCTTACCGACAAGTATCCGTTCGACGGATGAGTTGCTTCCCATGCTTGCCGCAATCCTCGTTAACCTCGAAATAAATGTATGTCTACTGTTTCCACGTGAGGCATATGTCTCGATTCAGCGCTGGACACATGTGCTCGACAAATTATGTTTAGTAAATCGCGATGACGTTCCATGAACGTAATTTACGTAAAAATATACTTTTAATTGGTGATGCTGATTCACAAATAATTGGAAGCAAATTGCCTTCAAAATTGCAGGTGTTAATAGCACTTTTTTTTAATAAGACTCGGGTTCTAAAATTAATGATACATGAAATTGCCACAATAACTGCCAAAGAAGTGTTTGTGTTTTGGGATAAAGCCGGTATACCAGTACAAACTTTGCCAGAATGCATTTCAAAAATCAAAAAGATACATGCACGCTGCAATCTATTGCAAAAACGTGCTGAAAAAAAAACATTTTTTTCATATATAAATTCGACAGCTTGGTGAGGTGGGTTAGAATTATTGGACAAACTTCCGCTCGCGGCCAATTTTTTTTTGTATATATGTTGATTACTTTCGAGGAACAATACCAACGAATTTACATCACCAAATTAAGAACCACCCTAATATATATATATACTCCAAAAAATTGAAGGAACAGAACATTTCTTCAATCTTTATAGTGTTTTTGGAAGCGCTGTGTCTATTTGAATAATGGTCGTATCGAGATAAAAAAAAAGCATTTTGAACCTTCAAGTTTGTAGTTTCGAGATCTTTTGGCAAATAGTTTTTATGAACTATGGTTATCGCGCAATCATAATGGCGGGAGAAAAAAATTTGCTTTTTTTTCAAGCTTCCACGGTCTTGGCAATTTTTTTTTCAGTTAAATCAATGCATAGGTCAGTTAGCTTGTTTATTCAGTTTCGATTTCGTTTTCTTTTGTCTCTCTACGTCAATTTTTTGCTAAGATATCTCACTGAATGAAAAAAGATACTCTTGTCCTTGATCATCTATATCTCAACAACCAATGATCGCACAGGAAATTGAAAAGCAGCTTTGTAAACTTAAATAAGTTTCCTACAAGAGACATTCCAAAATTCTTGTAAAAAAGAAATGTTTTTCACCCTTAACATTGATTTTAAAAAAGTATTAAAAAATGGCCTTTTGTGGTTTTTTCAAATTAATGTTAAAAGTGAAAAAATGTTTTTCTTAAAAATCTACGAAAAGATTTTGTAGGAAATTTATTCACGTTTTCAAAGCCACTCTTTAATTCCCTGTGTGATCATCGGTTGCTGAGATATCGATAATCAAAGACAAAAGGATGTTTTTCCATTCAAAGTCGGATATCTCAGCAAAACATTGACGTAGAAAGACAATAAAAACAATTTGAAACTGAATAAACAAACTAAATGACCAATACATTGATTAAACTGAAAGAAGTTCTCGAGTTGAAAAAAAATTAAAATTGGGAAATTTTTTTCTCGCGCTATTTCTTATGATTGCGCGATTACCGTAGCTCATTAAACATGTTTGCCCGAAGATCTCGAAACTAGAAACTTGATGCTTCAAAATACTTTTTTCCATCTTGATATGACCAATTGTCACATATATACAGCGCTTCAAAAAAACATTTAAAAATTTGAAGAAATTTTCTGTTCCTTAAATTTTTTGGAGTTGTGTATATATATTTTTAAACGTAATTCTACCCAATTAAGAGACTTACGCAATTGTTCTGAATAATTATCGATCTTTCTGATACCACATTTTACACAATTTACTGAGAAGCCAATTTACACGTGATAATTTTTTTGCCAATGTTGGGAGTATTTGCTTATTTTTTCGATGAATCAATTCAACCTGTTTCACAGGTTTTTTTTTAAGTCTCATACCTGAAGATCCCTTGGCACATTTATAAATGATTCATATTATATTGAATTTAGGCTGTTAATATTTTTTACGAGGAACTTTTCATGGTAGATGATATATTTATTTCTATTTATATAAGTAAATATATTTTGTATCTGTATATAATACATTAAATATACTTAACAATCATAATAATAATATAGGTACATTACAATATCATAATAATATACAATATAACCATTTTATGATATGATAATATATACGTTTATTATACATCATTTATAGATTACGATAAAAATTGCTACATCCAAAGTATATATTCAAAAATATTTTTGACCATCCTCCATTCGAATGCGCGTCGAATTTCAATT
Organism: Ophion obscuratus; assembly: GCA_964007375.1. Taxonomy (NCBI): domain Eukaryota; kingdom Metazoa; phylum Arthropoda; class Insecta; order Hymenoptera; family Ichneumonidae; genus Ophion; species Ophion obscuratus. The sequence goes on from OZ023323.1 coordinate 31,952,277, forward strand.
CAACGAATCCCCATTTTTCAGAAACAGTCCACAGATGAGATAAGCGAGGAGCTCGCAGTCGACAGTCAGGTTTTCCAGCTGGGCATAAAAGCCCTGAAGAGGGTGAAGTCTATTCAGACTTCTCAAAAAGAGGTCGAGGCCGTGATAGTGAAACCGATCGCCTCTCGCACCGTCCTCGACCTGGTCGACAGTCAAATAATCGGCCAGAAAAAGACGACGCTGCGCGTACGTAAATTATTGAGAAAAAAAAACCATTTTTTCTTGCCAACCAACAATTTCTAAAACTTAAAAATCTCTTCGAGTTACGTGAGAAGAAAAAGTGGTCTCACGTGTGGACTTTTTATCGTTGCAGAAAGCCGTGACTCGTGGCTCTTTCCTGGCGAGGGGCGACGAGTGCTTAGCCCGAATGGCCGAGCACATAAAACAATCGTCTGAGACGACGATCGTGACGCGCGCAAACCCGAAGAACTTCGTATTCGCACATGTAAGCCCGTCGACGATGGGCACCGTCGACGAGGCGACGGAGGACGATTCGAAAATGGAGGATTCGTCGGAAAACACGAAGGTGCGCGTTCTTTTTAGGCTTTCGAAGCCACTGGCAATATTTAAAATCACAATGATGATGTTATTGTAGGGGAAAAAGCGCAAATCAGCTGCGGGCGTAACACCGCGATCAACGAAAAAAGCCAAAATGGACCCGACCCGCACGACAGGCAAGAAGCTTTTTTAATTTCCACTGATTCGTTGTAAAAAGTGTGCTGCGGCGAATTGGCACATCGTCGAGTATTTACATTGAACGTCCGGACTTCCTGTATAAGTAGCAAGTATTTTTTTTTAATAAAAAAAATTGTAAATATAGTTAGAAACGAGAGATTTTATACAGTATGTACATGTCGAAAAAATAAAATATGTTAGCTTTTCGTACTTGTTGAAAGAAAAAAAGTGGAAATTCGTGCGAAAATAAATAATTTATTATTCTATTAATTTACAGCCTGATTACATCGATCTATGCGAGTCTGCTTCTGTCTCAATATTTCAGATTGCAGAGCACAGAATCGAGTAATTTTATTCCCACGTGTACATTTCCTCATTCGGCGATATTTTTCCGATAAAAACAGGGCTGTTTGATTATTTTCATGGTGAAGTTGAGGCGGGATGTACATTTACCACGATAAGAAAAAAGATTCCTTTTTTTTTCTTTTTTAATCGATAGAACCATATATGTAGAATATTTTTCCAAACTTTCAATGCGAAAATCGAAAAACTTCAAACGCTACAGCCTGTGAAGCGAGAGCACAGAGAGTCAGGCAGAGGCGGGCAAAAAGTAATTAAATTAAGGTATTCCTTTCACGAACCCGAATATTTAACAATTACCTGATTTTCGTCTATAATCAAGCAAAAATACATTCCAGTGTACTGATAAAATTTCAAGCTAAGTTACCGAACTTTCTACGATAAATTACGACTACAAAAATCGTCTTATTTTTACGGCGCTTTATGGAGATGGATTAAAGAAAATATGAATTATAGAACTTTTAAAAAATGTGACTAGCAGAAGACTTTTCGTAGCCGTGACGTTTCAGAGAAAATGTAAAAATGTCTAAATCTACTAAATTTGAGCGAATTTTTTCAATTCTAGGTTACCATTGGGTATAATAACTAATTGTGCCTTATTTTTATTAAACGTCACTGTAATTAAACCAATGATTTATAAGGGCCCTCCTCATGCCCCCACAACATACGGCCCTTCGCGAAAGGAATACCTTAACAAGTAACAATTACAATTACTACTGTAATTGATCATTTAGTTACTTTGTAACAGACGACTTGAGGAGTTTTGAGACAAATGACGAAATGTTACCATCTGCTTTAAATTTAAACCGTGAATTCTTTGTCATATGCTGAATGCACTCTCCAAATTTTAAATCAATCGTCTACACGTCCATAAAATTTACAATTGAAAAACACTTTTTAACACAGGGAAATGCTTATGATCAAACAACATAAGGCGTACACTAAAAAAAATTCAGTTGGTTTAACAAAATGTATCTTTAAATACGTTCAACTTGATTTTTGATTGGCATAACAAACATTTTGTTAATCTAACGATAGTTTTAGTGGTGTGAACTGTAGCTTATTTAGCTACAGTTTACACCACTAAAACTATCGTTAAATTAACAAAATGTTTGTTATGCCAATCAAAAATCAAGTTGAACGTATTTAAAGATACATTTTGTTAAACCAACTGAATTTTTTTTCAGTGTACATTATGACACTGATGACAAAATTATTATAATGTACTGAGTGAATTGACGGTTTTGCATAACATTTTAAACATTTTCCCTATGTTGAAAAGTGTTTTTTTCAATGATACATTTTGTAGAAACGGCGTAGACCATCGTTGTACATTTTGGAGGAAACATTTACTGTATAAATTTAATTACAATGGTAATATTTTGTCAATTGTCCCGAAACTCCTTAGGTAAGTTTTTTTTTTGGCATTAGTTACTACAAGTACCTAGTGAAATTTAATTCAATTTCTGTGTAAACTTCAAACGCGTTTTTCTCAAAATTGCATTTTCGAAATTGGCGTGCAGGATTACTCAAAAACTATTAAGACGATTGACTTGAAACTCAGTAGAAATATGGATAATATTGCTACCGTCTTCTTGATAAAAACGGTTTTTGAAAAATTAGAAAAAAAAACTACTTTTTTTAATCCAAATTTTACAGAATTTTTTCGTAAATTGTTGATTTTTTTTGTAAATGCGTGCCATTCTCTTAAAATGGCATCGTTCTTTATTTTAATTACTGTCGAATAAAAATTATTTATGGTCTATTTGAAAGAATATTTGAATTTTTTTGCAAATCAAATTCTACGGGCAGCCGTAGACTTTCGCCAGTCTGATGATAAATGAATTTCAAAAAATTGTTTTGGATAATTAACACTTTGTCTGTAAACCTGCGTATTTCGTGTCCGAGCCAAAACTACTTTCCTGCCGAGTTGTTTCATTTATTTAACAAAAAAATATACGAAAAAATGTATTCTATAATTTTATGATTGATATATTGAATTGAACGTTTCGAACACTAGCATGAATTTTTTCAAAATTTTTCGAATGTATTAACTGCGTGAAAAAACGGCAGGACTTGAAATACCCAGGTTTACAGACGGAAGGTACCGGAAAAACGTTTATAGCCGAAGTGTCAAATATACTATTAAAGTTTAAATATTAAAGTATACCAGGTGTGTAAATATGAAACCGGAATTTGCCCATAGGTGACGCTAGATGTCGATGCAGTTACCGACACATCACGTCAGCGGTGTCTTGTTATTGTATTGATATCCGACAACGATTTCCAACCCACAATAACACGAGTTTCATTCAGTAGCATTAGTTTATTAGAGATAAACATGTCGAGTTTTGTGCCAACAAATTACGATTTGCCGACAGCACTACTTTTCTGTTTTCATCTGAAGAAAACCGCAGCCGAATCGCATCGAATGCTTGTGGAGGCGTTTGGTGAGCATGCTCTCGGTAAAACACAGTGTTTCGAGTGGTTCAAACGGTTCAAAAGTGGCGATTTTGACGTGAGGAACGAAGAACGTGGACGACCACCGAAAAAGTTTGAAGACGCTGACCTGCAAGTCTTGTTGGACGAAGACGACGCTCAAACACAACAACAACTGGCGGATGTACCTACGGTAATGATATGATACTTTGTATCATATCATTACAATAAACGTGTTTTTTCTGTACAAAAATTCCGGATTCATACTTACACACCTGGTACGTAGAGCTTTGTGAATGTAGAATAATGATTTCTTAGTTTGGAAAATACCTCAAAATTGCTTAAGGTAGGATATTCATTAAGACAGGATGAAAATAAGCAATATTGACGATTTTTTTAAACTAAGAAATAATTATTCTACAATTATCAAACTTTCGGTATACTTTAATAGTATATTTAAGTATACGAAACAATTTTTAACAATGCATTCATCATCAAAATGGCGGAGCTGTGTCAGAGTGTCACAGCAAGGTCGCCGCGGGAGTTGCGAATCAGTGTGCAGTCTAGCCTTCCGTAGACTTTGATTTGCAAAAAAGTTCAAACATTTTTTCAGTTAGAACATGTATAGTTTCTATGTGACGGTAATTAAAATGAAGAAAATGCAAATTTGAGAAAATGACAGGCATTTGCAAAAAAAAATCAACATTTCACGCAACATTTCTGTAAAATGTGGATGAAAAAAGTTTTTTCTCAATTTTTCAAAAACAACTCTCGTCAAGTAGAAGGTACCAATATTATCAATATTTCTACCACGTTTCAACTCAATCGGCTCAATAGTTTTTGAGCAATCCTGCACGCCAATTTCGAAAATGCAATTTTGAGAAAAACGCGTTTGAAGTTTACACAGAAATTGAATTAAATTTCACTAGGTACTTGTAGTAACTAATGCCAAAAAAAAAACTTACCTAAGGAGTTTCGGGACAATTGACAAAATATTACCATTGTAATTAAATTTATACAGTAAATGTTTCCTCCAAAATGTACAACGATGGTCTACGCCGTTTCTACAAAATGTATCATTGAAAAAAACACTTTTCAACATAGGGAAAATGTTTAAAATGTTATGCAAAACCGTCAATTCACTCAGTACATTATAATAATTTTGTCATCAGTGTCATAATGTACACTGAAAAAAATCTCGATAATGCAGTTTTGAGAAAAACGCGTTTGAAGTTCACAACCGCTCCGAATTCCAGTGGTGAGGCACACCGTTGACGAGCTGTAACGTTTCAAGTTTTTCGAATTTCGCTTTGAAACTTTGAAAAAATATTCTACATATATAGTTCTATCGAGTTCTATCGAGAAATCGATTTTTTGATCATTGTAAATGTATATGCGGCCTTAATATTTCCCCGTCTAAATGTATAACCCGCCTTAAATTTCGACTGGCTACCGTGCGTGTGCTAGCTTGAGTGGCTCTCTGCGCGTTGAAATGAATACCCAAATACCCGCATGACGAAAACAGAGGGCAAGGGAGAGGGAGAGAGAGAGAGAAAGAGGCAATAGTGTGTCATAGAATAATATTCGTGCGCTCATCAGCTTTGTTTAATGTAACTCTATCCAATAATGCACATCGTCCGGCCTAGGGCAGTTGTGTGGAGAACCGGCTGGTGCTCACCCACACGCGTGCGCGTAGTCATCACGAATAAGCGCCAAGGTACAGGCATTTTCGCGCGATGAGAAATCGACGCCGAATAATAGTTGCCATTGTAGCTGAATATTCAAGCCCCATTATAAATCGAAGCCTTGGACGTCCCCCGGGCATGCCTCGTAGCTCGGGACGCACTCTCGTTATTCGACAACACTCGTGGAGGGCTTAAAAACAGAAAACAATATTGCTGCGGATGTTGCACCATGATGCATGGTAATTGGGAATATTTGTAGAAATATCTTTGTACGTAATAAGAGAAATAAAAAGAGATAGAAAAAGTAGAGTGAAAGAAAGAGAGAAAGTAAGAGAGACTGCGAATATGCTTTAATCTCCGACAAAATAATTCCACAAATAATTAAATGTTCAAGTAGGCAGTCTTCTTTTTTTTCTTTATTTTTATACCATTTCAATGTCGACATCGTAGTAAAAAAGTCTACAGATATTACACAAAGTGCAGCTGTTGAAAGTGTCAAGTGCAAGGGCATTGAAAATGTAATCAGGCTTTTCGGGTAATAAAAAACAGGTGCATGTGAAGAATAAGAGTTCGTTTTTATTATTTCCAAAAAATAAATATTGAGGTATATTAACTTAACAGGTTTGAGGTATATTAATTAACAATAATTGGGTTTCTTTGGGTTCGTTTGGCTTTGTTTGTTTGTATAATAATCGTTATATCATTTTTGTAATATATTTTAATTATATTTGTAATATAAGTTGCAATATAGCTTTCAAATTAATAACAAGAAATTAGAATTGGGTGGGGAGAGAGCATTTCTTAACCAATCAGAGGCATTCAGCATGTCGCAGCTCCCCCCACTCTACTACACACAACAGCAGTGGAGTGGTGGTAGCGTTAGCTTCGTGTGACATCCAGCTAACTCAGGCAACTGTATCCAGCCTACCTCAACAAACATTTACAGTTTTAAAAGCATTTTCAATGCTAAAATTCTGGAACTAGAACAGTTTTACTTGAAAAAATTGATAAATACTACTGGCTCTTCTCTGGAGGCGAAAATGTCCGAGGTCAAGACTGCGAACATAGGACGTTCGATTCGTCAACACGAGCTTACGCACCTTTAGTTCTGTTTCCTCATAAATTGGGGAAGAATCACTCTGTACAAGAGAGAGAGAGAGAGAGAGAGAGAAGTTTTACTGAATATTATAAATAATATGGTGAGCAAGGTAGCGTCGAGTAATGGGCGTCATTGAGGAGCTTTGGCGTCCATCAAGCTCTTGAGCTACATCACACACACAGGAATGGCCTTTGAGGCCATGGTGGCAAAGATGCTCTCTCTCTCTCTCACTCGCTGTGTCGGAGGATATAGAAAGCCAGGGGATAAGGGCGGTACGTTGGAGTAAGCCGATTAAGGGCACCGCAGAGCAAACTGACGTCGATGACGTAGGCTTCAACCACAAGCCGGTAACAGCCCAGGAGAGAGTGACTGAGGACGAGCGGAGCGGAGAGGAGAAAGAGCATCAGCCGGGAGACACATTAAAATCGCATAAAATATGTATGACTGAGCCGCACGGGTATTTGCGAGAAACGCGTGTACACGAGAGATGACAGCGCTTACACTCATTTTTTGTTGCTCTGAGAACTCTCTTTTTCTGTAACTATATATATATATATATATATATATATATATATATATATATAATGTATGAAGTGTATACACTACAGCAAACACAACACTGCTCTTGTGACGGTGCAAACAACGATAGCTCGTAAATATGTATTCCGAAAAAAATATATTCTTCTATGTCTTCTTCCCTGCAGACATTACATTTTCGAACTGAAAATTTATTTTTTATTTGAAATTTATTTGAAAACAAATATTTAAAGAAACGAAATTTGGGCATCTCTACAGAGCTTGTCATTAACAAAAATATGAATGAAAAAAAGTGAAAATATTTGGTTTTGTACACCATACTATGCACAATAAGTGTACCAAGTTTCAAATTTTTCTCATTAATATTATACTCGGAAAAAAAATCATTGATGCGCGGGATAAATACATGTATTTTACATTTAACATTTCTATCGCTCGGTGGCGCGTGTTCCAATTTTCCGAGCGTCTCCAAACTTTACATAGATTTTTTTTATACGCCTTTTTTATACGGCCACCCTAGTATATATATATATAGGGTGTCTTGTTATGAATGAATAATCCTGCAACTGTCGATAGGTCAGATCATGTCTTACTATATGCTGGAATTTCAGTTTACTAAAAGTCCCAGTTTTCGAGATAAAAATAATCTGCTTTTGGTTTTTTCGGATGCCATTTCTACAAAAGATCATTTTTTTACCCGGTTTTTTTAAAATACCCCTGGTTATTTGTTTCATCTAGAAAAGTCTTCTTTCTAACCTTAAATGTTAAGGAAACTTTATGAAAAAAGTTCTTATGCAGAATTTTCATACAAACCAATTCGATCATCTGACTTTGATAGCTTTTGCGATGTAAAAAAATGTACTACGCATATCGTGCCAATTAAAAAAGTTTGCTTAGTTATTGTCGATTCATATCATTAGTAGAAATGGCATGCGGAAAACCAAAAGCAGATGATTTTTTTTCACAAAACAATACAACGCCCAAAATTTGGAAGACGTGGGGCTTTTAGTAAACTGAAATTCCAGCATATAGTAGGGCATGATCTGATCTATGGACAGTTGCAAGATTATCCATTCACAACAGGACACCCTGTATATATATATATGTATATATGTTATTTAAAAAAAATTATTCTGCCTCCCTTTTTGTCATCCTTCAAAGCGCCTACCACTCTTATCCCTTTCCTCTTTAAAATAAGGAGAGTCTCCGAGACTCTCCTTATTTTTGCATCTTTGAGAATCTCGCAAGAGTCTCTCTCCACGTGCTCTCTTAGGATTCTGTATCTCTGCAACCTTCGTCTCAAGCATTACGCGTATTTTATTCGACTTTAAGGTGACTCGCTCAGGATTGCCTTCCTTCCGAACGATCGGAGGATCCACGTCAAAGTGGCGGATCTTTCTTTTTTCATAGAATCTTCGTGTTGCATGCAAATTGCTCGGTAAGTGGAAAATAAAAAGCAGGCGGAGAAAAAGAACCACGAGGCTGCATTTAAAGTACGAAAGAACGTTGCATCTAAATGGAAATTTTGTTGATCCACTGACGGAAAGACGAATGAGTTTTTTGAGAATTCTTTTTTTTCCTCTCAAATTCGCAGAAACGCGGGGAAGAGAGAATTAAAAACTAATGGAGCAATCAATAAACAAATAGATCAAAAGACCGTAAGGTAATCCTGGACTTTTTATAAATTTTGAAAAATTAACACCTCCAGCGGCGTCAAAAGCTGCTAAAAAATTCGCCAAATGATTTCGAACTCTCGTTGGTTGCGCTGAGTTAATCGGGAACGATTGCAGCGGCGAGAGGCTAGAGCCGATTGCGGGAGCCTCGAGTCTAGAGTCGATAAAATGATAATGGCGGAATCCTTATCGAGCGTGGAATTCGTTATGTAAATAAATTAATAAACAATGAACAATACGGTACGCGCGTTCTATGTTCGAGTATGGGTGTGTATGTGGCGATTTACCATTTCCGCATCTCGCAAAGGCCCCCTTAAATCCATTAATACCTGGAATAATTCAGAGTAATACGGTTTTGGTTGGAGCCGCGAAGTGCTCGTTTCGATCAGCGGTATTACGACCAACAAGCACGTATTTTCCTCACTCGTCATATTCAGCCTTCAAATTCGTAGTATCGGAAATTCGTAATTTTTTTACGCTTCGAGGAAAAAGGAAAATTATTTTAAAAAAACAAGATGTTATTTAATGTACTGAAACGTGGAACATATTTTTTTTCACCACGTCACCTATATGTGACTATAAATAAAAGCTTGGGGCGCTCAACTTTTTAAATGTTGAACAAATATGATCAATTCAGTTTCATTAAGGTATTCCTTTCACGAACCCAAATATTTTACACTTAATTGATTTTCGTCTATAATGAAGTAAAAATACATCCCAGTATACTGGTAAAATTTCAAGCCAAGTTACCGAACCTTTAACGAAAAATTACGGCCCTAAAAATCGTCTCATTTATACGGCGCTTTATGGAAATGTCACGCTAGCCACATTTATATCTAATAACTTATATACTAAATAACTCTAGATGCCTAATATAAACTGCTCACAGGTGTAAAAAAGTCTAAAGATTTCGTAACGACAATAAAAGCAGAGGGTCACCGAACGTTTAAAGAAAATATTAATGTTAAAACTTGGAAAAATGTGACTAGCAGAAGAATTTTCGTAGCCGTGACGTTTCAAATAAATGTAAAAATGTCTCAGTCTACTAAATTTGCGGGAAATTTTTTATTCTAGGTTATCGTTGTGTATAATAATCCATTGTAACTTATTTTTTTATTAAGCGCAATTGTAATTTACCGACGATTCAGAAGGCCCTGCTTATGCCCCCACAAAATACGGCCCTCCGCGAAAGGAATACCTTAACTGTATTTAATTTGGCAGAATAGTAATTAGAGAAATTGTAATCACACGTTTATAGCCAGTTTCAGCATTTTCATTTAACGGGGTCGTCTAGTGTGAAGGCCGTTTTTTAATGCTTTTTTGGCGACTTTTTTTTGAGAAACCATTTAAATGAAATAATTTATAAATTGTATATTATTTTTATTGACAGTTAAACAAACTTTGTGAATTTTTTGAAGTCATTATACAGAATATAGTCGGAGATACACCGCCCAATAGGAACACATATATAAAAAGAGGTGCTCCATTGCTGCCATGATTACGGCCGTTCTGCTTATCTGACATCGAAAAACCAAACGCAATTTTAATCGTGAGACTTGAGGCTCTACATGGAACTGAAATAAAGTTAGAATTCCAAAAAAAAATTTTTTACGCTTTAAAAAGAAAATTCAATCTTTCTTTTCAATTTTTTTCAATTCTTTTCTCTTTTCTTCTCTTCTTTTTTCTTTTCAATTCTTTTTTTGGGGTCTGTATAGCTGATAAAAAGAAAACTAACGAAGAAATCTTAATTATTTCAGTTCAACTTGTAGTTATATATGTAATAAAGATACTGTATAAATTTGAGCAGATTCAATCAAATAGTTTTTGAGATATCATGGCAGCAGCTTGAAAAAATCGTGTTTTGAGAAAAACGCGTTTGAAAGTTGTTGTATATAATTGATAATAAAAAAGTGATTCACTCATTAAATGAATTACACATCTATTCAGTATGAATATCAAGCTGTTAGAAAATAGATGTATTTTTTTTCGATATACAAAATGGCTGACTACTCGAAACTTCTCGAAACAGCTTTTTTCCAATTGGCGTGACAAATAACTTCAACAATTTTCACTCAATTTACTTGAAATTTAAAAAGTTATGTTCCTACTTGAGCTTCGCAGGGAAGTACGTACGGAATTTCTGATTAATCGAAAACTGCATTTTATGAGCAGTTATAATAAAAATTTTCACTGAAAATTCATTTCTTAAGTTCAAATACCTACAACTTTTGAATAAAACAATATTTTTTAAATTACGTACGTACTTCTTTAGGTATTCTAATGTAGGTTGACGAGAATTTTTGTTTTTTTTTTGTTCTAGGTAAAAAATTGTGGATAACAGACGAAAATGTTAGTAGTCGGCCATTTTGTACATCGAAAAAAATTCTAACAGCTCGATATTTATACAAAATAGATGTGTAATTAATTTTATGAGCGAATGACTTTTTCATACGAAAAAAATGGTTAAATTCGCATATGATTTTATACCCGTTACTGGAGCCTCACGCCTTAAGAAATTTAACGTTGTTTTACAGTAAATTAAATACAGTTAATATGTTAACGAGTTTATGTAAATTAAAGATTATATGTCTAAATTTTGAGCGCCCTACACTTTTATTTACCGAGTTTTTTTTTATTTTGCCGAGTTTTTATTTTATTTATTTTTATTATTATATATTTTATATATAATAATTTTATATATTTTTATTTTACCGATAATTTATTTTATTTATTTTACCGAGTCACATATAGGTAACTCGGCAAAAAATATTTTCTGCTTTTGAGTACATTCAATAAAAGCTTGTTTAACATTTTTTTTTTACATATAAATTATTTTCTACATTTTAGTCTTTATTCGATTTTACCAGTTAGTTGTTACTAGTAGTTTACAAGTTTACGAGTTTGTACGTTCGGAACACGGAATGCTTGTAAAAAATAATAAAGATTGTAATTGGGATTGAACTTTCGACTAATTGCTGCATATAAACTTTTCATATACAAACACAGTCGGCTACTACTTTGTTTGTATGTGTTAATGAGGTTTTATATGGATGATTAGATATCCCTAATTTTACATGAAAAGTTGAAAATTTTATGGATATTTTTTTTAAACTTGAATCATGCATTGTCGTCTTTCAGATGCATGTTTGCGAAATTTCAAAGCTCTAAGTAGTCGGGAAGTGGGTGAAATATCGGTTTTTCATCCTACGAAAAGTCAAGTTAACGGCGGGGTAAAGTTAATTCGGCGAAAAAAGGCATGTTTTTAATATTTTTTTTGGCGTAATGAGTAGTGTTCGTTTATTGAAAAATTTACATATAATAAAGTAACATTTGAACAACATTCTCCTAAATTTGCATTGCAAAATATTCAAAATTGAGCGAGTGAAAATTAAACCCCGGAGGCGCCTCGAAAAAAAGTTGGTTTGCGGTGTCCACCATAACTCGCAACAGAATCATTTGAAACAAAAAAATCAAAATGCATTTGTTAAAGGAGATGTTTCTCGAGGTAATGACGGGAGGATTTTTTTTTTCGATTTTTCGATTTTTCGTCGCACTTGGGAGCCAAAAACCCGATTTTCGCTAAAAAATCGGCTAATTTGTTGTTGAAAAATTAGTAATTATTAAACAAAAAACAAAAAAGCTCTCGACAATACCTGGTGAATTATGTGAAGAAGTACTGTGCAAAATTTCAAAGCGATTGGTCCAGTAGATTTTGAGTTATCGTGCACACGGACTTCAAATATGACAAGTCCCAGAAAAACGGTTTGAAAAACGCAGAAGAGAAGAGAACGGCATGGAGCAATAGACGCTCAAATATTCATAACTTCGTCAATTTTACTCCGTTCGACTTGAAATTTTAACACAATATTCTTGATATAGTATGCATTCATTTAAAAAAATAAAAAAAAATGAAAAAAAAAATTTAATACTTTACCCCGCCCTTAAATAAAATATTGTATAAATAGAATTCGATTAGCAATTTTTTCGCACGTTCTCTTGGTTGCCCAACGTGTTCACATTCATCATTATCAGAGTCATTGTGATGATGGTGGCAATGACGATGATCGCAGTGATCAATATTCCTGCACTCTCCGGAGGAACGAGTGAGGCGCCAAGGATGGAGGCAAAAAAAAACGATCGCGTTGATTGTGACGTGTCGCCGCAGTCTTGAGGCAGCGACGAGTTCTTGAGCTTCCGGGCTTTCCAGCGCGTATCTCAAGGGCCTCTCGTCCAATTACAGCGTGATTGTCCGAGCGCTTGTCCCTCGAGAGGCGCAAGATTAACTGCGAGAATTCGTCGTGGCAAAGACGCGCGACTCAATCCGTGGATTTGTCGTGGGACAAACGTTAGTTCGGCAAAGTGGCCGAAAATGTCGCGTCGCCTTACGAAATTTGGCGTAGATGCGCTCGTGGTGTACGTTCGGTAGCGCGTTGTTTCGCGATTGATTTTGCAGGTTTGCCAAAACGGAGGAGAGACCGTAAAGAAAATTGACAGAAAAAAATACGTATGATTATTATTTACGTCTCGCGCAAAACATTTCAAAGTGTCGAGCGAAAAGAAATGAACAAAAAATCGAGTTAAAAATAAACGTAAGAAAACTTTCTAAAAACGAGTTTTTATTTAAAAGGTAATGTACTAAAAAGTAAAAAATAATGTTCAGTAAAATTGAAAATCAAAACAGTATAACTACGAAAAAGTTCCTTCCTTGGTCACTCGTCATAGGTGCAAGTACTTAAAAGGTACTTGAACGTAAATATTTCAAAAATACGTAATATAAATTTTAAAAGCTCGAGGCGTCAAATGTCAAGCTTGTTTTTTTATAGTATTTTTACGTTCACTTTATTTTATTTTTTATTTTTTTGTAAAAAAAATTCTCGTACTTTTGAGGATGAGAATTTAGCATGACAATAGGCACACGAACGAAGCAAGTTAAATAAAGGCTTGTAAAAAGGGGGAAATAAAATGAGAGGAACAGAGAAAAAAAGTGGAGAGTATGGGAGAAAAAATAAAGAAAAAAAGGCGGAAAAAATGAAGAAAAAAAACTAGGAAGAGAAAATGATGAAATTTTTTTTAAGCGGAGAAATAGTGAAGAAAAATGATGAAAAAGGGTGAACAATGAAGGAGAAAAGGGGGAGGAAAAGGAATAATGCCAAGCTTCAAACGTTGCAACACCGTATGATTACTTCGCAACGACTCTCCACCTTGAGTGACACAATAATTGCGATTCTGCGTTGCCGCGTGTTGCGTGCCACGACGATAATTTCAACGCAACCGCGCTCGGCTCTATGCATACTCGATCGCTTGCGAGACGCGAATCTTCGCGCGACTTCCGGCGAGAAAATTCAATTCAAATCCTATCAACAATTGATAAGCCCATAATTCACGAAGGGGTCCAAAATCCCAACGAAAAAAGAACGATTGCCTCTCTAAAAAATAGAAGTGATTGAAATATCACCATCAAAATATTCCTTGCACGCGATAGTAGATAGTAGATATTAGATAATAGATAGTAGATGATAGATATTATGTAATAGATAACAGATAATGGATAAAAGATGGTAGATATAAGATAACAGATAGTAGATAACAGGTAGATAACACAAAGTAGATGGTAGATAATAGATAGTAGATAATAGATAATAAAAAAGGATAATAGATCAAAAACTCTTCTCAACCATTTTGGCGGAATATACATTTACGATGATCAAAAAGTCGTTTTCTTTTATTTCTATTTACACGATAGAACTACCTATATATGTAGAATATTTTCCCAAAGTTTCGAAGCGAAACTCAAAGCGAAAGCTTGGATTCGGAGCGTCCGCCGCAGGTAGAAGGGAGAGCGCAGAGGGGCAGGCAGAGATGGGCAAAAAGAAATGACAATTACAACTAACAATTACAATTACTGGTGTAATTGATAATGTAATTACTTTGTAACAGATTACACAAGTAATTAGTTGCCACAAGTATCCAGTGCAATTTAGTTTAAATTCTACACTGAGAAAAAAGAATCGTTGAATGTGCAAAATGCATTTTGTTGTTTAGAAATTTTGTTGCTTTAACAGTTTGCTTAGACATGCTAAATAAGCTACAGTTCACACCACTATACTATTTTACCACCAACTATACTGTTTCGTTATGCCAATCAAAAATCAATTTGAACGTATTTAAAGATACATTTTGTTAAAGCAACTGAATTTTGGATGGATGAACGAATTTTTTTTTTTTCAGTGTATGTAAACTTCAAACGCGTTTTTCTCAAAACTGCATTTCCGAAATCGACCCGCAGGATTACTCAAAAACGATTAAGGCCATTGAATTGAAACTTGGTAGGAATATTGATAATATTGCTACCATTTACTTAACGAGAATTGTTTTTAGAAAATGGGGGGAAAAACTACGTTTTTAATCCAAATTTTACAGAAATTTTGCATGAAGTGTTGATTATTTTGTGCAAATGCGTGCCATTTTATTAAATTTGCACTTTTTCCATTTGAATTACAGTCAAATAAAAGCTACACGTGTTCTAACTTAAAAAAATATTGAATTTTTTTGCAACTCAAAGTCAACGGGAAGCTAGACTGCACGCCGATTCGCAACTCCCGCGGCAACCTTGCTCTCTGCCACAGCTCCGTCATAATGATGAATGAATTAAAAAAAATTGTATCGTATATTTAAGGGATTAGGCCACAGTAACGGGTAGAAAATCATGTGCGAATTTAACCATTTTTTTTCGCATGAAAAAGTGATTCACTCATAAAATTAATTACACATCTATTTAGTATGAATATCAAGCTGTTAGAAATATATATATATTTTTTTTTCGACGTACAAAATGGCCGACGATTTATATTTTCTTTGGTTATCTTTTTTTTAGGCGCTCCGCGGCGTGATATTTAGCATTCGCAATTTTTGACCAAGAACAAAAATAAAAATTCTCGTCAATCTACATTAGAATACGTAGAGAAGTATGTACGGAATTAAAAAATATTGTTTTATTCAAAAGTTGTAGGTATTTGAATTGAGTTGTAGGTATTTAATGAATTGTCAGTGAAAAATTTCGTATAAAACTGCTCATAAAATTAAAAGTTTTCGATTAATCAGAAATTCCGTACGTACTTCTCTGCGAAATGCAATTAGGAACATAACTTTTAAATTTGAAGTAAATCGAGTGAAAATTGTTGAAGTTATTTGTCACGCCAATTGGAAAAAAGTTGTTTCGAGAAAAAACGCGTTTGAAGTTTTAGGTACTCTATGGCCGTGCCAGAGGTGGGTTTACGTAATACGCTCAAAGTCGGTGAAAAAACAATTTTCTTACTATAAATCGAATAGTAACTTATTCTTATGACGATAAAGCACCGTTTTAGCGAAAAAAAACGATTTTTTGAACATTCGACTGTGGCCTTACCCCTTAAACATATTATTAAAGTATACCTACAGTTTGATAAATGTAGAATGATTATTTCTAATTTTTGTTAATTCCTCAAAATTGCTCATTTTTTCCGTCTTAAGGGGCTATACCAGTGTGGCACTTTCATAAAATCGATTTTTTTGTCTTTTTCGACAGCTTATACTTTCCAGAATATCATTATCATTTATATCAATATCATTTTATCTTGCAAAAATCAATAGTTAAATCTTTACATGCGTTTTTCTCGAAATGAGATTTTT
Source organism: Ophion obscuratus (assembly GCA_964007375.1). Lineage (NCBI taxonomy): Eukaryota > Metazoa > Arthropoda > Insecta > Hymenoptera > Ichneumonidae > Ophion > Ophion obscuratus. The sequence continues at coordinate 31,968,452 of OZ023323.1, forward strand.
CAAATTTGCTGACATTGTAACTCAAAGAGCAATTATCCGATTGACTTTCAAATTTGAACTGAGTACTCTTAAGAGGGAATGATACCTCATCGCGGTCGGAAACTAGATTGGCTTATGATAAGCCAATCTACATTTTTTTCCTCAAATTCAGAAAATTTGAGGGGAAGACAGCTGTTCGTCTATCTATTTGACGTCGTTTGGCAAAGTTTCGACGGGATCTGAAGAGCCGTTTTCGAGATTTTTGGGAATCTATAATTGCTCTACAATACCGACCGCGATGAGGTATCATTCCCTCTTAAATATATTTACTCTACAATGAAGTAGGATATTTTTGATTGGATGAAAATTGACGATTTGGCACTTAAAAAACGACCATTTTTTCCACACTACGCCATTTTGTTAGATTTTGATATTTTTCGAAAATCCTACGTCATTGTACAGAAAATACCTTCCAGTTTAACGACTTCAGCTACTTTATCCTCCTTTATCGGTTTCTCCTCCTTTATCGGTTTCAGCTACTCAATCGGCCGGAATCATGTCAGCAGTGGAGGAACTTTTTTTTTCGGTGCCTCCGAAGGCAGCGCATAAGTCGCTTGGATGTCAATATTTTTCTATGAAAAAATTATGTAATATAGGTCAAATATAGCCAAATATATTCTCAATTTTCCGAAACATTTAATTCACTACTTTTCTTCCAAAAAAAATCCCCCAAATTTTCAGCGTTCACACTGGTATAGCCCCTCAAGTTTGTACCGAATACAATTGCACGCCCGCCTACCGAGGGCCGGAAACGTAGCTTTTTCCCCATTAAGGGGTTACCCCCACTTGCGATTTTGAAAAAATCGATTATTTTATTGCATTTTTTTGAAGTATAAGTATCTGAGAATATGTCCTGAAAATTTCAAGTCGATCCGAACAAAATTTTCTGAGATATGAGCGTTGAAAGAGAAGAATTCGTTGTGTAAACGACCGGAAATTGAAACTTTAAACGCGTTTTTCTCAAAATGGCATTTCTGAAGTCGGTGACCAAGATTACTCGAACACTAATGAACCGATCTTCTTGAAAATTTGCAGGCTTATTTAATACATAAAAATGTAGTCTTTAATCGTTCGATTTTTTTTTCGAAAAAAAAACGGCCGTTTTTTTTCGTTAAAATCGAACCATTAACTTTGACTCCCCGCCATTTTGTGAAAAATGAATATTTTTTAAAATCCTTCGATTAAAGACTAGTTTATACTTATATTTGACTAAATCCATCCGCATTTTTTTTCCATATGATCCACTTCGCCGCAATGTTGGTCACCGCAAACCGTGTATATAAAAACATTATTTCATTGACGGCCATTTGCCACTAAACAATGTAATATTTTTCAATAAAAGAAATTACCGAAAGTTCTTCAAGATGTGTTCTTTAAGATGTTATATTGATCGATTAAAAAAGTTTCGTAGTTTTCTTTAAAAAAATTCACGAAAAAGGCCTTTTTTTGCGCTACCAGTGGGGGTAAGGCCTTAAGTTTGTTCGCCGTGAAGAGAGTCCGAGGGGCAGAGGTCGGTAGGTGTAAAGACATCGTGCGTTCGTATCGTCGTTGCGCCCCGAGCCGTAGATTGCCCTCTCTCCGTGTCACCGCATTGTTCAGCTGCCGGGCAGCGTCTGTGCAGTAGCCCCGATTGCGCCGGGGCATTGGATCGTACCTGCGACGAAGAGCGAGCGAGTCCTCGCTGTCCTTGTCTTTCTCGCGTAAGGGAGAGAGCTCCGTGACACGTTGGTGGGAGTCGAGCCAGTAACGGTCACGATACGGGGGGATCCCGATTGGGCGGAGCTTAGGGGTATACGAGTTGGCGCATACGTGACGCGACGACAAACGGCGTCTGGCCATCGCCGGGTATTCTCTCTCGAGTTGGGCTTGTGCAGTTCGAGTCTCCTGGGCGCGTACCGCCGCCGTCGTTCATCTCACCGTGACAAATAGCCGCCCGAAAACAAAGCAACGCCGAGCTCACCACCGAGAACCGTATAAACGAGTAAGCGTCAAAGTTCATCCGGAAGTGCAAGTGTGCGAGGGTCTCCGTTCGCGAGATGAGGACGAGTCCGAGCGTGCGAAGAGCGGTGTTCCTTGAGTGAGATCGGCGAAGGAAGGAGTCGAGGCCCGCGAATGATACGCGAGGCGAACCGGAAGTAAGCGCCGAGGATGTTGCACAGCACATTGCCACGGGCGTTTTTGCCGCCTGGGCTGAGTTACCTGGGTGGTTATTACGGCGAGGATGGCCACGTGTACACGAGCGCTGCCCATTACGTGCCATGTCACGAGGATCCTTACGGGATGCGAATGGCTGACCCGAGGCTGAGCTCCTGGGAGAACGCGCGTCCGGTGAGCCCGAGTCCTCTGGATCTATCGTTGAAACCGGCGCCTACGTCGTCTTCGGGTACCGATGTCGCGAGGACGATCGAGGAGCGGATGGAGGACGGCGAGGCGATCGAGGTCGGCGACGACGACGAGGAGGAACTTCGCTTCGCCAGGAGCCCTGGGGGAACTTCCTCAACGGCCAAAAGACCGTATTCGGCAAGTCTCCCAGTGGAGGACACCCGTGGGGACACACGCGCGACTTCCTCTGTACACGGTTATCACAGTTACCTGGCGATGTTGCCGATCAATGAGAGCCGCGAGGCTTCCGGTCAATCCCCAGGTGCCCCGCGTCGCGACGATATCCTCCCAAGTTCGAAGATCCAAGATTACGAGGCTACGACGAACAAGAGAGAAGCCGAGGATTCGGCCTACGTTCTTCATCGCGAGGCTAGCCAGGATGATCATCGGGATTACCCGGGACGGAAGCCCGACAGCCCCGTTAATTCGGCCAACTATCACCAGTTGCTACTCACACCTCAACATCATCTACACAGTATTCACGCACCGATGACACCGCCCAGCACACCCTCGCCCCCCCAGTGCCCGCGCAGGAGGCCTCGCGAGGAACCGGAAGTGACGCCGTCCACGGCCCACGCTAACACACCGCGACAACAGAACGCGGCGGAAAAATCGAACAGGACGAAGAAGAAGCACGCGAGACGACTCAAGTTCGACGAAGACACGAGCAGCCCGGTCTCGGGCACCGTCATCCTCGGCCCAGACGAGGCCGTCGTCACTGGCGACATTGATCCGGCCTTCAACATCGTCGAGGTGACCGAGGAAGCACGCGCCGAGCTTGCCAAAATTGAAAATCGACTCGGTCCGTATCAGTGCAAACTGTGCAGGCAACTCCACGAAGATGCCTTTCAGCTGGCGCAACATCGGTGCTCCAGAATCGCCCATGTCGAGTATCGTTGCCCCGAGTGCGACAAGAGATTCTCGTGTCCGGCAAATCTAGCGTCTCATCGACGCTGGCACAAGCCGAGAATGCCAAATGCCGAGAATATCAACGGCGCTGCCGGCAACTCCGCGAGGGAAACGGACATCGCGTGCAACCGATGCGACGTGAAATTCACACGCGCGGCAGCCCTCAGGAAACATCTAGCCACCCAACATCCGGAAACCAACAACAACGTCGCCATGGTCAATCAGAACAACAACAGCAACGACAACGTATCGGCGTTCGAGGATCTCAACGTTTCTGCCCCCGGTAAGCCCTTGTGCCTACCCGTTTCCATGAATCTATCAAACGTCACGTTGCCAAACGAGTTTCCCTGACACCAATTCCCCGCGCGACCGATGCCACGGCGACCTGGCGTTTATTGGAGATTCGGCCTCGATCTCATGTGAACCCTTCGAGTGGACGGTGCCCTCTCTATCTCTTGAGTCTAACACGATTTTACGCATCAACTGAACACGAGAAACAAACCGGACAACGTCATGAATCAATCGCTTAAGGGGTTAGGCCACAGTAACGGGTATAAAATCATGTGCGAATTTAACAATTTTTTTTCGGGTCAAAAAAGGATTCACTCGTATAATTAATTACACATCTATTTGGTATGAATATCAAGCTGTTAGACATTTTTTTATGTACAAAATGCCCGACTACTAATATTTTCTTTGGTTATCTTTTTTTTTAGGCGCTTCGCGGCGTGATATTTAGCAATCACAATTTTTTTACCTAGAATGAAAAAACCGAAATTCTCGTCAATCTACATTAGAATACCTAGAGAACGTATGGAATTTATAAAAAAATTGTTTTATTCAAAAGTTGTAGGTATTTGAACTTGAGGAGCCAGTCCACTTTGGAGCCACGAAAAAAGGCTATTTTCGCGATTTTTTGAAGGATTTTACAAAAGATTTGGATATAAAAGTTATTGGACTTGGTAAGTAAAGTCTTGAAATACAGTTAAAAAAAATTTAATTCATCTTTATTTATTTTTAAGTACAAAAACTATAGTTTAACGTAACGCCTCAAAAATAGGTGGGCTAGGTAGCTCCATCACAACTCGGCAACGACTTGTCTGAAACAAAAAAAATCAAAGTCCATTAGATTCAGTATGACACCAGCTAAAAAATGACCCTCGGATATAAAGTTTTATCAAAAAATAAAAAAATGGCAGATGAAAAACGAAAAAAGTTTTTAAAAAACGCGTTTTGTCGCAGTTTTTTGCAAAAAAAGAGTAAAAATGAAAATTTTTAAACCATCGAGGGTCATCTTTTTGCGAATCATGTTTATGTGGTTCAAAATTGCGAATATGTGGTTCAAATTTCAAGAGAATCGGTTTATTAGTTTTAGAGATACGATGGACCTCGTTTTTGAAAACGTTGTTCCGAAAAAAACGCGTTTGACGTTTATACTATGAAAAACTCTTACCTAAACTCAATCGGAAATTCCTGCAACGTACAAAATCCCTTCTGAATGCTCATCATCGTCGATTTCTTCAAGTCTTGCTCACTTTCGATTTCTTGAAATTTTCAAAGTGAACTGGCTCCTTAATAAATGAATTTTCAGTGAAAAATTTCGTTATAACTGATCGTAAACTGCTCATAAAATGGAAAGTTTTCGATTAATCAGAAATTCCGTACGTACTTCTCTGCGAAATGCAATTAGGAACATAACTTTTAAATTTGAAGTAAATCGAGTCTAAAATTGTGGAAGTTATTTGTCACGCCAATTTGAAAAAAGCTGTTTCGAGAATTTTCGACTAGTCGGCCATTTTGTACATCGAAAAAAAAGATATATATATTTTCTAACCGCTTGATATTCATACTAAATAGATGTGCAATTAATTTTATGAGTGAATCACTTTTCCATACGAAAAAAAAATTGTTAAATTCGCACATGATACCCGTTACTGTGGCCTGAGGTCTTAATCACGGTACAAAAGTGCCACGTTATCGATTCGTGGTCAATCGTTGAGGCTGCGGCGAATTTCGAAATACACTAAGAATCATTTTTTCAGAATAAAAGGAATTTTAAATTATACGTCGATCGAATGGTGAAATATACTTGAAAGAAAAAATTAAGGGGACAGACAAAATCGGTGCGATGAAGTAAACCAAAAAATTTCAGACAATCAAAATTTCATTGCTAATTGCTCTTGTACGATTCCAATTTTTTTTTATGAATCTAATTTTCTTTTTGTCACTCTTGCATTCTACTTTGCGATTATCTTGCACAGGAATAGTCACTTCCGAAATTCTATTTCGTTTATAGAGCAACGTAAAAAAATCTGTGACGAAAAATCGTATTCGCCTTTGGCGAAATCTCTCGCTGGAGTTCGAAGGATACAGTCGTGCTTGCGTCATTTTTCTTTGCTATTATATCAACATTGACAAACGTGAAAACAAAGAACAGGCAATAAAAGTCTTTGAGCACAAAAATAAATAGAGCTTGGGAGCTTTGAGGGGAACGGGGAGTGGGGGGGGGGGGGGGATTTTGAGACGTTGAGAGGCTTTTGGGTCGTATATACGTGAGTGCACAATCAAAATGTTCTTCTGAAGAATGTTCTAGTCGTATCCGATCTAGTCTAGTAACGCGTCGACGCAAAGGTTGTATAAAGAGCGCGCGCTCCAGATGCGAAAAATCGTATTTAAAAAATGAGTACGAAAATTCGATTAAAAAAGAACAGAAATGATAATTTTAGTATAAAGGAAAAGGTAAAATTAACGAAAAAATCGAGTATTAAGAAAATGATGCCAAATACGTGAAGATTCGTGTGCGCATATAGTCGAAAAAAAAAACGTAATACCGCAAAGAAAATAATGAAAGTGTGCGAATACAATTTTTGTGTCATTGATAGAGTTTAGCGATAAAGTAATTGAATCGCGCATATCGTAGTCGATATATCTTGAACGTACGACGAGACACAGTGGCGCAGGTCAGTCACACAATTTCGTCGTATTTTTTCGTTTCCGCTTTTTTTTGTAAATAAAAAAAAACAATCTCTCTCGTGTGATCTAGTCGTGTAGATTGAAAAAGTTAGCTCGTAATTTTCGAGCGCGAGTCACAAACGATAACGATCGATCGAAGAAGAAGAAGAAAAGAAACTCGTGATTCCGTCGTTCTCACTATAAGTTAATGATTTCTGCGCTTTCGAAAGGAAACTAAAAAGCGGAATTTAACTCATACAGCTGATACATCAAAGATAGTTAAGTCGGTGGTAATGCGTAATAAAATAAAAACGCAATTAGCATAATTAGAGTTAGTTACGCAAAAGAAAAAATTTGCCTCGTCGCTTGTGTGTATTGTAAAATTAAAAAAAAATTCCTAGTCATTTTGAAAATCTCGTCTAGTCCGTCTAGCTAAGTACAGACAAATAATAATCCGAACATTTTAATTCGTATTCAAAATTCAACTCGTCACACACTCGATAGTCGTAAAGAAAGGAAACAACAAAAAAACCACTTTCTAGTCACAAACTTATAGCTCGTAGTCCATTCTCATCCAAGGGATTTGAATATTATTATTTTCTCGTTATTTATCATTTCGCGATTATTTCCTCGTTCCATTGAATTGGAACGAGAGAGTATGGTCTAGTCCAAAGAATAATTTTATTGAGAAACGATTCGAACGCGCGCCTTCGTTCGAATCATTAAAATTTAGTTAAAAGCAATAAATAAGTCAGAGACGATATATATATATATATAAAAATACATATATTAGTTTAAGTGAAGTTGTGAATATAATTAAGCATCGGTCGATTATTATTGATTGGTTCCGTCAACCGATAAATAATTGATTAATAAAATACAGCCTATATTTTTTATTCGATAAATTAATCCATTTATTTGTAAACGCGGTACTACCGCTCCGAAATGTCGCTCGACAATTTTAATTCTTCGCCAATTATTTGTCGAGCTGACGATTCGAAAAAGAAAAACGAAAATTAAGAAACCGAGAGCGCTCGCGTATTTTAATATTTTGGGAAAAAATGCAATGTTACGTTAAGCTTAACTGAAAAATTCGTTCTCAATGGTCGAGAGTGTAATTCGACGATATTTTTATACGCGCAACATTTTGTACTTGCTTCGGAATTGTTTTTTGTTCCGATTTGACTCATCGAGTCTTTAATTATTTCTTCATATTTTGTCTTTTCGTAATCTATCCAAGTACTCTTGTAGGTTAATACTTCTAAGTGTATCACAAATTCGCGAGCTTATTAAACATTACGATGTGCATATTGTAAGTAATGTAAGTATGATGGAATTATTTATTAACGATTTAATTGGTAGGTGAAATTTCACGTGAAATAAAATAATGATAAAATTGGGAGAGTATAATGAAAAAATTACTCCGTTCAGTGTTGACGAAAGATGAGGAAAAATAATTCGAATAGTAACGGAGCGCGAGTAAGAATTTGTCCGTCGATCGAGCGAGAATGAAAAGTGATCGATTCAATTGATCACTTCAGGTCAATTTCGATTGCACTCGAATCGTTTAAAAAGGACGACACCTTGTATCTCGATGTATAAATGTACCATACGAATGTGCGGAATATATAAATATTTATTCGTCACTTGTATCGCATAGTTTTAAGGTTATCTGTAACGATCGATCCTTGTCGCGCAAATGGAGCAACAAATTTACAACTTACGTCGATAAATAAGTTTAGCCCCGTAAGCAATGTTTTGTTCATATCTGTAAATAAAGCAAGAAAAACAACATCAATTACACTAAATATATACGAATCTTCAAATTGAAGCATCATGCGTGAGATTATCATTGCCTCGCTCCCAACTTCGATCCCAAATACAATTTAATATCGAATGCAAAACCTCACGAAAAAAAATGTCCATAACCTACTTTATCATACAAATCCCATCAGACTTCAATTATTATTTCAATGACAAAAAAAAACAAGAAAATGCGAGAAGGGCAAATTAATGCAAAAATAGTATTTTTGCTATTCTTATAGTTTGAAGAAAAAAAAGGCGGGGGAGTAGTTGAGATCGTAACGAGATTGCATGGGTCAACGTATTTCGCGTAGTATTTGGGTCTAATAAGTCTGTTGAAAAGAGTCCGATTGAAGGCGATATTGTCAAGGGATATGGTGCCGTCATTCGTATTACCTCGTAATACGTGTCACGATAATGGTTCCACAGAATCCATACAGGAGGGATTGGTGTCCTGTAATCTTTGCGGAGAGCTTTGTGTCCACTGAATAAAGGCGCACCAGTGGTATATACATATACAGGGTGTTCTGTTATGAATGGATAATCCTGCAACTGCCGATAGGTCAGATCATATCCCACTATATGCTGGAATTTCAGTTTAGTAAAAGTCCTACGGTTTTCGAGATAAAAATCATTTTGGTTTTCCGCATGCAATTTCCACAAATGACAAGCTCTTTTGACCCGGTTAAACAAAAGAATTTTTGGTTATTTGTTTTGTCTAGAAAAGTCTTTTTTTAACGTTAAATGTTAAGGAAACTTTATGAAAAAAGATCTTATGCAGAATTTTTATAGAAACCAATTCGAACATCGGACTTTGATAGCATGCGGTGTAAAATAATGTAATAGGCATATCGTGCCAATTACTTAAGGGGTTAGGCCACTCTAGAGGCCGAAAAATTAGGCTTTATGGGGATTTTTTTTTTTTTTTTTTTATAAAAACTACAAAATAAATCGAGATTACAAAAAACGGTGCTTATCATACATATCAGTGACTGTATACAATCATTTATTTGAAAAGATTAATTTCATAATGGCCGCTGTGCAGGGTTTATCTCAAAACTGCATTTTGTAAGTTGGCCGGAAACATAACTCGGACAATTTTCAACCGATCACTTGAAATGTTGAATATGTCTTAAAAAATACATTGTCTATGGAAGTACGTAGGATTTCTTTTTTATGTTGCATAGTTCATTTGTTATTTACAATAATCTGAGGCAAATTTTTGGCTGCTATAATAAACGCTGTACAGCCGCCATTTTGAAATTAATCGCTTCACAAAAATTATTGTATACAGTCACTGATATGCATGATAAACACCCTATTTCTACTCTCGAGTTATTTTGTAGTTTTTCTGAAGAAAAAAATGCCCAAAACCCTATTTTTTCGGCCTCTAGAGTGGCCTAAGGCCTTAAAAAAGTTACTTATAAGGAAAGACTGCGAGGTCGATCTCTGCGATTTCAATTAAATTTGGCATGGTTGTGGAGTAGGTGAAAATAGGCGACACGTATTTTTTTATATCTGCGGAACCCGATTTTTAAGGGTTCAAACGTAGCCTCGAAAATTGGGGTGTTTTTCTTTTTTCGTCGATAACGTTTTAACGGTACGAGATATGGAAAAATTTCAAATTGCTACAATGTTTATTTTTGCGTGGACTATACGTTGGAGACAGGAACGATAACGTTATCGACAAAAAACGAAAAACACCACTTTTTTCGAGGGTGCATTCCACCCCTTAAAAATGGTATTCCGCAGATATAAAAAAATACGTGTCGCCTATTTTTACCCATTCTACAAGCATGCCAAATTTCATCGAAATCGGAGAATACGAATTCGCAACCCTTGCTTGTTCCGCCGCTTAATACCCGCTTGCCAACCAAACCAGAGGGTCCGCGAGTGCCTGATCATGTTGAAGATTCGGATTCCTCTCTATCGTCGTCCCCGCAAGACAGCGAACTCCATCAGACTACTTTTCCTCAAAGTACGAAAAAAGACGAAAAAATACGAAAAAAAAAGAAAAACACGAAACATCGAGAAAATGTGAAAGTAGAACGAGCCACGAAAAAAAAGCAGCAACCGAATTAGCTGAAAATAAGTATAAATATCGAAATTTATTGGAATGTTAGAATAAGTTCTCGCTGTTTTTTTTCGTGAAAACTAATACTTTATTTTTTTGATCATTCCTAATGCTTTCAAGCGTTTCGAAACTGGTATGATCAATTCCTAATGATTCTGCAAGTTCAGCTGGCGTCTGACATGAGCCTTCGTGATGCCTCCAAATTCGACACATCAAAATCAGTATTTTTTAAGCGTCTAAATGAATCTCTGCATGTTGTTCCCGACAGAGCATTGTCGCCGTAAGTCTCAACAAGAATTTTGTGTGCTTCAGCTGCAGATTGTTTTTGAATAAAGTAGTGCAGTAAAATTCTCCACAAATTCTCTTTTTTTGGCACGAAATTTGACATGTTTGACACTATGAGGAAAAAAAAGTTGTTTAAACTTCGGCGGAATGACATACACTGAATTCCAAGGTTGCTTTTAGTACGTCTTTATAGATGCGTTACCATCTTACAGTACACGCACGCAGTTTTGGTAACGCCATCTGTTGGAAAACAGCGAGAACTTATTCAACGTCCTAATATATTGCGACGAAACACTAAAATATTTGATTATTGCCGATATTCGCAAATTCGATCGAATAAAAAATGATCAATCCTCGTAATTCTCTGGAACTTAAGGGGTTAGGCCACAGTAACGAGTTTAAAATCATGTGCGAATTTAACAACTTTTTTCGGATGAAAAATTTATTCACTCGTAAAAATTAATTACACATCTGTTTAGTATGAATATCAAACTGTTAGAATTTTTTTTTTTCGTTGTGCAAAATGGCCCACTACTCGAAACTTCTCCAAGCAGCGTTTTTCCAATTGGCGTCACAAATAACTTCAACATTTTTCACTCGATTTACTTTAAATTTAAAAGGTATGCTCCTAATTGCATTTCACAGAGAAGTTCGTACGGAATTTCTGATTAATCGAAAACTTTTCATTTTATGAGCAGTTTATGAGAAGTTGTAACGAAATTTTTCACTGAAAATTCATTTCTCAAGTTCAAATACGTACAACTTTTGAATAAAACAATATGTTTTAAATTCCGTACGTACTTCTCTAGGTATTCTAATATAGATTGACGAGAATTTGTTTTTTGTGGAAGCTAACTAAATGCCACACCGCGGAGCACCTAAAAAAAGACAACAATAGAAAATATTAGTAGTCAGCCATTTTGTAAAAAGAATTCCTTACAGCTTGATATTCATACTAAATAGACGTGTAATTAATTTTATGAGTGAATCAATTTTTCATACGAAAAAAAATTGATCAATTCGCACATGATTTTATACCCGTTACTGTGGCCTAACCCCTTAACGTTTTTTGTTTCTATATTGATGCAGCTTCGGATTTATCGATTCAGGTTAAATACAGGGTGTTTCAAAATTCACGTAAGAAGTAATTTTGATAGAAAACACAGGTTTTTAATAAAAAATTGTACATTTTGTATTGATTTATAAAGTATACAGTATAGGGTTATGTATGGAATATCATATCGGGTAAATGGCCTCCACGGCCATGATTTGCATGAAGATGTAAATCTTTTGTGAGGATACGCCGTTGAGGGCTTCTCGAAATGTTCAATTCTTGACCACGGTGCCGAATTGATAATCCTTGACTCTCAGCAACACTCTCACGAACTGCTTCGATGTTTTGTGTCCAACGATTCGTTGAAGGACAGCTAGACCGTATAAGATCGCTGATTGATCCAGTCTTCCTCAATTTTCAATTTGATCTCTTCACAGTTCATGAGGTCCGACCATTTTGTACGAAAATTGCGAACTATTGCTGCCAAACTTTCATTATTTAAAAAAATATTGCTCAACAATGAAAATACGTTGTTCTTTCGTGTAGCGCTTCATTTTTGATAATCCTGAACTGTCAGCTGTCACGCTGACTTTGTTTTCCGTTGGCAATGCTTTACCTCCCAAATGGCGCAAAATTCAAATCTTGCGGAAATTTCGGGACACCCTTTAGATGAGCTTGCTTGAGCTTTTTGAGACCCACTTGGCTGTGTGGAGGGCAAGAGGATGAAGGGGCGATCTAATAATCGCGAGTACGTGCCCGATTATTCGGGAATTCACGAGTCCGAGAATCGCGTCAACGTCGCGGGACGTTTTCTTCGACAAAGGCACGGAAAATCTAGTTAGTCCCGAGGGTCTCGCGTTCGCTCTCACTTCCCACGGGAGTTTTAGCCCGAACATCTAGACACCCTGGAACCCCCTCGGCCCTTGAGCCCTTCGTACAATCCTAGTCTATGTGAAAAACGGGCTACTTCGGCTCCCTCCGCTCTCCTCTCGACACCCTCGCGACACTATACAAGAAGCAATTTCTCAATTTTTCCCCGACTTTGTCATCTTCGCTTTGCTATTCGCCGTTGAAATAGAATTTTAGCCTCGAGTGGCTCGAGATTCGACGCGCTCTCTCTCTCTCTCTCTCTCCCTCTCTCTCTCTCCCTCTCTCTCTCTCTCTCTCTCTCTCTTCTCTCTCTCTCTCTCTCTCTCTCTCTCTCTCCCTCTCTCTCTCTCTCTCTCTCTCTCTCTCTCTCTCTCTCTCTCTCTCTCTCTCCCTCTCTCCTTATCTTGTTCTCTCACGCTCTCGTCGTAAAATTGCACGAGAATTTCTCCCTCATGGGACCCGCAGTACAAATAAGACAAAAGAATTTTTTGTTTCAAGTGAATTTCGAACCTTTCAACCAACACTTTTTCTTTTCTGCACTACGTTGCGTTTTTCCTTTCTTCTTTATTTTCTCGTGAATTGCGTCACGATACGCTTGAATCTGCAATAAAAATAGCCCCTATGCGATATTACACATGACTATACCGTGCACGTAAAAATACCGCAATACTGTTTACGGAAAAGAAGAAAATAGAAATAATTTGAAAAGAAAAGAGAAAATAGAATTGGCCTTTTAAGAGGTAGGATAATTCCCGGGCTGCTGGCCATAAGGGAGAGATGGCCAATAGAAATGTTTTATAGACCCGCGCAATAGATTTCACCTGTTACTGCTTAAGGGGTAAGGCCAGTGTAGCGGGGGAAAAAGTAAGTATATTTTGGGAATTTTTTTTAGCGGGACATTGGAATAATTCAAAATTCTGAAAAAGGTCCTTTATTGCACGTATCATAAGCTGTATAATGTATTGTTTCAAAGTAATATAAAACAAAATGGCGGCCGCACAGCTTTTCTTCGACGAAGCCTTTTTTCATAGGCGCGCGGTCGGACCAACGGCACCTGCAATTTTGAATTTGCAGTGGATGAATTTTTTTTTTCGATTGTATATGTGAATAGCTACAGAAGTACGTAAGATTTATTTGATATATTGATTTTTCCTAAAACAGCGCGTTTTTTTTAAATAAACGTTCAAAATTCTCAAAATAACATCATCCGAAAATTGTTTATAAGAAAAACTATTTAATATATCGTGAAAATCGTACGTACTTCTATGCAGAATGTAATTGTGAATATATAGTTAAAATTTCACGTTAATCGGTCAAGATTTGTTCGAGTTATGAGTCCGGCCGACTTGAAAAATGTAATTTCGAGAAAAATGCGTTTAAAGTTTTCGGTACGGATTGCATCGGACTGAGAGGAGCTGCGCTAAAATTCAATATAGAAGTATTTAGACATTTTTCCCACTTTAATCCTTTGAGTATGTCATTTTTAAGATATTAAGGCATAATTTAAGAAAAAAATCGATTTTTTGAAATTTCTACCGTGGCCTTACCCCTTAATTCGCTTCGCCTCGTGCGCAGGTGGAAGTGTACGAGCAAAAGTTTGGAAAAAAAATGTTACGTAAGTAAAATCTTTTTTAATTCCTCTGTCTACTGCTAAATGTTTTTGAAGGTTGCATGTTTTACATTGCGGTGATGTTATTTTGTAAAAGTAATGGTTACTTTGGTATTTCTTAAATAGTTCACGAACAGTGCTTTGTTACAGCCTCAAGATTTCGCATGTATTGTTTCTACTTGTTTACATTTTAGATGTGGCCATCCCTCCCAGGAGATGAGGAGAGATGGTCACGTACAGTCGGTGTATGATGGCCATAGTATTAGTTGTAATGTGTTCAAGTAATTCATTTTTTCTACATTTGTTTTAGATGCCTAATAAGTACAAGAGAAAAGCAATTGCTCTAGAAGGGAACTAGACTCAAGAACCATTAAAAGCAGCTATTAGTGCTGTAAAAAATGATGAATTGTCTACCTACGAAATACCTAGGAAGACCTTAGAAAGACGATACAAGAACAATGACAAAAAATGTTGCGGAGAAAATTATTATGAAAGTCGTCTCATCGAAGACTGGCTTCAGTGGATCGTGTGCCAACTTTGGGTACACAAAAATTATACTGATTTCGATTATATGTGTACTAGATGTGGCCAAAAGAAAAAAAATAAGAATCAAAACATAAAACCAAAGAGAAACCCGAGAGCATACTGGTGGGTAACGGGCTGTCTCAACTCTACTCCTATGGCCATCACACCCGGATAATCCGGGGGAGATAACCATTCGCGATTTTTGAAAAATTGTAATTTTAATGTCGATCTGGTAGCAGTTTGTTTTAATTTCGCAAATTATCTTAAAGTTAAAGGTTCAAAGTTAAATTACAAATGAAGATAAGTTAAGAAACGCATGTACTTTTGTTTTGACGGATCCTTGAAAAAACCGTGGCCAACTACCTCGGACTTACCCTACAGAGAGGATTTTTTTAAGGGCAAGAATAATTTGTCCGGTATGGGGGATGCGGAATAAAAGTACGACATTTTTATTAAGCAAAATGCATAACTAATTCATTTTAAGGAAAGTGAATTTTTATATAACATTGAATTTGAAAAAAATTAATTAAATTAAAAAGAACACTGTACATGAACCCAAAAAGTGCATACGCAAACTACCAGCGAAATGACCAAACTAACTTTAAAAAGCAAGCCTAATGTTTTTATATAACATTGAATATGAAAAATTTAATTAAATTAAAAATAATACTGTACTACATGAACCCAAAAAGTGCATACGCAAACTACCAGCGGAATAAACCAAACTGACTTTAAAAAGCAAACCTAATGCCCCTCCCGTCTCCCAAAAAGCCAAAAATATGTTAAAAAATTCTCGTCTCGTCACGAGGCTTTCCGATGGTCGGAAAAAAAAACCTCGAACATTGCTGTCACTTTCCCCGCTCTCTTTATTCGCGGTCAATGAACTTTGAGTAAAAGAAAAAATGATACGTCCAGAAATCTGGGTAGTATTTTACCCCCAACTATAGTGCAAAGTCTAGTGGGGAAAAAAAAACGAAGTCTAATGCGAAAAGGCGCAAGTGCTCTTCTAAATTTAGTTTCGAAACGTTTTATCAAACTCGGTGCGTTGCGAGTGGCGAGCGACGATCGTGGAGTACAAAAAAAAGAAGTAAAACTTTTTCTTCCGCTGAACGTACATTACCTATGGGAAAAACAAATCCGTTGTGTAAATCCGGATGTACGTAAAGTTGCTACTTTGCTGGGAAGAGTGAAGCATGAAAAAAAGGAGAGGAAAAAAAATAAAAAAATAAATAAAAAAAGGGCGGGTCGTTTTTACAAAAACCTACAACGAAAAATCATCCCTCGATCGAGCCCCTTCCAACCCTTGCGCGTACGATAAAAAAAAGGAATTCCTTTACTCGCGATGTATAATTTTATCTGTATGTCTGTTTCCCCATCGTTGCGACCGATGACAATATTTGTCCGCAAACAGATGATCGTAAACGACGTGGCTCGAGTGCGCGAGAAAAGGGACTTACGATTTTCGTCGGTAATATTGTCGCGCGCGCGCGTATGCGCCGAGGCGACAAAGCCCCTTTACGCCCGTCGCGACGTC
The DNA here is from genome assembly GCA_964007375.1 of Ophion obscuratus. NCBI lineage: Eukaryota > Metazoa > Arthropoda > Insecta > Hymenoptera > Ichneumonidae > Ophion > Ophion obscuratus. Next base: position 31,984,488 of record OZ023323.1, read on the forward strand.
CCGCCGAGCAGCAGGAGATCAAGAAAAATCGACGCGAACCACATAATTGTTTCCCGCGTGTCCTACAAGTACCGGGTGACCCTCGGGTGACAAGTTCTTCCCGACCCTTGAGAGCGAGGGTGTCGCGAACGAGGGATGGGAGAACCAGTCGACTGGAGATACTACGCTGAGAGGAGCGAGATGGGCGGGGGTGTGGAACGAATGGATGGATCCGGGCGCGCTAAAGGGACGAACATTTGGCCGCGGTCCGTCGGTGTTTCGAACTCTGCTACCTTTTTCGTTCTTTGCGCTAACGGGTTACACCTAGTTCGCAGCCGGACAAAAGAGGTGTTTTCGTGAATTTTTTTTGGGAAATTAGTGCAGATGAATAATATTGCAAATTAATAATATTGGTAAGACACAGAGGATACGAAGTATCCTATAGCCAAGTAAGTATACACTGAAAAAGAAAATCATTCATCGAATATCATTGGTGTTATTGAATGAAATTTCGTTGATTCAATTGTAAAATTGTTAGTGTCAATAATCGGATTTATTAGTCGAAACAAAACGCTATTGACTTTAATAACATGATAAAATAAAAAGTTATTTTTTTTCATTCAAAAGATATATTGTTAGCCGAGAACAATATATTATTGAAACTATCTAAAAAATTATCGGGATCAAATTATATAACTTTGAATGCATTTTCTGCAACGAACAAAAAAAGCGTTTCAATTCATAACATGAATACAGTACTACCTCCCTAAGAGAGCGGTCTAGGGCGGTTAGGGGAAGTAATTCTCGAGAAATTCGTCGCCGAAGCCTTCCCCCACCGCTAGGTTAGCGCGCTCGAAAATCGCGCATGTGGTAGCGTGTATGTGTTTCTCCACTCGACCTCTATGAGAGAGCGCGAACGAAAGTGTTGAGAAAACTGTAAACAAGTTGCGGAAAGTGTACTGGCGTTTCGTCGTTTCATGCGTAAGTATATCTCATTGAATATTGATGTGTAAATCTTTCTTTTTCTTCGCGTTTTTTTTTATTCTGCTGTTTGGTATATTTTGTTGTTGCAATATTATAACACATATGAAGGAAACATTTGTAAAACTTTCAATAATTGTTGAATTATCTTATTGTTCGCAAAAATATACGTAGTATATTCGTTATCGAAACTCGAACATATACAGTAGAACCTCGATTATCCGAACCAATTGGGACCGAGACTAGTTCGGATAATCGAAAGTTCGGATAATCGAAACGTGGGTTTTTTGGGACGAGATCATAAACAACACCTTTTTATATAAAAACAGTACATACATATATATTATAATTTGACATATATGTTAACGTTGAAATATATATATATATATATATATATATATATAATGTATTTGAAATACCTGAAAAAAGTTGAATGCTTTTTTTATATTTAAAAAAAATAAAATCGTCCATTTTTAATTGACGAACGGCTGTAACGCGTTTTTGAGCGGCTAAGTCTCGCAGCCGTTTGGGAAGGAGAGATTGCGTTGGGTTGCTCATTGTTGCTCACGGCGGTGGCAGCGAGCAACAATGTATCTTTCGCGCCAACGTTCGGATAATTGAGAGTTCGGATAAACTAAGTCATCGTTCGGATAATTGAGGTTCTACTGTACAGTGTACAAAAAAAATGTAACTAACAATTTATCTTGTGTATATACTTCAAGTTGAAATATACAATGTATATATATGTATAAATATTTCATTTTTAGATAAAACGGGATGGCTGAATCGAAAATATATTTTACTTGCATTAAACTACTACTTGAAATTTAATTATGGTGCATGTTTTTTTCTCCGACTTTACGGCTTAAACGTATATATTATTATACAAAGGAATATTATCCATTTGACAATCGTGCGACGTGCGATTTTCTGAAATCGCTCGCGATCTCTTATGGAGGTGTCCGCGACAAACTCGGGAGGCCTCGGGTACACTGGACAGCTCGAGCTAGGTGGGGGAAGCCATAAAATGCGCTCAAGCGGAACGGCGGGGAAATTCTCTCTTAGGGAGGGCTCTCTTAGGGAGGTAGTACTGTATTGTTGATTCGAGTACACAAGAAAAATTGAATTTCGCTCGTTTGATTCAGATAAAATTTCTACTGAGTAAATATGTTATTTGATTTTTTTTCACCATATCCGATATTGATTTTCAAGTACATTATTCGTTAAAATATTCATATTTTATTTTGATTGAAAAATATTAGGCAAATGTCTGAATTGGTAAAAAAAATTATGCGAAAATAAAATTTGTTTCTTGCGCATTTGGTTGAAAAAAATTCAACCAAATCATGGCCGAGCGCCATCGAAATTATAGGTGTGAGGAAACCCGTAGTTCTCGGAGTAACCGCTAGAAGCCGCACGCGCGCTCGTTTCTCGTAAAGGTAGGTTTACACTACGACACTTTGGTGTATACACTCAATGTATACATCGAGTGTCTGTGTGTGAACACCACTGTCTGATCTCGGGACATTTATTGCGACATCTCGCTAGGTGTCGCGTCGAGCGCCGTGTGAACAGGTTGTGTCGGAGTGTCTGCGGCAGTGTCCAAGTTTTCCAACCGGCGCGAAATTATCCAGACACTCGCGACCCGCGTTGAATCAAAATGGCCATTACGTGGAGCAAGGAGAGCATTAAAAATTTGATATTTTTTGTGGAAGGACTGCCTGAACTTTGGCAAATATGTTGTGCTGATTATAAAAAATAGAGTAAAAAAACAGGCAGCACTTCAATGCTTGGCGGAACAGTTTGGCACAATATCGGCTAAAGTTGGCAGAAAAATGCGTAATTTAAGAACACAGCTTAAGGGGCTATACCAGTGTGAACGCTGGAAATTTGGGTAATTTTCAGGACTTTTTGGACGAAAAGTACTCAATTAAATCTTTTGGAAAATTAAAAATATATTTGACCTATATTAAATAATTTTTTCATAGGTAAATATTGAGATCCAAGCGACTAATGCGCTGCCTTCGCAGGCGCAAAAAAAAGTTCCTTCACTGCTGACATGATTCCGGCTGATTGAGTAGCAGAAACCGAAAAAGGAAAAAAATGTCGTTAAACTAGAAGGTATTTCCTGTACAATGGCGTAGGATTTTTGAAAAATATCAAAATCTAACAAAATAGCGTAGTTATGAAAAAAGTCTCTTTTCTTGCCTACAAAATGGTCGTTTTTTTCAATGCCAAATCGTCAATTTTTATCCAATCAAAAATATCCTACGTCATTGTAGAGTAAATATATTCAAGAGTACTCAGTTCAAATTTCAAGTCAATCGGATCTATTTGAGTTACACTGTCAGCATATTTGAAAAATCGCATTTCGAGAAAAATGCGTTTAGAGATTTAACTATCGATTTTTGCAAGATAAAATGATACTGACATATATAATTTAAATGATAATAATATTCTTGAAAGAATAAACTGTCGAAAAAGGCAAAAAAATCGATCTTTTTAAAGTGTCGCACTGGTATAGCCCCTTAATAACAGCGCACGAAATTACGGCTGCCGCCGCACGGCGTTTCTCCATGGCGTCCGAGCGGGTACTGCAGCTGTGTCAGTAGTTTTGTGTGTGAACACCTGAGACACTTGTGTAGCGACATCACAGTACAGACACTTTCTGGGACACCGAAACCGTCTTATGTGTGAACAGAACGGACATTAGTGTCAGACATTTGTGTCGCAATAAGTGTCGTAGTCTATGCAGGCCTTAAGGTTAGCACGAACCGGAAATCTACTTGAACGCCGGAGAAACTCTAAACAGTTTCGCTTCTTGGCCTGTGGCTAAGATCAAAGTGCAGTATCTGTTCTTATTAGTAGAATATCTGATATTCTCTCCATGAATATTCTACTGGATATCTGATATTCTCCCCACTATTATCGTGGATGATCATTCTAATGCTCACTTTATATTTAAGATTTAAAACAAATTGAAAAACTTACGTCCCATGGCATATTCGTTTCGATGCAATAAAGAAATAATTTTATTGGTTATATTTTCGTACGAAATAGAAAATGTTGTAGCAACCGCTTAATTATTTCATGCACACATCTACGGATTATATATAGAATGATTTCAATAGAATATAATTTTATTTGGATGATAATGTAGATATTCAGAGAACAGAAGAGCTTTCTCAAATAAAATAATATGTTATTTAAATCAATCACATTTTCCAATATTTTATAGTATTGTAACAATCTCATATATCGGCGGCACTCCGCAGCAGCACATTTATTCGGATCAACGAATATATATATATATATATATATATATATATATATATTTCAATTGGTTCTTTTTCTCAGTGTACGAACTCTATAAGGAGGAAATGTTCTCCAAAAGCTGGAAAAAGTATACGAACTCCATTTCGTTGTTACACTGAGAGAAATGCATGGTGTTTTCAACCATATTTTAACTATATTTTATATTTCCTCGAGGGGGCACTAATATTTTATAGCCATAATTACTGCCAAAAGCATAGTACTGCTTATTGATATTTTAGCAGTTGTGGGTGAATTACACACAGATGTTAACCGCAACCACCAATCTTACAAGCATTCGTTTATTGTTTAATGCTGTATAATAAAGTACGTTTTCATTAAATGTATATTCCCTGATACTAGAAAAGATTAATGTCCCCGAGATTCTAATAGTGAACTGCAATGCATATACTTTGATTAAAAATGTTTCCTGTCTATTGAGACGATGTTTATAGTGATTTGTACCATATTATAAGATACGACCTGCTATATTCGTATTTGGTGTGTTATTTAGGTGTCAGTTCAAGTCATCAATGCCCGTCTACTGAATGCATAGAATATTTCATAAATCCGAAATCTGACCTTCTGTAATGATGTATTTCGAAGAAAATATTTCGCCTACACATGGAATTCACCTACACAGCCTACCTGCCTATCTTCTGCCTACACTACATACGCTGTCATCACGCTATCGAGTGCTCGTCGCATCTTGATTGTAGATATAGCATAAGAGACGAAAGTAATTTCTTTTATAAGACTTAGGTGACATTTTGCACATAATAAGACTCAGGTGACACTTTGCACAGATATTTTTTCTAATATAAGTCACTGCTTAAATGGATTTTTGGCACATTGCAATAGTTTCGTACCACACAATAGTGATTTGCATCATATTATATGATACGACTTGCTAAATGCATAGTAATGCGTGTCCTATAAGAACAAAAGGTGAACTACAAGAAGGGTTGAACTGATATCCTATTACTGCAATGCAACAAACAAACTATGTAACAGTTTTTAAGCCATGCGTGGTTCTTAAAACTATGAAGCTGTGGGTGCACGAACTGCAAATGTCTTCACTATGAGTAAACCTAATTTTTGCAAATAGTCACTTTTTATAAGGTCTTCTAACAAACTGTACTCTACAAACCATGGGCGCCTGGAGGAGGGTACACTGGCATCCACCTGCCATGAAATAAAATACACAGAAAAAGGTTAAGAAACAAAAATGTTATTATTAAAGTCACTGTTTGAATGGAAAAACTTAAGGCCTCTAGGTTGTTGTTAAAATTTCTTCAACACGTTGTCAATGAATTCGATATTCTCCTCTACCCTTTTCCTATGAACACTGAGCATGCACAGCCTGCGTAGAAATTTCGATGGGGCCCAGATCAGGGCCCGATCAGGTTGCCTGACTGCCCTGGTAGGGCACTGATAAGGGAGCCTGAAAGGGCCCTAATAGGAAATGTAACGTTGTGTCACATATGGGCCTGACCTGGTTGCCTGATCAGGCCCGTCTATCAGGTTGCCTGATCAGAAAGAAATGCATATAATAGTTTAAAAATCCAAAATGGAATGAACCACTTTTAATTTAGAATTCCACTACAATGATTTTGTATCATAATTCGTCATTCCCTGGCCTGCTGAAATGTTTTTGTTCGAAGAAAATATTTCGCCTATATGGGAATCGAACCTCGTACCTACCTACCCAAAGCTAGGTAGCTGCCCCTATGCTACCGAGTGCTTGTAACATCTTGGTCCCAGATATATCATAAGAGACCAAATGAATTCCTATAATTATTTGTTGTATCATATAAAGTATATCAATTATTTAATATTATTGTGACAATTAAAGAGGTTTATCGAATAACATGCTATAGATTTTTTAAACTTAACCTTATATATATATATTTTTATATATATAATAAAAATAATTTCAAAAATATTTATATATAGTTCCTCTCTCTCTCTCTCTCTCTCTCTCTCTCTCTCTTCGCCTTACAAAGCTGCCGAAGTGTTCTAACACGCATCCGAGTTGCATGACGTTTTTTGTCGTGACAGTCTATAGCACCTTTTTTACAATAGAATTCAGGAATGCATCGAAACTCCGAAGCTACGATGCTGCAAAATCGATGTTTCCATGTGGAAAGTAAGAGGTTATGTGCATCTAGCGACTGCTGAGGCAGTTATAGGGCAAGCCTATTTATGGCCTCATCAGGGAAAGCTATAGTAGGGCCTATCAGGACAAGCCTTGGTAGGGCCACATTAGGGACAGCCTTAGTAAGGCCCTATCATGGAAAACCTTAGTAGGGCCTATCAGGGCAAGCCTTGGTAGGGCCCTATCGGGGAAAGCCTTAGTAGGATCTTATCAGGGACGGCCTTAGTAGGGCCATTTTAGTATAGCCTGATTTAGGGCCTAAATACTTCCGGCCCGATCGGGGCCGGATCAGGATGTCTGTAATAGGTGTTACCCGTGTCACACCCCGATCGGGGCCTGATTCTGGTCAGGCTAACCCTAAGAAATTTCTATTCGGGAGGCTGTTAAACCTTGCGTCTCCCGTAGTTGACCAATTCCACGTCTTGACACGTCGTACCATACTAAATGAACGTTCAATGCTACATGTTATCGCTGGAATAGCCAATCTTTCTTGTCTCGCATACCGCTGGGTAAAACGGGATGGCTTGAGCAATCAAATCTGCGTATTCAAGAAGGGATTCATTTGAGCTCGCATGACTCGCTCCATCTGTCTTAAACATCTCATATCACGTGGTAGCCTCTGCATTGAATTTCTGTAAATAATTTCTGTAAAGGTTCTGTATATCTTCTGCCATGGCTAAAAATGAAGATTTGCTTAATTTTCTTATATTTTCTGGGTGGAGCTGCTTAGAGAAAGTGCTTTTTTTGTGTGTAGAAGAAAATCGACGTCTCAGAGAAGAAATGCTTGAGTATAAATATGGGAAGAAGATAGATGTTCTGAAGATTTCTTCTGCATTTTCAGATGGTTGATTTGATCTGTAGGCCTGGTTTGCCACCACTCGAGGACGTTTCAATTCAACATCCAGTGCTTCGCAAACTTGAATTTGACATTAATGTCATTGACATGACGTAAATGCCTAATTTTATATACCTCCCTATAATCATACGAATATACTGGTACACATGATATCTCATTAGTTATAGTATAATGTGTAGATGCAGAGGCACCTCCCTGAAAGTAATCCTGCCGGCGTCCATGCCACAAACGTTTGTGTTAACCATATGAATTGTACAAACTTGAAGAGAATAGTAGACGTTCGACTGAACAAAACCTATAGTACACTATGCAACATCAGTATTTGTGCACCGATTTTGTGATTGCACTTAACCATATCTATATTGTCAAGCCTTTTACAATACTTGATAATTATTTCGGGGATAATAGATAGCCAACCACCCCACCCAAATTGCATGTCTCGATATACTTTTCGCTTATTGTCGTGTTAACCATATTATGATTGAGGTGTCAATAAACTATAGCGAATTGTGCCATCCCTTCTTCTACCATGGGGTTTTTTAATAAATACCATCGACTTTTCTCCCAGTGTACAGCGAAAAAAATCTCAGTCTCTTGTTGAGATGATGGAACGAGAGGATAGAGAGACCAAGCAAAAAGGAGATAAGGCTCGAAAAGATTTGGAAGAACGGAACGACAACAAAAAATGCAGCTACAATCGACAGAGGAAGCGAGAGAGAGAGAGAGGGGGCATGAGATCGAGCACGATTCGAGGGGCGAACAAATAAACTCCCGAAGCTTTTATCACTAACGTGTTCAAACAGCCACACGCTCGTCTCGTCTCACTCCGATATTTGAGGGTGACCACAATATCACTCGAATAAACCAAACGACAAATATCTCGAGGATAATAACTGTAAAAGCTCCGGGTCCGAGAGCACACGTTTCGCGTCCTGCTTGAGGTTGCATCGGGCTTTCGACCCCCCCCCCCCCCCCCCTACCGATCTATCCTCGACTACTCTAGCCCCGCGCGTTCAGTCTTTCTGCTCGGCCGGCTTTATCTTTTCTCCTAGCTGCATGAGACGAGATATAAGACGATTCGCTACTCGGGATCTCTCGCGAGCTGGAAATTCAGCGACCAACAGTATCTAGAACTATTGTATCAAAGGAACTATAAGAATAAAATAATGTTCGCTTGTTATATAGGAAAAAATATCTAAAATATATTTCAACAATAATGTATGAAAATAATAGATTTTTTTTGGGTTTGTTTGGGTTTGCGAAATTTTGATGTTGCTATTATTATTATGACTTCTTACTATTGTTATTATTGATAATATCATACTATTATAATATATATTTATAATTAATTATAAATATATATAACAATTAATTTATATATTAATAAATATATATTATACGATTATAATATGATGTTATTCATATTATTATAATTATCATTATTATTAGGATTGGTCAATATTATTATTATGGATATTAAAATATTATCATAATCTTGATATTAAAATATGATTATTGTTATCCTTCTCGTGGTGTTATCGTTATCGACATTAATATTATTACTATCGCCGTAATTTATTATGATTATTATTCGTCTCTCTTACATTCGATTAGATTTATAATACTGATGATTATTTTAATTATATAAAATGGCCTTATAATAATAAATCGTAGTTATAAACAATATATAATAATAATAATAATAATGATAATATTTTATGTCTTATGATCATTATAATATATTGTATATTAAAATTATTACGATGAAATATTGTAGTATAATGGTACTACGTTATATTGTATGAAGATCATAATATAATTATTATGAATTACAAAAATAATCTATTCTATTCATATCATTAGAATATTGATATATTGTTATGTCTTATCAATATTATAATGCATTTTTTTGTAAACGAACCACACGAAATTATCCCTTGGAGGAATCGCGTACGGAAAGTCCTTTAAGACTTGGGCAACAGTAACGGGTATAAAATCATGTGAGAATTTAACAATTTTTTTTCGTATGAAAAAGTGATTCACTCGTAAAATTAATTCCACTTCTATTTAGTATGAATATCAAGCTGTTAGAAATTTTTTTTTTCCTATGTACAAAATGGCCGAATACGCGAAACTTCTCGACACAGCTTTTTTTCGATTGGCGTGACAAATAACTTCAACAATTTTCACTCGATTTACTTCAAATTTAAAAGTTATGTTCCTAATTGCATTTCGCAGAGAAGTACGTACAGAATTTCTGATTAATCGAAAACTTTTCATTTCATGAGCAGTTTATGAGCAGTTGTAACGAAATTTTTCGCTAAAAATTCATTTCTCAAGTTCAAAACCTACTACTTTTGAATAAAACAATATTTTTAAAATTCCGTACGTACTTCTCTAGTTACTCTAATGTAGATTGACGAGAATTTTTGTTTTTTGTTTTGTCACGCCGCGGAGCGCCTAAAAAAAATATAACAAAAGAAAATATTAGTAGACGGCCATTTTGTACATCGAAAAAAAAATGTTCTAACAGCTTGATCTGCATACTAAATAGATGCGTAAATAATTTTATGAGTGAATCACTTTTTCATACGAAACAAAATTGTTAAATTCGCACATGATTTTATACCCGTTACTGTGGCCTAAGGCCTTAATAAGTGTACGGCGGAAATTCGATCTTGTCGCCCTCTATCATCCCGGACCGTGCAGAAAATACCGTACACATATCACCTCAGGAATTTCGTATATACGTATGCGATCCCGGGAGTACGTTACGTTCCAGGGCTGATGGAAAAATGCCACGGAACGATCGTCCCGGGCATAGCGCGACAACTTCGCTTATTTATCTACTCGACACTTTATTTCCTAGTTACTCTTGGGGGGCAACGATTAAACGTCGCGCTCAAACATTTTATTACAAAAATTTCAACGTAGGATATATTATTCTATGTATTTATTTGTAATTTTTATCGTAATTTTCTTTTGTCAAAAAACTCATTTTGGCGAACTATTTACTAATTGATTTTATTAGATTTTTACTGGTGCGGTTTACCCGAACTTAAAATTCTTTGACATTTTCATATTTTTTATTTTCCCCGATAAGAATACTCACCATTCATTTATTTGACTTACATCAATTGTTTTCAAAGAAAAAAAATGAAAATGTTCGTATTCGGCAATGTTCGCGCGTTTTTCCGAAGCTAGAAGAAGTGCATCATTCCGTCGAGCCGTCAGGCGCCGAACGCACCGGGAATTATCGTGCAAGAGATCGGCAAAAGGGCGAAAAAAGGGCATAATTACGTTTCCCCAGTGGGGAATTAGAAAAAATGTATTTCAATCCGCGGAAGGCGGACATAGTGACGGGGGGGGGGGGGGGGGGGGGGGGGGTCGCAGGCGCTGGGCTGATTTAGGATGGGGTTGGCACTATTCAGCGGGAGATCGGCTCAGGAAAAGCGTCTTATGAGGCTGCTCGGTCTGCCATGCGCCCGGGAGAGTATCTAATTCCCCGGGCGTTCTTTGATATCCTGCTCCTTTATACGCGCCATTGACAAAGCGAGAGCGAGAGAGAGAGAGAGAGAAGAGGAAGAAAAATCGACAAAGAGTGAGAAAGAGAAAAAGAATATACCTAGTGCTAGGAAAAACGAGAGGCAGAGAGAAAGAGGCAGATAGCGAGGGCGAAATATATATCGCGGGGGTGGCAGGTTTGATCTCCGATTCGTGCACGAGCACGAGAAGAAAAACCTCGCGGCCCTGCTGTCGGAAAGCACAGTAGCACGACACACATAAACCGAGTACGAACAGACAGATTTGTGAAGAGTGCGCTGCAGTTCATCCCTAAGAAACTTTTGTTCGAATAATATTTCGAACGGGGAGGTCGATTCTTCAGACATTTTATCATTTTAGTTAGCATGGGACATCATATATATGTGGTGTGTGTGTGTGTGTGTGTGTGTGTGTGTGTGTGTGTGTGTGTGTGTGTGTGTGTGTGTGTGTGTGTGTGTGTGTGTGTGTGTGTGTGTGTGTGTGTGTGTGTGTGAGGTATTCCACGTGAATCCGGTGGACTTTGTCCCTAACCCCCGCCAATTCGATTTATTTTTGTTAATCTGATTCCATTGACTCTAACAGACACCCTGATTTTTTTACATTTTTCGAAACAACCCTTAGTAAAAAAAAAACATTTTCTCCGAAAAAAACGCCCCGATTTGAAAATCTGAAAAAAATCCCAAAAATGCGCGATTATGAGTGAAAAAATTCAAGCTATCACACGCAGTGGAAGTATGATTTTTTATGTGCTTTCTGAGTGATTAACGTTAAAAAAAATCCGAAAAATTGACGGCAACTCTTCAAGGTACATGATTGTGATTTGGTTATTGAAAAATAGTTTAAAAAAATCATCGTGGGTATCAAAATATTTAAGTATCCGCCCGAAGTAAGCGATTCTTGAATTTTTAAGTATCCGCCCGAAGTAAGCGATTCTTGAATTTTTTTTAACGTTATTCGCTCAGAAAGTACAGAAAAAATGATATTTTCCCTGCGGGTGATAGCTTGAAAATTTGTACATATAATCACGCAGTTTTGAGCATTTTTTCAGATTTTTTCGATCTGGGCCTTTTTTGTCGGAGAATTTTTTTCACTAAGAGTTGTTTCGAAGAATGTGAAAAAAAATCAGGGTATCTTTTAGAGTTAAGTCTTTTAGAATCAGATAAAGAAAATTAATCGAATTGGCGGGGATCAGGGAAAAAGTCCACCGGATTCACGTGGAATGCCTCACGTATAATTCGAAATCTGAACATTTTTATAAAAGGGAACTGCTCCCGGTGACGTTTGAAGGGATGGAGGGGAGGTAAATCAGAGTGAAAGTATGAACAGTGGCGAAAGCACGCGGCTCGACTTTAAAAATAAAAAATCGTTTTTTTTTTGACGAAATGATCAACTTTTTTGTCAAATTTACCATCGTTTCAGTTCACTTGAGTTGTCGATATTGATGTCAGACAGGTAAGTAAACACACAATGAAAGTACCAATTATTAATATAGAGGGCTCTGGGCGCATGAGTCGTGTGTTGGTATTAAGAATGGAACCATCTTTATATGCGATAGATGCAAATAATTTTGTCCCACCCTAAACGCCGTCTTGCCTCATGTATGAGGTATATAAGATGGGAAAAAATTAAGGTTCCATTGAAAATGTATATTTTATATTAACTATCAGAAAGGCTGCTTTTATTTTGTTTTTTTTTAATTCGAAGATTAAGGGACCATGCCAGTGCAACATTTTATGAAAAGCGTTTTTTGTTGTATTATCCGACAATATGGACTTTCATAAATATGCTGTTAAATTTTGGTCGCGAAATTCGAATTATTCCGATCGCTACAACCTTTCTTAGAAAAAAGATTCAACCAGCGCGTGAGACCCAGCGCGGACGGATGCGTTTTTCTCGAACCGTCGTTTTTTCAAAACCGTGGAAGATTTGAACTGGAGTTTCAAGCTATCCGTCTCAAATTTTGCCACATCATTCTTCACGCTATTCCTTAGCATCATACTTTTTTTTAACGAAAAACTGTCGAAAAATGTCCAATTTGACATTTAACTTTGAAATGACCACCATTTTGTTCATTTTCATCGAAAAAATCCTCCGTACGCCTCAACAGCTTTTCATACTGATTAATAATCTTTTTGGTTCTTTTCTTTCAGACCATTTTTGGAGGAGCAAGATGCCCCCGTCAGATGCCGTTTTTAGGCATCATTTTCGCGGTGAATAAAAAAATTATATAGGAAATAAAATTAAAACATTCAAAAATATTTTTATGAATAACACAAGTCATTTGAATAAAAGAAAAAAAATCGGCCTGATTATCGATTTTTTTCATAATGGAAATCAGCCATTTTCAAGCCAGTCACACTGGAATGGTCTCTTAATAAATGTTCATTTGTTTAGAAGAATAATTAACGTTCACCGATTCACATGTATTGTCTTATTTCAACATGACCTAAGCATTCTCATTTCACTCCCATTTCCGTCGATAAAGTATTCCGTATACAGTAGCTGGCCAAAAGAACCGCGCGTACCTTTCTGACGTGACACGGGACGGATACGTCGGTCCCTTTGTCACACGAAGCAACACGGAGACGAGGTGACTCCTTGTGTAAAGGGTGTCTCAAAATGACCTGACATTTCAATTTATTAATAAAACGTATTATTAATTTGAAGAGTGCAAATATCTTTATTTTAATATAAAGTACAAACATGGAGGTTATGTGCACTGAGAAAAAAAATCGTTGAATGTGTAAAATGCATTTTGTTGTTTCGAAATTTTGTTGTTTTAACAGTTGCTCAGACATGCTAAATAAACTACAGTTCACACCACTAAAACTATCAGTTAGATTGACAAAACGTGTTTTATGCCAACCAAAAATCAAGTTGAACGTATTTAAAGATACATTTTGTTAAACCAACTGAATTTTGGATGGATAAACGAATTTTTGTTTTCAGTTGTGTGCAACACAATACAGTACTACCTCCCTAAGAGAGCGGTCTAGGGCGGTTAGGGGAAGTAATTCTCGAGAAATTCGTCGCCGAAGCCTTCCCCCACCGCTAGGTTAGCGCGCTCGAAAATCGCGCATGTGGTAGCGTGTATGTGTTTCTCCACTCGACCTCTATGAGAGAGCGCGAACGAAAGTGTTGAGAAAACTGTAAACAAGTTGCGGAAAGTGTACTGGCGTTTCGTCGTTTCATGCGTAAGTATATCTCATTGAATATTGATGTGTAAATCTTTCTTTTTCTTCGCGTTTTTTTATTCTGCTGTTTGGTATATTTTGTTGTTGCAATATTATAACACATATGAAGGAAACATTTGTAAAACTTTCAATAATTGTTGAATTATCTTATTGTTCGCAAAAATATACGTAGTATATTCGTTATCGAAACTCGAACATATACAGTAGAACCTCGATTATCCGAACCAATTGGGACCGAGACTAGTTCGGATAATCAAAAGTTCGGATAATCGAAACGTGGGTTTTTTGGGACGAGATCATAAACAACACCTTTTTATATAAAAACAGTACATACATATATATTATAATTTGACATATATGTTAACGTTGAAATATATATATATATAATGTATTTGAAATACCTGAAAAAAGTTGAATGCTTTTTTTATATTTTTTAAAAATAAAATCGCCCATTTTTAATTGACGAACGGCTGTAACGCGTTTTTGAGCGGCTAAGTCTCGCAGCCGTTTGGGAAGGAGAGATTGCGTTGGGTTGCTCATTGTTGCTCACGGCGGTGGCAGCGAGCAACAATGTATCTTTCGCGCCAACGTTCGGATAATTGAGAGTTCGGATAAACTAAGTCATCGTTCGGATAATTGAGGTTCTACTGTACAGTGTACAAAAAAATGTAACTAACAATTTATCTTGTGTATATACTTCAAGTTGAAATATACAATGTATATATATGTATAAATATTTCATTTTTAGATAAAACGGGATGGCTGAATCGAAAATATATTTTACTTGCATTAAATTACTACTTGAAATTTAATTATGGTGCATGTTTTTTTCTCCGACTTTACGGCTTAAACGTATATATTATTATACAAAGGAATATTATCCATTTGACAATCGTGCGACGTGCGATTTTCTGAAATCGCTCGCGATCTCTTATGGAGGTGTCCGCGACAAACTCGGGAGGCCTCGGGTACACTGGACAGCTCGAGCTAGGTGGGGGAAGCCATAAAATGCGCTCAAGCGGAACGGCGGGGAAATTCTCTCTTAGGGAGGGCTCTCTTAGGGAGGTAGTACTGTATTCGATAAATGCCATAAACGCCATGGACTTGGAAGACATATTCTGTCAGCAAGATGGCGCAACCTGCCACACTGCGGGCGAAATAATGCAGTTATCGCAGACGAAGATTAGACTTCCGATACGCCATTAGACTTCTTTCTTTGGGGTTTTCTGAAAGGAAATGTGTAAGCCAATGATCCACAGACCAATCAAGAGTTCAAGGATGCAATTGGATGCACCATTAATGAAATTAGTCCGCAATTGTGCCAAAATGTTATCGAAAATTTCGTCAAAAAAGTGAACGTTTGCAAACAGGGACGAGGCGGCCATTTATCGGATATTTTGTTCCAAACATAACCTTCATGTTTGTATATTTTATCAAGGGCATGTACAAGGTCAACATAACCTCACAAATTTTTCAACCCTATTTTCTAATAGATGGTTGATTTTTTAGGAAAACAAAAGCATTAAGTTCTGGAGAATTCCCTGACGCAGAGCTTGATGATGTCCTTTTGCCCTAAATATTATTCATCTCTGAGAAACCTCTGTTCGAAAAATTCATCTATCTCTTTCGCACTCATATGTCACGTGGTACATCTTCTACTTCGCCTTAAGGGGTTAGGCCACAGTAACAGGTATAAAATCATGTGCGAATTTAACAATTTTTTTCGTATGAAAAAGTGATTCACTCTTAAAATTAATTACACATCTATTTGGTATGAATATCAAGCTGTTAGAAAAAATATATATATATATTTTTTCGAAGTACCGAAATATATATATATTTTTTCGATGGCCGACTACTCGAAACTTCTCCAAACAGCTTTTTTCCAATTGGCATGACAAATTTTCACTCGATTTACTTCAAATTTAAAAGCTCTGTTCCTAATTGCATTTCGCAAAGAAGTACGCACGGAATTTTTGATTAATCGAAGACTTTTCATTTTATGAGCACTTATAACGAAATGTTTCACTGAAAATTCATTTCTTAAGTATAAGAAATACCTACAACTTTTGAATAAAACAATATTTTTAAATTCCCTACGTACTTCTCTAGGTATTCTAATGTGGATTGACGAGAATTTTAGTTTTTTGTTCTACGTCAAAAATTGTGAATGCTAAATTGACACGCCGCGGAGCGCCTAAAAAAAGATAACAAAAGAAAATATTAGTAGTCGGTCATTTTGTACATCGAACAAAAAAAATATATATTTTCTAACAGCTTGATATTCGTACTAAATAGATGTGTAATTAATTTTACGATTGAATCACTTTATCATACGAATTTTTTTTTTTTAATTCGCACATGATTTTATACCCATTACTGTGGCCTAACCCCTTAAAATAAAAATATTTGTACTTATCGAATAAACAATAGGTTTTGTTAATAAATAAAAACGTCAGGTTATTTTTAAACACCCTATAGACCGTTCGAGAGAGTGTATCAGATGCAGAGACACGGTAGAAAGAGGCAGCGATAGAAAGGGAGGAGGATGAAGACGACAGTCGTCTTCTGTGTGTCCAGCGCGCGTTTTCCATTTCCACCCAGATGAACATCGCCCGCCAGGAGCGCAGTAGTGGTAGGGCGAAAACGTGAATGGGAGACGGTCGCGGTCCCGGGGTTGCTGCTGCTGTTGTTGCTCGTCCGGTGAATGCTTACCATATTCTTGGCTGTGTCGCGCGCCTCAAAGGAATCGTAAACCGCACGCTCGGACACTCGCTCTCCGCGACGCGACCCCTTGGATATGGTCGGCCGGCCCGTTTAATGATGCGGTCTCGAACCCGCGGGCTCTTTCAACGGCGCCTCGTCTGCAACGGTATATCTGGTAATGGAAAGCCCCTCGTGTACTTTAAGTCACATCGATTTGTCGCATTGTGAACACATTCACGATTGTTCACATTTATTTCATTCAGTGTAAACTTTAGTTATTCAAACGTAAATTAATTAACGAAACGAAAAAGATCTTCGTTTTGTGAATTCATTTTAGTTTGAGTTACTTCAATTTAAGCGGAATCGATAAGTTTAACCTTAAGTTGACACACTTGGTCATTTTGACCCGGACGAATTTGAAATAAAACGCTCACTTTCCCAAAAGTGAAAGATTTCCATAAGTTTTTATAATTCAATTTCATACTTGCCGAATTTTAATTATGCAGACATATTAAGGGGTCTTCTCACTTTAGACGCTAAAATAAGGCTATTTTCATTACTTTTTTTTATAGGTTTATATTATAGATATTGATATAAAAGTTGTTACACTTAATGAATACCACTTTCGAAATACATAAGAAAGTTTATTTTAAATGTACACAAACTTTAAACGCGTTTTGCTCGAAACAACTTTTTTCGATGGCTTGTTGATAAAATCTTCGAAACTACTGAACCGATCCTTATTTTTTTTGCCAAAAATGGTGAAAAAACCACGTTTTTTTGTTTTCTCGAAAAATTTCCGCCATTTTGTTATTATTTTGTTATCTTTTTATAAATAATTTTTTAGGACACTTTTTTAACTACCATTTTCATTTATAAATAGTGACTGAAATAAATAAAAACACTTTGAAAAAATGTATTTCGAAAGTGTATTTTTTAAGTGTTACAACTTTTATATCAATATCTATAATATAAACCTATTTTAAAAAATCATGAAGATAGCCTTTTTTAGCGTCTAAAGTGAGAAGACCTCTTAATAAATGTTTAAATTGTATCCCGGCTTTTGTTCAATAAAAATCGACCGAAGGGTTGATAAGGACAGGTGGATGAAGTACTATGCGGGTCAAATTGACCCAGTGTGTCAAAATCGTAGCCAAATATAACTGTGTCAAGGAAGGGTCAATGAGTCTGTTAGTTTGGATCAACGAACGGGTCTGCTTGGGGTCCGAAAAACACGGTTTTCAATTTTTTCTTCTGGTGAGAGTATTGCCATGGGAACATCGGGATTTTACACACAATTTCTACGTAGTCTTGCCAAGCTTGAGTTTCTCTCTTATAGATAAATGTTGCTAAACAATGAAGTTATTAATTCAACAAAGTACCGATGTGCTGCATGGGCAATGGTGCAGGTTGTGACAACTAAGGTCGTCTCAAAATAAAAAAAGGTCAAATGTACTTTTAGTATAATAATAAAAGTTTCGCATGACTGGATACTGTTTTGAAGTTTTTAGATTACGAAAACGGCAAGTCACAGAAAAAAGCCTTTTGATTTTCGAGCAAGAAAACGAATTTGCAGTGAAATCGGACGGAAAGAGACGCAAAGGAAAAGACGGGGATCTGGTTCTCCACAAAAATCGTCACAACTCGGCAGAGGCGTAGCCAGGACTTACTTCAGGGGGAGGGGGCGTCGAGATGAAGCACTTATTGAATATTTTTTTCAATAACTGTAATCGACGTCAATAATGTCGAAACTGTATGCCGTACCTGCAAAATGTTTGCGGCCGCTTCGCTCGTCTGCAGCCTTTCCTTATCCTGGCATAGCAGCTCTGAGCTCACTTTTTGGAAGTTAAAATGTACACTTCGGTAATTTTAAGAATAAAATAACAAATATTTGGGGGCAATCAGTAAAATTTGAACATTCGGGTTGAAATTTTTCCGAATAGACGATTTCGTTGTACTGGTTTTTATAATTTTTACGTACTCAATTATTTAATTTTACAACATTAATTTACTCAGATACATAGGTACGCCTTTTGTTAAATTCCTCAGCAAGTACTATCGTGTTCCTAATATAACTTTCACAGTTAAATTACCAAACTACTTAACATTTTATTAACATAAGATTTCACTTATGTAAATTGAGCTCATGGAATTAGAATACTCTATTGACGGACTTGTTTGTCACTCAAAACATTTACGACATTTTGATTGACTGGTCCACCCTGAGCCTGAATTCTGTGGGACAGACTGGTCGCGTCACGCGCATATCACGTTGATCCGTGTCATTTACATACAAATCGGCGCCGTATCAAAGGAAGGGTTTGCTCAATTGTCAATGTGAATAAGGGTCCAGACATAAGCTACCTTTATTTAGAGAAATAAGCTACCTTTATTTCACATTTTTGGAAAACGTACTTGGCAGATTTGCATAACATTTTGGAAGGGTCTCGTTTCAATGTTGTCTTTGATGATTCATACGTGTCATCTGTTCCATAAACGAACCTGTTCAATAAATGATTCATACGTGTCACCTGTTCAATAAACGCTTTCCTATATCGTGCCTTATAGATACTCCATGTTCGATTTCTTGACTACCGTTGTGGAGCCTCAACGTCGCCATATAATGGAAGATAATGATGAGGTCGAAAATCGTGAGTTTTCTCCCATTTAGTAAGCAATTCTCAAATTACAGATTATTATCCATTGGCAGATTTTCAAAATTCGGAAATGGAGGTGGTAGCCGAACCGGAACGATCACCAGTGCTACCAGTGACATAAGGATGAATGATATTTACGAGGAAGAGCGGAATGAACGCCTCTAAGCAAACATAGTTGATTTAGATGACACGTTCAACCCAATCCGAACGTGTCCACTCTGCCGCATAACGTATTATGATAAGCTGAAAGTCTATTATTAATAATAGAATGATATATTGAATAAGTGATGTATAAATGATCATTGTATATTCGGAAATTTTGCTTATCGATAGATATTTGATGACAGGGCGAGACATTAATTTCTCCGAACTTTATCGGATACAAAGATAAAAAGATTTAATAAATAATGATTCGTCTCGTATTTATTTCTATTACACCTTGTCTTTTTATTTGGTATATATCTTGAATATAACCCATTAAAGCCCAAGCGTGATACGCAGCAGCTGTATCACCCCTGGAATTCGCCCCTATTTCACCCCTGGGAAGGGGTTGAATTTTCTGCCATTTCGCTGTATGAGCCAAATTCGTAAATTTTATGCCAAAATGAGTAGAAAGTTTTTTAACGATTAAAAATATGTTTTCATACATTAGTCCACGAATGTTTTTATTTTACCCCGCTTTTTAAGTTAAAACCCCTCTGTCGCCCGTTAGGAAGGGTCACAAGACAAAGATAATGCCATAAATCGAAAGAACGGGCGATTTTGTTTATAGGGTGACATTATTTCTGCTGTAGACTGCAAAAAACAGCCTTATTTTCTCAAGTGGTCAAACATAGTCGCTTGGGCGTTAATGGGCTAATATGTCTCTTCTTCAATTCATACACCTGATATACCAGCTGTTGTAGGATTAACAAGAATATTGCCCAGTTGAACGTTGAGTACTCAAAGTTCTTGTAGAGTTGATACATTGTAGAACTAATGCATATTGCAAATCCCTCATTGTGTAGTTGATAAAAATCCGAATAAATACGTTGTAGGGATAATCGTAAGGCTAGATCGTCGTAGAGGTTCAATATTCCAAACTTGAGACTTGTAAAGTTGGTAGATTTCCGGTTTGTACAGATAAGAGATAAGTCATTGTAACGTTGAAAAACGAACTTGCAGGGTTGTAGAGATAAACATAGGGGAAACGAGACCCTCCCAACATTTTCATGAGATCACTTCGCTGTGTTTCCCATGCAGAAAAAAATCATTTAAATCGGACCAGCGAACACTGCGTAATCGGTGTACATACATATAAAAAAAATTATAAAAATACACAGCAGACGAACAGTTTGAAGACGGTTTGACATGGCCTTATTTGAAACGCTCGAAAGTACAATTACCTGCTCGTAGTTCCATACTATTCCGTATTCAATTTGTACTAATTTTGAAATGTCAACATTGAAATTACGTTATTTTATACTGCCCCACCGTAGCTACGCCCATGCATCTCGGTCAATTTTTTGGAATTTGTACAAAATCTTTGTTACCAATTAAAATAAAGTCCCGAAGCTATAAAACTATGCAACAAAAATGGTATTTTCCAATTTCAAGCTCACGCAGACCCCTAA
Source organism: Ophion obscuratus (assembly GCA_964007375.1). Taxonomy (NCBI): domain Eukaryota; kingdom Metazoa; phylum Arthropoda; class Insecta; order Hymenoptera; family Ichneumonidae; genus Ophion; species Ophion obscuratus. Next base: position 32,005,487 of record OZ023323.1, read on the forward strand.
TATTTAAAACGCCTTATATCTGTTGTAACATTAACATTATGTAACCTCTTTCTAATATTCAATAAATACGTAAACTATATTTTGCATTTACCTGAAAACATCTGCGTATATCAATATTGATGAGTACATGAAGAAGATTCAATCCAACGAAATTCCATCAATGTGTGGGAGGTTAGAACCTGCGAGGAAGAGACATTCTCGCAACGATTTGGAATTCGATGTATCATCGTGTGTCGCGCGCGTGCATATAGTACAGCAATTACGGCAGGAGCTGGCGCCAAAAATATCGATCACGCGGAACGGAATGTTTCATCTCATAGCTGAGGTAGTTAGTTGGGGGCATTTAATATGCCGCGATTGAAGTGCGAACTACCGTTTCCCCGGTGCTATGGACATTTAGCTCTCCCAGCATACTCTCCGTTCACTTCTTCTCTCTCTCTCTCTCTCTCTCTCTCTCTCTCTCTCTCTCTCTCTCTCTCTCTCTCTTCGTAATAATGTATCTGTTTTATGTAGCAAGTCATGTGGCAAAACCTCTCCCTTCGCCTATCCGACGCGACTACTTTTCGTGCGAAATAGTTTCGATTACGATTTTTGAAGCGTTCGGTGCAATTTTGGAATGGCAATGTTCTTGTGGTTTTCTAATTTGTGTAAAAATCATTATATCGAGATTATCGCAAAAGGGCTTTCCTCACTATCAGCTTTGAGAACCTTTAACCCAATGTATCTTTGGAAAAATGCGTTTTCTGTAAAGTTGAAGAAGACCGATTCCTATGAAGTCTAATGAATACTTGTATAATCAACATGTCTAGAAGAAGACAAATTTAGTCGGACAATGGTCGAAGGTGATGGAACTGTAAAATGGAAAAAAGGTCACAAACGAGTACCGATGCCTGGTGTACAGCGAACTTCACATAGAACCACAAACAGAAGACTGCATTAAATGCGATGCTTGTGAGGTGTGGGCTCATGAAGCTTACGCTTCTTATGCCGGCAGAGGGTCCCAATACTGCGACATATGACAAGAATAATTACGTAAAATTTGATTTTACCCTAGGATAAGTTTGATTCTTGACCATAATAATTTATGGTTGAATTTATAGTTGTTATCGATACACAAGAGGAAAACTGTTGATTATAAGTAAATACTATACTACATCTGGGGAGCTGGGGAGATGGGGAGGGGGGGGTTAATTCGCTCTAAAAAAGTATATTTACCATATTTTTTTGACGACACAGTTAATATATACATATATATTTAAGTAATTATTATATAATAAAAGGACATTTGAAGAATATTCTCTGAAATGGTCATTAATAATTATGCAGAAATGAGCCATTGAGAGCAAATCTTCGCAGACGCTTAAAAAAAAGTTACATTGCGGTGAACCGCATAACTAATCACTGGATCACTGGATCATAGGAAATAAAAAAACCAAAAAGATTCCATTAGTTGATACGTTTCTTAAGGTAACGCAGTCGGCTTTTTAATATTGATTTCTTAAATTTTTAGTTACACTTAGAAGTCAACATACCGATTTTTCATTTCAAAGATCGAAAATTTTGTTATTTTAAAATAAATTAAAATGATAAAAAAATTGTTAAACTCACCAGCGTTACCTCGTGATTTATGTGTAGAAAGAATGTGTAAAATTTCCAAAGGATCGTTGCAGCAGATTTTGAGCTAGCGAGTTCACCGACTTTGAAAAAGCCAAGTGTGAAAAAAACGCGTTTCAAAAATTTCTACACTAGAAAATCCAAAATTAAAAATTAATGAACGAGTGTTTTTTCCATATACATACACAGAATCATCGATGCCAGGCCCATAAAGCATTCATATGACAAAATAATTTTAAAAACGCCAAAAAAACCTTATCCCCCCTTAAGGTCGATTGATTCCATTATTTCAATCACTACCCGCTTTGCCCAAAAGCCCTACCCGCTTTAGGCACACCGACGGGCAAAACGGTTTTTTTCGTAGTTTTCGGTTTCTTTACTGTTGTTAATGAAGATTTTTTTAAAGTTTGTGACTGATTTATTGAAGTTCGATAAATAACGAACTGTAATTGTTAAAATATATGAAGAACCTTTTTTTGCCTCCAGCTTCCATTTTACAGGGCTCGCCCGTTTTGGGCGAGTCTCCACTATTTACTGAAGAGCTTGCTTGCAAATGCCGAAAACCCGCATTTTCTCCATCCACTTGGCGCACGCAAGTGTGCGTGAAACAAAGTGCAGGCAATTTCTGGAAGCGTTTATTTTCCACATACCAAAGTGCGGTGACGGGCACAAAAAAACGCCAACTTCGCTCAAACGGACAGGCCGACGGACAACATTTCCAAAATTATGGATATCGTCCGAGCGTCGTATTCCAGCCTTGCGAGCTTAAGGTAGTACTAGCGGATTGACTAGTCAACAGAAAATCTATCAATTATCGAATCTGAGGAAAGCAAAATATAATGTATTTGGGTATAAGAGTAAACACGATACAGAAAATAATTATTTGAGAAGTGCATGTGATAACTGTTTGTATTATGGTTTGGTAAGTGAAGTCAAATCGCAATCAGATTTGACTTAAGTTGTCACAGGCCGCCATTTCATAATTCTGGCAATATCCGTGGCAACGCTGTTTTCGATACATCGTTGATTCGAAACATCTTACAGGCGCTTTCGATGCATGTCAAGCATGCGTTGGTTTACCGTATGTGTAATCGTGTGTTGTAGTGTACGTGTAATGTGCATATTGTAAAACAAGAGAGATGGCAGACGCGGCTAGCGAACGCAAAAATGAGTCGATTGAATCGATGATATCTGCTCGAAATGTCCCGTAGCCTTTTCTTATTATTCGTCTGTACCGTGAGCACCGCGAATCTTGACTGATTCTTTCGGAGTCGTGAAATTCCGAACCGCACGCATACGACGACGCTTGCCGGGTACGTCACACTTTAAATTAAGGCAGGATTCTACTTTGAAACCATGAAAAAAACGCTATTTTCGTGAATTTTTTCTGAGAATACTATTAAAGATATCGATATGGGGTTTAAACTGTTCAATAAATACACTCTTCAAGTACATAAAAAAAAAATTTTAATGTATTTTATTCATTTTTTGTACACGTAAAATATGTTTAAAGCCAACGCCTCGAAAAGCAGGTACCGTTGCCGTAGTCGTGAAATCTTCCCAACGGATGGTCTGAAACAAAAAAATCAAATAGTTTCATGTTCAGTATGTCTTCAGGAACCGACCTAACTAGAATATTTTATATACGTGCAAAATTAACAAAATGGCGGCTAAAATACGAAAAAAATGCGTTTTTTGGGTCTTTTTTTGCAATAAAAAAATAGTTCTAATCAAAATTTTAAGTTGATTGTAGTTAGGTCGGTTGGTACACACATATAGAATATGTGTTCCAAATTTCATGAGGATCGGTTCAGTACTTTTTGAGTTATCACGACCACGGTACTTGAAAATGTCGTTTCGAGAAAAACGCGTTTAAAGTTTTGGTGAGTGATAAATCGTAGAAAAAATTATCTTACCCTCAATCAGCGATGCCTGGGCCATATAATATGCCTTCGACGTGTTCCAGGTGGGTGTTTTCATCCAATTTCAAAGTTTCAAAATTTCAAAGTAGAATCCTGCCTTAATGAAGGGCAACCGTTTTCGTTGTAAATGAAATGGACACTGATATTGGAAAATATTGATTTTAATCTGAACAAATAAACAATACAGATCGGGTTTAACAATTTTAACGCGGATAATCAAACACAAACTTGAGTTAAAGATTAAATGAGATTTTCTGTTATATCGGTTGACGATTGGTTCGATTAGAGTTTGATACTTGATCGCTTAGATGGTTAGCGACGAGTTGTCTGTTTGTATGTTGAGCGACAACTGACTCTTCTTCTCGATGATCGACGTGTCGCGTCCACTGCTAGGAGTAGCTCATTAGGAAAATTGAAACCCCCTTAATTTCCATTGGGTGGAAACATTTGCAACTTCCTTGTGGGCGAGTCCTTTTGCGACCAATCACGAGAGAAGACTTACAAAACCGGAGGTAAGATGAAGATCTCAAAAACCCCCCCAAAAAAGAGGCAAAATACCAGGCGGCAACATCTGTATGCAGTCTTTTGAAAATCCTTCTACATTCCGAAATGTCACGAAACTGCAATTGACGGAAATTCTTTAATGGTGATGACGAAATACGTACAAAAAATACTCGAGACATTTGGTTGCCAAATGCGCCTTTCCCGGGATCTTCCCGCCGTTGTGCTGGGCGAAAGCCCTTAGACCCTTTTTTATGGTAGTCAGGTCGAAGGAAAATCCGTCGACCGGATAGTGTGCGGAAGGGTTACGCTGGTAAAGTCGCATCTTAATAATATTATTTAATATATAAATATTTCTCGGATCGTTAATTAGATGTTGCGTGATGCGATACGCAACATCGTCGCTTTACGCATAGCTCTGATCTAACGGGGAACTATTATTATTTCCGTTCCAAAGTTCGATGCGCACGTATTCCCTATACGGTGCGGCTTAAATGGATTGATTTCGTGAATTAATTACCATTGTATTCAGCCGATAAGGCCTGCAGAGTTCTCGCGGACGTCATTTTTTGTCTCTACTACAGCATACGAAAAAAACTTTTTTTTTTTCTAATCAGGAGTTTCGTGCACGTGCTGCCTTAATTTCCTCCTGAAACAAGATGAAAAACAAACGAATTTACGGACAGACCCTAGGACTTTGTGATATCGATAAGATACATACGCGTACACGCGACAAGGGCGGGTCTGTTGCATAGGCGAGTCGATGTACAACTCACAATAGTAAGGAACCCGGTCACGACGGTCTCGCGTAAACTCGTGCAGGTGCTTGTGTACTATGTATGCATGATCAACGATTTCGAGTAGTAAACGCCGCGGGTCTTGCGCTGCTTCCTTTGCGGCAATACTTCCCCCGGTCCCTCCAGCCGCCTACTCAACGGTACCCTCAACGTCTCGAGTTCCCCATCCCGCGATTCAACTTCCTCCTCATCCTCCACCTCCTCTTCGTCCTTCACCACCGCGCAAACCAGCCTCGCTCCTCCTTTCACCCGGAGCTCATCGCGCCCTTTCTCACGTTTAACGCGCCCTACACACACCCCTCGTACCGCCAATTCCGAGCACTTGTTGCATGCCATCGTCACGTAATGAGCCTCGTACCCAGCAGTAGTACCGAATTTCACGGCCGTATATATATATATATATATATATATATATATATATATACTGTAGTTTAATAATCGATGCGTAGCATCGTTGAACGAAATTGTATGAAAGCCTAGATTGAATTTCTCATCTCTTTTTCTCACTCCATTTTAATAAATAGAAAAATTAAAAAATAAAGAAAATATATGTATTTTTATTTATTTATTTTGTTGGATAAATACAATTTATTTGTTTCTATTTTATGTTTTAAGTTTCAACGTATACCCTTGCGGGTTTTTACCTTTTACTCTTCCCAATTAAACGACAAAAAACCCATTGAAAAATTTCCAATAAGTTCCCAAACAAAGTTTCAGCATGAAAAATTATTTCGGACCTTTTGTTATTACAACTACTTGCGGTCACGTTTTCGATCACATTGGATAATTGCCAAATTGTATTTAAATAATATAATTCATTGATCTAACATAATTCTGCAATTATCCAATATGATCGTATATTTGGGTATTATTCAAAGTGATCGAAAACTTTTAAGGGGTCTTCTCACTTTAGACGCTAAAAAAGGCTATTTTCATGAATTTTTTTGATAGGTTTATATTATAGATATTGGTATAAAAGTTGTTACACTTAATAAATACACTTTCGAAATACATTTAAAAAATGGTTTAATGTATTTATGTAATCCAAATAAACTTTCAACGCGTTTTTCTCGAAACAACGTTTTTCGACGGCTTGTTGATAAAATCTTCGAAACTACTGAACCGATCCTTATGAAATTTTAACTACATATTCTTTACAACTATAGCTATAGCGCATATCAAGGATTTTTTTTAATTTCGATATTTACTATTTGTTTTCGTTGCCAAAAACGGTGGAAAGACATTTTTTTTTATTTTTCGAAAAATGTCCGCCATTTTGTTATTTTTGCATATATCAAAAATCGTATCATAAGCGCTATAGCCATTAACGTACTGAATCTAAAACCGTGTGATTTTTTCGTTTCGGATGATTCATCTCCGAGATTTCATCAACAGTGCGACCTACATTTTTTTCGGAAATTTTTTCAACTACCATTTTTGTCTATAAATAGTGACCTAAATGAATGATTTTATTTTTTATTTTTTGAAGTTTCAATCAATATCTATAATATAAACCGTTCAAAAAAATTCATGAAAATAGCCTTTTTTAGCGGCTAAAGTGTCGAAACCTTAACTGGTACTGTATATCGATGAATCATCATATCGAATCAGAAGAACAATTATTCGATCGCGAACGCATACGAGTGAATTTAATCCGAAGGTCGAGAAAAAAGGGAGGAAATAGGAGGGATTTCAACGGGGTGTGCAACGTGACACGATTAGAGTCGACGCTCGTATACTCAGCCTGGACATACACGCACGCACACTCGTGCGCACCGGAGAAACGGACGAGTCTTACATCGTTACAAGACGTGTGTACGCGAGAACTTAACGTGTTCATAACGCGATATTCCTATTATAATAGGGGAGGAAGAAGGTAGGTAGGTACAGGTATCGCACTGGCCCGCACACGTCGATGGCAATTATTCTCGTGAGCTTATATGGCAACACGCACAATGCGGTTCGACCGAACGGGTTGACATAGTACTTCAGTAAATAAATTGCACTATATATATATATATATATATATATATATATATATATATATAGTGCAATTTTAATATATTTATATATTTGATCAGATTGGTGAAAAGTGTGCGTGATAAAATTATTAACGTAAATACCAAAGTGCATGTTGTGCCTCCCGAGATCCGTATCGATTGACATACAATCTGGGTTGCATTTACTCTCCGGCTACATATGGACACACATGCAGTCACATTAATATTATAAAAATGTACATATGTATATGTGTGTGTGTGTGTATATATATATATATATATACACACACACACTATATATATATATATATATGCATATGACTCGTTATCGCTCCAAAGAGATTTTTAATTGCCTTTCCCCATAAGTTTTTCTTCGCTCTTTTCCTTCGCGCTTTCCTTTCCATTCTCGTTATTTCGTTTTTGCCTCACTTCTTCCTCTGCCTATTCCTTTTGTTCTGTGGCACGCGGTCCCGTTTCACTGACTCGCGACTAATGAGCGATTCATTTGCATACGTCTACGCGAATATACATATGGAGATTTAAAAAAAATCTCGAGTTTTTCTGCAACATAGTTTGAAAAAAAATTCCTTTTGTCTATGTATTTTCCTGTTGGGAGTTTTTTTTATAAGCTATTGGGAGTCATTTAGACAGGTAGGGTAAGTCCGGGGGAGATGGCCCTACTAACTTTGAGAACTTATTGTCGAGAAACCATGATGAATAAATTAACGGTTTTAATCGCAAATGAAACGTCAATTATATTTTTTATCAAACCTTAATAATAATCATCCTCGAAATCAACAAATGTAGTCACATCAACGATTAAGGGGCCAGTCTGCTTTGGAGCCACGAAAAAGGCAATTTTCGCGATTTTTTTTGTTGAGGATTTTATAAAAGTTGTTGGGCTTGATAAATAAAGTCTTCCAATACATTTAAAAAAAATTTAATTCATTTTCATTCATTTTTAATTGCAAAAACTATAGTTTAACGTAACGCCTCAAAAATAGGTGGGCTAGGTAGCTCCTTCACAATTCGGCAACGGCTTGTCTGAAACAATCAAAGTCCATCAGATTCAGTATGACACCAGCTACAAAATGACCCTCGGATATAAAGTTTTATCGAAAAATAAAATAATGGCAGATGAAAAACGAAAAAAGTATTTTAAAAACGCGTTTTTTCGCAGTTATTCGCAAAAAAAGAGTAAAAATCAAAATTTTAAAACCATCGAGGGTCATCTTGTTGCGAATCATGTTGACAATATGTGGTTCAAATTTCAAGAGAATCGGTTTATTAATTTTAGAGATACGATGGAGCTATATTTTGAAAACGGTGTTTCGAGAAAAACGCGTTTGAAGTTTATGCTATGAAAAACTCTTACCTAAACTCAATCGGCAATTCCTGCACCGTATAAAATCCCTTCTGATTGCTCATCATCGTCGATATCTTCAAGTCTTGCTTGCTTTTGATTTTTTGAAATTTTCAAAGTGTACTGACTCCTTAAACAAAAATTACGATTGGCTATCTCTGCCAGAGTGTCCGGGTGTGATGGCCATAGGGTTCGGTGGGAAATACTCTTTCCTCCTTTACCCTTACCTTTGTGATCTTTGAACGTCCTTTTTTACTGCCTCAGTTGGAGCACGTGTCTTCATACTCCATACAATTTTCATGCAATCCAGAGCTTACAAATATTACATTGCAGCCAGTCATCGACGAGTTGGGTCTTATATTAGTTATCGCCGCGGCCTCTGCAGTTGTCTTCCTCTTTATCTTCGTTCCCACTTTCAGCGGTATCGCAGAGGACCATGGGAATTTCTTCGCAACTGCTGTCTGAGATCCTACAAATGGCTTTATGTTTCCTAACAGTATTGTTTTCCTTAGGTCTGCCAGACGTTCTTTCTTGTTTTATCATTTTCGGTCTCTTATTAGACTTCCCTTCTTTTTCTGCCTTTCTTTTTCTTTTATTTTTCAGCATTTTGGATTTAAGATATTCCGAAAACAGTACTAAAGATATTATGACCATCTCCCCCGGAAAAACATGAGGCCATCTATCCCGATTGTCCGGGAGGCCATATGAATCAATAGAAAGAAACACGTCATTTTTAGGTTAGAATACGTGAAACGATAATTACTTCACGATAAATGAGAAACAAGCAAATTTTTCAAAAACTTTTTATAACCACTTAATATGACAACCCCTTACCTTATGTTGGACGTGTAATCAAAAAAGAAAGTGGGTGTTGCTTACTTCAAAGATTTTTTTTGCAGAAAAAAACTGACTGACATTTCTTGCCAACCACGAAACGAAACGAACTAGATTGTTATTAAGGGGCTATACCAGTGAGAACGCTGGAAAATTTGGGTGAGTTTCGGGAATTTTTTTTTAAAGAAAAGTACTGTATTAAATGTTTCGGAAAATTAAGAATATATTTGGCTATATTCGATCTATATTACACAATTTTTTCATAGAAAAATATTGAGATCCAAGCGACTTATGCGCTGTCTTCGGAGGCGCCAAAAAAAAGTTCCTCCACTGCTGACATGATTCCGGCCGATTGAGTAGCTGAAACCGAAAAAGGAAAAATGTCGTTAAACTGGAAGATATTTCCTGTACAATGACGTAGAGTTTTCGAAAAATATCAAAATCTAACAAAACGGCGTAGTTATGAAAAAAGTCTGTTTTCTTGCCTATAAAATGGTCGTTTTTTTCAATGCCAAATCGTCAATTTTCATCCAATCTAAAAGTATCTTACGTCGGTGTAGAGTAAATACATTCAAGAGTACTCAGTTCAAATTTCAAGTCAATCGGATAATTGCTCTTTGGGTTACAATGTCCGCAAATTTGGAAAATCTCATTTCGAGAAAAACGCGTTTAAAGATTCAACTATCGATTTTTGCAAGATAAAATGATTAGAGATACGACCTTGAAATTTTTACAGAATATTCTTAAAATATAAACGGTCGAGAAAGGCAAAAAAACGATTTTTTGAGAGTGTCAGACTGGTATAGTCCCTTAATGCTATCTATCTACGTTGAGTCGAACTTTTATCTATTGGCCTATACAAGAATTTTTTTCATTATCATCTCAACTTTAGTGGCTCCTCTCAAACCTATTTTGTCAAACTTCTAATCAAAATCTAAGGCATATTATTTATTGCTCGACAGTGCACTTCGTGACGATAACCCAAGTTCAAAAAAAATCGCGAGCAAACAACACACACAAAAGAGAAAAGTGTTAAAACGACTTTTTCTTCCGAAAGGTAAAAAAGATCGTAGAACATACGTGGGGGTGATTCGGATAGGTATTGACCAGAAGAAGAAGCAGAAGAGATGGAGAGTGCACACCCACGGTGTGACGAACAAGTGTAGGCGAGTATGCCTAGCTGAATCGAACATTTTTCAATCCACCAGACAAGTCCATCGAGTGCGTACGAATTCCCATGAATCGCTCGCTCCCACGCCTGTTTGCGGTGCGTGTGTGCGCTAACGCGATCCGTCGTGCCGTGAGAGATACACCCGGGGATGAATTCAACGCTAGATGAAAAAGAAAGAAATATACACGATCCCGGCTATAACGACGCGAGAGAGCGCGCATTCGAGATATGCGAGTAGAGCCCCGAGGGGTGAAATTATCGAAGGGGTGTAGCTCACACACACACGCACACACGCACACACACATATGTGTGCGTGTGTGTGTGTGTGCGGCCTCGAACTGTAAGTACTCAAGAACTCGGTACTGTGATCCTTTTCAAAACTTTATCATGGGAGTGCATCCTCGAGCACGTGGCCACACGAGGCTTTTTATTATGTAGCGCGGATGTTACGACGGAGGGTTGCAAACTGCGACAGTGGGCGTTACTTCGTTCGCAAATAAAAACAGGATAATACAGCAGCGTATGAGGGCCTGCGAAGTCGGCCTATATATCAGGTTGATAAAAAACGTTTTGTCGCAATAATTTCAATATAATTTATTTATTGATATATCTTATACAAAACATTTCTAATCAACAATATATTCGCCATCGGTTTCTATGACACTCGACCATCTAGTTGGCAACTCATTTATTCCCTTTGCGCAAAACTGCGGCGGCTGGAACTCAAAGAAATTTGAAATATCCCTTCTGAGATCGTCGACGTTTTTGAAAGTTTTGTTTCTCAAATATGCCTTCAAATGTCTGAACAAATGGTAGTCAGATGGCGCGATGTCGGGAGAGTATGGTGGATGAGGAACGGTATTCCAGTAAAGCTCAGTGATTGTTTTGTGGGTTTCCTTTGCGACATGGGGTCCCCATGCAGACATTTTTTGTGGACTCCCCAGATCCTACCAGATCCCTATGGGGATTTGATAGGGACGCCCCAAGTAAGGAGTCCACACTGGAATCCAAATAGATTTGTTGGGGATTCCCCAGGTTCTACCAGATCCTTATGAGGATTTGATATGGACACCCCAGGTAGGGAGACCACATTGGAATCCAAATGGATCCTGGGCTGTTTCCAGATTAACGTGGTTTGAGAATTTTTTTACTAGAAATTATATAAAATAGGATTTCGCGACGCTCTGTAAAAAATTATTCTTTGATGGTCCCGTGCACAGATTTGCTTAGGAGTTTCAAGATGCACCAACGTGTTTCTAGGAATTTGTTAGGATATCGAATAATACAATATATAATTATATTCTTTAGTAACTTCTTTACTTTAGTGCTTACCCATATTGTATATTTATAGTTTGTTATGGGCTAGTATTTTTTATATGAATAAAAAAGCTTGTTATAAATTTTAATATGCACACTTTTTGAATTTTTAATACTTGTGCGCATAAAAATTTGTTTTGGACGTGACGGCAATCGGGTTACGATTGCGTCTGCGGTTTATCGCTGTGGGTGTGGAGTTTTGTTAGAGCGGCTTAAATGAGGTTTTAAAAGAAAATTAAATGTAAGTATGAAATCATATTTTTATAAACATGATATCTATTACACATTCGCTTAAGTTTGTAGCCCGTAACATCAATTTCCACCCGACCCGGTGGATTTTTCATCGGGATCCAATAGGGATTCCCCATCGGGATCTAACAGGGATTCCTTGTCGGGAGCCAATAGGAATTCCCTATCGGGATCCAATAAGGATTCAGAAAATCGCTTCCGACAAAAGAAAGACGTCGGGCGATAGAACATAAGCGGCGCAGGGTACATATATATTCGTGTCGTCGTTGAAAAGCGCGCGACGATCGAGTTACTGCGCAATCGCGATCGTAAAATTTATTTACTCCAAACACGCATTAATGTTTGTTACATTCCAATGATGCAAGAATCAACCTTATTAAAGTGTTTAAATTTTATATAATATGAAAAGTATTCAAAGAATATCCCGCCCATAACTGCACAAGTATTTTTGCTTAATAATAGTATAAAAAGTGTATAAAAACTACGTTACAGCATAAGAAGTATTTAAAGTATTTTTAAAAAGTTCATAAAGTATAAAAAGTACTCGAAGATATAGATATAAGATATAAGTATTCGAAGAATACTATACAAAGCACTATAAATATTCAGTATGGGTAAACAATTAAAAAAAAACAAAATAAGTATATTGTGGTATTCGATATGTACTCCTTTGTAAACAATAAATTGATCTCTTTAGTGTATCGATGCTTTTATTTTTTGTAGCATTTTGGGCTTACAGAATGCGATATGATCGATCAAGCATCGTATCGGATTCCGTTCAATACTGTGGGGAAGCTTTAAGATTCTTACATTGGATTCCGATGGGAAATCCCTATTGGATCCTAACAGGGAATCCCTATGGAATCCCTATGGAATCCCGATAGGAATCCCTACTCGATCCCGATGGGAATCCCTTTTGGATCCCGATGGGAATCCCTTTTGGATCCCGATGGGGAGTCCCTCTTGGAATCCAATGTACGAGCGTGACGTTTCCTGATAGGGATCCAATGGGGTGTCCCGTTGGATCCCTATCAGGGAGTAGGGAGAAGTAGGGGAATCCTATAGGATTCCAAACACAATTTCTACCTGGGTCTCGCGTTGTCGTGGAGAAGGTGCACAGTCGCGCGTCTTGGCCGTTTTTTTCATATAGCTTTTGCCAATTCCTGGAGAATCTCGATGTATCGTGTAGAGGAGATTGTCTTACCTACAGGGAGAAAATTGTGAAACAGCATTCCCTTTGCGTCCCAGAAAAAGCACAACAAAACCTTTTGTGAGTGACGATGAGATTTCGGTTGGGGTGGCGGTTTTTCTCCGATAGGAAGCCAGTAGGCTAAACGCGTTCTGTTATCATACAAGACCCAGCTTTCATCTCCCGTCACAAGATCTTCTAAAAACTCCTTGCGATGGTGGCGAAGCAGGAGAGACTGGCAGATGGTCACGCGACAGTTCTTATTGTCGTCGGTGAGACGGTGTGGTATCCATTGAGCTAGAACCTTCCTGTATCCCAAGTTGTGTAAGTATTTGACTATTGACGGTTGGGTGCAGCCAAGTTCTCTTGTTAGCTCGTGCGTACTTGCTTCCGGTTTTTCTTTGATGCAGCGCAGTAATGCTTCATCGTCGATGGTCGACGGTCGTCCGGAACGTTCCTTATCTTCAAGGCTTGTGTCTCCAGATTAAAAACGATTGAACCAACGCTGGACTGTTCGATGAGAAACTACGTTCTCGCTGAATGCATCCTGTATATTTTTAGCAGTTGTGCTTGCGTTCGTGCCGCGCCGCCACTCGTAAAAAATGATCGCTCGAAGTTGCTCCTGCGAGATCGAAGCCATTTCTGTCCACTAGAACGCGCACTCGCCCTTTTATATCCTGTCACGCGGAAGAGTAGAAAAAACATTCTAGAATATTCTCGATATAGCTCGATGTCATATTGCGTCAATACGTAAAAAGACATTTTTAAAATTTTTGGGACAAACCTTTTTTATCAACCTGATATATCTACATATATGTATGTGTACATTTATATATATTTCGACTTTACAGATATGAGTCTGTTCGGCGAGAAAACGAATTGCCAAAATGTTATTACTCTGCAGGTTTTCCCGCTTTTCGATTTTTCCCTGGTGCAACGGCAGCCGGCTCAAGAGGGCGGCCCAAGAGCGAGGGGGTGTAGGGGGCAAGAGGAAAAAGTGGAAAAAAGGAGAGAAGAGAGAAAGAGAGAGCTGCGGAAGGAAGAGGAAAGCTATTATTATAAATGGGCTTGTGTACAGGGAGGTAAGTACGTCGCGGCTGGTGAGAAGTGTAAGCGCGAATAATGTATTCCGCCCTCGCTCGATGAAGATTACGCGTGCGAAAGAACAACCAACGTACGTATCTGCGTGCGTATATAGTATAAAGGGTGTCAATAAAAAAAATATATATATAAAGGGTGTCTCAAAATGACCTGAACTTTCATTTATTAAAAAAACGTATTATTTATTTGAAAGGTACGAATATTTTTATTTTCATTTAAGGTATAAACATGGAGGTTATGTGTGAAACACAATATCCGATGGATGGCATAAACGGCATGGACTTGGAAGACATATTCTTTCAACAAGATGACGCAACCTGCCACACTGTGGGTAAAACAAGACAGTTATTGCAGACAAAGTTTCATGGTCGTGTTATCTCGCACCGTGGCGATGTGAATTGGCCACCAAGATCGTGCAGTCTGACGCCATTGGATTTCTTTCTTGGGGATTTTCTGAAAGGAGAAGTGTATGCCAATGATCAACAGACTATACTGGAGCTCAAGGAAGCAATTGGATGCACCATTAATGAGATAAATCCGCAATTGTGCGAAAATGTTATGCAAAATTTCGTCAAAAGCATGAACGTTTGCAAACAGGGACGAGGCTGCCATTTATATTGAGGCAATATACGAGGCGTATATTGTGTTCCACACATAACCTCCATGTTCGTACCTTATGTTAAAACAAAAATATTCGTACTTTACAAAAAAAAATACCAGGCCATTTTGAGACACCCTATAAGTGTGAATGGACGACCATATAATCCGAAACGATTAGAGGTTAATAATTAGTAATCAGTGGAAGTGCGAGTCCTGCCAGCAGCGCCACAGACTCCATTGTACCTGAGAGTGCGGAATGGAGAAAGAGACGGAGAGCAAAAAGACAGAGAGAGAGAGAGAGAGAGAGGGGGAGGAAGAAAAATAGAGTGACTTAAGTAGAGTTTAAGTATTATGTGGGCCACCAATGATTATCGCAAGGCGAAAGCTGGCAAGACTCTCGACCCTCCTGCACTTGTATAATTCATCGCCTCTCGGCTGTATATGTATATAAACATATGCAGGGTACGGACGATCAGGATTTGTCTTATCTTGAATTACGGTCTCGAGTAGTCCTCTCCCTTATATATATATATATATATGGTTAAAGTCAGCGACGCGTTCTTCCATATGTCGCTTACTAATTATCGCTCGTTCGAAAGACTTTTTTCACCCTGGCAGAACCGCCTATGTCGTCAACTCCGTAATAGGCACGAGCGTACGTCGATTAATGTCATTGAGAACAAAACACACACACACACACACACACACACACACACACACACACACACACAGGCATATATATATATATATTAGAGAATGTAAAAAAGCAATTTTTCTTTTGACTCTTGAAATGTTGACTATACTTGGAAATAGTTTTCCCTTCTTTTCCATAACAAACCAAATCTTAAGGGGTTGCTTGATGGAAAAAAAGCAAAGACAATAAGGGGATATCCATTAATTACGTGAGGTGATTTTGACGATTTTTCAACCCCCCTTCTCCCCCTGGTGAGATGTCGTGAGATTTTGCTCGACCCTCTCCCCCCTCCCCTAATCTCACGTGAGATTTTTCAAAATGCATACGTTCACGGAAAATAAATTGTAGTAGAAGGGACTGCGGTTTTAGTATCATTTATTCCACCATGTAAAGTAGTAGGGAGACTCTCCCTATACGTGATAAAAACTACGTGATTACTAAAATTACTAAAATTACTAAAATTACGTGATATTTGCCGAAGCCCCCCTCTCCCCCACGTGAGATTGGGTGAGATTTCGCTCGACCCCCTCCCTCCCCTAAACGCCTCACGTAATTAATGGACGCCCCCTAAGATGCACCCTTTAGAGTTTCATTGCCGAAGGTCTCTTTTTTCAAAAGCATCGCAAAGTAAAAATATTTTCGTCAAGGATGGAAGATAACGATATTTTGAAGAGTAAAATTAAAAATCCGAATTTTATATATGCAGAATAGGATGTTAAGGAATTTCTATCGTTTTTCGACAAAAACATTTTTGTCTTGAAAAGACGAAAAAAAAAGTTTTTCTTGGCGATACGAAAAAAAAAATGTTTTGTTTGTAGTCGAGAGCATGTAATTTCCCCCATCGCCGTGACAAGAGGAGAAGAGCAAAAAATCGTCCTTCCGGAGAGCGATGACGTACGTAGGTATTTTTAATCATGAGAGAAGATTCTTTGTTCCGAGGACCAATCATTGTAGGCATTATATATATATGGCTTTGCCGGAGTTCCCATAGTTTCGACGCGTTCCTGTGGGAACTCCGCCGGCACATAAAATATCTGAGAGCTCAGTGAACAGCCTATTTCCACCCCCCCCCCTCCCCCTCTGCCATCCTCGAGCTCCTTCACAGCAACCCTTCGCCCTTCCGCGCCTTCCACCCCGCTTCGGCCGTGCTGCTTTGTCAATTCCTATGGGAAATAACTGCGTGTGCTGTATAACAGATCGTCATCGGGGCTTCATAGCGTGCAAATTGGTTTACATTGCGAGGGTTGCAGCTCGTCTAGCAGCTTCCTCATTTTCTGTTCTTTAACTAAACCACCGATACCCTCTATAAATACACACATATAGATATATAGAAAGGGAAGGAGAGAGAGCGAGGGAGAGAATTATTTTGGGAAGATTTCACTACGAGAATAATCCCCGAGCGTTATTAATATTAAACGTATTTGACGCTAATATTGGGCGGAGACATTAACAGTAACAATAATAGTCATGTTGAAGATTGCATCGTAGGAATGCACCGAAAGTTTTTTTTTCTTCATATTTCCGTTCCCTTACTTTTGTTATCACGTAGAATTCTTTTTTCGGGGGATTTCGATTGTAGATCTATTACTGAGCATTAAAAAAAAACGATTGTGGATTTTTTTCAGCAAAATATGACGAGAGGGATTGGGGAAATTTGCCACTGTGAATTGCATTCCAATGATGCAGACTTCAATCTCTTTACTGATAACAATAATCAAATAATCAATCGAGTGATATAACAATGATGACAAAAATAATCAAAGAATAGATCGAATGCCGCAATCTGGTGAGATTTATAGTTCTCACAAAATTCACATTTCTCGATTGCATTCATTTCTTTCGGCTGTCAACGAAGTTACCTCAATGATTTTTTGAAATACTTTTTCAGAGATCGACGATTGAAATCAGCAAAAAAATGTGATGTATAACAATAAAAAAGAGAGATAATAATTAAAAAAAAAGGAACTGTTGATTGGATGGAAACTTCGGCATTTTTTTTTCGCTCGACGTTCGTATCAAAGACATTGATTTCTTTTAAGGAGTAAGGCCACTGTAACGGCCCAAAAAAAAAGGTTTTTTCACTAATTTTTTGCTCCCGAAATTGAAGGTATTTGAAAAAAAACTTTTAATGGTGTTATCGGGCATACATTAAACTTTATTATAAAATTTTTTTACAGTAAAAAAAAAACAAAATGGCGGTTCCACAGCTATCTTCCCGGGACATGTTTTCAAAATGGCACGCAGCATAACTCGAACAATTTTCATTTTTTTTACTTGAAATTTTAACCAGATGTGAACATTTACATTATCTTGAGAATGTCGATCGGAATTTTCAAGAACTTTATTTATTGATTTTTTATTAACAAAAAACTTGCCGTTTTTTTCGTCAAAAATCAATTTTTTTTTTCAAACGCACGCCAAATCCACAAAAATTGATACTTTTTAAAATCCGATCGACATTCTCTAGCTATAGCCCTCTAGATTAATGGTTTTTTTTTGTTCTAGATTCAAAAGTGCACCAGTGGTGCTGCGTGCCGCGGAGCCCTGGAAGCAAAACATGTCCCGGGAAGATAGCTGTGGAACCGCCATTTTGTTTTTTTTTACTGTAAAAAAATTTTATAATAAAGTTTAATGTATGCCCGATAACACCATTAAAAGTTTTTTTTCAAATACCTTCAATTTCGGGAGCAAAAAATTAGTGAAAAAACCTTTTTTTTTGGGCCGTTACAGTGGCCTTACTCCTTAAGACGCGAATTGTTAGAAGGGACCTTATAAACCGGAAGTCTTCCGCGGAAGGTAACGTGCTAACAGTTGCATTTTTCAAAGCGGTGATTCTGCACTTTGAGTGGACAGGTGCTCTTATTGAATAATTAATATAACTTAATATTAATATTACTCAAGGGGGGATATAAATTTCGACGGGAAAAAATTAAGCAATTTGGAGGGATTTTTAAAACTAAGAAATAATTATTCTACATTTATCAAACTGTACGTATACTTTAATAGTATATTTAAATATACAACACATTTTTTTAAATCCATTTATCATCAAAATGGCGGAGCTGTTGCAGAGTGGTACAACAGTCTAGCTTCCCGTAGACTGACTTGCAAAAAAAAAATATTTTCAGTTAGAACATGGGTAGTTTCTATTTGACAGTAATTAAAATGAAAAAAATGCAAATTTAAAAGAATGGCACGCATTTCCATAAAAATCAACATTTCTGTAAAATTCGGTTAAAAAAAGTCGTTTGTTTTCGAATTTTTCAAAAACAATTCTCGTCAAGTACAAGGTAGCAATATTACCTATATTTTTACCAAGTTTCAACTCAATCGGCTTAATAGTTTTTCAGTAATCCTGCACGCCAATTCCATAAATGCAGTTTTGAGAAAAACGCGTTTGACATTGACATCGAATTTCAATAAAATTGCGCTAGGTACTTGTGGTAACTAATTACTCAAGTAATTTGTTACAAAGTAATTGAATTTTCAATTACAGGAGTAATTGTTAGTTGTTAATTTAATTACTTTTTGCCCATCTCTGCTTGCCCCTCTGCGCTCTCGTTTCTACCTGTGGTGCGCGCTCCGAATCCGAGCGGTGAGGCACATCGTTGACAGACTGTAACGTTTGAAGTTTTTCGAATTTCGCTTTGAAACTTTGCAAAAATATTCGACATATACAGTGATATCGTTTCAAGAAGGAAAGAAGGAAATCAATTTTTTTATCGTTGTAAATGTATATCCCGCCTTAAGGGTCTATACCAGTGTGAATGCTGAAAATTTGGGTGATTTTCGGGAATTTTTTGGCAGAAAAGTACTCAATTAAATGTTTCGAAAAATTAAGAATATATTTGGCTATATTTGACCTATATTACATCATTTTTTCATAGAAAAATATTAGTATCCAAGCGACAAAAAAAAAGTTCCTCCACTGCTGACATGATTCCGGCCGATTGAGTAGCTGAAACCGACAAAGGAAAAATGTCGTTAAACTGGAAGGTGTTTCCTGTACAATGACGTAGGATTTTCGAAACATATCAAAATCTAACAAAATGGCGTAGTTATGAAAAAAACGTCTGTTTTCTTACCTATAAAATGGTCGTTTTTTCAATGCCAAATCGTCAATTTTCATCCAATCGAAAATAATCTACGTCATTGCAGAGTAAATATATTCACGAATACTTAATTCAAATTTCAAGTCAATCGGATAATTGCTCTCTGTTACAATGTCAGCAAATTTGAAAAATCTCATTTCGAGAAAAACGCGTTTAACGATTTAACTATCGATTTTTGCAAGATAAAATGATATTAATATAAATGATATTCTTGAAAGTATAAACTGTCGAAAGAGGCAAAAAAAATCGATTTTTTAAAGTGTCACACTGGTATAGCCCCTTAACATTGAGTAATATTGCCCATGTCATATTAATTAATATTAACGGCGGGGTAAAGTTAATTCAGCGAAAAAAGGGCATGTTTATAAGATTTTTTTTTGGCGTAACGAATAGTGTTCGTTTATTGAAAAATTTACATATAGTAAAGTAACATTTGAACAACATTCTCCTAAATTTGCATTGCAAAATATTCGAAATTGAGCGAGTGAAAATGAAACCCCGGAGACGCCTCGAAAAAAAGTTGGTTTGCGGTGTGCACCATAACTCGCAACAGAATCATTTGAAACAAAAAAATCAAAATACATTTGTTAAAGGAGATGTTTCTCGAGGTAATGACGGGAGGATTTTTTTTTCGATTTTTCGATTTTTCGTAGCACTTGGGAGCCAAAAACCCGATTTTCGCTAAAAAAATCGGCTAATTTGTTGTTGAAAAATTAGTAATTATTAAAAAAAAACAAAAAAGCTCTCGACAATACCTGGTGAATTATGTGAAGAAGTACTGTGCAAAATTTCAAGGCGATTGGTCCAGTAGATTTTGAGTTATTGTGAACACGGACTTCAAATATGACAAGTCTCAGAAAAACGCTTTGAAAAACGCAGAAGAGAAGAGAACGGCATGGAGCAATAGACGCTCAAATACTCATAACTTCGTCAATTTTACTCCGATCGACTTGAAATTTCAACACAATATTCTTGATATATTATGCATTCATTAAAAAAATTAAACAAAAATGAAAAAAAAAATGTAATACTTTACCCCGCCCTTAACCAACAAAGTAACGTAGTCCACGCAGGAAAGTAGCTTTACCAGTCACGGGTAACGAGTAGCCGCTCATTTCCTGATGGCAAAGGTCAAGTGATTACTATCTTCCCGTCAAGGTCACCCCTACAGTCAAGTGAGCTTGGAGGTTTCCGGCTCGTGGGATCTCCTCGAGCGATACGCGCGTTCGCGGTCCGTTTTTGGTCCTGAGGGCCATTCGCGGTACTTTTCGTCCCCGCGGGTGCGATATACTCGCCGGGGAGTCATCGTTCCCCCTCCCCTGCATACCTAGTGCGTCGTCGTCGGGAGCATGGGAACGACGTGTACGCACACATTGCTCAAGGGATTAACCGGGCGCACATTGTGCGCCCGGGGTGGGTTTCTGAGCCAGCCACGTGGCCGCCACGCGACTCGCGTACCAACACTACGCAATACAAAGTTCGCCGAGGCCGGAAGGGGGCCCTTTTCTCTTTGCTGCCAATCCCTCTCTCCTCTGCCTCGCACTATTTCGTCGATAAATTTCACTCGAGTGTACGATCCCGATGACCGATTGGTCGCGTCATCAATTCTCAACTTCCTACGACGCACGATTCACCTGTCAGCTAAGAAGATTCGTTCATTGGTGTGAACTTGGCCATTTCTGTGAATCCAGGCCAAAGGCTGATAATTGGGACCAACTTGGGGGTATGTGATCGACTGCTGGTAACGAGGCAACGTTTCTCGGTGCGCGTTGAATCAAACGTGAAATCCCGTCGACTTTGCGTGTGCGTGTCAGGTCGGGCGTACTTTCGCACGAGCGCCGACGGCGAAAGCCTCACAAAGCATACATCTCGAATACATAGACGCTTTTCTCTCCTACGCGAGGCTCGTCGGGTACTATTTCCTTTGATGTACTCTCACCACCCCGCCACTCTATCTCTGTTGATTTAGTTGGACGACTCGGAGAGCGCGATCTTCCGGTTGGCTACTTTCGCGTTCGACACCCCGTGCTTTCTCTCTTTTTTTTTTCAATCATGGAGGAAACTTCGTTTTCGTCCAAAAAAAATCATCGTCTAAGTAGGGCAGGGTCACTTGATCATGATTTTGTTCTGAGCAGTGTAGCTCCGAATTAATGAAGTCATTAGTAATGATATCCTTCAAAATAGATAGGTTTTTTATTTGGCTACTAGACTAAACTTACATGACTAAACGTTGCCTACTAAACTCACATGGATGTCACAAAAGTCACCCCTCGGGGCTCGTCGAGCCAGTAGGATAATAAAGCTTTTTTCACAAGAGCAACATAACAAATAATAAAAAAGCGTAGTTCTATCTAACTTGTTATCTTTTGCCGCTTTTCGGATTCCTGTGCCGTTGAATATTTCTTCTGCGGCATGTTTCATCAGATCTTTGGAGCAGGGTTGCAAAATGTGTAATGAAAACGTAATGCATTATTCATTACTTTTTTAATGGGTAATGAAAAAATATTTGATTACCCATTACATTACATTCAGTAATGTAAAAAATTTCATTACTCATTACATTACATTTTGTAATGTGAAACATTTTCATTACAAAATGCAATGTAATGTGCAATGGCAAAAAATGTCATTACACATTATATTGTAATGGGCAATGGACTTTTTTTACATTACAAAGTTCAATGAAATGGGTAATGGATTTTTTTCACATTACAAAGTGTAATGTAAAAACAGAGTGATGGACATTTTTTACATTACAAAATATAAGGTGGAGAGTAATGGAATTTGTTCACATTACTAATGTAATGTAAAAAATCTCCATTACTCATTACAAGGTAATATGGATTATTCTTCGTTTCACATCGGGTCAGATCGACCCAGTGCAAATATCGCTGCCCCTAATGGGGAACGAATAATAATCCTCATTACATTGTAATGAGTAATGGGAATGGTTTACATTGCATTGCATCAGTAATGTGAAAAAATTCCATTACTCATTACATTGGACTTTGTAATGTAATGAACATTTTGTACAATACAAGATTTAAGGCGTTACCCCCACTTGTAGCCCAAAAAAGGCCTTTTTCATGAATTTTTTAAAGAAAACTACAAAACTTTTCTAATCGGTCAATATACCATCTTAAAGAACACATCTTGAAGAACTTTCAGTAATTTTTTTTATTGAAAAATATTACATTGTTTAGTGGCAAATGGCCGTCAATGAAATAATCTTTTTATATACACGGTTTGCGGTGACCAACATTGCGGCGAAGTGGATCATCTGAAAAAAAAAATGCGCATGGATTTAGTCAAATATAAGTATAAACTAGTCTTTAATCGAAGGATTTTAAAAAATATTCATTTTTCACAAAATGGCGGACAGTCAAAGTTAATGGTTCGATTTTAACGAAAAAAAAACGGCCGTTTTTTGGCTATAAAACGGCCATTTTTTTCGAAAAAAAATCGAACGATTAAAGACTACATTTTTATGTATTAAATAAGCCTGCAAAATTTCAAGAAGATTATTAGTGTTCGAGTAATCTTGGTCACCGACTTCAGAAATGCCATTTTGAGAAAAACGCGTTTAAAGTTTCAATTTCCGGTCGTTTACACAACGGATTCTTCTCTTTCAACGCTCATATCTCAGTCAATTTTGTTCGGATCGACTTGAAATTTTCAGGACATATTCTCAGATACTTATACTTCAAAAAAATGCAATAAAAATAATCGATTTTTTCAAAATCGCAAGTGGGGGTAACCCCTTAATTCAACGAGTAATGAAAAAAATGTACATTACAAAATTCAATGTAATGAGTAATGGCAATTGTTTGCATTACAAAATGTAATGTAACGAGTAATGGAAATTTGTTACATTACTGAATGTAATATAATGGGTAATGAATTTTTTTTTCATTACAAAATGTAAAGTAATGAATAATGAAATTTCATTATTACAAAAAGTACTGCATTTGGAGAATATAGGTCGTTCATTTTTTCTCTTGTACTTTCGATTCCTGAAAGAAAAGAAATAGTTTTTGTAGAAAGATTCATAGGTACTTGGGGTGGATTTTAAAGACCTGATTTTTAATGAAATTTGACTACAATTCGGTTATAAAACATAATAGCACGGCAAAAACAATACAGCCAAACATTAACCTGCAACTGTGGGGTCTAATGGTCCATGCTCAAGAGACCCCGCTTGTTTTAGCTCAAATGACCCCTTCCCCATTTTTTCACTAATTGGACCAAGCCACTCCAAGACTATTAATATTACATTCTTTCTGATTCTGTCATCGCATATATACACTATTATGAAATCAAAATACGCTTACTTGATTGCCGTAACACCACAAGCATGTGCTGGAGACCAAAAGATACTGCGGACTGCTGTTTTACTTTTGACGCGAAAATCGTAGTAAGGTACGTGACAGTCAAACCGAACACGTACCCATCACGCTTCTTCTGACACCGCGCACTTGTATCCAACATGTACCATCTGTGTGCTGGTGTGGGTGGGGCAGAAGACCCTCCGGCTCATAAGATCCCGCTCTACCTCGAAAGTGTCCATTCTCCGGAAGTTAAATTCCTCCTCGAAGAGTCCCGAATTTCATCGTGGGGCTCGTCAATCTTTCCCCGGGGGGTGGGGTGTGCAAAAGTGCCTAATGCGCGGATGGGTCTGGCGTACGAATTTCCCAGCACCGACCGGAAGCCGCATCAACCGTTACTTGTACCATAGTCGGTAGTCGTTGCACACGCATACAGGCAGCTCAGGCGAGGTCAGTCATTACGAGCAAACAAGGTGGCTATATATTTGATCGATACCACACCACCCCCTTGCCGAGCCGATGAAACGTAGCCAAAGCCTAACGCACCCCGTTCGGAGAACGAGCAAATAAAGTGTAAAAAAAGAAAGAGAGAGAGAGAGAGAGAGAGAGAGAGAGAGAGAGAGAGCGGGCTCAAAAACGAGCTTACGAATCCGCGATGAGTCATATGGACATGGCGAGCAGGTAGAGCGACCGAGCAGCCCTCGCTTCCGGGCTGCGCGAGTTTTCGAGCCGGGTCTTATCTCTACCCCCTTCGGGACAACATTATCCATCGGCTGTGCCACCACCGGCATATTCCATCGTCCCTCGACCCTTTCGCTATCGAGACTAGACCACACAAATTTATATTTCTTCCCTCAATGAGTCCAACTGCGCGACGGCATTCTCTCGGCTCCTTCTCTTTGATTGTCAGCCTCGCGACAATCCTCCGCAACGCCTGCAATACGCTCGGCGTTGGGGATGCGGAGTCCTACCTCGTTCTACAAATAAATTGAAGAAAAAAAACATGCAATCAGGACGATTGAAAATTTGGTACAGACAAAAATTGCGCTAAAATGATACCGATAACACCAGGTAGCTAAATAATTATAACTGTAATAATAAGTAAATAACAATAGATAGCCAAAAACGATATGAATAATATAACTCCAGACAGTGAATAATAATATTGGGAGTACAAATAAGTCTCCGCCGATTGACAAAAGATGGCACCACCAGGAGGTTATAGTTGAAAATATCAGATGTAAAACGTCATATCGTACACTGAGAAAAAATCGAATATCATTGGTGTTATTGAATGAAATTTCGTTGATTCAATTGTAAAATTGTTGGTGTAAATAATCGGATTTCTTCGTCCATACAAAACGCTATTGATTTTAATAACATGATATAATTAAAAGATTTTTTTTCATTCAAAAAATATATTGTTAGCCGAGAAAAGAATATTATGGAAAGTATCTAAAAAAGTATCGCTAACAAATAGTATGGCTTTGAATGCATTTTCTGCAACGAACAAACAAAAGCGTTTCAATTCATAACATGAATATTGTTGATTCGAATACACAAGAAAAATTGAATTTCGCTCGTTTGATTCAAATAAAATTTGTATTGAGTAAATATGTTATTTAATTTTTTTCACCATATCCGATATTGATTTTCAAGTACATTATTCGTTAAAATAATAATATTTTATTTTGATTGAAAAATATTAAGCAAATGTCGGAATTGGTTAAAAAATTATGCGAAAATAACATTTATTTCTCGCGCATTTGGTTGAAAAAATTCAACCGAATCATGGCCGAGCGCCACCGAAATTATAGGTGTGAGGAAACCCGTAGTTCTCAGAGTGACCGCTAGAAGCCGCACGCGCACTCGTTTCTCGTAAGCGTAGCGCGAACCGAAAATCTACTTAAACGCCGGAGAAACTCGAAAGAGTATCGCTTCTTGGCCTGTGGCTAAGATCAAAGTGTGTTCTTATCAGTTGAATATCTGATATTCAATCCATGGATATTCCATTGGATATCTGATATTTTCTCCACTATTATCGTGGATGATCATTCTAATGCTCACTTTTTATTTAAGATTCAAAACAAATTGAAAAACTTACCTCTCATGGCATATTCGTTTCGATGTAGTAAAGAAATAATTCATTCTATTGATTATATTTTTGTACGAAATAAAAAATGTTGTCGCAACCGCTTGATTATTTCATCCATACATCTACGGATTGTATATAGAATTATTTCAATAGAATATAATTTTATTTGAAGGTTAATGTAGATATTCAGAGAACAGAAGAGATTTTCAAATAAAACAATATGTTATTTGAGTCAATCACATTTTCCAATATTTTATAGTATTGTAACAATCTCATACATTGGTGGAACTCCGCAATCAGACATTTATTTGAATCAACCAATATATTTTATTGATTCAATTGGTTTTTCTTTCTCAGTGTAAGGTTGGACATCTGGCGAGACCATAATCTTGGAATATTATCGATTTTGTATCAGCATTACATAATTTTTCCCGTTCGAAAATGTCGAGTTTTGAGCCGAATAAGCGTCATTTGCGGGAAGTTTATAACTCTTCTTTACTTCTCTAATTTGAAGAAATCTGCACCTGAGGGGCATCAATTGTTTGTAGAAGCATATGATGAGGCTGCTTTAAGTGAGTGAAGTTGCCCTGAGTGGTTTCAAAAGTTTAGAAACGGTGAGTTTGACGTCGAAGACAAAGAACGTAACGGAAGGCCGAAACGAAGACGCGAGATGGAAGCATTATTGGAGAGAGATTCGTGTCAAACGCAAGAATTCCCGAAAAATATCGTCATAACAAACATAATTTTTTTTAAATCGTACATTTCACTGTACGGGGTCTTCCCTTTATTACCTTTCCCACCGTATTCCACTACTCATCCCCTATATCATCACAATAATAATAGCGACTGTAATATCGCCATTATTATTGATAACTTCGATCATTCATTATTATCATTATATCGATATCGAATAATCATTAAAATAATAATAATAATAACGATCATCATATCGTTATTGTTATTTATAATTATTTATTCTGAATAATGTCTTTATCATCAAATCGTTATTGTTATCAATAATAACGATTATCATAATTATAATGACATAGCACTTGATTATTATTATGAACAACTTGGCTTCTTAACGCAACGTATCCTGCCAACATATCTGACGTACAAGAGAATTAGGAAAACGAGGGTCAGAAGAGAGTGGTGAGTTTGGGGCGGAACGCGTGTGTACGAACGGAGCTCGGAGAATCGCGAGCGAATAACCGCGTCGAGGAAGGATTCACGGGTGCGTCAGCAGTCGCCAGCTGTGATCGAATCAAGCTCAGGTCCCTTTTTAATTAACCCGATGCGTCGCGTCCGAACATTTGGGCGTGGAGTCAATTTGATCAAACACCGAGATTCCCCCGCCCCCCTCTCTCTAATAGATTGAGAAAACGGTGGCAAGTTTCTCTTCGACTCGTAAATATATTCGCTTTACTGGTCTCTCGTGTTTTACTGCCACGTACACACGATCCTGCTCCGACACATAGGACAAGCCAGCGAGCCAAAAAATAAATACATTTTATTGGGATGTTGAATAAGTTCTCGTTTTGCTGTTTTTTTTCGCGAAAAGGTAATGCTTTGTTTTGAAAAATCATTCTTAATGCTTTCAAACGTTTCGAAACGTTCGAAAGGAGTTGTGTGATCAACTCCTAATGATTCTGCAAGTTCAGCTAGCGTCTGAAATGAGTCTTCACGGAGTAGGGTGAGACGGCAAAGAGTACGCACTTTATAAAATCTTGTTTCTAGAAAAATGAATTTTGATAATACACTTTGTACTTTTTATTTAAATTAAGGGGCTATACCAGTGTGACACTTAAAAAAAATCGATTTTTTTGTCCTTTTCGACAGTTTATACTTTCGAGAATATCATTATCATTTATATCATTTATATCAATATCATTTTATCTCGAAAAAATCGAAAGTTAAATCTTTGAACGCGTTTTTCTCGAAATGAGATTTTTCAAATTTGCTGACATTGTAACTGAAAGAGCAATTATCCGATTGACTTGAAATTTGAACTGAGTACTTTTGAATATATTTACTCTACAATGATGTACGATATTTATGATTTGATGAAAATTGACGATTTCCCGAGTCAATATTTTTAGCCTCCTCTGAACCCTCGCAGGACCCATTTCTTTTGTAATACATAAGCCGTCAGCCTCCGTGGAACCGACGAAACCTCATTTGTCGATTTCAGTGCCATGAAGAGACCTCCTCTTGGTCTAGGGTAGCCTCTGCTGGACCTCCCAAATCTTCTCTCGACCCCCAGTTTCAGTGAAACGTGCAGAGCACAGGCCTCCTTAACCTGTTTTCAATCTCAAACTGTTGCCTCGACCCCGCCTAACCTGCTTTCGGCCCAAATTCGATACCTCCTCCATCATCATTCCATTGTGGCCTGATCGGTAACCCATTCGATGACGAAAATAATACAAAATTAATAAATATACGTCGTCCCCTTATCAAATTATTAGTGCAATATTAATATGCAAAAACAGTCAAATTTGCTCAATATCGATTTATTATTATTTTATAGGCAATTCATAAGAGAATGCTTGTATATACAGTCTTACTCCAATTCTATCGGATTAATGGGCGTTTTCTTGTGAGAAAAAATCTCACAGGAAAATTCTTAAAAAAATGCCAGTCTATCTAGTATAAGCTTACGCAACGTTTTTCGTCCTTGACATTTCTCCTTAAACCCTCTAGTTCTTGAGTTACATTGCATTATCTAGAATTAGTCTTTTTTAGCAAAAAAATTAAATAACATTGCGAAAAAAGTCGTACAAAACTTTATAAAAAACGCAAATGGAGTTCCTGCTACCCCGTTCAAGTTTATCATGGATAAAGGTAACAAATTTTTTTTGCATAAGTTATGCGCCCAATTCTCGATGGTCGAAAAAAGCCGAAAATCAGTCACGTATAAAAGTGCGTACCTGGTTGAAAAGAAAATTATAAAAAAATATTTCAGAAAAGCAATATAAAGCTGAATTTATTCCCGTCAAAACGCAGTTCGGTAAATTTGGTTAGCTTTTTTTTACGAAGCTATGTAACTTTTAGTGCAGCAAGAAATATCGACTGGTGTATCCAAACTTTTAAGCGACGGTATAATATTATATAATACTATATATATATATATTATACTCGAAATTTGTGGTTGCATTAATATATTCGAATATACACTACCAGTCAAAAGTATTCGGACACTTCAGATAACTGCAAAACTTAATATCACTTTGGATCATTGCAAACTTATGGTAGAATAATAATTATTTTACGAAGGTACTATATAGCTCTGTATAATTACTTGATTATATAGATCTTTATAGTATCTTCGTGAAATAATAAATGAAAT
Organism: Ophion obscuratus; assembly: GCA_964007375.1. Lineage (NCBI taxonomy): Eukaryota > Metazoa > Arthropoda > Insecta > Hymenoptera > Ichneumonidae > Ophion > Ophion obscuratus. Next base: position 32,034,717 of record OZ023323.1, read on the forward strand.
GAATTATATTACTCTAACATTATTTGGCAATTATCCAGCGCTCAAAAGTTTTGCGATTATGTGGAGTGTCCGAAAACTTTTGGCTGGCAGTGTAGATTTAAATAACATATAATGTTGATATCTATATGGAACGTTAGGGTGTCAATTATAGTCTATTTCATGTTCTAAAGGATTGAAATTGTCGGTTTAGAATTCAACCTCATTCGCTTTTTTCTTTATTTTTTCTTTTTGTTTTCGTTCGTTTTGTTTTTTTTTGTTTATTCAATAATGAATTAATAAATGGCGACGGCCGATTACCGTCGATTTTAAATAAAATGTTTGATTTTTCTTTGTTTTTATTTTTAGCACGTCGAAAATTTAAAAAATATTTCCACGTGTATGTATGAAGTATATTTTTATTTTTTTTCCGCTAAATATTATGATATTAACTAACCGCGTCTATTTGATTCTTTTTTATTTGAATTAACTAGATTTTTCATAGAACCAAATTTTTCCTATTGCATTCCATTATTAAAATTATTGATTTCAAAAATGTTTATTTATAGAAAATCAATCTATTTAATATCGTTCAATAAGTACATATTTTATTTGATCCTAATAAATCTGTGATTCGGTTTCATCAGTTCAACATTTTCATCTGTTCAAAAAACCAATTTAGTTAAATTCACTGAATGGATCCAGTTATTTTTTTAAATTCACCTTAAATAGAATTTTCGTAGAGTTAACCATTTTTCTGTTTGCTTGAACTAATGGTCCATCTTTATTGCAACAGTTATATCAAAGGGGCGGGGGGTAGAGAAGGTGAAGAAAGAGGAATTTTATGTGTGTGTGTGTGTGTGTTTGTTTGAAAAATCTATAGCATGTTATTCGATGAAACTCTCTAATTGTCACAATCATATTAACTAATTCATATAGCTTATGTGATACAACAAATAGTTAGAGATATTCATTTGGGCTCTTATGCCATATCAGCGACCAAAATGTTATAAGCACTCGGTAGCATGGGGGCAGCGGAGTGTAGCTATGAATAGGTAGGACCAGGTTCAAGTCGCATATCGGGCAAATATTTTCTTCGAAAAAAATCATTTCTAAAGGCCAGGGAATGACAAATTACGATGAAAAATCATTGGGTAAAGCTCTCAATTAAAAGAGTTCATTTTATTTTCGATTTATGAAATATTTTATGCATATCGTACACTTAGCTTTACAGTGTACATTGTAAGCAAATAAAGATTAATTTGAATCTCATCTTTATTAATATATATAAATATCATTGAAAGAAATATGATCGTAGTAGGCTGTGAGACAAGGAAAAAACCTATTTTATTTAAATAGATTCTATATAAATTAATTTTTTTGTTTAGAAGTGTACAGTAGGCCGAAAGGGGAGGCAGTAAAATTTTCTGCATTTGAGAAGAAAAAAAACGTAGATTGGCTTATCATACGCCAATCTGTATTTTTTTTCTCAAATTCAGAAAATTTAAGGGGCAGACAGCTGTTCGTGTATCTATTTGACGTCGTTTGGCAAAGTTTCGACGGGATCTGAAGAGCCGTTTCAGAGATTTTTGGGTATCTATAATTGTTCTACCATACCGACCGCGATGAGGTGTCATTCCCTCTTAAAAGCACTGCGTACTCTTTGGTAGCGCGCACCCTGGCGGTTCTACCCTAATGCCTCCAATTCAACACATAAAAATCATTATTTTTCAATCGTCTGAACCAATCTCTGCATGTTGTTTCCCACAGAGCATGGTCTCCTCAAGTGTCAACAAGAAATTCATGTGCATCAGCTGCAGATTTCATTAAAGTAAAGTAGTGCAGTAAAATTCCCCGCAAAAACTCGTTTCGGTACGAAATTTTACATGTTTAACACTATGAAAAAAAAGTTGTTTACACTTCGGCGAAATGACATACACTGAATTTAAAGCTTGCTTATAAGTACATCTTTATAGATGCGTTGCCATCTTAAACTACATGCTCGCAGTCCTGGTAACGCCATCTGTTGGAAAACAGCGAGAACTTATTCAACCTCCTATCTTTTTTCCTAAGGCTCATTCCTCCATGACTGCAGCAGGCTCCAAATTGAGTAACAAACATCGGGCGAGAGGTGTGCCCGAAGAGAATTTGAAAAGACGACGAATCCGTATACGGGACCGGATAATATTCCATGCGATAGGGCGCGAGACTTCGACACTTGTAACGTCTCTCTCTCTCTCTCTCCCTCTCTCTCTCTCTCTCTCTCTCTCTCTCTCTCTCTCTCTGTCTCTCGGCCGCGCTCGCGCGCCTAAACGAATTAGCCCGGAGTATATTAGCTCCGCTATTCAGCAACTTGCTCTCCCGGTAACCCTTTCTCGCTTTTACGCTCTCGATGAATAGTCTAATTAATGCGGGGATGTACGTACGCCTATCGAGCTATTTGCGCGAATGTTCCTCGGGGCTGAGCGAGTCGTCGGCAAGTGGAGATCCCGGGACTGTGGCTAACGGAAGTAAACGGAGGAAAATGGAGGATGCCTGATAGGATGAGGGTGGTGGTGTTCGAGAGAGAGAAACGATGGGGACTGTCGGTTCCTCTTTTGCCTCTCTCTCTCTCTCTCTCTCTCTCTCTCTCTCTCTCTCTCCTCTTTTTCCCTTTTGGTTCCTCGTTAGTCTCTTCTTTTTCCCTCGTCCTTCCTCCCTGCTCCTCTTCACCCTTCTCGTCGCGATTTTTTTACCCTTCCTGCTCCTCTTTCTCTCTCTCCCCCCCTCCCTCCAGGTTGCTCGCTCACCGCGCTCTCGTCCTTGGAGTCCCTCCCGGGCGGAAACGCCACCGGGTGAGCTTAAACACGGGAAATATAAGCGCACCGCGTAAACACCTGCCTAACAGGGTTAACGCGAATGCAGTGTGCGCGCTTCCTCCGCGGGTGTATACAGTAGTGCCGGTACGGATAACCGAGTTACCCGAAGTAACTGGAAACGTAGCAGCTTCGCGTCCCGATGTAATTACGCTACAGACGTAGTGTATGTAGCTCCACCGCCCCCCCCCCCCCCCGCCCGTGTAGTGCGATACGTACTAGTAATTGCATCACCGGAAAAACAGAAAAAGCAACAAATTCATACAGTGATCGAAGCTAATGAAACTGCTTTACATTGAGTATTTACCGAAGAGCTTGCTTGCGAATGCTGAAGGGTGATTGCGCGCGGCACTCTCCGTTACAAAGAGGAAAATAGCATTTTCTCCTTCCACTTGATACACGGCGCGATCCGGATGAAACAATGTACAGGCAAATGCTGGAAGCGTTTTTTCCCACATACCGTAGCGCGGTGGACAGAAGGAAAAAAAGGCCTGAGCCAATTGTAGACGAACTTGCAGTCAGAAAAAAAGATTTATCAAGGACAAATAAGTTTGTCTCCCGGCGAATAAGTATTCTTATTCGTATGCCGGCCTGCTACGATTTTATTAACAGCTAAGACATTTTTTTATTTAAGTTTATGTTTAAGATTTACTAAGAATTTTTCTTAACATCTAATAGGATATATAAATTAGAAGAAATAGGTGTTTTATATCCGACAAATAAAGTTTTTCTTAACATCTAATAGGATTTTTTTTATAATCCTCCAGCTGGTTTTTTTTCTCGAGGAATTGTGTCATTTCGTCCGTCATTATTTTCTCGCTTGAACATTTTTTTCTCACTTTATATTCTTCCTTACACTTACATCATTCCTCACTTTCGAGTTTCTCTCTTCCGAAACGCAACACCGACACTTGTGCCAAAAGCATTGGCATAGGAAGAAGCTACATGGCAAGCGTATGCGGAAATAAAAGGTTTTCGTGATTGGAAAGTAGTATTTATTTGATTTGAGGAAATATTTATTCATATCTTCTATTTTAAATATGACTTTTAATTGATGTGAAAAATCGGCACGTGACAAAAATATATTTACTAACGCCGAATAAATGCGGTAGTTACAATCACATAAAAACTGCCTCCATACGAGGAAACATTTATTAATTTCTAATAAGGTAAATGTCCCAATTATTGAACAGGTCCCAATTATTGAACACTATCTTGTATTCTAATTATTTCTCATTCACCTGCATGCATTTACTTATTTATAAAATTTCATTACATATATGGAACTTTTAGCTATCGAAATGTTACCTTACTTATGCAAAAAAAGCTTTAATTAATAGAGAAAAAAATTATTGAATCAGCAACGGTGACTCATTTTGACGTCTCGTGGTAACTGCTTATCGTTTTTGCTAAGACGCGCCGCTTCATGCGTAAGGGCATAAAAAATTCAAAAACTGTCGCATCTCAAAAAGTAAAGGCGTTTCAGGTTCCTCAGAAAATTTCTTACAAATTACAATTTTTATGAAAAAACTTTATTTAATTATTTGTTAAAAAATACGGTGTTCGATCATTGGGACATAGAAAATGCAGTGTGTCCCAATTATTGAACACTCGAATTCTCCAAGTTGGCGTCATTAAACCCATCAAAACATCGAGACAGTTAACGTGTGACAGATCGTGTGAATCGGATTTATTCAAACAAAAACTGTAAGATCCTGAATAAACTTACCTCTATTCTTTTAATAATAACTCTAAGATCGTCAAATATATTTTTCATTTGTATTTTCGTGCAATAAACATAAAAAGGAAAGTAAAAAGAGAATATAACCGAAATGTAACCTAAAAATACGAATTTACTGTTCAATATTTTTTGCTCTCCGATATTTCAGGGAGCCAAGCTGCGACAAAATCAAACAAAAACAGAATATGAAAACGAGGAAGCTGAAAAGAAAAAGAAAATAAAGTTCGAGTTGAAAAGCAAAAATAAACCAAATGCGAATGAACCAAAAACCTTTCAAAAGAGACTAAATATATATTTTTGTATTTTTACATGATTAACAAAAGATTATTTAAGTGTTTCATTTTGCTTTTATTTCTCAATATTGTACCCAAAATAATATTTTTAGAACGAAAAAAGAATTCTCGAGAGTGTTCAATAACTGGGACATGCCTGTTCAATATTAGGAACATAGGCACTTCCAGTGTTCAATAATTGGGACATTTGCATTCTTTACATTGTTATTCTTTTTTCTCATTTAAAATCATTTAAAAATAATTTAAAGGGTGATTTTTCGAAAGTAAAAATATCAAAGTATCATTTGAAGCTGAAAGCGATGGTTTTTTCTTGATTTTATATTTTTTTCTCGCCGGATTCAATCCCCCAGATCCTTAGCTGTTCAATAATTGGGACATTTACCTTAAATTATGTTCTAATGTGCCAATTTATTAGAACATAATAAATATTTTTTTCTGAGTGTGGATGATGTTGAAGTTTGCATCGTTGGAATGCAACAAAAGTTCATCTTTTTTCTATTGCTTAATTTTTTAGCCGATTTGGGATACAAAAATCAACCAACCGGTCTTGTTTGTCTTCCCTACAGAGCTTCCCTACAAAACGATAGATTATGATAAAAGTGAAGGAGGGGAAAAAATAGAAAAGAACTTTCGGGGCCGGGTTGAAATTCCCAACTTTGAATGTTCCAACGGTTTAAAATTCCGAATTTTAATGTTCGGAAATTCAAGATGGGGCTGGATTGAAATTCCGAACTTTGAATGGTCAGAACGCTAAAAACTCCGAAAGAATAGTACCCCGAAAGAATTTTACATGAAAGACCAAAACTCCGAAAATCTTAACACCGTTAAAATAATTCGGCTATGGAAGTTTGTAAAGTTTCAAAATTTTCAATAAATCGACGCATTATTTTGAAGAATTTTTGAAATTAAGAACTGATTTTTCGTCAATTTTGAAATTTGTCTGGATAATAATATACGTCCTACATCATTTACATGAAGGACGGGTTGAAATTCCGAACTTTGAATGCGTCGACGGTTTAAAATTCCTAATTTTAATGTTTCGAAATTACAAGGTTCGTCAAGGTTATGACAGCGAAAGTCTACACAGTTGACTGTAAATTATGTAGAACGTATAACATTGTCTGGACAAATTTCAAAATTGACGAAAAATCACTTCTTAATAAAACAAATTCTTGATAAAATTCGGCGATTTATTGAAAATTTTGAAACTTCTAAAACTTCCATAGCCGAATTATTTTGACGGTGTTCAGATTTTCGAAGTTTTGGTCTTTCGTGTAAAATTCTTTCGGACTTTTGATCTTATGAGGTAGTATTTTTCCGGAGTTTTCAGCGTTCTGATCATTCAAAGTTACGAACTTCAACCCGGCCCCGAACTTTCGTTTCATTCCAACGATGCAAACTTCAACGCCATCCAACTTCACTCAAATAGACAGACAACATTTCCAACATCTATATACATATATCGTCTCAGCCCCGTGTTCCAACTCTACCAGTTTAACGTCCTCCCGAAAAGAGGAGAAAAAAAACGAATTCACAGACAGACCCTACAACTTTGTAATATTGATAAGACATTATATCTTGAGGACAAGTCACTTGGCGGAGTTTTTCTTTTTTTTTTTTATGGCGGACGCATTCGTACGAGTGATCGAAGACAAAGCGAAAGAACAATTCTCCGACCCGATGGGTGATCGATCGTCCATGACGAAGGTGAAGGAGGGGAACGAGGAGCATGCGGACTCATAAAGAAACCGGGAGAATCTGTCCGACTCCACTCGGTAATCTCAATTCCTTCGTCTCCTCGTATTTTCCTACGCAGCCGCCTCCTTTCTCTCATCCTTCGTACATATATACCCACAATACGAATCTTCCTCATCCTGTCCCCGTAAATAATATACCGGGGACATAAGGATGACACGGGCTTGTCCCTCCTGGCGACTGGAGCTGACACGTTGGTCTTTGACCAGATCCCTGCAATCGTCAACTCTCTGCGCTCCCTGCTATACGCCCGTCCCTTCGCCTCGTCGTGCTCTCACCGCGTAGCACTGATACTTACTACTGCCCGTCACACCGACACGTATCCCCCGGTACCGCACCGTCTTCTTACTCGGGAATCTGACCACCCTCCCCAGCGCCGTATCTTGCTCTGCTCGAACGAGCCGAGTAATTGCGGGCGTGTTTTGCCCGGATTTGGTTGGTGCCGCATACCCGGAAAAATTCAGCCCTTATACATACATACATACATACATACATACATACATACATATATATATATATATATATATATATATATATATATATATATATATATATATATATATATATTAGGGTGGCACAATTTTGAGCTCTATTATTTTTCCTACTTCTCACTATCCAATTACTTCTATAAGGCAGGATTCTACTTTGAAACCATGAAAAAAACGCTATTTTCGTGAATTTTTTCTGAGAATACTATTAAAGATATCGATATGGGGTTTAAACTGTTCAATAAATACACTCTTTAAGTACATAAAAAAAAAATTTAAATGTATTTTATTCATTTTTTGTACACGTAAAATATGTTTAAAGCCAACGCCTCGAAAAGCAGGTACCGTTGCCGTGGTCGTGAAATCTTCCCGACGGATGGTCTGAAACAAAAAAAATCAAATAGTTTCATGTTCAGTATGTCTTCAGGAACCGACCTAACTAGAATATTTTATATATGTGCAAAATTAACAAAATGGCGGCAAAAATACGAAAAAAAATGCGTTTTTTTTGGATCTTTTTTTGCAATAAAAAAATAGTTCTAATCAAAATTTTAAGTCGATTGTAGTTAGGTCGGTTGGTACACACATATAGAATATGTGTTCCAAATTTCATAAGGATCGGTTCAGTACTTTTTGAGTTATCACGACCACGGTACTTGAAAATGTCGTTTCGAGAAAAACGCGTTTAAAGTTTTGGTGAGTCCGGGCCGCGCGCCGGGCGGGTCACAATAGCGCGCTCAGGTGGGTGCGTTCGAAAGGCGAAAAAGGATAGTGAGACTGCTTGGAACTTTATAAAATTTTGACGCAACATTTTTGAACATATTTACTTTCGAAAAATGTCAAAAAAAAAAATTTTTTTTCAAAGTTTCAAAGTAGAATCCTGCTTTAAGAAAAGGAAAAATTATCGCGAAAGCTGCGAGCCGTCAAAAAATATTTAGAGGTCGCTCAAGAGTTTCGCAATTTCCAATTTTCGCAATTTTTTTTACTCTTCTCACTCATAAACTTGACGCTTTGTAAAATTTCCAAAACAATTAATCTTTTTTTTCCTTAGAAACAGATTTTTCCAAATTGACTTCACATTTTTAACCGAACAATTATAATCTCTGTTCTCATAAAATATTTCTTTAAAGCTCTTGTCCCTAGACAAAATTATAGGTCGTATTATTCGTAATACTGAAATGGCAGCTGTTTTCCGCGCATCGTAATGCGTCCCACGGTTGGTCTGGTTAGTCAAGCAGCGACGCCATAATACAATAATACATAACAATACATAATAGCACATATCGTCTAATTGGTGTTTGTTACAAATTATTATAATAAATTATTCAGAAAATGAAACACTTTGCTGTTTATTTTGTTTTTATGCTACAAGGAATTATAGTGCATGCGAGATTAATTTTTAGGCGAAAATTCTGAATTTCGAAAACCTTCAGCGACCTCTAAATATTCATTGCCTGGCTTTCGCGAGGTTTATTTAAAAATGATAAAGCGTAAAATTCATGGGTGAGGAGTGGACCAAAAATGAATCGACTTTTTTTTTATTAAAATTTAAATTTTTAGGAGGCTTGAGCGACCTCCAAGTACTTTTTGACCGATCACAGCTTTTTTGAGATTTTTTTTCTTTGAAAGAAATAATTGGATGGTGAAAGAAAGGAAAAAATAGACCTCAAAATTGTGCCACCATTATATATATACATATATATATATATATATATATATATATATATATATATATATATATATATATATATGTCCTGTTATGAATAGATAATCCTGCGACTGTCGATACATCAGATCATGCCCTACTATATGCTAGAATTTCAGTTTATTAAAAGCCCCACGGTTTTCAAGAAAAAAATCATCTGCATTTGGTTTTTCGCATGCCATTTCTACACATAACTTTTTTTTATCCATTAAAAAAAATTACCTTGGTTATTTGTTTTATCTAGAAAAGTCTTCTTTTTAACCTTAAGAGTTAATGACACTTCATGAGAAAATATCTTATGCAGAGTTTTCCTGCGAACTAATTCGAACAACTAACTTTGATAGCCTGCGGTGTAAAAAAAATGTACCACGCACATCATGAAAATTAATTTAAAAAGTTGCTTAGTTATTGTTGATTCATATCATTTGTAGAAATGGCATGCGAAAAAACAAAAGCAGATGATTTTTTCCAATAAATAACATATAAAGACCAAAATCACGAGAACCGTGAGTCTTTTACTAAACTGAAATTCCAGCATATAGTTGGACCTGATTTGACCTATCGACAGTTGCTGGATTATCCATTCATAGCAGGATACCTTGCATAAATCTCTTCTCTTCCCTTCCCTTCTATTCTTCTCTTCTCTTCTCTTCTCTATACTTATGAATGAAAGCTGGTCTTTCTGTCTCTCCCGGATAAACTTCCGAATCAATTATCCGATTTGGATGTGGTTTTCACCAGTGTATAGCGTGTTTTCCGGTGCAGGTTTTAAGCTACGTATCAACACGGCAGGTTATCGGGAGGATGAGCAGTGAATAAAAATGTCAATCTCGCTGAACAAAAATTGTGACAGCGAAAGCATCCACGCACGAACCGACTTTCACCTAAAACAGAAGAAGTGAAGAGAAGAGATTGTATAGTATAATGTACACGGGGGAACATTATACTATAAGTCCCCCAGTGGCGGAAACTTAAGCATTTCGGACAATAAAAAAAACTGCTTCGAAAAATGTGAATATTTTTTTGAAATAATTACGTCAACAAAATTTAAAACCAAAGTGAATTAACAAAAATGCAACCTCTGCATACATTAAATGTAAAACTTTATTCAACACGGAAAAAAATGATTCGTCAAAATTAATAGTTGGTGTTTATAAATTACTGAGGAAAGATGAACATAATGCAGTTTCACACTGTAAACCAATCATGTTACAGCACTTTTAGGGAAAAATAATGGATCAGACGTGCTTTTTTACTATTCGAACCGATGGAAATGCAGATTTAAACTGTAAAAAAATCATAATGATCGCCGCGATAAAGTAAACTGTCGAATTTACAAATTAAATATAAGATGTGGCGGTACTCAATGCGTAAAATATACGGAGTACCTTCAGAAAAAAGTGAGATTAGACTGGTAATCACTGATTTGAACCATAAAATTCTTCAACAAGCAAATGTTAAAAATGAGATTAAATTCTATTGAAATTTGGTATTGTCTTCTGAAAAATGTGCTGTGAGTTTAAATTGAAAATTGCAGTGTACACCTTGCAAATTGTATCGTAGCTCGATATTATTCAATACATACAGGTTTAATGTTTATAGGGTCAATTGTCATTTTTTAACAAATCGGGCAAAGCATATTTTGATAACGGGTTGTTGAATACTAATACGGATATTTAAATTTATTAGTGTGATACGTGAAAAAAATTTCAAAGCGCTCAGTCGAAGTTACAGCCGACATTGCGCGGTACACCGCGTGTACCTCGAATGTTTACAATGTGCACTGTAAACGCGTGGCCGCGTCAACTCGGGGGTTAAGGGGTAAGGCCACTGTAAATTTTTTGAAAAATCGATTTTTTTTATTGGCTTAAAAAATAGTTTAAACCCTCTAGTTTAAAAATAGTTTAAATCCTTTTAACTTCTTTTTTAAATTTTTTCCAATAAAAAACTATTCGCAAAACTTTAAACGCGTTTTTCTCGAAACATGTTTTTTCAAAATGGCACGCAGCATAACTCGAACAATTTTCATTTTTTTTACTTGAAATTTTAACCAGATGTGAACATTTACATTATCTTGAGAATGTCGATCGGAATTTTCAAGAACTTTATTTATTGATTTTTTATTAACAAAAAACTTGCCGTTTTTTTCGTCAAAAATCAATTTTTTTTTTCAAACGCACGCCAAATCCACAAAAATTGATACTTTTTAAAATCCGATCGACATTCTCTAGCTATAGCCCTCTAGATTAATGGTTTTTTTTTTTGTTCTAGATTCAAAAGTGCACCAGTGGTGCTGCGTGCCGCGGAGCCCTGGAAGCAAAACATGTCCCGGGAAGATAGCTGTGGAACCGCCATTTTGTTTTTTTTTACTGTAAAAAAATTTTATAATAAAGTTTAATGTATGCCCGATAACACCATTAAAAGTTTTTTTTCAAATACCTTCAATTTCGGGAGCAAAAAATTAGTGAAAAAACCTTTTTTTTGGGCCGTTACAGTGGCCTTACTCCTTAAACACAGAAACTTAGCAGTAACACTCACCGCGATCTTACCCGACGCAGTGTATTCCCGCCAACCGCAGCAATCAATCGCTCCCACTTTGGCCTCGCGCGTCAGTGGCAAATCGCGTCCTGCGATTGTGTATCGCTACTTTCCCCCCACCCCTTTCATGAGTTTTTACGCGAACGCGCTGTGACATTGTCGTGATAGGACGAGTGTCCGACACTAGGTGCCGTCCGGCGTTACGGGACTTCACCCTACCCGTGAAAAATTTGCCGGCGCTTAAGATGCGGCCGACGCTTGGTACGATATTCAGCACCAACCACTAATACCCAGTGTTGGCCCTTTATACGGGCCAATGATTTGGCAATGATTCTGCCAGTGCTCATTTGAAGCATGGCAAACCAATGAACACCCAACCTTGGGCCAAATATCGAATACCAACTGTCAGCCAACTATCGGCTCCCAGTGTTGGCCCCGAACATGGGCCAATCGGTTGATCATGGGTGTGCCAGTCTCGAATTGAAGCTCGGCACACCATCGAAGAGCCAACGCTGGGCCAGTACTAATTAATGACCGTCGGTCGATTGTCGGGGCGAGCGCAGGCCCTGAGTCTGAGCCAATCGGTTGACCGTGGTTTTGCCAATGCTTATTTTTAGCATGGCAAACTGACGAATTGCCAATCCTGGCCCAACACTGGCTTTGAACGGTATAGTCCATACATATATACAAGAATGCTTTTTTACGTATATTATTATTATATATATTTTTATTATCGCTGCACGCAACTTTCTACGTCCTGTGATAATAAAAACTCATAATTACTGTTATCTCAAATTCACTTTATTAAAAATAAAATTGATTTATACTAAAGTTTTGTGGTGTATTAGAAAAATGCCGAGTTATTATGATAGTATTAAGAAACGTCGAGTGTTAAAACGACGACAAAAATTAGCAGACTCTGTACAGTAGGTTAGGATCAGAGGCAACGAAACAAAAAGACAAGGAGATAGTAAAACAAATGTGGAAACATTCCACGAATAAGTGATTGTGCGTAACGATGTTAGTGAATCTAATAATTCTTTCGGTGAGCAATCGTCAAGCACAGAAGCTTGTGAATCTGATCGATTGTTGGCTAAGCATTGGGTTGTTTTGACAACCATACACTGGGCCAACGGTAGCCCGAATATTGCGCCAACAATATGAAGCCGACCTTAGCCCTACTATGGGCCGGTGATCACGCCAACCGTCAGCCAATGATCGTGATCTCTTTAGCCCAATGTTGGGCCAATACCCGGCCAACTGTTAGGATTTCCGGTGAGCCTACTATCGGCCAACCGTACATCCCAGCGTTGGGCCGAAGAGATCACTTCTACCTTGGCGCAACACTAAACCGGTAGTGCTGCCGTTCATCGGCCAATGGTAGAATGTGATTGGCATGACGCTGGCTCGAGGTTGGGTCGGTTGCGTCGTTTTTCAGGGGCCCAATGTTGGGCCAATGCCCGCCAACTGTTAGGATTTCCGGTAAGCTTACTATTGGCCAATCGTACATGCCAGCGTTGGGCCGAAGAGATCACTCCTACCGTGGCGCAACACTAAGCCGGTAGTGCTGCCGTTCATCGGCCAATGGTAGAATGTGATTGGCGAGACGCTGGCTCGAGGTTGGGTCGGTTGCTTCGTTTTTCACGGGTAATCATCGAGTTGAAACAAAATTGAAACATACAGTTATATAATAATGTATTCTATTATACACAGTTATATACAGTTATATAATAATGTATTCTATTATTATTATTATTATTATGCATTCTATTATTATTATTATATATATTGTCGGAGCTCTGAAAATACTTTCCTCCGAAAGACATTTTAAAAAGATTGCAATTACAGAACTGCGAGGCCTACCGAAAAAAATACCCTACAATTTTTTTTCTTACAAATGTAAGAGGCGTTCTTGTGGACAAAAAAAAGTCGACGAAAAGGAAGAAAAATTGAACAATTGACCTGTTGAGCTGATGTATTGACAAATGAGGACACGGCTTTACACACACACACACACATGCGCGCGCGCATGTGTGGGTGTGTGTGTGTAGGGCGTGTTTCGTGAGAGGAGTCACCGAGCATGGGATGGAGGGCCAGAAGGGAGCGATATTGTAGCTTCGTCCATTCATAACGACCTGGCGAAAACGTTCGTCTCCGGGGTTTCCATTCTTTCGCATTTCTTTGAATTTCACATTGACGGACGCGGGGCTTTGCACAGCAACAACAACGACAACAACTACTACAGTAATATTACTAAGAAGAATAACAATAACAACAACAATGGTAACGTCAATCGAGCCAACTGGTCTACTAATGAGCGCGTGCCGTTGACAGTCACATTTACAAAGTAAGACGATTTACGTGCCCAACACGGTCGCGCGCGCGAGGTCTTTCATCGCGTTCCGACTCGGCGTACCTAACGAACAACTGTGCTACTCTACCCCACGGGTGATTACTCGTGAAACAAGCTCCAACGCAGTTACCTCGGTGAGTTTTTTCGAGCTATTTGCCCATCCCCCTGCTGCCTACTGTCTCCCTGCCATACCAGCGAGTCATTCATACGTTGTTGCATTGAAGCGCGTTATGTTACCGAGCTCTTCTTCTCTTCTCGAGAGAGCGTAGAAGGGCGGGATTTTATCTTTTGCCAATTGTTCGCAAATTGTGCAATAAATAGAAGAGGATTGTATTCGTTTGGGTTGAAGAAGGAACAATAACTCGTTGTTACAAGTGACAATGGAGAACTGGATGCAAACACACCAACGGGCTAAAAATGTCTAAACACACTTTCAATTACGGACCTCAATACATATAGCGAACAAAACAAATACCTTCCCTTGCCTGAATCCGTGATTGGGCCATGCCAACGAATTATTCGAAGGAAGAATGGAATTATGTTAAGAATGATTCATTCCGTCAAAATTACGAGTGCGAACGAGTGGAAAAAATGGAATATTAGGTTATTTGAAGAATTATTAATTCCGTCGGATTTTTGTGTTTTATGTAATTCTTTTTGGCCATCTGTGAATGATGCGATTTCGTTGATCCAAGTGATTTTTTTTCGCTCTGTGTATTTTTTTTAATTAAAATTATTATTTCATATCCTGAGTTCCAACGTATAGCCTTGCGGATTTTTACGTATTACCCGTTCCCGAATGAAGCCTCTCCTGTCACTGCCTATCCGCACTTGGCGAGTCTAACCCAACGTTCCGTTGAGCCGGCTCAAGCTACACTGTACCGCATTTACTGAGAGTACGGAGAAAATGTTTTTTAAGTAATTTTTAGGAATTTATTTTGCGAAAACTATCAAACCTACGGTGCCGGGGTTTTTTACGCGTATTAAGACATGTTCCAACTAGCAACACACATTTTCATGGAATACTTCATTGAAATCTATACGGGTTATGCGCTGTTATGCAGATTCTCTCAGGTCGTGGCGTGAGACGCTCGTCCAATCAGGCCCCTGTGCGGCGATATTTAGTCGTCTGAACCAGAAAAACAATTTTTTAAAATTCTATATGAATGTAGTCATCGTCTCAACTAGAACTAAGTAATTACGATTTTTTTTAATCGAAATCGCAGCTGTTTGAAAATTAAGGTTTCATTTTCTCGAAAAATTGTCAACTAAAACATAAGAGCGGTGCCAAAATATGCAAGCTATCGGTATCATTCTAGTTCAGACTATAGGCGACAGTTACCCAGAAATATGTGCAAAACCCGAAGTCAAGTGGTCCAACAGTTTTTGAGAAAAACGTGCGCCCAACTTGAAAAATGTCGTTTTGAGAAAAACGCGTTTAAAGTTTGCCATACATTTAGCACCGATACCGCTGAAGTTACGGTGAATAACAACTGATTTCAGTAACTTACTCTTGATCAGCTGTACCGAGACCATACAGACGACCTTCCTCAGCTTAAAAAAAATAATATTGAGCCGCACTCGCTTCTCTTCTGGTGTGCATATGCATGAGGCAACATAAAAATGTTTCTCTTAGGTTATTATTGTCATGCCGCTATCGAAAGAAGAAAGGCTCCGTGGAAAAAGAGAAGATGAAGAAAGGAGATACGGAAAGCTTAAGGGGTTATATACAGCCAGGAAGCCGAAAAAGATCGATTTTTCAAGATTTTTTCTTGAGAAGACCTTTAAATCTATTAACGCAAAAATGTGTACACATATTATCGTAAGTTTTAACGGTATTTTAACTTTTTATTGGTTAAAATAATTATTTTGAAAGCTGCTACAGCTGATCTCCGGGAGCACCGCTAAAAAATGCGTCTTGCGGTGAGCACGATATCTCTGGACTGGATCATCTAAAGTGAAAAAAAAAAAAACAAGAATATTTTGCTGATATAATGAATTATCTTGTAATTGATCGAAGGAATAAGCGAAATAATATTTTTTTGACAAAATGGCGGCTTCTCAAAAACAAAATCCTTTTTGACACAAATTTAAGCCTTAAGGGGTAAGGCCACTGTAAATTTTTTGAAAAATCGATTTTTTTTTATTGGCTTAAAAAATAGTTTAAACCCTCTAGAATAAGAAAAAAAAGGTCCTTTAAGTATTAAGTATTAAGTCCTATTAAGGTCCTAAAAAAAAGGAAACTTTAAACGCGTTTTTCTCGAAACATGGTTTTTCAAAATGGCACGCAGCATAACTCGAACAATTTTCATTTTTTTTACTTGAAATTTTAACCAGATGTGAACATTTACATTATCTTGAGAATGTCGATCGGAATTTTCAAGAACTTTATTTATTGATTTTTTATTAACAAAAAACTTGCCGTTTTTTTCGTCAAAAATCAATTTTTTTTTTCAAACGCACGCCAAATCCACAAAAATTGATACTTTTTAAAATCCGATCGACATTCTCTAGCTATAGCCCTCTAGATTAATGGTTTTTTTTTGTTCTAGATTCAAAAGTGCACCAGTGGTGCTGCGTGCCGCGGAGCCCTGGAAGCAAAACATGTCCCGGGAAGATAGCTGTGAAACCGCCATTTTGTTTTTTTTACTGTAAAAAAATTTTATAATAAAGTTTAATGTATGCCCGATAACACCATTAAAAGTTTTTTTTCAAATACCTTCAATTTCGGGAGAAAAAATTAGTGAAAAAACCTTTTTTTTTGGGCCGTTACAGTGGCCTTACCCCTTAAATTGTTTATAAAATAGAAAATATTTATCGGTGAGAAAAAACCTTCAACTAATTGCTAAAAAATATACTTGAAAATATTGTGTTAAAAGAAATCTTGCTCGCTGACTTTAAAAACACAGTTTTGAGAAAAACGCGTTTAAAGTTTCAGAAGCACTTTCGAACGCTCTGACTGACAAGAAATTTTCTGTGTGTACTTAAGGGGAGATATACACCTAGGAGCCCGAAAAAGGTCATTTTTGTGAATTTTTTCAAGGAAAACTATTTGAAATTTCGGATTGGGGTTTTAATTATCTAAAAGTATATACATTAAAAAATATATTTAATTTTTTTATGTAAAAATATCAAAAATATGCAAGGATATTGTCCGATCCTTGGAGCGTCGTAAAAAAATCTGCGCATACGGTACCCACTAGCGTTTCTTCAAAAATCATCTAAAAAAAACCAAAAACATGATTGAATTAGATACTATAATCTAGTACTTGTCGTAGCTGATTTTGAAAATATCGATTTATGACAAAATGGCGGACGTTTGAACATGAATAGTGATTTTTGGGCCGAAAATTAGTTATTATTTTGCCTATAAAACAAAAACTAAGTAACGGGAAAAAATCCTATGCCAAGTACTAGATAATGGTGTATAGAATAACCACAAAAAACCTCAAGGCGATCGGTTCAATGGTTTTCGACAAATTTTGGGTACCGTTTTTAAAAACGTGGTTTCGAGAAAAACGCGTTTGAAAATTTGGGAATGAATAAATCAAGCAGTTTGTCAACTCTTCAAAGTATAGTCATAAACTCATCAACTCATCAAAGTATAGTAATAAACCAATACAAACTTGATGGGAAAAGATTTGCATCATTCCTCTGGCCCTACTGTTTCTTTCGATTATGATAAATCTCTCAAAACTAAAAATTCAGTGTGATCCATAGGGAATTATATTATATCAATTAGATCTGAAGTCCATTGCAATTTTTGAATGACAAAATGAAATATTATCGTTCATAATTTTCGTAGTCCTGCTAATGATGGTGAACAACACCGGACTTGGCCACACTGCGTCATATTCTTTTTATTTTTCGTGTTTTTTAAGCACACCTTGATTAGCTCCCGAAATATTTGTTGAATCAAATTCGGCTCTAAACACCTGAAAATTTCTTTAAAACTGCCTTTTTCAGCAAAATGGTCGTTTTTAGGCACCAAAAACAAACAAAAATTAATTTGACGTAGTGTTGACAAGTACGGTTTTTTTCACCAGCTCTTCATATATAATTTTATCGTGAAATGGAAATGAAAAATAATGCATACCCGAACAAATAAATCCCAACTCTCTCCTCTCTGCTGGAAATTGCAATTCGATAATTAATCAGAGTAATTTATAACAAACACGAAAGCGTAATAAGGGCACGTGTGTGTTTATATAAATTGTACGGGGTTGTTATACGAGGTTGGAGACCATAGATATACGCGGGTATTCCGTATATACGTACAGGATATCGAAATGCAGCGAGGATCGGGGGCAAGGCAGCGGTAATTGAGAAGCGTACGTTGCGTATATTGTTTCGCCGGTGAAACCTCAAAAGTTTCGTTTATAGTGAGTAATGCGTGTGGCCACGTACATATCGTGATAACGCGGTTCATCTGGCATCGACTCGCTTACGGTGAATACGGAGCCGACCCCTCGACCCTGTCCATTCTGTAATTGCTCTGGTAGGCTTGGCATATGAGCCTGATACGATATCCATAATTTTTTGGATACGTTGTCCGTCTGACTGTCCTTTTGCGCGAGGCGTAAAAACGGCTTAAGGCCTTAGGTCACTCTAGAGGCCGAAAAAATAGGCTTTTTGGGGATTTTGTTTTCAGAAAAACTACAAAATAAATCGAGATTACAAAAAAAGGTGTTTATCATACATATCAGCGACTGTATACAATAATTTTTTTGAAGCGCTAAATTTCAAAATGGCAGCTGTGCAGCGTTTATCTCAAAACTGCATTTTTTAAGTTGGCCGGAAATTTTTCACTTTCCACTTTAGAAGTGCGCCATTTGGCCAAAAAATCAATATATCGAAAAAATCCTACGTACTTCCATAGCAGTTATATCTAATCGAAAAAAAATCACTGGCTCATTATAATTAAAAAATTACTGGAGCTGTTTGTCCGGCCATGAACCCTGAAAAAACGGAGACGTCATCGCAAAAACGCTACACAGCCGCCATTTTGAAATTCATCGCTTCAAAAAAATGATTGTATCCAGTCACTGATATGTATGATAAAAACCCTTTTTTGTAATCTCGATTTATTTTGTAGTTTTTTTTTAAATCCCCAAAAAGCCTATTTGTTCGGCCTCTAGAGTGGCCTAACCCCTTAAGCGTTTTTTCTTCGGTTCCCTCCACCGCACTCTGCTATGTGGAAAATAAGCGCTTCCAGAATTTGCCTGCACTTTGTTTCGTCTGGATTGCGCCGTGTGTCAAGTGGAAGGAGAAAATGCAACTTTTCTTAGACATAGCGCGGCGCCTGATCGCCCTTCGGCATCTGCACGAAAGCTCTTCGGTAATGACTCAATGTAAAAAAGTTTCGTTAGCTTCGATCATTATTCGGCTCAATATTTGGTATCCTTTCTCTGATCATTTCATCACGACTATGTATTTAATTATATAGGAAACGGTTTTTTCTTCTTCATAATATCCGTTGTGTATGAGCCTCAACACGACGTGAACATAAAACATTGGCTACCTGAACACGTAATAATGCGGACAAGCAATAGGGGGGGGGGGGGGGGGGGTGGTACCCACCTGTAAAATTTCCGTTGTTTGATGATTCACCAATGAACCGTTGGTTTCTTTCATTATTATCAAGTATCATTACCACTACTCTATCGCAGTGGTATTTATATAAATGCTAATAATAATGACAATTAGCTATGATTATTATTAAGTTATTAAACAACAAGTAGTATAATTTATTATCATTAATAACGTATTATACTACTCATATAGTACAAACATCTCCATATTTGATTTAACAATAGTAATTATCATTGAATAATAAGTAGTACTAAGTAGTGGTAGTTGTAGTAGCAGTAGTACTAAGTAGTAGTACTAAATAGTAGTACTAAGTAGTAGTGCCAAGCAGTAGTACTAAGTAGACTATTTAGTACTACTACTGCTACTACTAAGTACTACTAACACTACTACTACTAACTACTACTAAGTACTACTAGTGTCAAGAAGTAGTGCCGAGTAGTAGTACTAAGTAGTAGTACTGAGTAGTCGTACTAAGTAGTAGTGAATAATACGTAGTACGAATACCAATAATACTAATAATAGCAACAATTATTGTTATTGCTATTATTTCGTTTCACCGGTGCTACAGGACCGTTGGAACGACCAATAATCATTATTGTTAAACTTATCATTATTAAATTAATATCGTCATAAAATAAAATGAAAACTCTTGTTACATTAAATTAAAATTCTTGTTAAATCGAATCAATATTATTATTAAATAAAAAAAATTGTCATTCAATTGAATGAAAGTTATGGTTAAATTGAAAAAAAATGATCAATTATTATAAACGGGCGCATAATTCTCCTGCGTGCTACGAGTAGCAGAGCTACGTGAGGTGAGCCAAGGTGAGATGAGGAACGAGCGGGGGTGGCACGGGAGTGTACGAGGGGGGTGAACGTCGCAGGGGTCGGGGCATTCACGCGCACGCATTAAAACGATCGCGCCCTCGATAACGCGTCGTCGAGACTCGGTGACGAGCCCACACAAGGGTGAACGCTACGGATCGCCCCCGTGGCCCCCGCACCGTCGCAACCGCCCGCAACCAACGCTACCAAGTAACCAACTCGCACAGCCAATCCCGAAACGCACCCTCTCTGCTACGACGCGCCGATCCCACATCATCATCCCCCCGCTCATCGAGCACCCCCTCGCGCGAGCGCCACCCTCTCTCTCTCTCTCTCTCCCTCGCTCTCTCTACATATATATATATATATATATATATATATCGGACGCCGTTAATTGCTTGGTACTAGGCCGGGGATGCATCGCGCAAACGTGGGAATCTCGAGGAATTCGAACATCATCGTCATTTCGGACTCAATCGCATTCCGGCTCTTCCACCCTCGCAACCAGCCCTGCCCCGACCTCCAACGCAATGAGACCCTTTCTTCCGCGGATCCAGCTGCTATCTTATTCAATACCCCCCTTCATATATATATATATATATATATATATATATATATATATGCACTCGTAGATACGCAGATATATGTTTGGATCAATTAAATTGTCAGTTGTAACATAAAAAGAATATTGTGTCATCTACTTCAAGCCTTTTCGTATTTTTTTAATACTACAAACGAATAAAAACCACATGTATCCAAATGTTTGTGTATATGCGCGTATATGTAGAGGGTGTCTCAAAATGGCCGGACATTTTAATTTATCAATAAAACGTCCTATTTATTTGAAAAGTACGAATATTTTTATTTCAACATAAGGTACAAATATGGAGGTTATGTGTGGAACACAATATCCGATAAATGACCGCCTCGTCCCTGTTTGCAAACGAACACTTTTGGCGAAATTTTCAATATCATTTTGGCATAATTGCGGACTAATTTCATTAATGGTGCATCCAATTGCTTCCTTGAACTCCGGAATGGTCTGTGGATCATTGGCATACACTTTTCCTTTTAGAAAAGCCCAAAGAAAGAAGTCCAATGGCGTCAAATCGAATCTTGTTGAATGAATATGTCTTCCAAGTCCATGCCGTTTATGCCATTTGTCGGATTTTGCATTTCATTTATAACCTCTATATATGTACATTATATTAAAATTCAAATATTCGTACTTTTCAAATAAATAATACGTTTTATGAATAAATTAAAACGTCAGGTCATTCTGAGACACCCTTTAGATAAATTAAATTTTGATACGTTTACAATATAAGAAAAAAAGGATCGTATATTCTAAGAGAAAAATTTAATTTACATAACAATATTCTATGTTGCTAAATATATTTTTTGAAGATTATAAATAAATGAAACTTGAATTTATCTAAATAAACATGTATATATGTGTTTATTTTGATAAGTTTTGTTGCCATTCATTTATTCTTTGCCTATCATTAGCGTATATCTTAGTTTTTGATTATAAATGGAGGAAAATTAAACTCATTTCAATATTCACACTACACACATATACTTAATATTTAGATAAACTAAAGTTTCGTTTTTTACAATATAAAGAAATATATAAAATATATTTTTAACTCGAGATACACCACAAAAAATTATAAATCCATTTATCTATGTGTATGTGTAGAAGTTCTATTCATAGCAATAGCTGCACACCACCTAAAATTCTACAAAGAACTTTTCGTGACCAACAAAGGTGACTTATAATTATAGTTCCCCGATATGCACCTATTGCGTCTGCATTATCATCTCATTTCTATATTATTCACTACATTTTTCGAACGAACAGTGAAGAAATTTCGTACGATATAAATATTCGCGATTTATAGGCAACTTACGAAATCTTGTTCGTTCATGAGAAATAGAAAAGATTATTTCGACGCTGTCTCGGTGTATAGCATCGTATTACGGAGCACGATCGGCAAATAGCATATTGTGCAGGCTCATGTGCGTGCAGAGAGCAAAGAGAGAGAGAGTAGAGAAACGCAAACCGATATCTGTGTACAGCCCTTCGTATCTATTGCTGTTGCACGTAACTATCGATCTGGTTGGGCTTTCTTGGAAAAGGTCTGTTCTACCCGTATATATATATGCATATGCATTTGATACATATCGTAGGCACGTGGGAATCTCGAATAATGCGTACGTTCGAGCGTACCCGGTCTAAACGAAGTTCCAGTATCAAATTATCCCGAAATTGCACGTTGAGGTACAGATATATGTATATATATATCACACACGCAGACTTCGAAACTTCGCCAAGTTAACAAGAGCAAGCCTCCGCGAGATAGGCAAGTTTTACGAACCAGTGCATTTTATTCATGACAGTTTACGTATTTTTCATTGTTCACTTTTATTTTTTTACCTTTCTTTATTCTCATTTTTATTTTCTCACCTCTAGAGCGTTTTTTTTTTTATATATTCGTCCGAATTATTTTTTGTATAGTTACCATTTTCTCGGTTTCCCTTTGATCATCTATTTTCACGTTTACCTCCTACTTTAATTATTATTATTGGTTTTTTTCCTTGGGTACACGCTTTTCGCCTTTGTTACCTCTATTTCTTCCCCACATTATGACCGTTCTCTTCTACTGTGTTTTTACTCCTTTTTTCTCCATCTTTCTCTCTGTTCCCCCCTCTTGCGGCCGCAGCCGACTTCCCCCTCCGTATTATATTCATCATGACATTTTCTGTCATGGGTATAGGGAAACTGCGGAAAACCTATATACCAATACAGCCGGTCATCGAATTCGCCCCCCGGTCGTGGAACTAGTCTTATTTCGCCGCGAAATGCCGAAGAAAAACATTTCACGACGAAATGTACGCGACCGGGATTCGAACCCGGGACCTCCCGGTCCGCTGGTTTAGTGGCGAGCATGCTAACCACTAGACCATCGCACCGGTTCTTTAAGTATTATTATTTTTGTGTATTTATTCTTTGTCATCATTGTTATCTTCATAGGAAAGGCCTCGCTCACTTTCTCTCTCTCTCTCTCCTTACAAATCGACAATCCTAGTAGTACAGATAAAAGTAATACTTAAAGTGCAGTAATAATAACGATAATATCATTAGCCACAACAATGAAAATTATTATTATTATCAACATTATTACCCACGTTAATACTATAATGATTGTAATTATTTTTATTATAATTATTCTATTTTTTCAACATAATAATAATAAAAATCAATGGGAACAAACATTCAATAAAAAAAATTAGAATACACTGAAACTATATGGCTACATTATTCTTCTTTCTTCTTTTTCCAATCCAATCGGCTTCTCCCAATTGCAAAGCCATTCGCATTTGCTTCGAATCACTTCTTTTTTACTTCTCGTATCGACGCGTTTTCGTTTTTTTCCTACTTGTGTCGCGATGAGTGCGAATTTTCGTCAATGCGTATTAATAGCGTTGTGTACTAGAGCATGATGATGACAACGACGAAGACGAGGACGACGAGGACGACGCCGATGACATCGAGACACGCTTCTCGCGATGTGAAACGCTCGGGGGAGGGGGGGGGGGCAGCAAAAGTCCCATAGAACGAGAGTTGGCGCCTCGTCGCGCCTCAGTGAAAATCGAAAATAAGAGAGTGACGAATAAAAAGGAAAAACCGCGGCCGGCGGCGGTGTCGAGAGTGAAACTGGCTTCCGGGGGCAGCGGGGGAGGGGGCGATTTTGGCGGTTGCTCGTGGCGCCAATAAAATTCAACCAACATGTCCCTGCTCATCGAATATTTTTGGATTCACGATATGCCTGGGCTTCAATTATTCAAATTCAAATTATACGCGTAATGGAATTTGCACAGTTCAATTCAATGGTAATTGAATTTTCTGGATTAAATTGCCCAGGTTCAATTTGTAAAGATGAATTGGTGATATGGAGGCATCATCGGCAGACTGGCCAGGTCTCTTGCGTGACACACTGCCACGACCACTGTGAGTCGTCGTGGATATACAGTATTTAAACGCCCTACGTGTTAGTATCGCTTCCAGAGGAAATACACATCTCTCTCTCTCTCTCTCTCTCTCTCTCTCTCTCTCCTTCTTGCTCTCCCTCTCCTCTCGAGAGGGACACTCCGTGTCGAGCGCAAACGTGAGTCAGTGGGCTTTACGAGGCGCCAATGATTTATGATTTAGAGGAGTAGAAAAAGAAGAAGCAGAAAAAAGAAGAGAGAAAGGTTTAAAAAAAAGGAATTGCCAATAGTGAGCTCATAATCTCGAAACGTCGAAATCCGAAAAACGTTTGTGCGGTATATGACAAGTTAACAAAACATAGAATAGCGAGTCAGCAATGGTTCTCGATATATATACAGGGTGTCCTGTTATGAATGGATAATCCTGCGACTCTCAATGGGTCAGATCATGTCCTATTATATGCGGGAATTTCAGTTTAGTAAAAGTCTCGCGGTTTTCAAGATTTTGGGCTTTATATTATTTATGTAAAAAAATCGTCTGCTTTTGGTGTTTCGCACGCCATTTCTACTAATGACATTTTTTTACACCGCAGGCTACCAAAGTCGGATGTTCGAATTGGTTTGTATGAAAATTCTGCATAAGATACTTTTTCATAAAGTTCCCTCAACATTTAAGGTTAAAAAGGAGACTTTTCTAGATCAAACAAATAACCAAGAGTATTTTTGGAAAAACCGGTTAAAAATAGTTATCATCTGTAGAAATGGTATGCGAAAACCCAAAAACCCACACGATGAATTTTATCTCGAAAACCGTGGGACTTTTACTAAACCGAAATTTCAGCATATAGTAGGACATGACCTGACCTATCAACAGTTGCATCAATATATATATATATGTATATATATACAGGGTGTTCCAGAACTCAACGTTAAGCCGAAACGGGGTGACAGGATTGATTGTAACCATCATGAGAAAAATGAGAAAAAAAAATAAAGGAGGGCCTTTCAAAGTAGACAAATTTTGAAAATGTTAAATTCATAGTTTAACAAATAGCCTTAATTCTAGGAAACTTGGGTTTGTTTGGGTTTGTTTCACAATAACCGAAAAATGGTTACAGTTTGACCAAATTTCTAGGTTTTTCTTAAATGCCCATAATTTTCAAACTGCATGGGATAGATTTTTTTTCGGATTTTTCTCATGATGGTTACAATCAATCCTGTCACCCGGTTTCGGCTTAACGTTGAGTTCTGGGACACCCTGTATATATATATATATATATATATATATATATATATATATGTGTGTGTGTGTGTGTGTGTGTGTGTGTGTGTGTGTGTGTGTGTGTGTGTGTGTGTGTGTGTATATATATATATATATATATATATATATATATATATATATATATATATATATATATATATATATATATATATATATATATATATATATATATATATATATATATATATATATATATTACACACTATTTTTCATTACGTATACGTATGCGTGTACTATATATGTGTATGTGTTAATATATATAAATATTCTCGTTGGAAAAAGAACACGAGGGTTTTTGGGTGCGGGAATTACGGGTTCCGTAGATCGCGAACGAGTATAGTAGAACTATTCCAAAGAGTCGTGGCACGTCATGTGTATTGCGTGCACGCAATATTTAGCCGAACTCCCCACCCCCCCCCCCCCCCTGCATCCCGCTCGCCCGCCGTCGTGATCCCGAGGGCCCCTTAACCACGGTGCGTCCGTCCCTTCCAGGACGGAGCGTCGCGTCGCGTCGAGTGAGTCAGTGCAACGACGTCGACGTCGTCTAGACGCCGCAACGGCGCGCAATCCGCCACCTCCCAACCGACCTCGTCATCCCACTGATTCGCACTCGTCGTGATCGTCGTCGTTGTCGTTGCGAAGCGTGGTTCTCGCCTCGTAAAAAGCCCTCAAAACCACGATTCGCGGTGCGCACCGTCAATTCCACTTCTGCGATGCAATTGTTCATATTGTTTGCCGATTTGTTTCATTGTATAGTTGTATAGCATAGGGATCTTGACATTCATTTGGAGGAAAGATTGTGTGAAAGTTCCAAAAGTTATGACCGAGTTATGAGGACTGTTGTGAAGGGTTTTTTTATGCTCAAAATCTATTGGTCCGATTCACTTCGAATTCGGACGGAGCACAGTTTATAAAATTTTCTAAAGTACAACCGGATGATTTTTTCATGCGTTTATTCATTTGTTAATAATTAATAATCAAAATTGTTTTTTTATACAGTTTTCCATTTTCGTAATTTTCAAAATTTTGAAAAACTATGAGTACACCCGAGCGGTCTATTGTTATACTGAAAGTCCTTTTTTTTCTTTTTCATTCGAGATGACCCTAGTTGCAAGGACCACTTACACCATTGGGCATGCAGCACAGCAGCACTTTATTGTAAATAACAACTTCGTTGTTTATGGAGATTCGTGAACTAAAAAGAACCTCAATGTCAGCAAAACTGTGTATAGAGTGTCTCAAAATAACCTGATATTTTAATTTATTAATAAAACGTCATATTTATTTGAAAAGTACGAATATATTTATTTTAATATGAGGTACAAACACGGAAGTTATGTGTGGAACACAATACCCAATAAATAGCCGCTTTGTCCCTGTTTGCAAACGTTAACTCTTTTGACGAAATTTTCAATGACATTTTTGCATAATTGAGGACATTTCATAAAGGTAGTACGAGCGTGCAATCTTGTTTTCTATATATTTTGTTCAAATTTTCACCAGACATTGTTCATATCATTATGCATATTTGAGTGAAATTTCAGAACAGTCGACTATTTAGATTGGGAGATAATGCGTCTTAAAATTGCAACTTTTGACACTGCAGGGTTTTCATTGAAATTTAGACAGAATAATTTTCCGTAAAAAATATTTGTCCCCTATAATAAGGAGCCGTGCCAACACCGCATCGTTCCACGTATCCAATGACGTGAGTTTGCGCGGCATATTTAAAATAATACTGCAATACAAATTTTTATTTGAAAGTAATTTTTAATCGAACAAAGTTTTTAATTAGTTACGAATGAACCAACAATATTATTTGTAAATGAAGATAACACAAACAATATATAATATTAATATTTATAATGCAAATATTTTATTATGACCACATTTTTAACTTTAGGAACACGATAATTATTTTTGTTCTCGAAATATTGAACAATACTGTTCTGTGGTGTTGGCATATGTCTTCTTATTATAGGGGACAAACATTTTTTTACGGAAAATTATTCTGTCTAAATTTCAATGCAGACCCTGCAGTGTTAAATTCGCAATTTTAAAACCCATTATCTCTCAATCTAAATAGTAGACTGTTCCGAAATTTCACTCAAACATGCGTAATGATATGAACAATGTCTGGTTAAAATTTGAACAAAATCTATAGAAAACAAGATTGCGCGCTCGTACTACCTTAAGGGGCTATACCAGTGTGAACGCTGAAAATTTGGGTGGTTTTCGGGATTTTTTTGGAAGAACAGTACTCAATTAAATGTTTCGGAAAATGAAGAATATATTTGGCTATATTTGACCTATATTACATAATTTTTTCATAGAAAAATATTGAGATTCAAGCGTTTCATATCCTTCAAGATATTCTTGAAAGTAGAAACTGTCGAAAAAGGCAAAAAAAATCGATTTTTTGAAAGTGTCACACTGGTATAGCCCCTTAATGGTGCGTCCAATTGCTTCCTTGTGCTCGGGAATGATCTGTGGATCATTGGCATACACTTTTTCTTTCACAAAAGCCCAAAGAACGAAGTCCAATGGCGTCAAATCGCAACGATCTTGGTGGCCAATCCACATCCTCATCAAATGCTCCTTCTCTACGCCCTGTCGAGCTTCTCCGATCAGGTACTTTTTGCTCTCCAACCTCCGCTCCGTCCACTATTTCCGCTTCCCTGGCTGAAAAAAGAGCCAAAAGACAATGTAAAGAAAGCAAAAACACAAAAACGCCCTGTCCCATGTTGCACTATGCACACACGTTAGTCACCGCGACGGTCACGTAAGGGGGTGGTTGCTTTGCGCTTTATTGCGTATGTGCGTGCAGCTCGTCGTTCACTCGAAATCTGTGGACGCACATTGCGGCATTCACGAGCCGGGGGGTAAAACGGGACGAACATACGTAGATACCTAAAGGGTGTTGTCAAGGCGCGCTGACACTAACAAGTATTGAGGGAGTCCCTATTTTGCTACAGACATATATATATATATATATATATATATATATACCTTGCATGTAGCAATTCGTGGCCACTGTCCGTGACCGTTGAGAGTTGCGTGGCCACCAGGTGAATCATATCCGATAAATACATATATATATATATATATATGTGTGTGTATGTATATATATGCCTACGTATGTACGAACCTACACTGGTGGATAGGCGGTCGGGGTACTTTGCGGCGGTACTTTGAGTTAAGCAGCGTTGCGCATGGCCGATACTCGGAGCGGTGACCGCTTAGCCATGCACCGGCTGGCGCATTAACCAGCGAGCGGATCGCCAATACTTCTGATACCTTGGTTTAGATACTTCAGTTAAAGACTGTGCGGTAGAGAATCAGAAGAATATAGGACCGTCTCTGTTACGGGTTTTCCACAGTTTCCTCGTATCCTCGACAGATGGGGTGTATCGAGTTTGGGGGAAATATAAAATGAAGACATTTTAGACGCTTATATAATTTGTTTCTATTTTCTAGGGGGGAGGGCAGCTGCCCCTTGGCGACCTCCTTGGTAGAGCTCAAGACGGCTGTACGACGCAACGAAATGTTGAGTTACATTAGCCAAGTGCGAGCAGGGAGTCATAGGAAAGACTTCAATTGGTAACAGGTAATACGTAAAAATCCGCAAGGGTAGGTATACCATGGAACTCGGGAAATAAAAAATAGAAAATAAATGAAGTAAATAAAATGAATGAAATAAATAAAATAAAGAAAATAAAGTTCATTCAAAGTATCAAACCTGTCAGGATATCTTTCGGTTCGCGTAATGAATTTGGGCATTGGAAATCTCAGCTTGTATCGGCGGAGGACGATAGCGGGGAAGGATAAGTAGAGATCGAACTACGATCGTAGCGTGTACGAGTGAGCCTGCGAGATCTCGCGTCTCACTATGACAGCCGCGCAGGTGCTCGGCGCGTCGTATCGGGAGCACACAAGAGCCGAGTGGGTAGCCGATCGGCGCCACTAGCGTAGCCGCGACCGCGACGGGGCGCCGAGTCGCTATGACAGCCGCGCAAGCGCGCGGCGCGACGTGTCAGGATGACACGAGAGGCGAGGAGTCACCCGCGGCCGTGTGGCTGCCGCGACCTCTTCGGCACTCGGGCGCCCCTGATACAGGCTGAGATTTTCTGGACCGCAATATGGCCGAACTGCGCGCGTTTTGCATGGCTTGATGATTGATTCGTGTCGGCTACTCTACTCGGGGGCTCACGGAACCCATCCTTTTCCCGTCATTCACATACGTTCTCTCTCTATCTCTCTCTCTCTCTCTCTCTCTCTCTCTCTCTCTCTCTCTCTCTCTCTCTCTCTCTCTCTCTCTCTCTCTCTCTCTCTCTCTCTCTCTCTCTCTCTCTCTCTCTCACACACACACACACACTCTCTCTCTCTCTCTGGATATTGCACTCTCTTCACTTTATTCACAATTGCGTCGGAAATAACCAGCCGATCAATGGAATCTTCAATAATCAAGAGACAAATATTCTTTACTTTAGTGCCCAGCGGCCTCCCCGCTCGGTCGATTCGATCACAATTTACTCGACAAAATTGAGGCTTTTGGACGGTAAGATAATGGAGGAATTTTTTTTTCCGCATCGAATAGACGTACGGACGGATTGCTTGTATCGAGGAGAAAAGTGGATAGATTTATAAAAATTCCCTTTCACTGTGTTTTGTAAAAAAAAAAAAAACAAATAACGGCAGGTGTGTACATCCATATATACAGGGTGCGCCAGAGAAACTTACTTATTTGAAAAAATTCCCGCGCGGTGAGTTGGGCGGGTAGAGGGGCGAGAGCGGGCGCATCTAGAGGGGGAAGTTCCCAAGTTTGTTTCTCCCTCCAGTCAGTTGCCATCATGCTCTGGTCTAGAGAGCAGCGGGCCTTCGCAGTCGAGAGCTTCTTTTCTAACGGTCGCTCACTTGTTGCTACGCAACGTGCCTTCCGCGCTCGCTTTGAAATTCCTCCTCACAGACTCGTTCCAATAACATGCGTTATTGGTGTGGTGTAAATCCACGTGAGCTTCACCAGAAGCCACTTAATTGTGAGCGAGTTACTGTCTGGTGTGCGATGTCGGTAATGGGAATAATTGGTCCTTATTTTTTTGAAGAAAACGAACGCGCAGTTACCGTGAATGGAGCTCGTTACAGGAACATGATCGAGAAATTTTTTCTTCCAAGACTCGAAGAAATGAACGTTAGGAACGTGTGGTTTCAGCAAGATGGAGCCACAGCACACACAGCACGAGACTCAATGAATTTGTTGCGACAACATTTCCCCGACCGCCTCATCTCTCTCAGAGGCGATCTCCAATGGCCGGCACGCTCTCCGGATTTGACTCCATGCGATTTATTTTTATGGGGTTATTTGAAATCTCTGGTTTATGTCGATCGACCACGGACCATAGCACACCTCAAGAACAACATTCGCGACGCCATTGCCAACATACCGATTGATGTGCTGCAAAGAGTGGATACGAATTTCAAAAATCGACTTCATCAGTGTATGCGCAATGGGGGTCACCATTTATCCGATGTCATTTTCAAGACTGCATGAAAAAAAATGGGGATATTGTATTCTCAAATAAAAAAAAATTTTAAACAAAAATTGAAGTACTTTTGTTTTTATTGACCTTTCAAATAAGTAAGTTTCTCTGGCGCACCCTGTATAACTACATATAAATATAAAAACAATAGAATCGAATGATGATAAAAATAATATAAAAATGATACGAATACCGCTTATTGTTAGAGAAAGTAACGTGGAAGAAAAGTAGAGAGCCAGGTCCAGTTTCGCATGATGATTATTGTTAGGTATTAGTTGTGAGTTGATCTCAAGGGGCTATACCAGTGTAACACTTTTAAAAAATTGATTTTTTTGTGCCTTTTTCGAAGTTTATACTTTCAAGAATATCCTGTAAAAATTTCAAGGCCGTATCTCTAATCATTTTATCTTGAAAAAATCGATAGTTAAATCTTTGAACGCGTTTTTCTCGAAATGAGATTTTTCAAATTTGCTGATATTGTAACTCAACGAGCAAATACCCGATTGACTTGAAATTTGAACTGAGTAGTCTTGAATATATTTACTCTAGAATGACGTAGGATATTTTTGATTGGATGAAAATTGCCGATTTGGCATTGAAAAAAAACGACCATTTTATAGGCAAGAAAACACACTGTTTTTCAAAAACTACGCCATTTTGTTAGATTATAATATTTTTCGAAAATCCTACGTCATTGTACAGGAATTACCTACCAGTTTAACGACATTTTTTCCTTTTTCGGTTTCAGCTACTCAATCGGCCGGAGTCATGTCAGCAGTGGAGGAAATTCTATTTTTGGCGCCTCCGAAGTCAGCGCATAAGTCGCTTGGATCTCAATATTTTTCTATGAAAAAATTATGTAACATAGCTCAAATATAGCCAAATATATTCTTAATTTTCCGAAACATTTAAAGTATTCTTTTCGCGGAGGGCCGTATTTTGTGAGGGCATAAGCAGGGCCTTCTGAATCGTCGGTAAATTACAATTGCGCTTAATAAAAAAAAATAAGTTACAATGGATTATTATACACAGCGATAACCTAGAATACAAAATTTCGCGCAAATTTAGTAGATTGAGACATTTTTACATTTATTTGAAACGTCACGGCTACAAAAATTCGTCTGCTAGTCACATTTTTCCAAGTTTTAACATTAATATTTTCTTTAAACGTTCGGTGACCCTCTGTTTTTATTGTCGTTACGGAATCTTTAGACTTTTTTACACCTGTGAGCAGTTTGTATTAGGCGTCTAGAGTTATTTAGCGTACAAATTATTAGACAGAAATGTGGCCAGCGTGATGTGTCCATAAAGCGCTGTATAAATAAGACGATTTTTAGGGCCGTAATTTTTCGTTAAAGATTCGGTAACTTAGCTTGAAATTTTACCAGTATACTGGGATGTATTTTTACTTCATTATAGACGAAAATCAGTTAATTGTAAAATATTTGGGTTCGTGAAAGGAATACCTTAATTGAGTACTTTTCTTCCAAAAAATTCCCGAAAATCACCCAAATTTTCAGCGTTCACACTGGTATAGCCTTGTATAAATCTCTACACATGTACAGTATGGAATTTTCGGTCACGTATTGATTTCCCAACTTATTTATTGACATACTAGTTTTTTCTAAATTCGTTTATTTATTCGATTATTCAATGAACTATCCAGTTGCATTCGATTTTTTTCTCCCTCCAACGTACCCTTCCTTGCCCACCAAGAGAAAGTTACCAACCTAATAAATATTGATATTGCTCATTGAGAATTGA
The DNA here is from genome assembly GCA_964007375.1 of Ophion obscuratus. Classification (NCBI taxonomy): domain Eukaryota; kingdom Metazoa; phylum Arthropoda; class Insecta; order Hymenoptera; family Ichneumonidae; genus Ophion; species Ophion obscuratus. The sequence continues at coordinate 32,067,417 of OZ023323.1, forward strand.
AGATCAAGAAAGAAACCCCACGGAGAGGTTAAGCATTGAAAAAAGAAAATTCTAGGAAGCAATTTAAGCGTGCGACATTAATCGGCACCAATGCGGGGAAACCTGCTCGATTTATCACGCGCGTTCCGGGGACCCGAGCCTTCGAGAGTGTTACGCCGGCGAATAAATACGTAATTCGTATCCTTTTTTATTTTTTTCTTGTCTTCGCACGGGACGAATAGCGATTGAATGCAACATCTGTCATTTGTCCGGCGGTTGAGGAGAGAAGTGCGGACAAGGGCGAATGTACCATTGTACGTAGGACGAGAATCGCGGGCTTACGTACATGTGTGTGTGTGTGTGTGTGTGTGTATGTGTGTGTGTATGTGTGTGTGTGTGTATGGAGGAGACGAGAGGCTCTGTATTTTAAGAGAGCAATTTCACGACTCCTTGGCCACAGTCCTGATTTTATCCTTCACCCTCCCCCCCCTCCCGTCTTCGTAAATACCGGGGGAATGGTGCTAACTGCCCTTATAACGTACACCTACGACGTAATATTCGTATATGCCCCATCTCTCTAAACGCATCTCGAACGCCTCAACAGGTCCATGAATAAGTTATAGGGCTTGTTTCGTCCCGAGCCCCTTTTTCGCCCTTGTATCAGCACCGCCGCTTGTTGCTCGCTCATCTTCCCTGATGGTACGTGTTTTATATATATATATATATATATATATATATATATATATATATATATATATATATATAGGGAAAATTCAGTTAGATTTTGGGAAGCCAACGACGCAACGCATTTTCCCGCATGCTCCCGCACATTACGAATTAAAAATTATACACATGCAGGGGGTCCTGTTATGAATAGATAATCCTGCAACTGTCGATGGGTCAGATCATGTCATATGCTATATGCTGGAATTTCAGTTTAATAAAACTATATGCTGGAATTTCAGTTTAATAAAAGTGCCACGGTTTTCGACATTTTGTGCTTCATGTTATTTAGAAAAAAACTATCTACTTTTGGCTTTTCGGATACCATTTCTACAAATTATATGAATCGACAATAAGTAAGCCATTTTTTTAAGTAACTGCCACGATATGCGGAGTACATTCTTTTTTCACCGTAGGCTGTCAAGTCAGATGTTCGAATTGGTTTGTATGAAAATTCTGCATAAGATCTTTTTCCATCAAGTTTCCTTAACATTTGAGATTAAAAAAAAAAGAGTTTTCTAGATAAAACGAATAACCAAGCGTATTTTTTTAGCCTGTCAAAAAAGTTATCATTTGTAGAAATGGCATGCGAAAAACCAAAAGCAGATGATTTTTATCTCCAAAACCGTGGGACTATTACTTAAGGGGTAAGGCCACTGTAAATTTTTTGAAAAATCGATTTTTTTTTATTGGCTTAAAAAATAGTTTAAACCCTCTAGTTTAAAAATAGTTTAAATCCTTTTAACTTCTTTTTAAAAAAATTTCCAATAAAAAACTATTCGCAAAACTTTAAACGCGTTTTTCTCGAAACATGGTTTTTCAAAATGGCACGCAGCATAACTCGAACAATTTTCAATTTTTTTACTTGAAATTTTAACCAGATGTGAACATTTACATTATCTTGAGAATGTCGATCGGAATTTTCAAGAACTTTATTTATTGATTTTTTATTAACAAAAAACTTGCCGTTTTTTTCGTCAAAAATCAATTTTTTTTTTCAAACGCACGCCAAATCCACAAAAATTGATACTTTTTAAAATCCGATCGACATTCTCTAGCTATAGCCCTCTAGATTAATGGTTTTCTTTTTGTTCTAGATTCAAAAGTGCACCAGTGGTGCTGCGTGCCGCGGAGCCCTGGAAGCAAAACATGTCCCGGGAAGATAGCTGTGGAACCGCCATTTTGTTTTTTTTTACTGTAAAAAAATTTTATAATAAAGTTTAATGTATGCCCGATAACACCATTAAAAGTTTTTTTTCAAATACCTTCAATTTCGGGAGCAAAAAATTAGTGAAAAAACCTTTTTTTTTGGGCCGTTACAGTGGCCTTACCCCTTAACCGAAATTCCCGCGTATAGTAGGACATGATCTGAAGTATCGACAATTGTAGGATTATCCATTTATAGCAGGACACCCTGTATATGTACTAGGGTTGTTGAAAAAAAATCGATTTGTTTTCTGAACGGAAAATTGAAGTTAAGAAATAGAAAGTTTTGCAAAATTTGAGGGTTCTAAACAATTTTTTAGTTAGTGCTCAAACGCGTTTTTCGTGTTTTTTTTCATGATTATCGGAGTATTGTTGTTTTTATCTCGATGCGGAAAATGTTAATGCTTGATCCAATGTAAGTCTTGATTCAATTATTTCTGTAACAATGCACAATTTTTATTTAAATAGTTTTTTAAACCATAAACAATTTGTATTTGCAGTTTAAGAAGCAATATGTGTAATTCGGTTGTGAAAATTATATCAACCACTTGTTGAACAAGAACACGGTGTTTACATCACTGAACGTCTAGTAGGGTATGAGTATTTTTTTTTTTTGAGTACTCCACCTTTGTTTCACTGACTGTCCGTGAGTTCTTTTCGCGATTCATTTGACTGTTTCCAGTAGTTGCTGTATTGAGGTATGTCACAGTACACGTAAGAATGAAAATGTGAAAAATGATCGCGGATTTGGACGATAGTGAAAGTGCCGAAATTTATCTGATTGGGCCGGAAGTCGAAAAATTTGTGGAGCGAAAATTACTCACGAATAGAGAAGCATTAAGTCTATTCTTCCACCATCATAATACTCTTCAATTTTCTGTTCGAGAGAGTACACAAAACGTTATCGACAAAATAACTAATATTTGGAGCGAAACCGGAATACACATATCATTATGATGTCTATTGGCGGAGGAGAAAAATTGACGAAAAATCGAAAAAAAATTAAAGGTCGTTTGAGCACTACCTCAAAAAATGTTTAGGCCTCTCAAATTTTGTATGAATTACTATTTCATATTGTAGTAACATTGACCGTTGAGTACCGCGAAAACAAAATCAATTTTTTTTTTGAACCACCCTAATATGCATGGGTGATTCCTCCGAAATCATAATTTTCCATGTTACCGAACGCTTTCAATAGATGCTTACTTTGCAGGTTTTTTTGGAATACAACAGTTTGAAATATTTCGAAATCTTCCTACAAAACGGATTTGGCAGAAAAATCGTCGTTATCCTTCTTTTTCTGTGTGTTTGAGTATGAAAATTATTTCTTTGGAGGGTAACTATCCAGACTTGATATACACTAGGCAGCTAAAGACGTACTAATAATTCGAAAGGATAAAAAAAAACGTTCCTTGAAACCATTGGACATTTATTTAAGTCCTCCCAAAAAACCTTATGAGCACAGGTATCTCACAATAAATAACGAAATTTCGTAATCGTTTTCTCAATAATTCCGCTGGAGAGTCGTAAATAAGTTCATATATTGTGTGACTCATGTGATCATGCTCGCCAGAGCAGTGCCTTATACTTCTACTTTTCCAAAGAGACTGATTGGGTCGTATCACTTTTGTAACTTCCGCTTTCTTTCTGTAAAGCTCGTGTGTTGTGAGTTGGTGTCACAGGCGAGGTAGTCGTTCCTTTTCTCATTTCAATAACTGTATCATTCTTCAATTAAATAAGTCACTCTTTACCTGTTCAAGTGGAACTTTTAGACACTCTCTCACCGCCAGATTTTGAGGTTACAAATAAGTAGCATGTCGCGCTGTGCGTAAAAACCCGTTTGAATCATCATTCTTTGATTCCTCTGGCATCATTCCTCTGGGTTCAGTAGGAAAAGAGAAGTTGAAACAAAAAGAGCGAGATCAATATAAAAACTTGATATCAAATGGTTTGCTTCATCCCTTTATTCCCTGGAAAATCAGTGTGATCCATGGACATTTATATTATATCGATTAGATGTGAAGTCGAATGCAATTTTTTAATTTAAAAAATTAATATTTTTGTTTATAAATTTCGTTGTCTTGCAAAGCGATTATTTTGGGCACATCATCCCTAAGTAAAATTATTATTACGTGTATAAAGTAATCATATCGTAATGGTATACCAGTGACCATACAAATATAACTGCAATGATAATAGAGTTATTGATTAATTTATATCTATACTTTTGTTAGCAGATGGGGAGTCGATGCTAAGAATAGGTATAGGTGGAGAGTTGAGTCGACTGGAAGCTAAGCTCATAACTGGATGTGAAATACTGAATGGTGAAAGGATTCATGGAGACTGAAGCAGAATGGAATCGTCGAAATACTGTATAGAATATAAATAGCCTATAAGCAATGTAAAGAAGGAAAATATTGGGAACATCTAAGAACAAACTTTATAGAAACAAAGCAGATCGGATAGAATGAGCTGCCAAATAGAGGAATCAAGTCCGTACTACGTGAATACGTGAGAATGTTCGAGGGAAAGGTGCGGACTAAAGAAATCAAGAAGTGAAAGGGTATAAGATGATTATTTATAATGGAAATGTAGGAATAGGGTAAAAGAGATTAAGGGACAACACCACTGTGGCGGCTTCAAAAAATCGATTTTTTGAAAACCATCTAGAAAAATCTAAAATACATTTAAGATTAAGATGCCGTTGGACCCAGGTCGAAAAAATAATTATTTTCGGAGATATTGAATATTTTGTGGAGCGGTGCAGCGCTCCGTGACGCTCGGGGTCCCGCGCAGCTGCGCGCCTCTGGGTCGGCAGTTATACCGGGCCTTTCCCAGGTCCTGCGGCTCTTTCCCAGGTATTCTTTTGTCTCCCTTCATAAAAACCGGCTATTGTTATAAATATAGTTTCGAAAAAAAGCCATAGGTGGCGATAATTGAAAAATTTTCAAGTCTTCAATCGTCAATCGTCGATATTGCAGCTGATATCGCGGTATTATTATTCAATGATGGCCTGAGAAGCCTCATGAAAGTTTTGGAGACGTTGGGGATAACTATCGGCCCAAATTGTTTCAATTTTTGCGTTAAAACCGACGCAGCGCGGATCGAGCTGGCGGAGCGCTCCCTCACAGACGCTGCAAAAGAGGCAAGAAGAGCCTCTACAAGTTCGAGAAAAGATGCTAGGGACAATGATTTGCTTCTTGAAGGCCAGCTATATGGTGCCGGCATCGCTGATTAAAGGTAAAAATTTTTTTTTCCAATTTATCGCATAAATTAACAAACCTAAAACTTTGAACGCGTTTTTCTCAAAACCACTTTTTTGAGTGCGGCACGCAGCAGCACTCGAGCAACTTTTATCCGATCGACTTCAAATTTGGACTGCATCAATAAAACTAGATTATCTAAAGAAGTACATAGGATTTTTTCGATATATCAATAATAAAAAAAGTTATAGCCTATTTTCGACGAGAAATTTTGCTCGAGAATCGTCCTTTAATTTCAAAAGCGTGCCTATTTTTAAAAAATCAATATTTTTTCAAATCCCTATGTACTTCTGTTCAAAATATCATATTATTAACGAAAACACTCGGTATTTTTTTTCAGATCGACTTTGAAGAGAGTTCTGCTGCGTGCCGCGAACCACTGCAGAGGCAACAGTACCTGACGCGGGAGCTTCTCCAGCGTCACCATGGGGCGTGAAGAATAAAAATTTTTTTTTCATGTATCTTCAATAAACAACGAACAAAACAAACAAAATTTTTCGAATATCTCTTTTTTTTTCCACAAAAAAAAAATTCTTGAAAAATGGCAAAAAAACAGGGGGTCACAATGGTGTTCTGCCTTAATATAAACCAAAGACCAGATTAGGTATATGTAGGCTCAAGAGTAGCGTAAGAGTGAACTATGTAACCGCTGTGGATTGATATAATATTCTTAAGGTAGTTCTGTAGGTACACGTATGTGCCAAAAGTTTCGGTCGAAGGGTATATTAACATCCAATGCCTGTACGATGCTGTTAGTTGTACATTTTTGACAGAGCTTGTACCCTTGTATAGGTACGCTTGTATAGGTCCCACACATTCGCACCTCGTGCATAGATAGGTCTCATACTCGTATAGAGAGCGGCACTGTAATCGCGCCAACAGCGCGATTTTCCTGCAGTCATAGCGTTGATCTTCCTACGATCCGTCTTTCGCGAAATATTTTATATAAATAAAAACAGCGTCAAAGTGTCAACCCAAATGCGGTACAAAGTAAAGTTTACAAGAAAAAAGACGCTTGCTAAAAGACTGAAAGCTGTGGGCAGTCAAGCAAATGCGGCTAAACGCGATGAGAATAACCATAACCTCAACGATCAGCAACAAAAATTCGCTGTCGAAGGACATCGGATCGTGGATTTACAACATCTTGCCGACAGTTTAAATTGCATTCGCTGTAACAAAGACAAATACATGCATAAACACATGCATAAATTGAACAAATTAAATTTCTTTGCAGAATAAATTGATTTCACATCCGTCTCAGAATTACTAGAACTCGGGGGAAAAAACACGCTTCGAGTTCCCAGACCACGCGCCGATCAGCTGGCTGCAGCGTACACTGTTGCCATTCCGTTACAGATGGTTGGGCCCGAGTTCGGTGTGGAATAAAATTATCACTTTTCATAAGTCGACATCTTCGAAACTAATTGGTCAAAGTTTGTCATTTTTTTAAAATCAATCCCACAATAGTAATGCGTACACGTGTGCTTTTATTTTGAAATCGTAAGATTTGTTTAGAACCTATATCGAGAAATGCGAGCGAACTCCTATCGATGTACGTGTTAGGTATAGGGATCGCGTACAAATATACCCATATTCAATTGCAATTATCTCATGAACTAAACGGTTTGAAACGGAATTGAAGTTTTGGGCATCAGTCCATGAAGGTCATATCTACACCATACTTGGATTTCAGCCAATTCCTAAGATTTTACCAAAACTACAGCACTACCTTAAGCCCGAGAAGCAATATATAACAAATAAACCTATATCTATATATATGGTTTTATTACTTTAATAACATATAAATGCACATAATTTATAAAATGACAATATATTCTACAAATTATGATTCAAATTCATATATATATATCTGTGTATGTGCTAAATGTGTTCATCATTAAACCAAACAAAACAAAAAGGCCAAAGAAAATCTTCCACCAATGAAGCACGTACTTAAAGTTTGCAAAGATCGTCGCTTTGGAAGAGCGAGGAAGACAAGTAGAGAAAGCAACATAGTACGAGGAGAAATCGTCCCGAAGGGAGCGAGGGGCACGAGTGGAGTAGCCGCAGCTTTTATATCAATTTTCTGCCCGTACGTGAGAATAAATTGGATAGATTCTCAATATACACATACAGAGTATAAAAAGAGAGTTAGGGGTGTCGCAGCGTGTACAATGAATTTGCATCGAAAGTGGCTCTTGAAAACGTTTCGAAGCTTTTTTCCTCCCCGAGGTAGTCTCAACGCGCCCGTGCGCCCGCGCGACCAAGTCGCCGGCGCAGATTGTGAAGAAACTTGGCGACAAATTGAATATTAAATCGTTCGATATTCATCGTCCCTCATATGTAGTATATAGAGGGTAGGGGGGACACGTTCTATCCACGCGAGTGCTCGGCGTTTTGCATGTACTGTTTAATCCCCGAGACAATTTGTATCCGACTTGCATATGTAAATATAAATATGTATATATATATATATATATATATATATATATATATATATATATATATATATATATATATATTAGGGTGATTCGTTTCAGGGTAACTTTTTTTTCTGACCCATCGTGCCCGAAAACCTTTAGTTGGTACCCAAAAACGAAGTTTCGTGAAAAGGGGGTGTTGTCAAAAAATATTTAGAGGTCGCGAATCAAAATTGAAGGTTTCCCATTTGATTAGCATTGAAAAAATGTTTTTCTCATTATTAGTGTTACCATTCCGCGAATTTTGATATCGCGATATTTTCCAAGTGGGTTCTCATAGGAAATATGATACTTTACAATAAAGTTCATTGACCCATGTCCGTAAATTCAACTCTGTGTGTGTGTGTGTGTGTGTGTGTGTGCGTGTGTGCGTGCGTGCGTGCGTGCGTGTGCGTGTGTGTGTGTGTGTGCGTGTGCGTGCGCGCGTGTGTGTGTGTGTGTGTGTGTGTGTGTGTGTGTGTGTGTGTGTGTGAGTGTGTGTGTGTGTGTGCGTTCGTGTACAGGGTGTCCTGTTATGAATGGATAATCCCTCAACTGTCCATAGGTCAGATCATGTCCTCCTATATGCTGGAATTTCACTTTAATTAATTAATACTTTAACCTTTTTAACCTTGAATGTTAAGGATACTTTATGAAAAAGGATCGTATGCAGAATTTCAACACAATCCAATTCGAACATCTGACTTTGATAGCCTGCGGTGGGAAAAAAATTACTACGTATATCGTGCCAATTACTTGAAAAACGTTGTTTGGTTATTGTCGATTTATTTGGAGGAATGGCATGCACAAAATCAAAAGCAGATGTTTTTTTGGAAAAATAACATCAAGTCGAAATCTCGAAAACCGTGGGACGATTACTAAACTGAAATTCCAGCATGATGTGGGACATAATCAGTCAAGACAGTTGCAGGATTATTCATTCATGACAGGACACCCTGTATATATATATATATATATATATATATATATATATATATATATATATATATATTTATATATATATATGCAGAGCGTCCCTTTGGAATCGACGTCGCGTCGTCCCATCTGAAGATCAATTTCGTGATTTGTCTTTTTTTCTTTTGCATCAAATCGTACAGTTAGGCACCGATCGAAGCAGCGGTACTTTTGTGTCTGGAAAAAAAGGAGTCGCATCGATTGGTGCATAGAAGAATACAAGATTCCAGTGAAGAAAATATCGAAAATTACCTCCACAAGGGCTCTCCGCGTCTCGGTGGAAAAATATAAAAACTTGCGCCGCCTGAGGCCGAAATTTCGTACGAAAGCTTGAGAACCTTGCTAGAGCTAGAGAAACCTTGCATATAATTTTTTTAATGGCGAATTTTACCAGCTTGCAGCATCGCGCATAATGGTTTCGTGCAACATAATGGCAATCTAAATAAACCCTAGTACAACAATATCAATAAGGATAATAATAATAATAATAACGGAATTCATTTCAATTTCGAAAATATTCATAATAATAATAATAGTGGTACTTATTCTAAAAATATAAATCAAACAAATATATTATTGTTTTTAATTATTTAAAATAGATATCTAAATATCTATGGTAAATAATTTAAAAATCTATTAAATAATAATAGATACCTTTATTATTATCATTATGATGACAAGTATTATTATTATCATTGTTGATGTCATCCTTAATGACGACGACGATGATGATGGTGATGATGATGATGATGATGGTGATATACCAAAAAAATAGCATTAGTTTTAAAATATGAATAAACAATAATACATTTCCGACACGACTGGTAAAATAAAATAAATCCCCGCATTCCCGAAAAGTCCCGCACGCAAACTTTTCACATGCATATCGAGGCTATAAATTGACAATATTCTCCCTCCACTTGTTCGCAACCGTTGCCCAAACGGGCGGTGAAACGATTACGTGCCTTCCCCATGCGTATGAATATATCTATATGTTTGTGCGGTACGTCGATGCGAAGATGAAACTCCATAAATTCTTCACGTCGATAGACTCGCAGTAGCGTGGACGTATACGGGGGCGAGGAGGTTTTCACGAAGAAGATTTTTCCAACGCTAGTGCAAACTTGCAAACAGACGAGAGAGCGAAAAAAACAACACGAGACTGTTGAATTGGCAAGGGTGAAAAAAGCATGTGAGGGAGGAGGCAGGAGGAGCGAAGAGGCCGGGAGAGAGAGAGAGAGAGGAGAAAAAGTAAGATCAGTAGTTATTTTCATACGGGCAATCTTGGCAATTACGAAAATGCCGGTGAGTTATAAAAGTCTGGTTGCGAATTCGCGATCGAGTTTCCGGCGGCAATAACTCCACATCAATTACGGCTTTACGGAAAGTTTGGTCACACGTGACGTGGACTTTAGTCGCGGATTCGACGCTTTCGCTCTCTCTCTCTCTCTCTCTCTCTCTCTCTCTCTCTCTCTCTCTCTCACTCTCTCTTTTTCCTGATTCTCTTTCTTTTTTCCTCTTACTGTCTCTCTTTGTGTTTTTTTCTTTTCTCTCGCTTTCTCTTATTCCCTTTGTGCTCTCTCTGTTTCTCTCCCTTTTGATTCTCTCTATCTCGCTCTGTCTCTCTCATTTTCTTTCTAGACTTTCCCCCTCTTTCTCGCTCTCTACGTTTGTTTTTTCTCTTTCTCCCTCCCTTTCCGTTTTAAGTCGCTGTTTATTCCCTTTCTCTCTCTCTCTCTCTCTCTCTCTCTCTCTCTCTCTCTCTCTCTCTCTCTCTCTATGGGTCTCTCATTCTCTTTCTCTCCGCCAGTATAAAGTTCATATGCGCCGTAACTGTTGTTCTTTAGCAGTGTATAACGACCGATCGACTCTTTTACACCCGCCCCACCGCCGGCCGGGACCACTTCAACCCCGTCCTCATATCCTCATATCGATAATAAAACTACCAACAATAATAACGAAGCCGCTCTTATTCTAAGAGCGAAGAGGAAGGTAAAATCGTGCTGGGGGGGGGAGGGGTAGAAACTAGGAGAGAAAAAAAAGGTTTAACATTAAATTAAGATAAAATGAAAGCAGCCATGCTTGTTTTTAATATCGTTTGACAGTATTTCGTAAAATGAAAAGTCTCCACTACGTGGTCGTTATTTCAATTTGTTTTCTTCAAATGTCAGCTCTCTCTCTCTCTCTCTCTCTCTCTCTCTCTCTCTCTCTCATACATCACGTGTCACATCCTCCACTTTACTTCAACACCAACGTGAATTTGTTCATATCAATTATGTAACGCGCCATCTGCGAGAATTACGTAAATTTCTTATACGAACCTGCCTCAGTACAGAAAGAGCAAAAGAGAGAAACAGAGAGAGAGAGAGAGAGAGAGAGAGAGAGAGAGAGAGAGAGAGAGAGAGAGAGAAACAGAGCGAGAGAGAGAGACCGAGAGAGGGAGAACAAGAGAGAGAGAGAGGAATCGAATAAAATGTTTCCGAAAATCACCATAATCTTTTACCGAACCATTATTACATTTTCTGCCAATTTGCGCCAGACATAAAAATATTACAAGCCATTTGTTCATGACAGATGGATCGGTGGATCATACGGTCAATTATATGGATCTTCCATATGATCAATAAATAATGAGAGCGAATATCGTGGTAAGCGAAAGACACGACTCATTGCGTTCTGTCTGGCTGTGGTGCTCGTGATCCAGCCTGGTCAATTTTCTATACCGGGTGTCCATTTTGATCTTACGCCTGATTTATCTCGAAAAATACTTCTCCCATCAAGTATTGAGTGGAATAAAACTTTTAGGGTTCAACGAGGGTTAAAAAAATATTGTTTGGTTCCGAATTCAAAATGGCGACGTGAAGATGGCCCACATGATTTTATTTAATGGGATCATGCATTTTTTTCACCAGAAAATTCGTCAGGACAAAACTAACAACTTTTGTAGAAAAAGCTTTTTGATAACGTTCATAATTTTAGGTTAGAATACCATTTGTTACTATTTTAGCATTATACAGAATGCACCACGAGGAGGTAAAGTCTTTAACGTCCTTAGTGTATTGGGTTTGTTTGGGTTATCGATCAAATTCAAACATGCTCAAACAAACCCAAACAAACTCACACCACATACACACGCACACTTACACTGGGAATGTGGAAGACTTTACCTCCTCGTGGTACATTCTGGATAGCGCGAAAATAGTAAAAAATGGTATTCCAACTTAAAAATTAGAAATGTTATAAAAAAAAGTTTTTCTACAGAAGTTGTTAGTTTTGACCTGATAGATTTTTCGGCGAAAAAAATTATGATCTCATTTGAACAAAACATGTCGACCATCTTAACGTCGCCATTTTGCATTTTGAAGCAGACATTTTTTTTAACGTCCCCCTTTTCACCGTAAAAGTTTTATTATACTCAATACTTGATCGGAGCAATATTTTTCGAGATAAATCATGTGTAAGATTAAAATGGGACACCCGGTATAAATATACAGTATCGGTCAAAAGTTTTAGATCACTTTGTATAATTGCAAAATTATATTAGAATAATATAACTCATTTGATATAGCTGTATAATATCTTTGTATAATAAGGGATCAAATTATTAGATTATTCTAATATAATTTCGCAATTTCCAAAGTGTACACACACACACACACACACACACACACACACACACACACACACACACACACACACACACACACACACACACACACACTACCAGCGAAAGGTGTTCCGACAAAAATTCAAACAAGTTCCGGAACAATTGTTTATGCCATTTCGGCGATAGTTGACATAAATCAATTTAATAAACGGCATTTTGAAGAGGAGGAAGTAACCTTCATTTCGTTGTTGTTTGAAAAAATGTTACTATTTTTTTAACGACTAGTACTCTTTTTCAAATTATCTCTTTTTTAATCAAAATGTTTTTAGAAAAATAATCGTACGAAGCTTTAAAAAAAAACAAAAGTGAAGCCTGAGCCTTATGATTACGGTGAAAGAAATGCATTAAAAAATGGAATGAATGCATGGAAAATGGTCTTTCTCGAAAAAACGGTACTAGTTCTAAAAAAAACAGTAAAAAGTTTTCAAACAGAAACATAATGAAGGTAAATTCCTCCCCTTCAAAATGCCGTTTATTAAATTCATTTTTGTCAACTATCGGCGAAATGGCATTAAAAAATCGTTCCGGAACTTTTTCGAACTTTTGTCCGAAAACTTTTCGCCGGTAGTGTGTATACCCGTGTCTGTGTGCGCGCGCGCGTATATATATACATATGCATATGTGTATACGTGAGTGTAGGAAAATACGAAAAGTTTCGGCGCCTTGTAAGAGTTTTTGATAACGATTAATTACATTTTATACGGTTTCGTTTTTGGTAAGGGCGTTCGGGTATGGGGGACGATAAATCATGGCAGCGCCGCGGTTACGCCATATGGTTGGCAAAGCCCCATCAGGAACGTAATGTGTGTCTCTGTGTGAGTGTGTGTATATATAAAAGGTATCCCACTGGTGATGATTACGATCACGTGCCACCAGAGGGAATTACGATTCCTATGCATCTCTCCATGTGTCTTTCTTCTCTCGCCCTTCAGCTCTCTCGTTCTCTCTCTCTCTCTCTCTCTCTCTCTCTCTCTCTCTCTCTCTCTCTCTCTCTCTCTCTCTCTCTCTCTCTCCAAAAATTCATCGAAACGCATCCACGCCATTAGCTCAATAAAAAGCGGCCTATTCCTTCACCCCCTCTGCTGAGAGATAATTCACGAAAACGTTCGTCTCTTCTCTCTATTATCGTTTTTTCCCTCTTCTCAAACAACTGTCCCATTACTTACGTCGAAAGCGCGCCGATAAATGAAAAAATGGAGACAACGCTTCATTTAATATAATGTTTTAATTGAGAAATAAACGCTTTATTTTATGAGTTAATTAGAAAATAAACGCTTTATGTATTTATTTTTATTTATTTTTCATCATTTTTATTGACATTTTTTTACTTGAGAGAGAGAGAGAGAGAGAGAGAGAGAGAGAGAGAGAGAGAGAGAGAGAGAGAGAGAGAGAGAGAAAGAAATAACAACCAGTGAGGAAACATCGAATGCGGGCATTTATGAATTCTACTGCAAGTCAAGGGAGCGCGCGCGTCGTCATTGCATTTGTTTTGAGAATTTTAAAATGCATACGTGAGCGCGCAAGTGTGTGTACAAAGCTCGTCCGCGAAACGATCGATTTAATTGAGCGTTGAAAAGCTCGTGGATGGTTGAGCTTTACATACACACATGCACATGCACCCCACACACACATACAAAAGTAATATCCTCGTGTCTGGGCGCCCGAGTCTATCATCACTCAATACGGATGGTTATAAAAATAGAGACACGTCCAGTGATCGTCGCGAACCTCTCGGACTGTGTGCTGCCCTCCCTTTCTCCACGTATGCTCGTCCTCCTGTTTCGCGTACAACTCCAGGAGACAGCCGGCTCCGATCGATCTTCGAGACCGAGAGATTACACAAGACGTATTTTCCCAGCTTATGGTTATTTACTTCAGACCATTTAACCATAATTGTTGATGGTAGAAAGAGTGATCCGGTTCGAGTGTAAATATGCGCCTGTACAGGGTGGTGCGAGAAGTCCAAAAGGAAAATGTAGACGCCTCGTATCGCGATATAGGTATCGCGAGGAGAGTACATGCACTAGAGAGAAAAATAAAAAAATTCTTTTAAAAAAAATGAAAAAAGATGATAGAGCATACACCGGGGTAATTCGGACAGTTCCGAATCACCCCGGTGTATGTTCTCCCATCTTTTTTTATTTTTCGAGAAAAAAGCTTTTCGTTTTTCTCTCTTGTGCATGTACTCCCTTCGCGATTTTTTTTAGTCGTGTTTATTGATACGAAGTGCACTGTTGAGCAATAAAAAAAAAGACCAGCTGAACCTTGGGAACCGCTGATGCCTTGGGTTTTGAACAAAAGTTTAACAAAATAGGTTTGAGAAGATCAGTCATTAAAGCTCAGATGATAAAACCAAAATACATACTCATACCGGTCTCAATGACTCCTAATTGCTTTTCAAAAACATAAGTTAGAAAACAGGAAAATACATACAAAGTATAGAAAAATTAATAAATAAAAAAACCTATATTGCAGGATAATTCGAAAAAAGTTACAGAACAGCAAAAAAGAACTCGAAAACTAAACAAATATTGTAGAAAAATTACACGAAGCGTGTACAGTTTTCTTTGGCAGGTCCCTTTTCGGACCACCCTGTACATACATACATATATATATATACACACATATATACGGGGTGTCCTGTCATGAATGGATAATTCTGCAACTATCGATAGGTCAGATCATGTCTTACTATATGCTGGAATTTCAGTTGAGTAAAAGTCCTACGGTTTTCGTGATAAAAATCATCTGCTTTTGGTTTTTCGCATGCGATTTCTACAAATGGTAACACTTTTTGACCCGGGTTTCAAAAATACTCTTGTTTAATTTTTAAAATCTAGAAACGTCTTCTCTTTAACCTTAACTGTTAAGGGGCTATAGCAGTGTGAACGCTGAAAATTTGGTCACCCAAATTTTTAGGAATTGTTCGGAAAAAAGCACTCAATTAAATGTTTCAATCAAAAAGTACTCAATTAAATTTGGTCACCCAAATTTTCGAGAATTTTCCGGAAAAAAGTACTCAATTAAATGTTTCGGAAAATTAAGAATATATTTGGCTATATTTGACCTATATTACATAATTTTATCATAGAAAAATATTGAGATTCAAGCGACTTATGCGCTGCCTTCGGAGGCGCCAAAAAAAAAGTTCCTCCACTGCTGACATGATTCCGGCCGATTGAGTAGCTGAAACCGAAAAAAGAAAAAAATGTTAAACTGGAAGATATTTCCTGTACAATGACGTAGGATTTTCAAAAAAATCAAAATCTAACAAAATGGCGTAGTTATGAAAAAAGTCTGTTTTCTTGCCTATAAAATGGTCGTTTTTTTTCAATGTCAAATCGTCAACTATCATTCAATCAAAAATATCCTACGTCATTGTAGAGTGAATATATTCAAGAGTACTCAGTTCAAATTTCAAGTCAATCCGATAATTGCTCTTTGAGTTACAATGTCAGCAAATTTGAAAAATCTCATTTCGAGAAAAACGCGTGTAAAGATATAACCATCGATTTTTGCAAGATAAAATTATTAGCGATACGGCCTTAAAATTTTTACAGGACATTCTTGAAAGTATAAACTGTCTAAAAGGCAAAGAAAATCGTTTTTTTTAAAGTGTCACACTGGTATAGCCCCCTAAAGAAACATTATGAAAAAAGACCTTGTGTAGATTTTTCAAACAAACCAATTCGAACATCTGACTTTGATAGCCTGCGGGGTAAAAAAATAACACTACCCATATCGTGCCAATTACTTTAAAAAGTTGCTTAGTTATTGTCGGTACATGTCGTTTGTAGAAATGGCATGCGAAAAACAAAAAGAAGATGACTTCTTTTAAAAATATTACATAAAGCCCAAAATCTCGAAAACCGTGGGACTTTTAATAAACTGAAATTCCAACATATAGGACATAATCTGATCTATTGACAGTTGCAGGATTATCTATTCATAACAGGACACCCTGTATATATATATATATATATATATAATACCGTGAACTCTCTGGAATCAATAAAAAAAAATTATAGCCCGCATGCTCGTGAGTCCACCCCGCAATGAGTTTTAATTGTAGCCTACGAGTCCATTTTTTCAATCCATCTTCGCTTTTTTTCCTTTTTTCTTCACTGCAAGGATCCACGATGATGCGAGCCCTTTCGACGGTGTCTGTATTTCTTCTTCCTTACATACGTATATACGAATGCTGATGGCGCGCGTTTGGCTCGTGTCTGCGTTCTCACCTGCCCTCCCCTCGAAGCCCAAACAGGGCCAGCTTTCCCTTGGCTACGTGTTGTGTTCCGGTGTGGTCCTTTCACATCTGGCTTGATCAGCCGAGAGAGAAAGAGAGCGAGAGATTTATTTCCCTCTGAGTGCCGCCGCGCTCTATGGGACCTGAGCCTCTTACCCCGCCCTCGCACGGCCCAATTTTCTGGCGCTTTTGTACTTTGCTCGCCGCTCGCAGATCAAAAATTGACTTAAATGCTCTAGGGGTCTGTTTGGGCTACACATATGTGTATATTTATGGTGGCGATACGATGCAAGCTTTCGAAAAATATACATCATGTGTTTTATCAATTGAAATTATTATGAATTTTATTCATTTCATAATTAATTTAATTGAATTATTTCATTAAATTAAATATTGATTAAATTCCATTGAACATTAATTATTATAAAGTATATTATGAAAACATGTATATTGTAATTATAATAATATACAGTAATATACCGTAATAACAATATACAATTATAACTATATACATTATAATAACATTATAATATATTATAATTATAATAATATAAATAAAAATTTTATGTATTTTTCAAAAATTTGAATGTATCTATGAATTTTCATTTATCACGAAGATTTTATTGCGATTCTATTAATTCTCCAAAAAGCTCTCACCAGCCGCAAATTGGTTGCACAAAAAATGTAAAATATTACGTACCCTTTTTCCACAATAATTATGAAAATGGCGGCTAATTTACGTACCGAGGAAACTTTTTGGAAAATATTACAATAAAATCGCAAAAATAAATAAAATTTCGCAACATCACCAAGATTACTCTCTCTCTCTGTCTTCCTCTTGCCTTCTCGTCTGCCAATTTTGTTCTTCCCATTTCCGAAACACTGCCAATTCCGTATTCAAGGCCCGAGACTTGACACCGTGACGAGAGCATGGAGGCAAGGGGAGGGTAGATTTGCGCCCGAATCGAAAGACATTATCTCGGTATTTTACCCCCTGGAAAGTTGGGGTTCTCGCTCGTGCCACGTTTCCCACCTGCCCCTCCCCCCCCCCCCTCTCTCTCTCTCGCTCTCTCTCTCTCGCTCTTTTCGCCGCTCTCCCGTGTAGCACATATTCCTTGTGTTTTTTTTCTCCTCCTCGATTCATTTTACTTCACCCCCTCTGACACACAGGTATAAAACCTCGATACACACACGTATATCTGTGCTGGGTGCTCTTCGAGCTCCGCGTGCCTCCCCTCGACGGTGGCACGAGGCCAGGTGATGAGTCACCCTGCGCGGATATGCCAACCGAGGGGGAGAGAGGAATATATCTGCACGTCGACGTCGCCGTAGTAATTCGCGTCCGTACGTTGCGCAATTTTAACTCAGGCGCGCGCGCATACATGTGTGTATCTTATATTCCATCAAGTTGCACAATACAAACATCGATTTTCATTTGAGTCGAAGCTCATTTGGTATTTTACACGTAGGTAGACGTGTATGCAGAAATACGTGGAGGTATAACACCCCAGCGAGTTTATTTCACGACTGCAATGCCATGTTATTAACAATGTCTATTGCACTGCGTAATTATTATTACTTATACATATTTTTTATACAGGAGTGATATACGTGTAACTTGAATATTACTTTATATTATTATTGGTTATGAATATATATAATGCTGGAATAATGTATGAGGAGGATTTAGGGGCTCACAAGTTGTCAAAGTAAATGTCAAATATTCTAGAGACCAACAAGGGATAAAAGGCAACAATAATTCATAAAAAAAAATATATTGCTGGAAATTTTATCACTAAGCTGAGGGAGCAACAGGATTTTTTTGTCAATCCGAAGCTATCGGGGAAACGAAATTACAACGAAAAAAATAATTTTTTCTTCTTCCCAAACTCCAATCCGTTACGTTTTTTTTATATTTCGACATTTTGCCCTTTAAATTTTGTATTTTATTTTGCATTCTCAGGGTCGCGAGTACTCTACAAAAAAATTGGAATAGCCTTGCGGTAAAAAATCGAAAAGAAAAGTGTGGATTTTTAGAGGGTAAGTGAAGGTATCCTGTAAGGACAAAATTCCTGTTGTCATTTTCCAGCGAAATAACACACCGGATTGCCATCGTAGAGGAATGGTAGAGGATAATGAAAATTTAAAAAACTGCATAATGCAGCTTGTTTTCTTTTTATATATCAAATCCTATTTCGAGCATTCCTCTCTCCTCGAGCACGTGAAAAACAGAGAGAGAGAGAGAGAGAGAGAGAGAGAGAGAGAGAGAGAGAGAGAGAGAGAGAGAGAGAGAGAGAGAGAGAGAGAGAGAGAGAGAGAGAGAGAGAGAGAGAGAGAGAGAGAGAGAGAGACAGAGAGAGAGAGAGGTGTAGCCGAGGCACGTGGTCTATGATAATGAGCACTCGTCAAGGGTGCTAGGTTTGATTTTCGTCCCTTCTTTCTCGCTCTTTCTCCCCCTTTTTGATCACGATGTTATATCGCGCGAGTCTCTGTGACGAATGTACAAAATTGTGACTGCATGTATTGGGGTCGAGGGGGAGGTGGGCCAGGAAAGCACAGGGTGAAACATTCAGAGGAAACCGTGAAGCCGGATGGACAGGATACATGTGGGGAACGAGACCCGGAAAGATAGCAAGAATGACAGAGAGAGAGAGAGAGAGAGAGAGAGAGAGAGAGAGAGAGAGAGAGAAATAGAGAGAGAGAGGGAAAGAGCGAGGATGTGATTTATACGATACCGGAACTTCCCCCTTGCGTGGTCGAGACAGAAAAAGGGGGAGACACATTGATGGTTAATGTCAAGGAACCACGGGCGGACACCCGGCCTTATGGCGATCTCTCTCTCTCTCTCTCTCTCTCTCTCTCTCTCTCTCTCCCTCTTTCTCTACATGGCTATCGCCGTCTCCTTTTTTCTTCATTTACCTCGGGGGGCTTATAAGGGTTCCTTGCTCGAAGGTAAAAGGGGGATCTCGCCCTCGGGTTCGTTTTTTTTGTCACTGTACATTTCATTCCTGCTGATGGATGCTGGATATCGATTACCTTCCGTTTCATCGATACTTCCAGTCTTTTTTTCGTTCAATCGTCTCGCCCCATCGAAATAAAAAACTTCGGCGCTTTACTATCATCTCATACATATATATATATTTTTAATAAAAAATAAATATAAATAATTTCTATGAAAAAAAGTATCAATAAGTCGAATAATAAATAATTTAACTTATGCGTGTGCGTGTTTGTGTGTGTATATATAATGAGTTAAATTATTTTTACTTATAATGAAATCCGAAAAGTTCATCGTGTGTATCAAAATAGTTAAGTATCGGCCCGAAGTAAGCGGTTCTTGAATTTTTTGGATTTTTTTTAACGTTAATCGCTCAGAAAGCACAGAAAAAATCGTACTCCCATTGCGAGCGATAGCTTGAAAATTGTTACATACAATCACGCATTTTTGGGAATTTTTTTTAGATTTTTAAATCGGGGCGTTTTTTTTCGGAGAAATTTTTTTTTACCAAGGTTTATTTCGAAAAATATAAACAAAATTCAGGGTGTCTTTCAGAGTCAATGGAATCAGATTTTTTTTAAATCGAATTGTCGGGGGTCAGGGAGAAAGTCCACCGGATTCACGTGGAATACCTCATATATATCATTTATTGCGTATTTATTTGTTTATTATTAAATTTATTCATATATATTTTTTATACATGTCATTTTATTTACATACAGCTCGTCCTGTTATGAATAGATAGGTTACATTATGTCCTGCAAGTGTCGATAGGTTATATTATGTCCTACTACATACTGGAATTTCAGTTTAGTAAAAGTCCCACGATTTTCGAGATAAAAATAATCTTTTTCTGGTTTTTTGCATGCCAATTCTAAAAATGATAACTTTTTTGACCCGGTTCTAAAAAAAATACTCCTGTGTATTTGTTTTGTTTTATCTAGAGAAATCTTCTTTTTAGCCTTAAGTGTTAACGAAACTTTATGAAAAAATATCTTATCCAGAATTTTCGTACATATCAATTGGAACATCTGACTTTGACAGTTTGCGGTGTAAAAAAATGCACTACGCATATCGTACCAATTACTCTAAAAACTTGCTTAGTTATTGTCGATTCGTATAATTTGTAGAAATGACATGCGAAAAACGAAAAGCAGATGATTTTTTTTCAAAAAGTACCACAAAGCCCAAAATCTCGAAAACCGTGGGACTTTAACTAAACTGAAATTGCAGAATGTAGGATAGGACACGATCTGATCTATCCGCAGTTGCAGGATTATCCATTCATAATAGGACACCCTGTATATCTATGAATAAAAGATTATTCCATTATTTGCGTAAAGAACGTATAAAAATAAATTCAGAAGCCAAGCACAATTTTTGTAGGTTACAATTAATTGCACCACAACTATGTGGAAAACAATTGCCAAAATTTCCCAAAAAAAAATACCTTCGTACACCTTCGTACACATATCCTTCCAAAAAATCTAAAACACTCAGTACCATTTATTGATCAGGCCGAGATTGAGACACCGTCCCGTAAGCACGCAAGCAAAACTGCCCTAAAAATTAAAAGTGTTGCATTTCTTCTAAAGATCGCTGGATCGTATCCGAATTTTGCCCACAAGCTTGAAAAACAAGCAACGTTTCCAATTTTCCAATCACCACGTTAGCATTTCTCCGAGATATTCGTGCATCCTTCAACAAGACGTTTCATTTTTCTTGTGTTTTGTTTTTAATCATTTGAATAATACGTCAACTTTCTCCCGTGGTTGACTATCGATTATTTTTCGGAACTATGATACTTGATGAGCCCGGACATTTATACACATATGAGTATATGAGTTGACAAAGGAACTCTATGTATAACATTCAATTAATATCAATTCGAGTATGAATGCAACGATACAGATCTAATCTCGCAGCACTTTGCGTCCAAAGGGAACCCTGAACAGTGGGACTTGTTTTTCGCTTCCCTAAGTGCCTGCCTTCGAGTGTATACTTCTTTTCTTTTCTTCCCTCTTCGTGTTTTTTTCTTTCGCGGCACGTGCCCAAGAAGCACCTTGCGATAATTCCGGAGCCGAGCGGTCCTTTCAATTGTCAAGTCGGAGTGCGGAATGCTGCACCGTGGGACCCTACACACACACACACACACACACACACACACATATATATATATAAGTATTTGTAATGGGTATAACGATGGTGCAATCTTTCTTTCATTCAAGTCTCCTGTCTTGGGAGCATATATATATATATACACAAATACGAAGTCCTTTGGAGAATGCAAAGGGCGCAGGTTCGAGGCCCGAGGGGGCTCAGCGACACCCAGTCGGCCGGAAATAAGGCTTACGGTTATCGGATATATGTATACACACACACAAACACACACACATATATATATGCGTGGAAGTTCCGTGTGCGTATTTCTTAGCAGGGCTGGCGGGCATTGACCCTTGAAAAGTGAATGAAAGAAGGTAGGCAAGCGGCCAGGAAGAGGGTAGAAAAAGAAAGAGGGATCTTGCAGTATATAGCTGGCTTCTTACTCAACCTTGCGCGCCTTGGGTATCAGCAAGCAAGGGAGAGAGAGGGGGGGGGGGTAAGAAAGAGAGAGGCACTCTCGAGTTCTGTGAATGAACGTACGAGGCTCAAGATCGTATAACGTGCCCCGTGCCAAGAATCCATAGCGATGCACCGACACGATGTTCTTTGCATGTCCCATTCATCCTTCACGTAAAAGAGAAATGGAGCTTGCTACTTGGTGAATTTGTTCCCATTTCCTCTCTCTCTCTCTCTCTCTCTCTCTCTCTCTCTCTCTCTCTCTCTCTCTCTCTCTCTCTCTCTCTCTCACCCTTCGTCTTATTCTTCTTTCCAAATTAGCTTCAGTCACTAGAATTACACCTTTTTTTCATTTTTTTCTCAACCCTCGGGCGCAGCAGTTCGAACATACAGTTCGTACCCTTACATATGTGAAGGGTGTCTCAAAACGACCTGACATTTTGAATTACGCACAATTTCTTTGTGGCGAACGCAGAGTACTAATTTTTAACAACTGGCATCTGGAAGTATTGAAGTTTAGTCATGGAGTTGATTACACGATCGAGCAACGCATAGAAATTCTTATTTGCCTGCATTGTTACTGCAGTTATTGCAGACGAAGTTTTATGGTCGTGTTGACCAATTGACAGCGCTGCGGCGATGTCAATTAGCCACCAAGGTCGTGCGATTTGACGCCATTGGACTTCTTTCTTTGGGCTTTTCTGAAAGGAAAAGTGTACGCCAATGATCCACGCACCATTTCGGAGCTCAAGGAAGCAAGTGGACGCACCATTAACGAAATTAGTCCGCAATTATTCCAAAATGTTGCTGAAAATTTCGTCAAAAAAGTGAACGTTTGCAAACAGGGGCGAGGCGGCCATTTATCGGATATTGTGTTTCACACATAACCTCTATGTTTGTACCTTATATTAAGGGGTCTTCTCACTTTAGACGCTAAAGAAAGGCTATTTTCATGAATTTTTTTGATAGGTTTATATTATAGATATTGATATAAAAGTTGTCACACTTAACAAATGCACTTTCGAAATACACTTTAATAAAATATATATTTATTTGAGTCACTATTTATAGACGAAAATGGTAGTTAAAAAGATGTTCTGAAAAAATTGTAGTTCTGCACTGGTGATGAAATCATACGATTTATGGTGAATGCAAAAATAACAAAATGGCGGACATTTTTCGACAAAACAAAAAAAACGTGTTTTTTCACCGTTTTTTGGCAAAAACAAAAGTAAATATCAACATTTAAAAAAATTCTTGATATGCGCTATAGCTATAGTGAAGAATATGTGGTTAAAATTTCATAAGGGTCGGATCAGTAGTTTCGAAGATTTTATCAACGAGCCGTCGAAAAACGTTGTTACGAGAAAAACGCGTTTAAGGGAGAATATCAGTGTGACAGGCTAAACAATGAGGTATTTTCTGGGATTTTTTTTTAAACGGCTCGATCCAATTATTTGAAATGTTGTATATTAATTATTGAAGTAATGAAGCATACGAGGAAATTTTATGTATTTATTTTTAGTACATTTTATTAAGCAGAGGAGCGGTCGCAAATTGGCGTCTCAAAAAAAAGTCCCCGACGGTTGACAGCATAAGTGCAATAGCAAGCATGTGAAATCAAAAAATCAAAAAGATTTTTAAGTTATAATGGTATAGCTATCGCAGCATCGTGGAAATTTGAAAATTTTGATTAGAAAAAGAATGACGGCCATTTTAAAAAAATCTTATTTTACACAAAAATTTTGCAGTATTTTGTTAATAAAAAAAAGTAAGGAATTTTTTTTTAAATTCTAGGATGCGACGATAGCGATAAGTTTTATGAAGAGAATGCTTTTAGAATGAAGTCGATTGGACAAAATTTGACAGAGTTATGCTGTCAGCCAGGTCAAAAAACATGGTTTCGAGAAAAACGCGTTTAACGTATAGAAATGCCCGTATAGAAGGCTCTGAGAGCGTCGACGCTTGGCGCCAATTTCGAATACTTCTAAGCCGAATATTGTTTTCAAAATTTGTAGGCATATTCTTAAAGGCCAAAACTATTTAAGCAAAACAAAATCGATTTTTTTCAACCTGATATTCACCCTCAAAATTTATTTGGGTTACATAAATACATACATTTTTTTTAAAAGGTATTCCATAATTCTATTTATTAAGTGTAACAACTTTTATATCAATATCTATAATATAAACCTATTTTAAAAAATCCACGAAAATAGCCTCTTTTGGCGTCTAAAGTGAGAAGACCCGTTAAAATAAAAATATTCGTACTTTTCGAATAAATAATACGTTTTATTGATAAATTTAAATGTCACGTCATTTTCACACACCCTATATTTATACAGACTTCAATTCGTATTTATCAAATCCGCACTCACGGGACAAGCTTTTGTATTCGGGCAACGCCGCGAAGCGTCGGAAAGATTTTTTCCCGAATCTATGCACTCTCGACAAGGCGATTCGCGCGGTCGCTCGACATTTGACAACTCGAAAAACATTCCTGTATACTCATGCTCATTGTTGAACGGAGTCTCGGCAGTGGCCGAAGTCTTATTGTATTCCACAGACTTCGTACGCGCTCGTTCAAATGTATGCGCGTTGCCAATAGGAAAAAAAGGGGTACAGTACTTTTATATATGCATGTATGTCCCTATAGACGCGTCGTGCAAGGTGTGCGAAAAAGGCTTGTTTGGCATCTGACGTTCGCGTGCACGTCCATTATTGGCATCGCTTTTGAGCATATATATATATGTATATATATATATATATATATATATAGGGACGCGCGTGAGCGCAGCCGGCTTCGATTCAGCTGGCTCTGCATTGACGAGATTTCCACCCCCTCCAGCCACCCCCTCACCGCAACCCTTTTCACGCACCTTTTTGGATCGGTCATCACTATTTTTGAAAATGGCACGCGCCGACATTAATCTATTCGAAAAAATAAATTTTTATATTTATAATGTCAGTATAACATTTATTAATTTAACCGACACTGGAAGATGGGCGATCAAGGTTCGGCTCCGGCGGTACTGCGAGTTAAGCAGCATTGTGCATGGCCAATACTTGGAGCGGTGACTGCTTGGCCGTGCATCGGCTGGCGCATCACTCAGTGAGTGGAAGGCCAATACTTCTGATACCTTGGTGTAGATACTTGAGTTAAAGTCTGTGCGCCAGAGAATCGAACAATGCGGGGCCGTGTATACCGGAACGGATTTTCCAACTTCCCCGTATCCTCGGGGATATAAATGCGATATAGTATTGAGACGGCTGTAGACGCAACGGAAGTGAGGTTAGATTAGCGGAATGCGAGTAGGAAGCGATAGATAAGGGTTCAATTGGTAAAGACAATTGGTAAAAACCCGCAAGTGTATACGTTGGAAATAAAATATTTATTAATTCGTATTAATAAATATTATGTTTATAATATTAATGTTGCAATATTGTTATATTTTTTAATTCTTTTTTCCATATTTTTTAACTTCTATCTGTACAGGATTTTTCCTCCTTGATACATTCGCCATATTCCAGTTTATATCCCCTACAATATTATTATATTTTATTATTTTTAATTATTTATTATCATTATATGCAGGGTCAGGCACATTAAGGTCGACAGAGCAATGGCACTCAAACTATTGATCATATCCAAAAATGTTTCAGACAAAAGTTTCAGTGTTGGAAAAAGCCGTCATACTGGAACACCCTATTTTTTTGTCGGTGACGGCGCTGAAGCTACGTCAAGATCAACTCCACTTTGTAAAATGGAATGGTATATTTTTTTTCAACAATCTTGTGGAGCACCTCAAGCCGCATAAAAAAAATCAGGGGGTCAAAGTCGTTCAAGGTCATTCAAGGTCAGTATCGATGATACAAATCTAATATCTCGGATCACTACCAAATATTTGGTAATGTAATTCAATATACCAGGTGTGTAAGTATGAAACCGGAATTTTTGTACAGAAAAAACACGTTTATTCTAATGATATGATACAAAGTATCATATCATTACCGTAGGTACATCCGCCAGTTGTTGTTGTGTTTGAGGGTCGTCTTCGTCCAACAAGGCTTGCAGATCAGCGTCTTCAAACTTTTTCGGTGGTCTTCCACGTTCTTCGTTCCTCACGTCAAAATCGCCACTTTTGAACCGTTTGAACCACTCGAAACACTGTGTTTTACCGAAAGCATGCTCACCAAACGCCTCCACAAGCATTCGATGCGATTCGGCTGCGGTTTTCTTCAGATGAAAACAGAAAAGTAGTGCTGTCGGCAAATCGTAATTTGTTGGCACAAAACTCGACATGTTTTTTCTCTAATAAACTAATGCTACTGAATGAAACTCGTGTTATTGTGAGTTGGAAATCTTTGTCGGATATCAATACAATAACAAGACACCGCTGACGTGATGTGTCGGTAACTGCATCGACATCTAGCGCCACCTATGGGCAAATTCCGGTTTCATACTTACACACCTGGTATATATATATAGAGCCATATAATATTCTCGTAATACGAAAAATGAAATGAATTAGATTATTCGAACTTTATTTGGCAATTATCCAGTGATCGAAAGTTATCTCGTGTCCGGAAACATTTGGTCGGCAGTATATATATATATATATATACGGGGTGTCCTGTTATGAATGAATAGTCCTGCAACTGTCGATAGGTCAGATCATGTCCTACTATATGCTGGACTTTCAGTTTTGTAAAAGTTCCGTGGTTTTTGAGATAGAAATAATCTGTTTTTCGTTTTTCGCATGCCGTTTCTACAAATGATCACTTTTTTGACGCGTTTAAAAAAAACAATACCCTTGGTTATTTGTTTTAACTAGAAGACTTTGCTTTGTAAACTTAAACGTCAAGGAAACTTTATGTAAAAAGATCTTACGCCGACTTGTCATGCAAACCAATTCGGGCCTCTGCCTTTGATAACCTGCGGTGTAAAAAAATGTACTACGCATAGCCTGCCAATTACTTGAAAAACTTGCTTAGTTATTATCGATTCATATCATTTGTAGAAATGTCAAGCGAAAAACTAAAAGCAGATGATTTTTTTTTCAAAAAATAACAAAGCCCTAAATCTCGAAAACCGTGGGACTTTTACTAAACTGAAATTCCAGCATATGGTAGGACATAATCTGACCTATCAACAGTCGCAGGATTATCCATTCATAACGGGACACCCTATATAGATCGAATCGAGAATCATTGCTTTTCGGAATCAATTGATACAATATCGTTTTCGGGATAAAAGAGAAAAATAACGTCGCCGCGTGTAGTTTTCCAGAATAGTACATCTATACATATACACATACATATATTCACATTTATACCTATATACACGTTTATGTGCCTATAGATACATAACTGCACTCTGTAATTACATCCACGTGGTCGAATCGCCGTATAGCAAGACCGAGCAAACACTTTCTCATGCATAATCCATGAAGAGAGCGAGCAACAACGAGCATTGTCTCTATACCGGCGAATATCACTAACGAGAAAATAACGAAAAGGAAGAAGAGCGAAAGAAATGAGGAAGAAAAAATCGAAAAAAATTGCACTGGACGATTGGACGAGCGGTCGTCCGCGACGAGCATGGTAGCGGCGGCCGGATGAACGAGCAATCTGTTCGCGAACGAAACGACGAAAAAGAGTGAGAGAGAGAGAGAGAGAGAGAGAGAGAGAGAGAGAGAGAGAAGCATTATGCCAAAAGAGAGCACATAATGCACGTTGGTTGACGCGGGGGGGGGGGAGAGATCGGGAATGAGGCGAGTCGAGCGAGCGTGCGCGGCCAAGGGAGACGATGGATTAGAGAATTGCATTGGCAAGGATAGAAATGATGCAGTTAGGTCCGCGATCTTCCGGATTGCGAGGCACCCGCTTCCACTTTCGGCACTTATTATATATACACATATATATTTTATATGTATATATGGGCGTGCGAGCATGCGCGCGTGTGTGTGTGTGGTGTGTGGTGTGTGTGTGTGTGTGTGTGTGTGTGTGTGTGTGTGTGTGTGTGTGTGTGTGTGTGTGTGTGTGTGTGTGTGTGTGTGTGTGTGTGTGTGATTGCGCGTGCGTATGTGTGTATGTACACACGTACATACAATACACGAGAGCGGAATGTGTACAGCTGCGCGAGAAACTCGATGTCACAGCTTTCGCCTCACAATATACAAGCCACCACAATGCCTGATTTCATCCATTGTTTGTCGTGCTCGCGAGCTAGCACGCGCCACAGATTCATACATATCCATGCATGCCCGCGTGCGCCGACAATCTGCCGCTATCCCCTAACGACCCCTCTCCCCCTGCGCACCCGTGCCCAAAGCTCCCCGGCCGCTTACCTCTCGTTCACCCTATTTTTGCCCGTCCTTACTCGCTGCACCATCAAGTCATGTCGAATATCTTAGCTAGAGCAGCAATTTTTCTTTCGGCTCATGCATATATATATATACACGTACAGTTCAGATGGAGGAGGAGGAGAAATAGGAAGAGGAGCAATTGAATATGCACATAAAAACGTATTTAACTAAAAATATGTACAATTTATAGGGGTGTGCGGGTAGCAGAATTGGTCGGGTCGGGTCGGGCCGGGTAATTAGACTATGGCCCGATCGGGTACCCGAGTTTTTCGGGTACCCGAATTTCTTCGGGTACCCGTGATCAGACGAGTATACTCGAACTTTATCGAGTACACGAGTTTTTCGAGTACTCGTCTCAACATCGGGTACTCGATAAGTTGTGTTGCCGGAACAAAATTTCGTTTCATAGTATAGATAGCGCCACGGAAACGTACCAAAACGGACGAAATAGACTCCAGCTTTATGTTCTCTACCCTTCGCCGATAGGTTGCAGTTCATAAGAAAT
Source organism: Ophion obscuratus (assembly GCA_964007375.1). NCBI lineage: Eukaryota > Metazoa > Arthropoda > Insecta > Hymenoptera > Ichneumonidae > Ophion > Ophion obscuratus. Next base: position 32,096,365 of record OZ023323.1, read on the forward strand.
AAAAAAAATTAATTTAATAATTTTTGTATTTTTGTTATGTATATGTTTACAATTTTTTCCGGCAAACTTCTTTTAATACACTCGCATTTCAGGAAATATCGAGATATTTGAATGTCGAATAATTAAATAAAAGCAAAATTCTTCGTCGAATTTTCATTAATTCTGTCTAGTGCTAACTGGTAATTTCGGCGATTCATTCTCCTTGATTTAATTTGTTGTCATTTAAAAAAATTTCCAAATAAAACTTGTTCTTCAAACGCTTATATCTCTGAAACTAATCAAATATATTTTCAATTTAAAAATGTCAAATGGAAACTACATTCTTCTCGCTTCGAATAAACACAAGGAGTTGAATCTTGGTCTTTTTGGGTTTTTTCTCCATTTAAAACACACATTCAAAAATTCTAAACTTTAAGGCGTTCGCTGGAAGAGAAGATATTTATTGTACATTTTTTCCTTTCGCACACTTTTTAGTGATGCCAAAACGCACCTTTCCCGCGCTATTACGATACGATCCGCCAAAAGTGACCGTTTTTCACTCCACCCTAACAGACTCCCACACATACACACACACTCCCATATACGTATACACACACACACACACACAGGATAGAAAAGTGAGACGAAAAAAGATTTTTTACACTATTATCATTTATTCGTTTTATCGCATTCTTCGAGTTTACGTTTTCTCCCATTATTTGGTCGATACACCGAAATAAAAAATAAAAATAAATATAAATAATAGATACGGATCTCCGAGTCGTTTACGAATATTCAAAGTTTAAGAGTACTCGACGTTTATGAGTACCCGATTACCACATTCGGGTACCCGATAGTGGCGGGTAATGCAAAACCAAACCCGTCGGGTACCCGGCCCGACCCGAACATCGGGTACCCGAGTGAATCGGGTACCCGCACACCCCTAACAATTTAATTGCACCTTCTAATCCTATTCCTTCTAGAAAGAGTATTTAAATATGTATATAGAGTTTGAATAATGCGATATTTAAGCTATATATATATAAATGATAAATAAATCAATATTTTCAATTCAATTAAAGAACATTAAGTGAAAAACTTAAAAAATATTAATTCAAAATACTAATTTAAAATGCTAAATTCAGTTTTCTTTTTCTATGAAAATATTTTTTAATGAGAAACATTAGTTTACAATAATACATAACCAAATAAAGCCGTAAAAACAAAAGTGTATAGATATATATGTTTGAGGCGACCGAATAGGAAAAAGAGGAACAGTTAAATATGTATGTGAATTTTTATATTATATTTTGACATCAATTTTTATACAAAAATTCCGCATCATTTCTCATATTATAATTTAATATGAATTTTTACATGAATTTGATATTGATTTTAATACTATAACTTCACATAAATTTTTATATATTAATTTTGTATTGATTTTTATACGATAATTTCACAAGGGAAATCGGAAAAGAACGAAGAATTGAATATGCATATAAAAATATATTTAAACAAAAATATATATACAATTTAGTTGCACTTCTTCAACTGTCGATAGGCAAGAGACCCAATGTTATCGAGATAAAAATCACCTGCTTTTGCTTTACATGCCATTTCTACAAATAATAACTTTTTGGCTCGGATTTTTTAAAACAATACTCTGATATTTTTTTTATCTAGAAAAGTCTTCTTTTTAACCTCAAATGCTAAGGAAATTTTATGAAAACAGATTTTATGCAGAATTTTCATACAAACAAATTCGAACTTCTGACTTTGATAGCTTGCAGTGTAAAAAAAATGTACTACGCATACCGTGCCAATTGCTTTAAAAAGTTGCTTAGTTACTGTCGATTCATATCATTAGTAAAAATGGCATGCGAAAAATCAAAAGCAGATGATTTTTTTCCAAAAATAACATGAAGCCCAAAATACCGTAGACCGTGGGTCTTTTACTAAACTGAAATTCCAGCATACAGTAGGGTACGATCTGACCTATCAACAGTTGAAGGATTATTCATTCATAACAGGACACCCTCCATATGAAGGAATGGGAAAAGTAATTAAATGTCCATGTAAAAATTATTTAAGCGGAGATATACACCTAGATGGTCGAAAAAATCGATTTTAGAACCTATGAACATTCCGTCGACCGTACAAGACCTACACTATGGGCCTGGTATCGATGATTCCACGTAAGTTGACAATTTTCATGATTTATTCATTCCCAAATTTTCAAACGCGTTTTTCTCAAAACCACTTTTTTCAAATCGGTACCCAAAATTTCTCGAAAACCAATGAACCGATTTCCTTGAGATTTTTTGTGGTTATTCTATACACCATTATCTAGTACTAGTCATAGGACTTTTTTCCCCGTTACTTAGTTTTTGTCTTATAGGCAAAATAATAACTAATTGTTGGCCCAAAAATCACTATTTATGTTCAAACGTCCGCCATTTTGTCATAAATCGATATTTTCAAAATCGGCTATGACAAGTACTAGATTATAGTATCGAATTTAATAATCCTTTTGGTTTTTTTTTCAGATGAGTTTTGAAGAAACGCCAGTGGCTACCGTATACGGAGATTTTTTTATGGCGCTCCAAGGATCATACCGTATACGGAGATTTTTTTATGGCGCTCCAAGGATCATACAATATCCTTGTATATTTTTGATATTTTTAAATAAAGAAATTTAAACATATTTTTGAATATATATACTTTTAAATCATTAAAACCCCAATCCGAAATTTCAAATAGTTTTCCTCAACCGAAAATATGTGTAATTTTACGTTTATTTCAATATATAGCCAAGATTATTTTAATTTGACATAAACATTACATCGCTCGTCCTCCTATTCTTCCTCAACTTTTTATTTCCCCCCTTCCGCATAACTTCAACCCTTCTCCATCTTCTCCCCATCTATTCCTTCTTCTCCGCCTAATCTCAAACTTCTTCCCTCTTCTCCCGCGCCTATTCATCTCGTCCTACAGGTCCCTTGTTTACTCGAACGCTCGCCGCGCAATAGGCGACGAGCCCTCGCAACGCTGCAATCCAGAAGATTCGTTCTTCTCTCCCTTCTTGCCTTCTTGCTCCTTTTCGCTCCGCCTTTCACCTTCTTCCCTCCCTTCAACATCGAACAAAAACACGAAAAAGTCACCTTGCACTTCCTTGCTCGCACTTCCTGAGCCACAATGGCTCGCAAGGAACTCAAAGGAGGGTACTGCCCCGGGTCTTATTGTGGGCTCGCGACGATGACGACGTATACGGCGATGTGCGGTGTATTATTGTGAGGGGGCTCTCCCTTTATGGCGGTAAGTGGTACCGGCTAAAAGATTTGTTCGGTGGCTTCGAAGGCGGACGCACCCTCCTTAGGGCAAGAGTGGCAAGGTGTCTCGAGACGGGACGGAGCTCTGCCGGGTGCCGAAGAAGGGTGCGAGGGGCTTTCTAATGTTCTCTTGATCGGAGAACCTGCTCGCGGCCCGGTGTCTTCGTCCTTGAAAACACCGTATCGCAACACACACACAGACTCACATAGGCGATATAATTTTGATGGATCTTGAAAGGGAAAACACTATTTTTTTGTTGGTTTCCGTAAATGCTACGTCAAACCCATCCTATTTTTTTCATAAAATATTTTTCGTCTTTCGATTTTACATTACAATTTTTCTTTGATTCATTATATTGTTATTTTATATTGATTTTTGAATAATAATTTTCTATTTATTTTGACATTGTAATTTTATATTAATTTTTATATTATATTTTGAAGCGAATTTTTACATTATAATTTTATTTTAATTATTATACGAATTTTGATACCATAATTTGATATAAATATTTATATTACAATTCTATATTCATTTTTATATCGTCATTTTATGTTATATTTTTACATGAATTTTTTTATTTTATCTATCTTTTATCTATCATTGTCGACATTACAATTGAATATGAACTTTGTTATTACAACTTTATATTTGATTTTTATACTTCTTTATTTCGGAGTATACCCTTGCGTGTTTTTAGACGGTTCCTCCCTCTGTACATTGATACCGCTTTACACGTATTCTAATTTTATATAAATCACATCGAGTTTAATTGCTCAAATTTTGACAAGTTTTTCGCAAAATGCTATTTTTTCTCTTGCATCTACCTTAACCTATTTTCCACTGTGCATACTCTGTCCCTTGTCTCTATTTAATATTTCTCTCTTTTTCTTAGTTCAATCCTTCCCTCCATCGAATTATTCATTACTTGGACCCACTCTGCTTTATTTCTTGCTTTCTCCGTTACTAACTACCAGCCTTTTTCACATACTAACAGGTGCTCCAGCGTCTCATTCTCTTCTTCACAAATCCTGCACCTCTAACCCTCCCCCCCGTTTCGAATTTTATATTACTTTTCATATTACAATTTCACATGAATTTTTAAATTATAATATTGCCTCATTTTTTATACCACAATTTTACAACCAAAAAATGTTCTCGACTACAAAAAACTTGCTTTTCGAATACACCAAAATCCTCGCTACGATCCAATACCTACATCGAATCACCGAGACAAATAAAATCGCCAGCGAACGAATTCGCACTCGGAAGGAGAAAAATCACGCCTCTGAAAATCCGGGAGCCCGAACGAAATCGTTCAACCCCCGTTGCCCGGTGGTGAAACGGTGGCTACGCACAGACACACACACACACACACACACACCATACAAAAATCCACCAGGGTAAGAGAAATCCAAGCATGCAGTTCCCCTATAATCATGGTGCCCAAGTGGAACCGTGGAGAGAAAGAGTGCTCGCTGCTGTTCCCCTTCGCGTCACCCCCCCCCCCCTTCACCCGACCCGCTCGCCCCCTGTTTGCATCGCCTGCCGACAACCCCCTCGCTCACTGTGCGCCCGCTACACGCGCTTCATTTTTTTTTTTATCCACGAGCATTGTCGGCGATGGCGCAGCTGGTGGAGTGCGACCCCCATGGGTGCCCCCATAGGGCCACGTCACACCACCTGGCCACCTGGAGCTGTATACATATATATGTATCGAGAAAAGGACATTTCGAACCCGTTACATCCATGTAATGTTGGCTATCAGCCTGGCTGTTTTGACGACGTCACGCTCAAGGACGACTGGCAGGCGTACTTATCGATGAAAATTGTTCACAAAAATTGTGCAATTCGGCAAATATATGACAAATACACGTGCAAAGCGAGACCCGAATCGAATGTACAGTTTCATCAAATAAAATCTGTAAAAAATCGAACATTCACCCAAAAACAAAGAAATTCCCTTAAGGGGTTAAAACCGTAACGGGTATAAAATCATGTGCGAATTTAACAATTTTATTTCGTATGATAAAGTGATTCACTCATTAAATTAATTACACATCTATTTAGTGTGAATATCAAGCTATTAGAATTTTTTTTTTTTTTTCGATGTACAACACGGCCGACTACTAATATTTTCTTTTGTTATCTTTTTTTAGGCGCTCCGCGGCGTAATATTTAGCATCCGCAAATTTTGACCTAGAACAAAAAACAAAAATGCTCGTCAATCTACATTGGAATACCTAAAGAAGTACGTACGGAATTTAAAAAATATTGTTTCATTCAAAAGTTGTAGGTATTGAATTGAGTTGTAGGTATTTGAATGAATTTTCAGTGAAAAATTTCATACAAAACTGCTCATAAAATGAAAATTTTTCGATTAAACAGAATTTCCGTACGTACTTCTCTGCGAAATGCAATTAGGAACATAACTTTTAAATTTGAAGTAAAGCGAGTGAAAATTGTTGAAGTTATTTGTCACGCCAATTGGAAAAAAAGCTGTTTCGAGAAAAACGCGTTTAAAGTTTTCCGTACTCTATGGCCGTGCCAGAGGTGGGCTTACTTATACGCTCAAAGTCAGTGAAAAAAAATTGTCCTGTTATAAATCGAATAGTAACTTATTCTTACGACGATAAGGCATCGTTTTAGCGAAAAAATTGATTTTTCGAAAACTCTACTGTGGCCTTACCCTTTCAATTTTCTCTTTCAATCTTCTGGTTGATTTTGGCGACAGGATGGTCCTTGAAATGACCTTCGTATGCTCAAAGTGATCAAACAGTGACTGTCAAGGCATTGGGGATTACGCAATGTTTAGTATGGAGGACTATGAGGACGGTCCCCGAAGTCCAATGTCTTCAATGATGACCTCTGCGTATATCTACGTCTATGTGTGCATGTGTGTTCCATAGGTGTTCCTCTGGCTCGCGGTCACCCTAACCAATGTGATCCATGCACCGGGCTCTCCCTCTCTTTCTCTCTTGTCCAATCCTATACAGAACTTTCCACATACTGTCAGACACCCATGGGCACTTAAACGCGAAGGGCCCGAGAATGGAAACGCGTATAAATTGCCCATACGCATACTGATGGAACCCCCGGGGGGGGGGGGGGGGGGGGGGGTCGTCGTGTCTAGTGCTTCGCAGTGTGTTCGTCCGCACTCCTTTGCACTCTGCGCCCCATTCAGGGGGAGATCGGAGCGACCAAGGGATCGGGTGGGGACGCCACGTTCCTCGTCATTGTGGCGTGCGCGGTGGACGCGTGCGAGCACAACAGCCCGATATCTTTTCACGTATGGTTGCCTGTCAAAATGGCTCCGAGGGTTAATTCGGCCGAAGTTAGGCAGGGATGAGGGAGCCCAACGACCCGGGGACTCTGGGCCTCGTCCGTGTCCTCCCGCGCGAGATTTATAACCCTGCTGGCTTCCGGGTCGAGAGGGACCGAGAGGGGAACGACTGAGGGCGAAACGAAAATTTGCCATCTCCAATTCTGATCGTAATTTCTCGACAATAATAAATGTCAATTTTCTAAAGTTCAGCTGGTTTAGAAATAAAATGTTCGTTGTTAAAAAATAACCAAACTTCGAGTTATTTGAGAAAATCAGGGATCGAATTTGCCAGGATTACTCGGATTCAATCCTTTCGGGATACAGTCGATCAATGAAGAAGAAAAATTGGGGGAAAGGCAAAGAACGAGAAAAGATCGGCAAGGGTTACACAGTCAATAAATATCGCGATATTCGTGATCCCATCAATCATTATTGATGTCTTAACGCGTCAGCAATTATCTTAAGGGATCTTCTCACTTTAGACACTAAAAAAGGCTATTTTTATGAATTTTTTGATAGCTTTACCATATAGATATTGATATAAAAGTTACACTTAATGAATACACTTTCTAAATACATTTGAAAATATATATTTATTTATTTATTTATGTCACTATTTATAGACGAAAATGGTAGTTAAAAAAGTGTCCTAAAAAAATTGTCTGCGCTGTTGATGAAATCTCGGCGATGGATAATCCGAAACAAAAAAAATCAAACGGCTTTACATTCAATATGTTAATGGCTGAAGCGCATATCATACGATTTTTGATATATGCAAAAATAACAAAATGGCGGACATTTTTCGAAAAAACGCGTTTTTTTTCACCATTTTCGGAAAAAAATAAACTAATTATCTTTGAAAAATCCTTGATATGCACTATAGTTATAGTTGTAAAGAATATGTGATTAAAATTTCACAAGGATCGGTTCGGTAGTTTCGAAAATGTTATCGACAAGCCGTCGAAAAACGTTGTTTCGAGAGAAACGCGTTTAAAGTTTGTTTGGGTTACATAAATACATACGTTTTTTTCAAATGTATTTCGAAAGTGTATTTATTAAGTGCAACAACTTTTATATCAATATCTATAATATAAACCTATAAAAAAAAAATTCATGAAAATAGCATTTTTTAGCGTCTAAAGTGAAAATATTTTTCACTTTCCAAAAAATTGCCTAAAAAATCGTCAGACAATTGTTAATAACAAATTACCTATGCAATATAAATCACAAAAATCCTACGTACTTCCATAGACAATGTATTTTTCAAGATATATTCAACATTTCAAGTGAATCGGTTGAAAATTGTCTGAGTTATGTTTCCGGCCAACTGAAAAAATGCAGTTTCGAGATAAAGGCTGCACAGCCGCCATTTTGATATTAATCGCTTCAAAAAAATTATTGTATACAGTCACTGATATGTATGATAAACGGCCTTTTTGTAATCTCGATTTATTTTGTAGTTTTTCTTTAAAAAAAACATCCCCAAAAAGCCCATTTTTCGGCGTCTAGAGAGGCCTAAGGCACGTGTATTGAGACGAATATCGCGATGCTGGATCGCGATATTTATTGACTGTGTAAACCTTGCTATAGAGAAAGAGGAACGAGAAAGAGAAAACGACAGGGACGGAAGCCACCAACGGACAGAAAGCCACCGAGAAACAAAACATGTGAAAATAAAGACAACGAACGGGGCAAAGGGGCGAGCCGATCCAGCGAGACCAGTCGAGTCAACAAACGTCCCCGAAGAATGTGCTGCAGTGCCCGATACAACCCTCTCCGAGTTATTCGATTGATCTACTCCCTTCACAGTACATTCCAATAGCTACGCAAAATTGCGCCCTTCTTTTCTACCCCATCGCGAGGCGAGAGAATAGGAGAACCGGTGTCCCGGGAAACCGGCAAAGAGAAGAGAAAAAAGGAATGAAAGAACGTATAGCTCCAAGCAGCAAATTCAACTGGACGCGAAGCGAACCAGGTATGGAGCTACCACTTGTACGGTATCTCCGAAACCAGAGAAAGGGAGAGAGCGAGAGAGAGAGAGAGAGAGAGAGAGAGAGAGAGAGAGAGAGAGAGAGAGAGAGAAAGAGAGAGAGAGAGAAGCGTCGGGCGCGTGCCACTGCTCTCCCATTGAAATTCCGAATAAAGCCGGCGACCGTCTCGCATCGAGTGTGCGTGTATCTCTGTGTATGTCAACCCCTGTCCCCTTCATTGGCATCTAAACTCCCTATGCTCGTATCCTTCAGTACTTCTGGCCTCATTTCCATAATATCGCGAGGGACGAACCCATCTCACATGTGTTCACAGTTAACTAGAGAGAGAGAGAGAGAGAGAGAGAGAGAGAGAGAGAGAGAGAGAGGGAGATAAGCGATCACCGAGTGCCAAAATAGCAAAAAAAAAAGAAAAAAAATGCAATCCTCCCTTTTGCACGAGCTTTTTCGGCCTTATGTCGGCCCTTTCCCTTATGTCAGCCCTATCAGCGGGGACAGGGCTCGTCAGAGATTATCGTTTTTTCATCGCAAAAGGTAGAAAATCTGTCGCGCATTTACGAATTCGGGATCGGCGTGAACGTGCTGTACACGCGTCCGGATGTGTCACTAACCTTTGCGGCTTTATCGTTCCCTCGTCTATTTACCACGGTGCGCACTCGTTCGATGCATTTAATCGCTATAAATTAGATAAGATAAAATCGCGACCATATGTGACGTCCCGTTTTCGGTATCAACGTATTATTTACATTACGGTAATTCGTATTTACATATATACATATAAAATAAGGATAAGGATAAAAATAAAGTGTAAGGATGTGACGAAGAAACTTACAATTTTTAACAATTGCTTTCCACCAATATGGTGATCGTTATTATTTTTACTCAAGTCGCCGCTACTTGAAAATTGCTTTTATTAATTTAAAATAGGCATTTTTTATGCATTTATAAAAGGCACCCATGACCAGAATAAAACACGATAATTTTGGAGGACAAAGTAATCATCAAATAATTGACAATTTATTGCGCAGCGGTGGAAACGGGTGCGAATATAGCTTGGGCACGTTGGCACAAGTATTTCTGTGCTATTGTTTGAAAGGGCTTCATCGAGAGATTCACATGTGTACCATTACGCAATTATGACGAAAACAGACTCGCAGTATAGAAAATCGAGCGGTGAAAATAACACAGGCCGAAGAGGACACGTCCGTTGGAACAATTTTCCTAACTGTTATATGTATATTAATAATTATTATATTGAGGGCTCAGAAACACCTGGGTAGGTAGAAAGGGTCGATTTTTCAAAAAGTCGCTCATTCGACAGTACTATCCTTCGAGGGTCTACCCTGAAAATTTCATTAAGGCCTTGGGCCACAGTAACGAGTATAAAATCATGTGCGAATTTAACCATTTTTTTCGTATGACAAAGTGAGTCACTCATAAAATGTATTACACATCTATTTAGTATGAATATCAAGCTGTTAGAAAATACATACATTTTTTTTCGATTTACAAAGTGGCCGACTACTCGAAACAACTTTTTTCCAATTGGCGTGACAAATAACTTCAACAATTTTCACTCGATTTACTTCAAATTTAAAAGTTATGTTCCTAATTGCATTTCGCAGAAAAGTACGTACGGAATTTCTGATTAATCGAAAACTTTTTATTTCACGAGCAGTTTATGAGCAGTTATAACGACATTTTTCACTGCAAATTAATTTCTTACGACCAAATACCTACAACTTTTGATAAAACAATATTTTTTAAATTCTGTACGCACGTCTCTGGGTATTCTAATGTAGATTGGCGACAATTTTTGTTTTTTAGTCTAGGAAAAAAATTGTGGATGCTAAATATCACGCCGCGGAGCGCCTAAAAAAAAATAACAAAAGAAAATATTAGTAGTCGGCCATTTTGTACATCGAAAAAAATATGTATATATTTTCTAACAGCTTGATATTCATATTAAATAAATGTGTAATTAATTGTATGCATTGAAAAAAAAAATTCGTTCATCCATCCAAAATTCAGTTTGTTCAACAAAATTGTATCATTAAATACGTTCAACTTGATTTTTGATTGGGATAACAAAACGCTATCTGCTTATTCAGCACGTCTGAGCAACTGTTAAAAGTGAGTGAACACAGTGTGAGTGAAACAGTTTTTCATACGAAAAAAAAATTGTTAAATTCACACATGATTTTATACCCGTTACTGTGGCCTAAGGCCTTAAGGAAATTCGCAGTAATGACGAAGTTATGGCGTTTTGCAACTGACCGGGTGAGCATCGACTAACGGCCCGAGCAAACTTTGAATGCGTTTAACTCGAAGCAGTGTTTTTAAGAGGGAATGATACCTCATCGCGGTCGGTATGGTAGAACAATTATAGATTCCCAAAAATCTCGAAAACGGCTCTTCAGATCCCGTCGAAACTTTGCCAAACGACGTCAAATAGATAGACGAACAGCTGTCTTCCCCTCAAATTTTCTGAATTTGAGAAAAAAACTAGATTTGCTTATGATAAGCCAATCTACATTTTTTTTTCTCAAATTCAGAAAATTTGAGGGGAAGACAGCTGTTCGTCTATCCATTTGACGTCATTTGGCAAAGTTTCGACGGGATCTGAAGAGCCGTTTTCGAGATTTTTGGGAATCTATAATTGTTCTACCATACCGACCGCGATGAGGTATCATTCCCTCTTAAAATCGGTACCAGAAATAGCTCCGCAACTATTGGACCGATCGGGATAAAATTTTGCACAGTTATGCTTCACAAAATAATCTGGTACTTATCAAGCCGTTTTTTTCGATACCTGGCATCGTTTTTTTTTTTTCATCATAAGTACTGAACAATTTTGAGGCGAAAAATCGCCTGTGTTATTCCAGTGACTGCCATGGCCCGAAAAAATCAAAATTTTATATTCCGGCTCGATAAGTACTAGTTTTATCGATCTACTTTAAGAAACAAATATATATTTTTTTACATGAAAAAACGGACGCTGTCAACAAAAACACGTCTCCGAAAAACGACCGTAACTTTTTTACCATTTGAAATTTTACAACCAAATTTTAAAAAAATGTAGATAAAATGTCATGCTTTAACATGTATATCATATGGTTTTTCAATAAAATTCAGTTTTGTACACAAACAAAATTCTAAACATAACCTAACTAAACGTAACCTTACTTTTAGCAGTCTCAGGTGTATATGTAGGGTAATTTCGAGCCCATATCTCCCTCCATATCCCTTGCCTGTCTTTGCAAGAGAGAAATAGAGGGAGAGACCCACACACAGTGACAGACAGAGAAAGGGCTAGAAAAAAGTTAAATGCGCTCGGGGGAGGGGGGGGGGGTAAAACAGGCATCTGTGCACACACAGGTTCAATGATGCGGGTATCCCTTCAAAAAGTCCCGCGAATTAGAAAAGGAAAGGCAGAAAGGAGAGAAAAAAACCAGTGAATAAAAAGAATTGCTTCTCATCGTCCGCGATTCTTGCTCGTGCCTTGTTTAGCCAAGGCTGGAGGGGGTCTCGGCGGTGGCGCGGGGGGTGTAAAAGAGAAGAGAGGGTGCGATAAGGGGGCAGCGGCACTTGAGATATTCCGGTCGCGTACACGCCACATAGTCCGATATTATACACGAACGGATTTACGAATCGTCGGTTTTTAGTAACCCCCCCCCCCCCCCCTGTAACAACTATATGAAACACCCTCCCCTGCCCCGCTGCCCTTTCGCGCACACGCCAAGTATCTCTCGCGTGCTTAATGAGGCGAGAGTCTTTTGCAAGGATTAGCTAATCGTCGATTCGTATACACGGGTTTCGTTGCCCCGTACAAATTGTTCTCGGCACTCCAGAGCTGTATGAGCACATGGAGGGCTGGTGAGGGCAAAGAGCCAGGGATGAAAAGACGAAGGGCGAAGTTCTCGCGAGTGTGTCTTTTTTACGCATGTGATGACGGTTGTATTTATTTTTTGAGGGGCCAGATGAATGAGTCGAGTTTCGTTTTTTGCTTGTTTGAAAAGCTGGGCAATTTTTTCCATACGGCACGTGTACAAGAAAAAGTGAAAATCATTTTCTCGGGTTAAATTAATCTTTGTACGTGTGTGGGTGCGCATAGAGCGAGGAGGAACGAAATGCTTTACTAGTTTCGTTTCATCGTTTTTTAACGTAGACAGTGGCGAGTTGTGAAAGATTCCGGATTTGCAATAGCTTGTATTTATCCTGCCTCATTAGACGGTTAACGATTTAAGGGGTTACCCCCACTTGCGATTTTGAAAAAATCGCAAGTGGGGTGGCAAAATTTTTTTTATTGCATTTTTTTGAAGTATAAGTATCTGAGAATATGTCCTGAAAATTTCAAGTCGATCCGAACAAAATTGACTGAGATATGAGCGTTGAAAGAGAAGAATCCGTTGTGTAAACGACCGGAAATTGAAACTGTAAACGCGTTTTTCTCAAAATGGCATTTCTGAAGTCGGTGACCAAGATTACTCGAACACTAATGAACCGATCTTCTTGAAATTTTTCAGGCTTATTTAATACATAAAAATGTAGTCTTTAATCGTTCGATTTTTTTTTCGAAAAAAAAATGGCCGTTTTATAGCCAAAAAACGGCCGTCTTTTTTTCGTTAAAATCGAACCATTAACTTTGACTGTCCGCCATTTTGTGAAAAATGAATATTTTTTAAAATCCTTCGATTAAAGACTAGTTTATACTTATATTTGACTAAATCCATGCGCATTTTTTTTCAGATGATCCACTTCGCCGCAATGTTGGTCACCGCAAACCGTGTATATAAAAACATTATTTCATTGACGGCTATTTGCCACTAAACAATGTAATATTATTCAATAAAAAAATTACTGAAAGTTCTTCAAGATGTGTTCTTTAAGATGGTATATTGATCGATTAAAAAAGTTTTGTAGTTTTCTTTTAAAAAATTCATGAAAAAGGACTTTTTTTGCGCTACAAGTGGGGGTAACGCCTTAACAAAAAATCACGCAATAACCTTGAAAATTTCTGACAAACCGTTCTTATTATATTAATAATTAGCACTTTCATTGTGTTTACCTACCGGTCTCTGATCAATATCAGCAACTCAAATTAACTGAAACGATGTTAAACTTTACCCAAAATTACATCGTTTTGTCAAAAAATCGATATTGTTTTCTCACTCGAGACGCGTGCTTCCGCCACAGTTGATATTTTTACACCCATACACCTCATCGCGAACCCTCCAAACTCCAACGGGAGCACTGTGCTCGCACACCCTGTTTAGTGGCTAGGCTTATGATTCATCTTACCCCGCGTATTCGTCTTGCCCCGAGTTCCCCTACATGCGTGCGATGGATGGCCCAATTAATGGGACGCAGACAATTATTATATAAAACCTTATTGAAACCGAATTGTGACGACGCGAAAAGTTTGTTCAATTCGCTTTCGATAGGTCATAAGTCTAGTCTAAAAATCGTTCAACAATAAACTGCGATTGCTATCACAAATTGTCGCAACACTTTAGCTCTTCGGTTTAGGAAAGTGCGTTAAGGAAAGGGTAGGGGTTTCAGCGTGAAAAAAAACACTTTTTTGCGAATTTTTTCATCTATATGGATGAAGTAAATTTATTGAAACCTTTTGTACATTGTTAAGTGTCATTTCAAGAACATTCCGTGAAGTTTGTACGCGAAAATATCCACAAGCAAGCCGGTGACAAAGCTTTTCCAAGAACGCCTTTGGAAAAACACGATTTGCGGTGTTCACTGTATCTCAGCTAGCAATCATCTGAAATCAGGTGCCATTAAAATTTAGTCGAAGTATCATCAAATCCTCCCACCAACGGTCTTTGATAATTTTTTTTTCATTTCTAAATTTTTGGTGGTCATGTAAAGTGAAAAGTGCCATTTTTCACGAAAAATTCCGCCATTTTGGGGGTGGAAAACCCCCTCAATGTAAAAAAAAAATCTCAAACTAACCGTTGGGGGGAGGTATTATATATGTAGAAAATGTGTACCAAGTTTGAAATAAATCGCTCATGTAGTTTCCAAATGGCAGTGAACACGGACTTTGAAAAAGTGGTTTCGAGAAAAACGCGTTTGAAGTTTAGAGGAGTCGGAGCTACAGTGTTAGAGGAGCGGGACCAAATAGTCAATAACTTCGAGAGTTTCGCTCTGATTGACTTGAAATTTTGGGATTATATTCTTGAAATGTTTAACTAGAAGAAAAGACAACAAAAAAAATCGATTTTCCCAAAGTGCAAACCTCTACCCTCCCCTTGAGGAGTTTGGCCACAGTAACGGGTATAAAATCATGTGCGAATTTAACAATTTTTTTTCGTATGAAAAAGTGATTCACTCGTAAATGTAAATGCACATCTATTAAGTATGAATATCAAGCTGTTAGAATATATATATATATATATATATATATATATATATATATATATATATATATATTTCGATGTACAAAATGGCCGGCTATTTGAAACTTCTCGAAACAGCTTTTTTCCAATTGGCGTGACAAATAACTTGAACAATTTTAACTCGACTTACTTCAAATTTAAAACTTATATTCCCAATTCCATTTTGCAGAGAAGTACGTACGAAATTTCTGATTAATCGAAAAATTTTCATTTTATGAGTAGTTTATGAGCAGTTATAACGAAATTTTTCACCGAAAATTCACTTCTTAAGTTCAAATACCTACATCTTTTGAATAAAACACTATTTTTTAAATTCCTTACGTCCTTGTCTAGATATTCTAATGTAGATTGACGAGAATTTTTGTTTTTTGTTCTAGGCAAAAAATTGTGGATGCTAAATGTCACGCCGCGGAGCGCCTAAAAATAAGATAAACGAATATATTAGTAGTCGGCCATTTTGTACATCGAAAAAAAAAAATCCAACAGCTTGATATTCATACTAACTAGATGTGTAATTAATTCTATGAGTGAATCATTTTTTCCTACGAAAAAAATGGCTAAATTCGCACATAATTTTATACCCGTTACTGTGACCTAACCCCTTAATGACATGACTGACTCGGACTCGTAAATACGACTCGTCCATTTTACTACTAAAATTCTTTATTAGAGTACAATTTTCCAGTAATTAATAATTAAAAGCTGAATAGGATACAGGTGTCACTTTTCGTTACCTGCAGATTATATTGCTAATGTAGTGAAATATTCGAACTGCTGTCCCAACAGTAGGACTAGGGACAGTGGGTCCGAGCTTTGGTACCGATACTTTAGGTCGCTCAGGAAAATCTGGCGAAATCCGGCAGGCCGATTTTTGGAACGATCCAGGGGACAAGCAAGTGATCCTAGCCCGATAGGTCACGATCCATTCGAAAGCTCGATCGATACCGCGCATAATATGCCCAGGCAGAACTACCCAAGTCGAAGGGGCGATTCCGCAGAAGCCGAAATGCGACAAAAATACATTTTTCGAAACTCCGGATGCTCGTTTTTCCATGTCTATTATTATTGTTATTATTACTATTAAAATTAAATACTAATGAAACGAATGACAACAACAGTGTTGATAATAGCAATATACAGACGTGTCGCTTGTATGAGAGACGGAAATAACAGGGCGCGGAGTTATTCTCATTGTATGCGAACGATATCGAACGAAAGTTTGTAAAGCTATGAGCCATAAATACATTCGTTCTCCCGATACACTTTGGGAGAATAATAATAATAATAATAATAATAATAATCATAATAATAAAAAGATCAAATACGTATTCGCGTATGTGGAGGCGGTTCTCTCATAGAGAGAGAAAAAGAGAGAGCGTGTGTGTTACGTAGTGTATTTATTCCGTAAGGGTCGATGATGAACAGATGCGTAAGTAGGAGCTCCCCTTAAGCGCACCCTGAACGCAACCTACACGCAGTCCCCACCCCATCGAGCCCTTTGCTAAAAGCGATAGAACGAGAATACCCGAACACTGGTATATATATATATATATATATATATATATATATATATATATATATATATATATAATACGTGTATTCATGTACATACCAGAGTACAAAGCTCCGATCATTCGAAGCGCGAATCTCTCCGTACGGTCTACACATATAGTGGCAGCGATAGTTGAGATTGTGAGATTGGGAGCCAATCGGCTTTGCCCGCGCATATGTAACTCTCTCGCTTTGCCTTTGACATACGATATATTGCGGGCGAGCTCGGTAATACCAGATGAGAGTATAATAATTCCTGATTCTCTCGAATATTTCAGTAGATTCGTGGATTATATTCTTCTAACGTTGGAACGTATACGTATGTAAAAATTTTTTTGTCGAGATCGGTAGAGGAGAGTGGGATAGTTGCGGACGCTTAAAGAAATCCTTCAATAAAAATCAAAATATTAGTATGAATCAAACTCTTTTTTATCAATTATCAAACTTTGGTCGTTACCTTACGAGATCAACGTTATTAATTATTTGTAATTTATTAATGAGCATTGATCTTAAAAAAAAACCCTTGCTGTCTGTAATTACCCAACGTCATTCGGATCAGTATTATCTTCTTCATATTTCCCAACTTGATTGAACAGCGCTGCTCTCGCAATATAATTTTTTTCGGCTTGTCCAAAACTTAATTTTTTTGTTTTTGATCTTCCTTACAGCAATTTTCAAAGTTTCGAGGATATATGTCTTCTCAGTTTTTCTGGCTTTTAAAATAGGAATAGGAATCTGGCGGGAAAAAATAGGCTTTTGGGGCTCTTTTTTAGAAAAACTACAAAATAAATCGAGATTACAAAAAAGGGTGTTTGTGATACATATCAGTGACTGTTTACAATAATTTTTTTGAAGCGATTAATTTTAAAATGGCGGCTGTGCAGCGTTTATCTCAAAACTGCATTTTTTAAGTTGGCCGCAAACATAACTCAGACAATTTTCAACCGATTCACTTGAAATGTTGAATATATCATGAAAAATATATTGTCTATGGAAGTACGTAGGATTTTTTTTTACATTGCATAGTTCATTTGTTATTAACAATTATCTGACGAAATTTTTGGAAAGTGAAAAAATTGCCTAACAAAACGTCAGATACGTTATATTTGTTGCAATTTTTCATGATTTTAAATGTTTACGTAGATATGTACCGTCATTATATGTATACGACAGTATATTCCTGTCATGAATATACTGTACCCACCTAGCCACCTAGTACGAATAATAAATAGTACTATTTATCATTCGTACTAATCAATAGTTCATAACCAACGAAATGTAATTAGAAAGAAATTAATTATAAAGAATTTAATTAGAAACCATAAAAAGTTTAATAATTCATAACCAAAGAAATACTTTCTTTGGTTTAAATCATAAAACAAGAAATTATACGACTAAACCTAACCTATAAGTTACGATTTTTTGAAATTGTCGAAGTCAGTTTGGGTCATTTGCGGACATGCGGCGTGGGATGATCCCGGACGTCTACAATGACCACAAGATCTTGAGTCCTTCGACTGAATGTAAGCTTAAGGGGTTAGGGACTCTGGAGGCCGAAAAAATAGGCTTTTTCAGAAAAACCACAAAATAAATCGAGATTACAAATATCACATTGCAATAAATAAAACTTACTTTGAAACCCGTACGCGGCGTCCCGTCCTATTAACTTTCTGTGCACTAAAGATGACGGACGCAATTGCCCTAACCTTACCTTGTGATATTAAAGTTTGGCTTTGTTCGGGTTGGAATGTTGCGATGGAATCGTTGAATTGCAACGAAAATGGATACTCATATCTTTGTTTCTGTATTTTTATTGCGATAGCGAGTCTTTTTTATAAATTTCAATCGCAGATCTCCCAATAACCATCTTAAAAATAGCTTGAAACTCTTTCGCAGCTGCAATTTGCTGAAAAAAAAGAAAGTAAAGAAAATACAATATTCGTTCCACTCGAATGGTGCAAAGATAATGCGAAGTAACATTTGTACGAAGAAAACACGAAAAAGTGAATGGTGCATCGGAATTCCTGGGCTTATTGTTGTAAGTCCGCGTAAAATTTTAATTTTCTTGATCGGGGCGCGAAATTCATCAAGCCCGCTTATACAGGGTGTCCCAGAACTCAACGTCAAGCCGAAACGGGGTGACAGGATTGATTGTAACCATCAAGAGAAAAATCAGAAAAAAAATAAAGCAGAAAAAAATAAAGCAGGGCCTTTCAAAGTAGACAAATTTTGAAAATTTTAAATTCATAGTTTAACGAATAGTCTTAATTCTAGGAAACTTGGGTTTGTTTGGGTTTGTTTCACAATAACCGAAAAATGGTTACAGTTTGACCAAATTTGTAGGTTTTTCTTAAATGCCCATAATTTTCAAACTGCATTAGATAGATTTTTTTTCTGATTTTTCTCATGATGGTTACAATCAATCCTGTCACCCCGTTTCGGCTTGACGTTGAGTTCTGGGACACCCTGTATATGTACATGGAGAAAATAGGGGCCTCTAAGTTTAGAATTAATACTATGCTACTAAAAAAAATATCATTAAATATCAAAAAGTATTGAATGGAAGATAAAAATTGTAATTATGGTATACTAATAATGAAGAAATTTAAATTTTAACCTACGATATGGCACGTAAATTAATACAAATAATACACTTTATTCGGCATATTGTGATTTTTGGTAGTATTCAAAAAATATTTTGCCCACGTGATTGGAACAGTTAGTTTCCAGTATTCTACAAAAAGTACGGTATAAAGAGTCACATTTTAATAATAACTTCGTAATATTTTTCGCTATACGCCGAAGATTTATGCTATGCGTATAGTGAAATCTATACATATACGAAGATTCATGCTGTACGTATAGTAAAATCTATATTAAAACATAGCATATAGGACTCGCGCCTATGCGAGAATAGTTTCAAATGTAATATGCACCCATCATTTTTACTATACGGTGTGAGAATCATTTTTACACTTCTATAGCAACAAATCTGAGAATTCTAAAATGGCAGTAAACTGCTATACTTTTCTAGCACTGAATATTAGAATTCTGGCAACCAGTGTTAGAATTTGAGGCCGTATTTTTCTCCGTGTACATATATAAAGGTTGAAATATTTCGAGCCACACAACAGGTCGCAGCTCTTTCTCTCTCACTATCTCTCTCCTAACAGTACCCGCGTCGTCGCGCACCTCTACAGCGCCGTATCCCTAGGTGTCCTCTCGCCAACGTCATAGGGGTAGTAATCGGCAGAATCGGAGGACGAAAAATCCAAAAGCAAAGAGCGCGTAAAATACGACGACAAAAAAAAACAATCGAAAGAGAGGAATTTACAAGGAGCATCGAGAACTCGGCGGTCTGCGGGCCGACTATAAACTCGCGGGTCAAGAGGACTGCTGGTCTGCTCCTTGAAGCCTTCAATAAATCCTTATTGCAAGCCCCCCCCCCCCCCCGTCATTGCCGAGGAAAAAATTGAGGGTTCTTTATTCATCCTAGCTGGAGCTGGCGCGCACTTTGAATAATGAGAAAATAAGAAGAAAAAGAGAAGAAACCAGTACCGGCGGAACTTGAGAAGAGAAAAAAAGATTTCGAGTCTTTCGTAGCTACGTATTATCTTCGAACATATGTATAACGAATGATACTGCAATACAAATGATTTACAATAACAAATAGTAAACAAACTACGGCAAAATAATTAATAATAATTAAGTAAATAAACGTTAGGAAAGGGATAATCGGATGAATGAATTATAAAATTTGAACAAATGAATAAATTGTAATAGATTATTAGACAAATATTCGTAAAGAAAAGTATCGCGTGGCCAGTTGTATGGAATTTCGAATAAACTCACGCGACAAATGTGCGTTGATTCATCACTAAAACCGGGATGACACGATAGAGAATGCAAGAGAGGCGATCGTCCATTATTAATAAAAGTTCTACTCATCCACGACGACAACGGCGAGTATTAAAAATGATGCGCTACGCGATGAGTTCGAGGAAAATTGAAAGTTCAATCAGCTGTTGTGGTAAGATAGGCAGAGCGCGCGCTTCGTTGTGGTCTGCGAACAAGTAGATGGGGCAAGACGAGAACGAGGCGGTGGTAGCGGAGGGTAAGGAAGATGCGAAGAAGATGAAGGCAAAAGGAGCAAGAGGAGAGGAGGATTCTCATAAACTGCCTCGAGTGTCTATTTCGTCACAAAGTATATCAGGAATAGCATTCTTCGATTAAGTGTGAATCAAGGGAAGAAGTTTTGCTTTGCCTCCCCCTCCTCTCTCTCTCTCTCTCTCTCTCTCTCTCTCTATTTTCATACCTCCGAATCTTTTACTCGACCCTTACGGGCCGCGTTCTCCTCGTTTGCTTCTCAAGTATTCGGAAACGGTAATTAGGACGCTAACTGACATACCACTCTGATTGCTATTTGAATTCTCGTCTGTGATGAACTCCCGGTCGAGGGTTATTAATAAAAACTCCTCAATACACACACACACACACACACACACACACACACACACACACACACACACACACACACACACACACACACACACACACACACGCGCGCGCGCGCACGCACACGCGCACACACACACACACACACACACACACACACACACACACACACGCACGCACACACACACGCACACACACGCACGCACGCACGCACGCACGCGCGCGCGCACACACACACACACACACACACACACACACACACACACACACACACACACACACACACACACACACACACACACACACACATATATATAAGTAGAAGAGATTTTGAAGTAATCGGACTTCGCCGACCGTCCTTAAAATAGTCAATTGACAAACTCAATATATTCATATACAGGGTGTCCTGTTATTGATGAATAATCCTGCAACTGTCGATAGATGAGATCATGTCCTACTATATGTTGGAATTTCAGTTTAGTAAAAGTTCCACGGTTTTCGCGGTAAAAATCATGTGCTTTTTCGCATGTCATTTCTACAAATGAGAACTTTTTTATCCAATTAAAAAAAAAATATCCTTGGTTTGTCTGGAAATTGTCTTAAAATTTGTTTTACCTGGAAAAGTCTTCTTTTTAACCTTAAGGACTTAGACCACAGTAACGGGTATAAAATAATGTGCGAATTTAACAATTTTTTTTGTATGAAAAAATGATTCACTCCTAAAATTAATGACACATCGATTTATTATGAATATCAAGCTGTTAGAAAATATATATATATTTTTTCGATGTACAAAATCGCCGACTACTAATATTTTCTTTTGTTTTTTTAGGCGCTCCGCGGCGTGACATTTAGCAGCCGCAATTTTTTACCTAGAACAAAAAACAAAAATTCTCGTCAATCTACATTAGAATACCTAGAGAAGTACGTACGGAATTGAAAAATGTGGTTTTATTGAAAAGTTGTAGGTATTTGAACTTAAGAAATTAATTTTCAGTGAAACATTTCGTTATAAGAGGTCATAAACTGCTCATAAAATGAAAAGTTTTCGATTAATCAGAAATTTCGTACGTACTTCTCTGCGAAATGCAATTAGGAACATAACTTTTAAATTTGAAGTAAATCGAGTGAAAATTGTTGAATTTATTTGTCACACGCCAATTGGAAAAAAGCTGTTTCGAGACGTTGCGAGTAGTCGGCCATTTTGCACATCGACAAAAAATATATACATGTATTCTAACAGCTTGATATTCATACTAAATAGATGTGTAATTATTTTTATGAGTGAATCACTTATTCATGCGAAAAAAAATTGTTAAATTCGGACATGATTTTATACCCGTTACTATGGCCTAAGGCCTTAAGTATTAAGGAAACTTTATGAAAAAAAGATCATAAGCCGAATTTTCATACAAACCAATTCGAACGTCTGACTTTGATAGCCCACGGTGTGAAAAAAATGTACTGGGCATATCATGTCAATTACTTTGAATGGTTGCTCAGTTATTCCCGATTCATATCATTTGTACAAATGGCATGCGAAAAATCAAAAGCAGATGATTTTTTTCAAAGAATAACATAAAGCCCAAAATCTCGATAACCGTGGAACTTTTACTAAACTGAAATTCCAGCATATAGTAGGACACGACATAACCTATCGACAGTTGCAGGATTATCCATTCATAACAGGACACCCTGTATATAGAAGTCCTGAGTTCGCAATACAATTGCTTTTTTCAATTCGCTATTTTTTTTTTTTTTTTTTTTTTCATTTTCGTTCTCGTATCATTCGACAATAATTCTCATACTACGTCATTATTCGAGAGAGAGAGAGAGAGAGAGAGAGAGAGAGAGAGAGAGAGAGAGAGAGAGAGAGAAGAGCGCGATAAGGGGAGCAGTGGAAAGGAAAGTGAGGGGGCTAGGTGGGTGAGGGATTCAGGAAGATTGTAATTATGGAACTGCGAGGTATTAAATGAAGCCCTTGGTGTCGTGGACGATGGTGATGGCACTTGTACGATCTCCCATGGTGTATTGCTTTACCGTTCATATAGTGTATGTGTATATATATGCATTTATACACATACATTCATATGTATAGAAATATGTGCATTATATATATATATATATATATATATATATATATATATATATATATATATATATATATAGTTAGAGGCTTCAGACCGGGGGCAGCTGCCCGGAAGAGCTCGACCGCGATACTTCCTTCCCACATATGCATACATATATAAGAACCCTGTCTCTGTCCTGTGCCCTAGAGTTATATATTACGGTCCCCCGTTACACGAGATATAATATGCACATTGCCAATAAAGATCGATACACGTTATCTCTGCAGTTTGCTACCTAATTGCCACCAGATATATGTGTATATTTTTTTAATAATAATTATTATTGTTGTCTCAAACACGGATATGGGGAGGGATACGTATTATTATAAAATTATAAAAAATTATTTCATTAGAAAAAAGAGTTATATTATAGTTATATTTGTATGATAATTAAATTTTTTATAATCCACGGGGCCGTGTTGAAATTCCGAACTTTGAATGGTCAGAACGTTCAAAACTCCGAAAGAGTACTACCCCGAAAGATCAAAACTCCGAACGAATTTTACACGAAAGACCAGAACTCCGAAAATCTGAACACCGTTAAAATAATCCGGCGATGGAAGTTTTTCAAGTTAATTTTTTCTATGAATCGACGAATTATTTCAAGAATTTTGTTCTAATAAGAAATGATTTTGAGTCAATTTTAAAACGGGGCCTGGTTGAATTTGCGAACCTTGGATGCGCCGACGGTTTGAAATTCCTAATTTCAATGTTCCGAAATTGCAAGGTTCGTCAAGATAATGCCAGCGAAAGTCTACACAGTTGACTGTAAATGATATCCCAGGTAGGAATTGACGATGAAAAAAGGGCTCGCCAAGCTCTGAAACAACCCAGGTAGGAAATCAAAAGGCTGACGATGGAAACAAGCTTGTGCGAGCCTTGTTTCACCGAGCCTGAGTGAGACAGGCCTGTGCCAGGCTATATTGCATCGTTTGGAGCAGCCTGGAACCCAGACTGGCTGCTTAGCCTAAACTCAGGGTTAGTTCAAGCTTTATTCAGCCGGTGAATTTTAAGCCTAAAAAATCAAGGCTGGATGCAGGCTTGTTTCAGGTTGTGATAAAATAAAATAAGTTTAAAATAATATTTTTTCTGTACTTTTATGAAAAAAAATTAGCAATAAATGCGAGAATATGTTGAAATTGTGTATCTGCAAAAAAATTACACTACTGACATTTTACTTCATCCTCTATCTTAATTTTCTAGATCAATTTGACGCAATAAACATCAACATTTTTCCACCCGAAAAAATGAACTTTTTTCGTTTAGACATTCTCATGAATTAAGTAAGAAACGAAACAGCCATGAAATAAATATTACAGTGTTGTGCACACAAAGCGAAGTTGTGTTGCACTATAGTGACGCTCTTATTGAATGTGAAATATTTTCGACAAAGTATTGATTTGAACCGAGAAAAAGAGAGTCCGTTTGATGCGATAACAATCGAAATTTTTCACTCGAATATACGATCTTTTTTGTTTAGATATTTTTACGAATTAGATATAAAATGAAAAAATCATGAAATTGGAATTAATTATGCATACAATGTTATGAACGCACAGCAAGATCATGCAGCACTAGTTACAAACTTCTTTAATGTGAAACATTGACAAGTATGTGATCGTTTCGAGTTGATAAAATATATAGATGATAAAATGTATAGATAAAATAAAATTAAAAAATGGAATAGCCCAGGTAGGAATTGACGATGAAAAAAGGGCTCGCCAAGCTCTGAAACAAGGCTCACATTTTTCAATTCAGGCTGAGCACCAGCCTGATTTCAGGCCTAGCCGAACCTCTGAATGATAACGCGGTTTCAGGCTCTTGCACACAGGCTTGAACAAGGGTTGGTAGAAAAGCCTGTACGACGAAACAACAAGGCTTGAAACGAGCCTCGTTTAAGGCCTTAAACAAGGCCTTAAACAAGGCTTGTTGTTTCGTCGTTGCAGGCTTAGTACAGTCTTTTCTACCAACCCGTGTTTAAGCCTATGTACAAGAGCCTGAAACCGCGTTATCATTCAGGGGTTTAGCTAGGCCTGAAATCAGGCTGATTCTCAGCCTGAATTAAAAAATGTGAGCCTTGTTTTAGAGCTTGGCGAGCCCTTTGTTGATCGTCAATTCCTACCTGGGAAGGTTCACATTTTTTAATTCAGGCTGAGCATCAGCCTGATTTCAGGCCTAGCTGAACCTCTGAATGATAACGCGGTTTCAGGCTCTTGCACACAGGGTTGACGAAAGGCTGGTAGAAAAGCCTGTAGTAAGCCTGAAACGACGACACAACAAGGCTCGAAACGAGCCTTAATGAAGACGTCACGAGCATTTATGACCGGGCTTATCCCAAACTCTTCTCGAGGCTGTATGAGGCCTGTTTTTAGTTTTTATATTCTACATTGGGGTAAATTTAATAAATTTGTAAAGAATTCATTTGATTTATTATATATATTTATTATTCATTATATTATTTCTTATAAAATATATATAAAAATATTTTAAAAAACAATACTTTATTTTATTTGTTGTTTATGGGGCACGTAATACTATGCGTGTACGCAAACTCCAGAGAGTGAGTATATACGAAATCTGTGTTTGACGAGAAAAAAAAACTTTTTTGTGTACCTCATAAATATCGATAAGAGCATATGTTCAAATGTTCTGAGCTGCCTCCTTCGCTTTCGTTTTTCGTGTCTTCGCACCCGACAATTTTATTGCTAAATTTTTTTTTTCATAAAAGTACAGAAAAAATATTATTTTCAACTTATTTTATTTTATTACATCCTGAAACAAGCCTGCATCCAGCCTTGGTTTATTAGCCTTCAAATTCACCGGCTGAATAAAGCTTGAACTAACCCTGAGTTTAGGCTAAGCAGCCAGTCTTGATTTTAGGCTGCTCCAAGCAATGCAAGGAAACCTGGCCCAGATCTGTCTCACTCAGGCTCGGCGAAACAAGGCTCGCACAAGCTTGTTTCCATTGTCAGCCTTTTGATTTCCTACCTGGGATAGAACGTTTAACATTGTCTAGACAAATTTCAATATTGACGTAAAATCACTTTTTAATGAATAAAAAAATCTTGAAATAATACGTCTATTTATTGAAAATTTTGAAACTTTTAAAATTTCAGTGTTCAGATTTTCGGAGTTTCGGACTTTCGGGGTAGTATTCTTTCAGAGTTTTGAGCGTTCTGATCATTCAAAGTTCGGAATTTCAATGTAATAATATTGAAAAATGACTATAAAATATAATTTGATTATATTATTATATTTATGTTATGATATAATGTAAATCTATTACATTGTATAAAATGATGATATTTTTTATTCCTTATATTTTGTGTAAAAATAGTAGAAATATCATAGAACATAGAAAAAATAATAGAACAAATTTGAGAAATTGTAGAATCAAATGATAATTTTTCTAAAACAGCTACACACCACTCGCAATCCGCCCGTCAAATGCGCGCAGCCAGCACATAATGCGTTTAGGTTATTATAATTATATACGCATATGTTTTTATAATTATAAAAAACGTTTAAATATATATATATATATATATATATATATATATATATATATAATGTAGATCATATATAAAAAAAAATTATACGACCAAACGATATTTTTTTCCAAAACGCCTACACATAACTCGCAACCTGCCCATCCGATGCGCACACCCAACACATAAAATGCGTGCCCCCCATGACCGTGTTTAAAATAATTGACGGATGATAATTGCTGAGAGGGATGCGCGACCCCGATCAGTCAACATAGTTACCGCGCAAGTACCTCGTGTTATTATTCCATTTTTTCCCGTGTGTCGCACAACACACGAGCTCTCATCACAATTCGATCTTCGCGCGCGCCTGCCCTCGATCAATTTTATTGCGTGGGAATCGAGGCAAAAAAAACAAAACAACAACAATTACAAAGAACGACCCACAAATTCTGAAATTCGTCAGTAGAACGAATCATCGCGCGATGATCGCGCACATTTTTCCCGTTCGTTTATTCCTTTTATCGTATCATTGTGATTATTTTATTCGGTTGCGCGATATATCGGGATCGCGCGGGTGCTGTCGTCCGTAACGCAAAGTGGCAAAATTCACGGACAAAGTTCATAATGCACCTGTTGACGGAGAAATAAATTTCGTGAAAATTCAATTTACTCCCGAGCGAGTTGGCTGAATTAAAAATTAAAACGCGTTTGCCGTCCAACTGAAGAGACAAAAAATTATTTTTTTTATTACACGGAAAACGTATTTTACAATAACCTTAGTATACAATTCGTAATATGTCACGACCTTAAGGTCCATTCACGACATGCGAACAAAGTAATTATTTTTGTTATACGATGAACCTAATGACCTGTTACATCAGGCACTGATTGCCAAATTGAGTAAAAGATCGGTCGCTGCGGCAGTGAAAGGGACAGTGAAGGGAAAACGGATGATTGTTCTTGACGAATGTTATATCGCAAATTCTTAACAATTCTGGCGAATGTAAAGTGCGGCAATAATTATTATCCCCCGAGAATCGGCTGAAGCTTTGGGTCAACCGACGTGAATTAAAATGAAGCCGGACAATAGCACGTTCAAGAGAATACCTCTTTGTGGTGAGCCCCAGAAATTCCGAGACTATATATATATATATATATATATATATATATATATATATATATATATATATATATATATATATATATATATATATATATATATATATATATATATATCGTACTTTCTCTCTCTCTCTTTCTCTCTCTCTCTCTCTCTCTCTCTCTCTCTCTCTCTCTCTCTCTCTCTCTCTTGTCGTCCTGGATACAAATGAAAAAGCCAGATGCGAAGCTAGGCTTCTAAAAATATTCGGAAACCATACACCGTCAACGAGAGAGAATGAGAGCGGCCACCACATCGCTCTGGCTCCTTCTTAAGCCGCAAATCATTCGGGGGCTTCGGGGGTCTTAACGAGGTAAACGAGGGCTTTCTCAAAGTAAGTAATTAACGCGCGTTCTCGCGCATAATAAACGACCCCTTCAACGACCGAATTCTCCTCCAACTGCTATTCCGATATTAAAATGAATAAAAAAAAAACAAAAGTAAAAAGAAGGAGGAATAAAAATTGCCAACTCGCACATTGCTCTCGCCTAATTTCATTTCGTTCGCAAAGTTTTACTAAGTCGCTTCCTCAATATTGCTTCTCTCACAGAGAAATAATTTCGCCCGTGAAACAAAAGGATGAATAAGCAATGTGCAAGTTTATATTTTGCAAGATACTTTTTTTCCCGTCCAAAACTTTGTTTCAACAATGCAATAACCTGAGAGTGAAAATGCGCCGGAAAATATTCCGTTCCTGTAACCAAAACTATACCGACGTTTCCTATTTCGAGATAGTTACTCCAGTCGAATGAAAATTCATCAACTATCGTTGCGAATTCACCAAATTGAGAAGAACAAAAAAAACACAAAAAAAATAAGAGAAACATGAAAATAACCTTATATTGACAAAAAAAAACGAGAAATAAGTAAACTTGATAAAACTGTATCGATTAGCGTTACGAATTGGCTGTTAGAAAAACTAAAAGGGACTATTTTAAATATTTTACAATCAAGCAAAAAAAAATTCAACAGAACTCGATTAAAATTAATTTAAAGGAAAGAAATTGGATTTGAATTGGAGTGAAATTACGAATTCACTGCACCGAAATTTTCGTTTGCGACTAATAAAATTCCCGGATTCGAATGAGACGAGTCGAAAGGCAAGGGCGAGAAGGAATCCGGAAAATCGCGACGTCATCCACGCGCAGCTATGTACACATCCATAGGTCTCGACGAGCCCAATGTCATCGACCCCCACGTTCAAGTCCGTCAAGGGGTTGTTCGAAACGCCAACTTTCTTTTTTTTCTCCATTCTTTTTCTTTCCGTTATAATCATTATCATTATTATTGCTCTTTTTCGCTTTCACACTCTTTGTGGATCTGTTACGAAGGGCAGAGGCGCGTGTGAGGGTACGCGCGGGGGGGGGGGGGGGTGCAACTTCGAGGCTGTCAGTTCTGAGTGTCAGAGGTTCTGAAGTAAGGTAGAGGGGGGGGGGGTGGTCAAAGGGGCAAGATGCCCCTGCGTCGTAGTGTCAAGTCACATGACACATACGAGACACACCATCATCGGGCCATTGTATTCACAAAGAGAATATAAACGATATAAGAGTCGCGGTACTCCCGCGGTGCGTTGCCATTTTTCTTATGGAACGTTCCAATTTATATTACCGCTCGCGAATCGCGCGTGAAGCTTCAACCCTTTTTCCCCTCCGTTCCTCTTCGTTCGTCTCCTCGACCTCCTCTCTTTACCCCTCATTCGTCTGACAAGTGTCTGTGACTTGACATTACGGCATTCAACGTGTCGTGTATTCCAGTCTATGCATAACTCTCGCACGACTTTACGCTTTTGTGCTTTTTTTTTCTTCGTATTTTCTTTCATCGTTTAATCCACTCCCTTGTAATTTTCGATCGATCGAGAAATATGAGAGAAAAGGTGAGTATGTGTGCGTGTAAAAGAGAGAGAGAGAGAGAGAGAGAGAGAGAGAGAGAGAGAGAGAGAGAGAGAGAGAGAGAGAGAGAGAGAGAGAGGGAGAGCGAGAGGAAGATACAGCAAAACTCTTAATTAAATATTTATGAATATAGACTTATGAACCTTATATATATATATGTATGAGGTATTCCAGCTGAACTCAACCACTTTTGCATCTTATATTTTTTCATGTGGCTCAAATTTTTTTCTGTTGTTGTACCTATTCAAAGAAATTCACTTGATTTTTTTGCGAAGTTTTTCACCCATACATTTACAAGATATGATTTTTTTTCGAAATTCGAAAAAAATCGATGTCTTTTATTTCGAATGCCCATAACTTTGCGAAAAAATGGACCAAACCAAGTTTTTTTTTTAAATGTTCGTTTTTGAGTGTACTTTTTGATAAAAAAATAACAAAAATTTGACGACATTCATCTTCTATATCGTTTTACCGCTTAAAGCAAAAAATTGTTGATTTCTAAAAGTCGGACACTTTAAATATTTTTCAAAAAATTTAGTAAGAAACTTTGACTTTTTGAACTATTTTTAACGCTAGGCTGATCTTGGGCAAACTTTTCCTTATATTTTTTTCATAATTTAAAATCATTTTTTTTCATCACAGGCAAAAAATGTTTTTTTTCAAAAGGTAGGGCACGTTTAATTTGTTTTAAAAAATTTGCTAGGAAACTTTAACTATATTAACTATTTTTAAGACTAGTTTCATCGTGGGGATATTTTCTCTTCTATTTTGTTCATAATTAAAAATAATCTCTTTTCTAGTACACAGAGGCGGAGGAGAAAGAGAGAGAGAGGCGAAAATAAAATAAAAAGGAAAAATTGGTCATCGAAATCTAAATGATTAGTGACGAAGATTATTCGCAAAATTCCCACAGGAAAATAAAAGTGTATATAATGATAGAGAGCGAAAATAACAAAGGACAATTAACAGGTTTTAGTGTCTAATAAACTGGGTGTCCTGTTATGAATGGATAATCCTGCAGCCGTTGATAGGTCAGATCATGCCCCGCTATATGCTGGAATTTCAGTTTAGTAAAAGTCCCCACGGTTTTCGAGATAAAAATCATCTGGTTTTGGTTTTTCGCATGCCATGTGTACAAATGATAACTATTTTTACCCACTTTAACAATAAAACACTCTTGGTTATTTGTTTTATGTAGAATAGTCTTCTTTTTAACCTCAAATGTTAAGGAAACTTTATGGGAAAAGAACTTGTGCAGAACTTCCATACAAATCAAATTCGAACGTGTGATTTTGATAGCCTGCAGTGTAGAAAAATGTACTACGCATATCGTGCTAACTACTTTAAAAAGTTGCTTAGTTATTGTCAATTCGTGTGATTTGTAGAAATGGCATGCGAAAAACCAAAAGCAGATGATTTTTTTTCCAAAAATAACATAAAGCCCAAAATCTCGAAAACCGTGGGACTTTTACTAAACTGCAATCGCAGCATATAGTAGGATATGATCTGACCTGTCGACGGTTGCAGGATTATCCATTCATGACAGGACACCCTGTATATTTACATTGATCTTATTTAATTTTTCCATGGGAATTCGTGAATAATCTTTCTCAATTTTTTCTCGTCGATCGCGAGGATGAGACGAACATAAGGCACCTCAGGGTGAAGAGAGTCGACTATCAAGTAGCGACAGGATATAGGATATGGATACCATCTCCTTCGACGAGAGAGTGTCTCGGTCATATCCTGGCTCGTGCCCACGTAAGATTCTGCACCCCATATAAAAAAGTGTGTGAATGTGTGTGTGTTTAAAGTGCACGGGGATCATCGACTACATCGTTTTACAGTGTACAAAAAAATATCGTGTTGCTCGGTGACAATGGGCGCGCGTGTGCAAGCGTTTTATTCGGCCACTTCGTCGGCGCGTGCCCAATATTCCAATCCATCGCCCCGCCAAGAACATTCACGGCGCTTGGATTTTCGCCCTTTCCTTTTTTTTTGCACACTTGCGTGCGTTCCTAAAACTCGCCTCCCAGTGGTGATCATTGGTACCAAAAGTGTGGATGAAAAATGCCACCTACGTTGGAAAAATTTCCAAAAAGCCCCACATATTTCGATGTACGATAAACATTGCTAGAGCCTTGCATTCGTGAACATCGAGAAAGAGGCACATACGGAAATTAACGAACGTCGTGATTCGCGATATATGAACCGCGTATCAATTGTTCGTTGTTTTTTTTTTGTTCTGATGTTTCTTGTTTTTACTCTTCACTTCTCTCGCCCTTTCCCTCTTCCTTCAATCCAATCATCTTTAATCAATTCCCTACGACGTTTTGCTCAGACTATCATAATTATTATCGTTGTTATTATTATTGAGCAACAATTCAATGCTCATCACGCGATTAGAGAGCAGCAATGAAATCTTACGATTCCCCCGTGTTCGTCAACTACATGCACACGCACACCCTCACGTACGAGTTTGTTTGGGGCGAAGGGGGGGGGGAGGGCTGGGAAAATTAACGGGACAAGCGTCGTTTGACCGGGATTGAAACAGACATTCGACACGAATCCTCTTCGACGTAACGGCCGAGGGATAATGTTTAATTTTGCCTAAAAGCCAACGCAACTCCTTACCCCACAAATACACGAAGTAGAGGGAGAAAAAGAGAGAGAAAAAATTGCGTCGGATCATAATTTATACTACTCCAAAATGTCCTTCGATGTATAGGAGGTCTCAAAATAATCTGACATTTTAATTTATTAATATTAGGTGTACAAATAAGTTTTATTAGGTGTAAATCGAAGTAATCTCCATCGCACTGAATCACCTTCAGCCATCTCTCAGGTAACTCGCGGATGACTTTCGCAAAGAAACTTTCGTCTTGCGAGGTGAGAAATTTAGCGACCCATTTTTCCACTTCTTCAAATGTTTTGAATCGCACGTCAGACAAATCGTTCTGCATTTTCCGGAATAAATGATAATCGGATGGGGCTCAGTCTGGTGAATACGCCGGGTGTGGTACAGCTTCCCATCCAAGCGCTGGTAACGTATCCTTGACCGGTTTACCCACATGAGGCCGCGCGTTGTCATGGAGCAGTTTTACTGGACGTTTTCCTTTACCAGAAAATGGACGTTTCTTCTCAATTTCTTGATTCACTTGCATCAATTGATGACAATAGCGATCGGTAGTAACTGTTTGACCAGGTTTGAGAAGTTCATAATACAGTACGCTTTTCATATCCCACCATATGCACAGCATGACTTTGTTACAATGAACATTGCGCTTTGGCGTGGATGTTGTCGGCTCGCCGGGGTCAACCCAATGATATTTGCGTTTCGGATTATGAAAATAAATCCACTTTTCATCGCCGGTCACAATTTTCCACAAGAAAGACTTTCTATGTTGCTTGTTGTAAAGACTCACACAAATGTTAAGACGGCTGTTTTTATTTTCTTGAGTCAGAAAGTGTGGTACCCACTTTCTTCCTTTTCGAATCTTATCCATTGCTTTTAAACGATAAGAAACAGTTTGTTGAGTTACTCCAAGCTGTTCCGAAAGTTGTTTCTCCGTCTGACAAGAGTTTTCATCCAGCAACGCTTGCAGTTCCTGATCGTCCACCTTTACAGGAGGCCCCGTGCGTTCACGGTCTCTAACGTCGAAATCACCTTCTTTGAATCGCTTATACCAATACTCGCATGTACTTTTAGATACAATGTTGTCTCCAAGAACAGAACATATCGATTCACATGCTTTCCTAACACTTTTTCCTTGATGGAATTCATAGCGAATGCAGTGTCTAATAAATAGCTTATCGGTCTGCATGTTTAATTTACAGAATTTATAGGTTATGTTTATGACTCCTTTACGTTTCGATACTACATATCAAGCGCCATCTATGATAAGTGAGCGGAACCTTTGAATTAATTTAGAATAGCTGTTATGATACAAAATCGAAGTGTCCTAAAACTTATTTGTACACCTAATAAAACGTATTTTTTATTTAAAAAGTACGAATAGTTGTATTCTAATATAAGGTACAAACATTGAGGTTAGGTGTGGAACACAATATCCGATGAATGGCCGCCTCGTCTCTGTTTGCAAACGTTCACTCTTTTGACGACATTTTCAATTACATTTTGGCATAATTGTGAACTAATTTCATGAATGGTGCGTTAAATTACTTCCTTGAGCTTCGGAATGGTCTGTGGATCATTGGCATACACTTTTCCTTTAAGGGGTTAGGCCACAGTACCGGGTAAAAAATTATGTGCAAATTTAACAATTTTTTTCGTATGAAAATGTGATTCACTCATAAAATTAATTACTCATCTATTTAGTCTGAATATCAAGCTGTTAGAATTTTTTTTTCGATGTACAAAATGGCCGACTACTAATATTTTCTTTTGTTATCTCTTTTTTAGGCGCTCCGCGGCGTGGCATTTAGCATCCACAATTTTTTACCTAGAACAAAAACAACAAAAATTCTCGTCAATCTACATAAGAATACCTAGAGAAGTACGTACGGAATTTAAAAAATATCGTTTTATTCAAAAGTTGTAAGTATTTGAATTGAGTTGTAGGTATATGAATGAATTTTCAGTGAAAAATTTCGTATAAAACTGCTCATTAAATGAAAAGTTTTCGATTAATCAGAAATTCCGTACGTACTTCTCTGCGAAATGCAATTAGGAACATAACTTTTCAATTTGAAGTAAATCGAGTGAAAATTGTTGAAGTTGTGTGTCACGCTAATTGGAAAAAAGCTGTTTCCAATCCAAAGTGGGTGAAAAAAAATGTCTTGCTATAAATCGAACAGTAACTTATTCTTATGATAATAAAGCACCGTTTTAGCGAAAAACATCGATTTTTTGAAAATTTTACGGTGGTCTTACCCCTTAAGAAAACCCCAAAGAAAGAAGTCCAATGTTGGCAAATCGCACGACCTTGGTGGCCAATTCACATGCAGCTAATAACAATTTCCATGCGTCGCTCGATCATGTAATTCTCCATGACTAAACCTCAATACTTCCTGATGCCAGTTGTCAAAGATTAGTATTCTATGTTCGCCCCAAACAAAATGGCGCGCAATTTAAAAAGTCAACTTACCTTTGAACAAAAATATGTTTTTTTACACATATAAAAAAATTACAGAGGCCATTTATTTTGAGATTTATTTACTTTCTTTTTCCTTGCAAAAATGTTCAATTTTTTTCCGGTAATTTGTCATCGAATTTACGTAAAAAAGGGTTTATGTATTTACTTTATTTTATTTGCTTAATTATTCATTATTACTCTCTACTTATAATTTTATTGTATAAGTTATGTTAAACTCATTTTTATAGTTAAATCAAAATATGGTAAATCAACAATAAATTAATTATCTTTTTACGTGCATTCGATGACACATTACTGCAAAAGATGATATATTATCGTCTAGCATCGAAACGAGTTAATTTTCGCATTTCAATCGAAATGAACACGCAATTGAATGAAAAAAAAAAAAAACAAAAAGAGAAAAGATACATAGAGAAAGAGAGATATAAGAGGCAAGAAAAAAAACTGGTGATAGTGATTCGAGGGCCGCGTTGGATGAGAAGTCAGTCATCGTGTAGTAAGTAATTGACGACAGGCAATCTGGACGATTGCACAGACAGCATTACGATGTCAAAGCGAGCCCCTCTGCGTGTCATTCAAATGTCACACGAGAGGAGTGCCAAGTAAAATTGTCCCGGACCCTTCGACTTCCTTGTCTTCTCTCTTGCTCTCTGGCTCTCTCTTATCCCCCCCCCCCCCCCCCCATCTCTTTCTCTCTCTCTCTCTCTTCTTGTATGCACCCCCTCAAATCTCGGCGCTGCTTGGTCGACCAACATTGCACCGAGTCACGAGTCAAGCGTCGCCCAAAACAATCATTGAATGGGCTCGCATCAAACACACAAACGAGTATACCCCACTCGCTCGCTAAACATTCATCAACCAACGGAGCTGCTTTCTCCTCCTTCATTCTTCACGAATGTCGGGAAAGGAAAGTTTTTTCGCCAATGGATCAAATATTCGAGGGAGCTCGAGGTGAACAAAAGTACGTGACGCAATTGGAAATAAGAGAGGAGAAGAGAAAAAACGCAGGTTACGCGAGAGCCGAAAAAAAGGAAGGAGAAGATAAAACGTGCCTGAAAAATCCGTCGATTTTATACTTTGCAATGAGTAAAATATTGAGAAATGGACACCTTCGAGCGAGGGAAAAATGTACCACAGCACAATTTGTCAAATCAAAAATCAATAATTTAAACGTGGAAATAGGAATAATTCAACTTAATGATTCGATACCATAAACGAAGAATAAATTAATAAAAGAATAAAATTATTGCAATTAATAATTGAAATCTTCTTAAATTTAAATTAAACATTTTTATTCGCAACCTTAAATTCTCAAATTTAAATTATTAACTAAATGTTGCGAATTTACATTAATTAAACGATTTTAAATAATCAAAATGATTTAAATTGATAACTTGATTCTTATTTAATGTAAACATAAAGAATCATTTAATAAAAGAATAAAATTACTTATTAAAAAAAAACAAGAAACCGGGCAAGATATTGCCCGACTGAATCGATTTGTTTAGCCTAAATAGCGGCTAAGCTTGCACGACTTTTTCAACAAACACCCACGCCTGTTGTATTATCCATAACGTATTAAATTTGCAAATTTAAATAAAATAAGTTAATTTAAATAAAAAACATAATTAAAATTCGTTATATTAATGAAAACAATATACATAATTTAAATTAATCAAATTAATTTGAATAATAAAAATCATTTGGATTAATAATTTGAATATTATTAAATTTAAACATAAAGAATCATTTGATGAAAAAATTTAATTATTTATTCAAGAAGCAAGAAACCGTGCGATGTATTTCCCGACTGCATCTATTTATTTAGCCTAAATAGCAGCTAAAGCTTGCGCGACTTTTTTTTAAACACACACACACACACGCGCCTGGCGCATTATCCGTAACGTATTAAAAAGATTAAGCAGCGATCTAATAATCGAGTATACGGTGCTCGTACCGCCTGAAGAATGCCCCTGTGCGCTCAGGTTTTCTCTCTCCCTCTCTCTCCTTCGCCCCTCGTTTGTTTCACCATGCCTGCGCATAACTTAAAACCACGGAGCGTACAAATTTTACACGTTAATTTTTCCGACCACCGGACCCGCGCAACAATTTCGTCCGGCGAGTGATTAGAATCACGGGGGGGGGGGAGGGGGCAGAGTGTGACGTCGCGAGTGGCAGCGCCACGACGCTAAATAATTGGCGGAAAATAGCACGCCACGAGTTCGGTTACATGCAGCATTGCATTGTTTATTACACCCGCCCTCGGTCACCGTACCTCTTTTTCTCTTTTTTTCCTCTACTTTTCTTCTTCTCGACCCGTGCGGTATCGGAGACTCGAAGAGGTAAAAAAAGGCCCGAAAAAAGAAAGAGAAAAATAATCGGAGAGAGAGAGAGAGAGAGAGGAAAAGAAGAAAGAAAAATTGAGGAAGAAAACGAAAAAAAGAGTTTACGGTCATTTATTCGATTATGGGAAGGAAGCACGCCAACTACCCCGAGCCGGGATGTTTTAACGACGGCGGAAAAACTGCAAGGATACGAGGAGGAGGAGGAGAGCGTGCGCGCCCTCATCGTATACCTATACTAGACCCGTTGGGAAACCAAGTTTCTTTTTCAGCGATTAATATGCGGCGATATACTTGCGAGAGAGATTGGCACTTTCGGGCGCGCACCGCGATCCCCCATTATTTTTCTGATCCTTTCCTT